>CM002483.1:14530833-14554766 GCA_000325765.3 Leersia perrieri
AGGCTTCAACCACCGGTCCTTGGGCCGAACAAACCAAGGGACGTCTTTTAGACCCTCCCGCCGAAGGGAATCGCTCCCAGATTCCCCGACAGGTATATTAATCCATGATTAGAGAATAATTATTGTAGCATTACTGTAGCAAACCATGGATTAATTATTGTAGCATTACTGTAGCAAACCATGGATTAATATACCTCGTTGGATTCGTCTCGTAAATTAGCCCAGGAGTTGTAAGATGAGTTTTGTCAGTAAATCGTTTAGTACTTTTAAAATAGCAAGATTTCAGAGAGCTAATTATCAGCCCTCCCGATCCAAACATGCCTATATAGTTACCTAGAGGTAGCTACGATAGCATAACAGTCCTTACGAGATGCTGATAATTTGAACAGGAGAACACAGGAAATGCTTGACATGGTGACCAGCCCAAGATCGGTTCAAGCATCTTTTTCGTCGTTGAATCGTGCTTGGGAGGAGGAAAAAGAGCTAGCTAGCCCAAACGTTGGTTCACAGGAAACACAAAACCACTATATATAGTTTTGTAACTATCTGGCTCGAGCCTTTTTACTTACTCCCATGCACTCACGAGAAGGCATATACACGCATGCATTCGTTGCATTGCATGCATAGTGGAACTCATAAAAGTTTATCAGATATGATATCAAAAGACCAACTTTATCTGCAGTCATTTGATGTGGACACTTCACTCGCTAGGACAATGTCCCTTTTTTTTTCTCCCCATATCCATTATTGTTGCTATCCAAGTATAGATTATGGTTGGGGGAGCAAACTGATGGCTCAGCTGGTGATTGCCCTTTGCAAATCACCTCATGGCTACGTATAATATGGCCACGAGCCCACATATTAATTAATCACATAAAGGCATGTATAATAACAATTAATAACAGGCTCTTAGGATTGTTAACTAGGCAAAATTATTGACATGAAAGAGACAAGGTAGAAGAGAGGGAAATGACAATGTTGCTGTCGATGTAAATTTTGGCAAGAATAAACTTATAATCAGGGGCGGGCCTAAAATTTTAAGTTTGAGTATTCAAAATGTGAAGATGAAAGAAAAATGTCATTTTGGATTGAATACGGTTTAATTTTTATTCTTTTTCATACACATAAGTATCATCATATACCGCATATATGCATCTATGTTTTAAAAATTTTGGGTATTCATTTGAATACCCATAACACTTAATTGTGCCCACCCATGCTTATAATGTTATACACATGGGTCTTGTCTGCATGTTGTATCTCCTGTGGGAGATGCCTGTGAGACTCGATTTCATGTGTGATACACCTTGCCGGCTGGGTGGCCTTTCTGTATTGATATGTATATGGGAAGAGTATAGTTATACGGATGTACGTGGGTCGGCATACATAGCCTCTAGTCTTATAAGGGACTCTGACGAAACAGTGGTCAGAAAATGGACTGGTGACATTTCCTTGTCATAGACAGTTGTTGTTTGGGTAAATTGCTTGTTGCTTCTTATTTCTACGTGCTCACGGGCGCCCTTGAGTAGGAGAACTGTAGAAGGGATCATAGAGACATATATAGATGCAAGTCTTTGGTGTAGTCATGGTTTAGTCTGATTGGGTCTCTGGAGGCTGGAACTTTGCCAAAGGTCCATATTGGAATAGGGGTTTTATGCGTAAACTGGTGTTTCCTATAGAGTTGGAGCATCCCTTATTTTTTTTACACAAAGAAATATTTCTTTCTGAAATTTTCACTGAGAGGGAGAGATTTCCCATCTGAATATATTTCAAAGCCCACATTGAGGGGCCAAATAGGTGTCTAGGGGAGTTACAAAGATGGAATTTGTTGTTTGAGACGGGTACACCAATGTATGTCTGTTGGAAGTTTTATATTAATTTGAACATCAACTCTTAGCATTTATATAATAAAATTTTTCCTCTAAATGATGGTCGTGAAAAGAAAATAAGAGTAAAAATTGTTTGGGGGCATTAATAGTTATGATCTCCATTGTCTTAACTATTATAAGATGATGTCTCCATTTGATGGGCATTGATTAGAAACCCATACCAGGGTTTACTTTTGAACGTGCTCTCATAGTCTCGTGGGCATTACAGCCAACACAAAACTTAACAAGCTACAGTAGGAATTATTTCTGATATAATATGTGTCTATAAATGCATGATTGATGATGCATCATTTCACCATTCGAAATTCAGTAGTTGTGTAAGACTTATTTTCTGCTTAATTTGAACTGTATGCTACTGCTACATCTACCAACATTGCTCTTTTAAAACATGTGGTTACAAAGCCTTCTTTTCTCCTGTTGATGTGTCAATTTCTAGGTTTTATTTTTTTATAATTAGTGTGACAATTATGTTATGAAATTGCTGAAGTTGTGATACTAATTGGTATGAAAATAGGGCAACAATGGAGACAAGAATTTAACGTGGAAAACATTTACGAAAAAAAACCAACAGACGCCAACCGACAATAATCAATATAGAGAAGTTGATACAGAACACAAGAAATACACCAGGGCAACACATCCTTCCCTTACGGCTTACAAGAGTATATAAAAGAAAAAAGAAAAAAAAGCTAAGAGTCTTGATAAGCAAAGACACAAAGTCCTGATAGAAAACTAATCCAACTCCTATAAAACTTATCGAACATATTTAGAATATAGAAATTCGGATCATATTTTAACAAATTAATTCTGACCTTATAACCTGATCAACGAATGTCAAAACAGAGTACCAAATGGAAAGACGTTGACTTGCTATTTAAGGCATGCATGGTCCAAGCAAGGCGGCAAAAGCAGAAACAGTGTAATGACAAGTTGACTGTTGCGACGCTCCAAAGCTATCCCAGCTAGAACAGAAGAACAGTTCACTGACCGCTTGCGGTATGATCGATTCGTTGTCTCGATCTCGTGCATATTATGCATGCATGCATATCGACCAATCACCAGACAAAGAACAATACCCAATGAAGTAGGGCCACCTAATCATACTTGTCACATACTTCCATCTAAAAGGTGACACATAACCATCACCATCTAAAACAAGCCAGAGATTACTCACTCCGTCCCATAAAAAACATATTCATAGGTCTAAATTAATTTAAATATAGGATTGTGTTTTTTGGGACAGAGGGAGTAGAGATCGTTTTTCTTCAAACTTTATTATAGATTCCTTCGTTAATTAACCAAATTTAAGCTAGGCTGCACTATATAACCGCACCTCCTGGTTGCCAATTTGCCATAGCCCTGGTCACCATTATTCCAAGCTCATCTTACCTAAGCCACTCCATAGTCCACGCTTCAGTCAAGCTACGAATGTAACCCCTCATTCTATAAATATTTGACATTGTTGACTTCTTGACACAAGTTTGACCATCATTTTATTCAAAAATTTTGTCATATATATAATATTTAATAATAAATCAAATGATATAAAAAGAACTAATAATTACATAAATTTTTTGAATAAGACGAGCGGTCAAAAGTGTATAAAAAATCAATGACGTATATTTAGGGAACGATGGAGTAGTTGTATAGGGAGCTTGAGATAACTAAAGATGGGTGCCTCCTCTGCTCTCCCTTTCACTGGTCTCCTCGCCGCTGACATGGCCGTTCTCCTCTCTGCCGCCGTCGTGCAGGTTCACGGCGCTACTAGGCACTACTCCTTCGACGTGAGCATGCAGCCATTGCAATTCGTTCGACCTCCACTAATTACAGTACAGTGCCATGTTTATGCAAGTAATTAACTTCGATTACCAGGTGCAAATGGCGAGCGTGACGCGGCTGTGCGGCACCAAGAGCATCTCGTGACGGTGAACGGGCAGTTCCCCGGGCCAGAGGTGTTCGCGAGGGAGGGCGCGACCGCGTCGTCGTCAAGGTCGTCAACCACGTCCCCTACAACATCACCGTCCACTGGTACGCACGCATACGACACACCTCGTCAGATCGTCTCGGGGACGGCGACGCGCACGTACGGCTAATGGGGATCACATCACATTCTGCGATTTTCACGGTGGTTTGACGCGAAACGGTGTGCGTGTGTGTGTGTGCAGGCACGGGATCAGGCAGCTACGAATTCACCATCACCGGGCAGCGCGGGACGCTGTGGTGGCACGCGCACATCTCTTGGCTGCGCGCCACCGTGTACGGGCCCATGGTCATCCTACCACCCGAGGGTGTCGGCTACCCGTTTCCGGCGCCCGAAGTCGGCGAGGTGCCACTCATGCTCGGCGACGACGGCGAGTGGTGGAAGAGGCGGTGATCGCCCAGGCGCTGCAGACCGGCGCCGGGCCCAATGTCTCCGACGCCTACGCCATCAACGGCCTCCCTGGCCACTCTACAATTGCTCGGCCCAAGGTTAGTCGAACCATTTCCACGGCCCATACATCTCGATGTGTACTTGTGAATCAAAGGTTGAGATTGTTTTTGATTTGGTGCGTGTAGACACGTTCACGCTGAAGGTGAAGCGCGGCAAGACGTACATGCTTCGGCTCATCAACGCGGCGCTCAACGACGAGCTCTTCTTCGCCGTCGCCAACCACACGCTCACCGTCGTCGACGTCGACGCCAGCTACATCAAGCCGATCACCGTCGACACCGGCCCTCATCATCACTCAGACCAACCACCAACGTGCTGCTTACCGCGCTGCCAACCGCCAGCGCCAAAAAGTTCTACATGATGGCGCGGCCGTACACCACGACTGCGCCGGGCACATTCGACAACACCACCGTCGCCGGCATCGTCGAGTACGAAGCCGACGACGACAACAACAACAACAACAATCTCCCCGTATTGGCTCCCGACCACGGCGATGCTGCAGGCGCACTTCGCCGGCGTGTCGAACGGTGTGTACTCCACCAACTTCCCGGCGGCGCCGCCGATGCCGTTCAACTACACGGGCACGCCGCCGAACAACACCAACGTGATGAACGGGACCAGGGTAGTCGTGCTGCCGTACGGCGCCGGCGTCGAGCTGGTGATGCAGGGGACCAGTATCCTCGGCGCCGAGAGCCACCCGCTGCACCTGTACGGGTTTAATTTCTACGTTGTTGGGCAAGGGTTTAACTACTCGGCCCAATTATCTAGTATGTATAGTTCATATGCCATTAAGTATTTAAGTTATACATTCTATATATGTGATGCCTTACGAGATGTGCTAGCCTAGAGAGAATCGATTCGGTTCATAGTTATATCCACCGAAGTAGTAGCATTTTCTAGGCCGTGCTTGGCCTGGCACGGCATGAACGGGTTTGCCGTGTCATTGAACCGGGCTTGGGCTTATCCCTCACTCAGACGGGCCGGCACGACACGGCACGATATGTAGACTGGGCCGTGCTGGCACGGCCCATTTATGCACGAAGCATGATGGGCCGGACCGGGCCGGCACAACACGGTCCAAGTCTTAGCTCTCGACAACCCAGGTGAAGGATATAAAATGCTTAGATTAATGTACACGTAGTTGTTGTTGTCAACTTGTCATTATTTGTGGATGTAACTTAATTAATTAGCTAATTTGTGACAATTTTTGTGTAGGTGTGTGGTTCATGCATTGTCACTTGGAGGTGCACCTGAGCTGGGGCCTGAAAATGGCGTGGGTGGTGTTGGACGGGAGCCTGCCGGACCAGAAGCTGCCGCCGACGCCGGCTGACCTGCCCAAGTGCTGGTGATGCAGGGCACCGGCCGGCTGGTATATTAACCGAGTCGTCCGTGTGCAGTAATGCATCCCGCTGTTTGAATCTTTTCATCAATGCTTGATTTTGTTGTGGTTTGATACTCTAATTCGTGTTGGTGTGCTGGTCAATTTTCACTTTTCTAACTGAGGAAATCAGTTGAGTTATCACAAGCTATATCTTTTGTTTGATGTCCATCAGCAGGAGTAATTTTTTTGTGATTAATTATTGATGAATAAAATTCTTCTTGATGCTTCCGGTTTGTGTGAACATGTACCACTACCATGTATGGTAGCATCAGCATTTGTAAATTGCACGCACTTAAATCAACATCATTCTTTGCCAAGTTATATCTTTAGCTTTTGAATACAGTAATCCCTCTGTCCGTAAATATAAACATCCTAGTTTTGGCAGAAAAAAGGAGGATTAAAATTACTTTCATGCCCCAGTTGAGTCCCCCACCATCACTTGATTGGCCTGAACCACTCAAATTCTAGCAAAACGAGTTGGGCTGAGCAAATACTAATAACATGCTTCATATTTATGAAGCGCAAACAAATTTCAGACTAAAAATACTTATATTCATGGACAGAGGGAGTAAACAACACAAGTAATCATCTCATTTCTAGGATTACAATTGATCCACGAGATGATAAAGAAAAAAAAAGGAAAAAAACAGTATATGGAATCTTCATCAATTTTCAAGTTTCTATAGCTATGCATGCTTCTTTTCTACGCAGTTTTGCGCCTTTAAAAACTGAATTGCTACCTGTGAGCTTACGGTAGCAAAATATATCCTGTAGAATAGAGATGGCTTTGTACACCCCACCAAGGAGAGATGGCAGGGTTGGTAAATGGTGGCTCTCCTGTACCTCGGTGATCAAAACAAACTGCAAAAAAGCTATGTTTCTCCGGTCATTGATTCCTATTTGGCTTCAGGAACAGTAACTTTAGACGCAACAGGTCTCACCCACTTCAGCTCATTGCTAGTCATTTCTGCAATGTAGGAAAACTTAAATTACATGCAGATCCAATGACGAAATCATTCTGAAGAATTCTTTCTTTATCTAAACAAGTTCCAAATAAAAGAACCCATTCAAAGGACTTCCATGTGTACAAGATTTCCCTATATATATAAACATTTGTAATCTAAACTTGATCATTGTAGAATATGTTTGCAGCAAATATGGAAACGTCCACTCGAAAAAAAAAAAGGGTTTCAAAGATTCATACCTGAATGCTACAGAATTAGATTGGGATGCATCTAACTTTGTTGTATTTGCGAAGTCCATGGTTAAAGTTTCCAATCCAATCATATGCTCATCTAGTTTCTTCCCTTGAATGCTTGAAACACCACTGACGGCATTAGCACTTTCTGAGTCCACACAGGCAGATTTTATTATAGCATCACAAACACTCGTTTCATCAGATGAAAAATCCAAATGATTTTTAACAGTTTTCATTGCAGCCAATCTTTTTGACCTTAGTCGATATGTAGGGGAAACATCAAAACTCCCAAAAGTAGAAAACCCTTGGTTGTCCAGAGGACCCAATGACAAAACTGCTGCGGTTTTGAATGAATGTGGGCTACCTGTAGTGCATTTTCCTGTGGGAGTGTGAAAGTTATCACAGCTTAATCTGCCAATCTCCAAATCATTATATTGAGTAGGCGTCGGTTTCTCTCTTTTTCTTCTTCTTAGTATTGAAGGAGTACCACGGAAGTTTTCAGCAGCACTCCTCAATATGGAGTCAACACTAAGCTGATCTGATCCTTTTCTACTAGTAGGTGATGGAGTAGTATAGCCATTGGGTGAGTGCACTTCATCCCTAGAGTGTTCCGGTACATAATGTGCTGAAAACATTGGGGATTGAGCAGGAACAGTGTCTTCATTCTTAGGATTCTCATAACAAAGAAAACCAACAGAGTGAGCCTCACTCTGCAAGGATGATTCGCCTCCATTAATAACTGCTTCACCTTCTCTCTTAGCCAGTCTTGAACAGCCCATTTTATCTGATATCTGATCAGTTTGAAATCCATTCTCAACCACCAAATTGATTCTCTGAACCTTCCCACAAAGAAAATTGTTCCCAGTGGTCTCACCATGAACAGAGTCCATTTTCATCGCCTGTGTTGATGGATCAATAGCAGAATCATCAGCAACTGATGCCTCACATGGAGTTACTGGCTGGCCAAGAGAGAGGTAATCTGCGCAGCCCTTCAAGTTTTTCAAATTGGATACCTGTTTTTTGACCAAAAAATTGGATACCTGTTGATCAGAGGTAGGATCAGAATGATCAACTAATCCTTGACAGTCTCTTGAATAGATGATTGGCTCTTTGTTCAAGTCAATATGATTCTCAGCAGATGGCTTCAAATCATCACCAATAGCCGGCAGTTGAACTCGCAGAATATTACTGGTACTGTAATCATCTAATTTTTTTCTTAATGAACAGTTCCAATGGTTTTTAATCGAGTTATCTGTCCTGGAGACAAGAACAAACATGCATCAGTGTAAGGTGAAAACATAAGAAGCCCAATTATTCGATTATTTTACATTGATAAAGAGATGTGAGATTCTATATGAATTTAATTGAAAATAACATAGAGAGTGCAGAAAACATTCACAAAAGAGAAAAGGGAAACAAATATGTACTAAAGAAAGACAAAGTACTTGTTCAATTCTAACAGCGTGGCCTAGTTCACTTTAACAGTTTGGAACAGCTAAGCAGCAAAAGTCAAAAAGCTCCATCCTCAGATTACATTCATCTATGCCACAAATAAATTATTTGTTCAAAAATTTAACTGATCCCAGAAATGCAGAAAATGCATATATGCTATTAAAACATTATTAATGGGTACTAAATGAGAAAAAACTAAAATCAACTCAAAAATTAAGTTTTAATATTCAAATTTTGGTAGTGGCTTATAATTTGAAGCGAAAATGTTGGAAACCTAATAGACAAGCTAATAAGACTTTACTTCTACCACAACTGAAGACCACAAGAATATATAAATGTTGCCATGCGCAGTACCATTAGTGCATCTTATGACTGATTTGGTATCAATGAATTCTTTTACATAACAAGAATACAAAGTATTAATCTATAGATTTCTCAGTAAAAAGCCTCCCCCCCCCCCCAAGATCATAAATTGATGAGCACGAAAACAGGTTTGTTTTACAAGAGCAAACAAAAAGATTTTCAACAGCAATGCTGGAGGTTACTACCTTCCAGGAAGAAGCTTTGCAATTTCCGCCCATTTATTCCCATACATACAATGAGCACGGGCAAGCACACGCTCCTCTTCAACAGTCCAGGCTTCTTTCCTTATTTGTGGATCCAAATGATTATGCCACCTGATTATACAAATAGTATCAAAAGTGAATGACTTGCATGCTATATACTTTAGTATGGAAATTTATAAACAAATAAATAAATATGCAAGAAACCTTACTACAATTTTATAATCTTGATATGTGAAGTACTGAAGTAATGCTGAAATTTTAGCCGGATGGCTGAATTAAGAAGCACAGCAGCAGACCATTCAAAGAGTCCTTTTTTGGACAGTAATGATATGTTGACTAAAATTTAATATGTAGAGAAGTTTGTTATTCTCAGGCATGTAAAAAATGGCATCTTGTATAAAATTTAGTACGGCGCGAGATGTTTCCATTAGTGTCCATTCATCATGTACCAGGCTCTCCCTAACCCACAGGTAATCTAAACATATAATGCCGCTCACAAATGTTAAAGGGTAGATTTAAAATCAAGCAGAACAAGTTTGCCAGATGAAGGTATGCAATTGTACATGAGCGCTGTACCAAATGGGAATCAGAAGAACGTGTATAGTAAACAGGAGCTGGGCAAAATTTCAATCGCACAAATGTATGGTAAAAGACTATTTGAATAGGTTTTACAATTTATCTAATTAAGGAAAAGCAAGAATTGCTAACTAGAATGTGAGTTATGAATGTCCACTGGTAATTCATTGAATTTGCAACATGCATGCTATGTCATTAAAAAAAATACCTCTCTCGGCATTGTTTACCGATCCGGCCATTTAGCGACCTTGCTATAACAGACCATTTTTTTGGTCCGTGCTTCTTTACCATATTGATAATGACATCATCTTCCTGCAAAAGAACTCTATGACCAACAGAATATAGCGATTTGAATTAATTAAGGTAAATAAAAGAGATTTGACAAACCTCTTGGGTCCAAGGACCTTTAATAAGTTCAGGATTAAGAACTTTTTGCCATCTATGCAGACATTGTACTTCTGTCCTATCAGGACAAGATTGCGCTGTATACATGTGCACAGAACACCATAGTAAGCAAATATCATACAGTTGCCACAAGCCCACAAATAGGCATGAAATTGATGCTGAGCAGCCAAATTTCATTGTTAAGAATTATTGTCCAGTAGTCTCTTGAAAGAGCAAATTCCTTAACCCCATCCCACAAACATAATTCAAATATTTTCTCAACTTGGTCCCCATTTTTTATTTTCAAATATTATGTATCAGAAAGCATCAGCACCACGTGAATAACTGATAGAATTATAAAAATCACTTATATAGGTATATAAATAATTTTATGTAGAAAATGAAATGGTTGAGTGATGGCAAACATTGGGCTTGAAAGAAGTAATCCTCTGAGAAGGAGGTGTTGCTCACAACAACCTCACTGGTCTAGCTCCAGGATACAAAGGGTTTAGAATTAGAGTATATGATAACTACCTTAAGGGCACAAACTAAATGAAAATTCGATGCAGGAGGCAAATTGGACAGAAAAAACAGGTGGTTCAGATGTTTTGTGGACTATGCTCCCTCTTTGAACCTGTAATTAAATATTTATGCACAGGATGGAGACAGAAAGGTGAAACAAACCTATCTTCTTCCAATTTTTGCCATTATAGATGTCAACTGCCTTCCGCAATGTTTCATCCTGCACCCAATTAACAAGAATCAGATAAATAACAATTATGCATTTGCAATGGACAGAGTAATGAACATGTAATGATAAAGCAAGGTAATGGTAATTGTCACACGCAAAAAGCGAAAAAACAAGCACAGTGCAAGTTAATATTGCAGATAGAGTGAACAATGAACAGACAGGAACAATCAAGCAAACAATAGTTGAATACCTACCTCTTCTGGTGTCCAGCCACCCTTGGCTCTCCTTACAGGACCACTTTTTCGCCTAATATGTATGATCACGTCAGCACCATAAAATCAAGATGATAAAACTATTAATAACTCATGTAACAAGAGGAAAAAAAATTAAGGATCCAGCGCAATACATAAATTACATGTATGTACAGATAGTTAGTTACACTGTCCAGATGACAGGAACAAGCCAGGATAGAGAAAACAAAATCAGCCAATTCTAGTTCCAACATTTCTCACATGCCCTTTGGCAGGGACGCGGAAATGCCTGCTGTTTCAGAAAAACTTATCCATGCCAAGAAAAAAATCCAGCTAACTTCTAGATCCCATTTTAGGTGGGATGTGTAGTGGTGCTTGTTAGATATCCAATTAAAAAGAAGTCACAAAAATTAATATTTTACCAGTCTGGCTAGCAGAAAGAGCAATCCCCACCCATCCCTTCCACAATTTCAGATTACAAAATGTCTTTGTGGCATTAAAACAGACACTGAAAAGACCTAAACATATCTATGAAAACGAACATGTCTGTGTTACTAAGTAGTAATTCTTGTGTTTGGTAAAGCCCTCTAAAGGATTATACCCCCCCCCCCCTTTTTTGTCCTCCAAAAATGTACCTATATTTGTTTAATATATTCATATAAAATAAACATGCCATATACCCCCCCCCCCCAACACACACACACACACCGCCGCACACTCAATTGCAGCATGATCGCATGCTGGAGAGAAAGGCCAGCAGAAGGAGCAGTGAAAGGAAATTAGCAAGCAGTGCGGATGCTTGGAGCAGTGAACTGTGATGCCCTGGTCATAGATGAGCAGGAACACATAGATTGTGCTGCCAATGGCTTGGGTATGGAACTGCTAATAGCTTCGAGCAAGATTCAATTCAGATTCACATCCATGGTCTTCTTTTGAAATTCCATAATGTTATTTTTAGTTGGAATCTGCTAAAACTTTGAAACTCTGGAAGTCCTGAAACTTGGTGAAGCTTATATGAAACTTGTTGAAACTAATAAAAAGAATCGCTGAAACACTTTGTTACTTGGTGAAACTTCTTATGAAGGCTGTGAAACCAGTTGAAACGTTATAAAACTTGGGTTTGTTCACTAGTAGCAAGTAGCGTCCTTTAAAATTAATAAAGTAGTAGCAAAATTAATCTCTCAGATGAACCTTGATTTGCAACATAACCATCTTGATGTGACAACTCATGTATTCGAGTGCATGGAAAATCCAATAATATAGTATTGCTTACATTATTTGGGAACTACGAGTCAGCTATTACAAGCTCCTGAGACATGACTCATATATAAAAAATATGCAACTGTCTCCTATTTTAAAATGCTTTCATGGTATCAAATTAGTGGAGATTTACTGAAACATCATGAATGACAAAAAATATCTTATAAAAAAGACTGCTTTCTGCATCCAGAACCAGCAGCTTCTGAAAGAAAAGAACAGTTTATCCATACCATCAAATAAGAAATGCATGTTTCGATAAAAGACTGCCTGCAAAATTGAGAATGTGGTACACTAACTAATATCTCTGCACAGGAACAGTAGACAAAAGCCTAAAGATGTGTACTAATGATCAAAACACACAGCTGAAGAACAAACAGAGATGTTTCAAAAAAAATAAGAACAAACAGAGATAATCAATTTTACTCATTTGGCAATCACTGCAAAATGAGTTCAACTGCGCATCAAGCCCTCAACCAAGAAAGCATACCAATTTAATGTTTTCCAAAATGAATTAGATACAATCATCCAAAACATACTAACACCACAAAACAAGCAATACTCTTCCCACCACTAAAGCGTTCAAAATGTCATGGAACAGGGACTCATTGAATACAGACTACAGCTGTAAACATCTGCAACGGGAAGAAACATGTTAAAGTCTACCAGCAATCCTGTCCAAACATCCGTCATACTTCCCATCAGAAAATAAATTTAAAGGTACCAAATTTCTTGACAACGTGATAATCGACGATCATAATCCAACCCAACCGAACCCAACCGCATCTGCTAACGAGACAAGTGTAACAAACCCCCACCTTTCCTAAGCACTGACCCCTACAAGTTCACAACCCAGACAAGAGGTTACCCAGGCAAACAACCACTACGTTACTACCCAACAACACAGTCACAGAGCTCAACCGCGGGCGGGATCACCACCTGCTACTGAAGATGGATGCGTCCGCCGGGCTGGATGTCACAGGTGACGTCAGCGCGTACCCGCTCCCCTCCGAAGCCGAAGAAGCGCTCGACAACGCCATCAGATTCCGCTGAATCCCCTCCCCTGATCCATCCACCGCCTCCACCTTCACTGCCGGCAGCATCGCGCCCATTGATCTACCACTTCATCAACACACCGCCACACCTACAAACCCCAAATCCAATTTTTTTTACCAAAAAAAAAATCACATCAGTAACACTCTCCACTCAACGCCTCGAAAACAAAGGAATCAGGAAAGGGAGTGACGCCGCCGCTTACGTAGGCCTCTGCCTCCGCCGCCGCCGCCCAGATCGGGGGAACCGGAGGATCGAATCGAATCGGGGAAGCGGGAGTGAAGGAGGAAGCGGCGCGAAACCCTAGGCAGGGCAGGGGAGGGAGGGAGGCGGAGCTCCTCCTCCTGCGCGGTCGCTGCCCGTGGGCGTTGGTGGGGTATGTCGCGCCGCGACGGCTTCGGCTTGTGTATTGGGGGAAGGAGGAGATGGGGGAAGAGGAGGAGTCGGCCTTTCAAAAAACCTCGCCCGTTGAAGGAAAAGAAGGCGAGGAGTTAGCAGACGGGGAATAATTTACTCCTGGTCCTGGTTCTTTTTCGTATAGGGGCTCGGACTTGTTGATAATTTGCTTGTTCGGTGGTGTGATTTTGTGACGTCCCTCGGTCCTCCGTAAATCCCGAGTCAAATATGACGTGGTATTGGTAGGTGGGTCAATAATAGATATTAAATAAGTAAATAAATTTAAATGGTAGGTTGAATATAAAGATTTTACAGGCGACTTTATAGAACTTTTGTCATTAAAATAAGAAACTAGATTTATTAGAAGTTTATAAGTAGTTTTACCAGCACTCTTCTCTAGTTTTATCTTGTATTAACTTCTATCGGTTGCTTCTGTTATAAAATTCTCATATATAAACACATATACTCGTCGCTATGAACATGGACACATGCTTATAACCTCCAGAGTTGGACCGTCATATCTTAAAATCGATGATATCACTGCAAACGTTTTATTGTCGCTTAGCATTGAAAGATTAATTTTAGCCGTAAACACAAGTACTTGCGTTCAAGTGTAGGACTCATTGACTCACAAGCGACTGGACAAGTTCTACTACCAGTCTACCAGGAGTCTTAAACAAACTAGGATGACGCACATTTGTCTCTGAAGTATGATCAGTATTCAATGTAGATAACAAAACAAAACATTTTATATGACTATTCTAGGTGCTAAAAGACAACAATTTTGTTTTTTTTATATCTGTATTAGTTCCAATGTTATTTATGTAATACTCCTCCGTTATACACTATGAAGTTCTTTATCTTTTGACTGTTTCCACCAATATTTATTAAAATCTACACACATACGGAGTATATCGAACACATACACTGATATATACATAAATTTATTTTAAAGATAAAACACCTTACAATATGAGGCTAATGAAGTATGAAATTAAGAGTCGTCTAAAATAGTGCATTACGATTTGAAAAATGTTGGTAGTACAAAAACATAGAATTTTTTTTTCACTATCCATGTTTGGTAGGGTAGCATTGGAAGAGAGTGTGATTAGATTAGCACCAATTAAGAGTCAAATTATATAACATGGTAATATATATGTATTACCAATGATTTAACTTCAAAGTTCAAACTAAACTATCACATTTTATTCAAACTACCAAATAATTGGTAAGACATGTTTTGACATCAAAACAAAATAACTGTTGTTATGCAAACAGTTCACCGGTGTCACACAAGTAAACGCGAAGAGAAAAAAAAAAAAAGGCAACCTCCAGCGCATCAGAGGGCGCAATTAGCACGAACTGCAGGGGGGCATATGGAAAAGACGCCGGGCAAACGAGCGTGATCCGTGGAATGGAAGGAACCGAGCTAACGGAAAGGGTGCGAATTCACGGCGCGATGACGGGCCATCGGACCCGAGACCCCACCTGTTCGGTTCGGTGCGATGCGACCCTGCCAACCGGCAGTTACCGTTGCGGTGCCTTTCACGAGGTTGGTTTGATTTGAACCGGCGCCGGACGTGCGTGCGGTGCGGGTGTGGTCGGAGGCTTGCGCCGCGTCTGGACCGTCAGATCCGTTCGCGGGCCGTTTCCCCGCCGTCCGATGAGGCGGTTGCGGTCGAGGTGGGCCGCGTGGCACGTCTTGCGGTCGTCAACACGTCATGGACTGCGTGTGATGATGCGCGGTGTTTGACCCCGCCGAAACAGCGGAGATATACGTGAGTATGCTTTTGTGTTTGTTTGCTATGGGCACTGACGTACACCACAACGCAATTGCATGGATAGCTATTCAACGGGAAACGGTGTTGACGCCATCATAAATTTGTCCTCGAACCATTAGTTTGTATTTATCAGGTTGGAGGAAGCGAGAACCGTATCACCTTTTTGACCTGTAAATTGTAACTCTGCTCGCTTTTTGATTAGTGCATAGCCTTCTGAAGTGGGGGAGCCATAAATAAAACTGAGTTGTTTCTCCAAAAGTCCAAATCAATTGACACTGAAAAGCTCAGGCAAGTCACACAAGTGGCTAGATGGTTAACCATCGGTGTGACTGCTTGTGTTGTTCAGTTACTTCATTAGTTGTGTGAGAAAGCAATTTTAGACTTGGAGCGACCAAGATCAAGTTAATGTCTACTACATATTACACGGGAGTGATAAACGGATAATTGTAAGACGCGATTACCGTTGCCTCTTCTAGCTGCAAAATACAGATCTCGTTCTGGTACCTGCAAAACAGCAAAAGACCTTAGCGTGCTGAAAGCCTGAAACAGCTGGCTTCCTGGGCCGTAAGGGCCCAGAGTCAGCGCAGGTCCGGCCTACTCCATAGCGGCAAACTTCTCGGCCCAAAAAACTGAGGCGCCCATACGTGACCGTGCGCCGGGCAAATCCACCGCGCCGCTCCGCTCTACCCGGAACCGGCGGTGGTGCCTGTGTGGACGTGTGGTGCGGCGCCGCGGCACACACTACGCCGTCCGTTCGCGTGGCGCCGTCGTGGGTCCCGATCGCGACGCGAGACCGAGGAGGAGTTGCGTCGAGCGGCCGGGTCCGCGGTGACATGGTCACCAGGCGACCAGAACAACTGGGAGCGCGTCGTGGCCGCCATGCCATTTCTGCTGTGTTTTGCGCCCGTGGCACGGATCGACGCCCCGTCGTCTCCAGGGGACGGACCACAAAATCGCGCCGTTTCTGTTGCCGCGCGCGCGGCGCTCCTCCTCGGTTTGACGGATCTCGGTCGCAATAAATGGAGCCACCGCTTGTATCACGCGGGGCTGCGCGTGAGCCGACCCGACCCGACCCCGCGCCAAGGTGAGACCAAACCACTCCTTCCCTCCATGGAACAAATCGAGATGATTCGATCCGGAAGGGAAGCATGTATGTGCATGATTATATGTGTAATCGGATTTTGTTCTACAGTGCAGCCCATGCGTTCGAGGGAATTCCCCTGAGAGGTCTTTTGCTGGGTTGTGTGGGTTGCTCCGTATGATCTGCTGATTGGAGGTTTGCATGCTTAACTGCACCTTTTTTCTCTAAATTCTAATTTTTGACAGTTGAGAGCTGTTATGTCTTGATTGTTTGGGGTTGATCTCGTTCATGAACGTGGTTTGACCTCTGCCTGCTCGCTTCCCGTCGTTAATTTCTGTCTGCTCGGCCAATGCAATTTGCAATTCCATATGTTTTCTGTGCTAGCAGTGAATACTGAATTACTGAAAGTCTCTTTCATTGCCCCAAGCAATTTCTACACTAGTTCTGGGCAACGATTTTTGTATATTTTTGGTGGAATCCTACTCCAAAATGGCATTCTGTGGATTTCCACGCTTGTAGGGTTGGGTTTGGGCATAAATGTAACACTGGGGCATCATGTCCCCCTGAATTCAGCCAACAGCTTGCTTTTGTATGGAAAGAGACTGCTCCTAACCATCTAACCCCTTAGTTTTATTACCTTGTACTTCATTGTTTCTGCAGGCAATCTCATCAGGTGTCTGTTGTGTTTTTCCGATTTTCCTTACGAAAGGTTGAGGATTAAAAGTTGAAATGTGGCTGCACAAATAATAATCATAGAGATCATATTAAACAGGGAACATGGTTATCCAACAATGGCTTGAAATTTTGAAAAAAAAAATGATAACATCTTCTCTTGTGTTGAGTGACTTTCCTCTTGCACTTTCTTTTTTTTTTTTTTTGCTTTAGTTCATTAGTTGTGTACTTATATAATGTGTTTAGCCAGATACTTTCAAATATAATAAATTCATCTATCAATTTAGAGCGTTCTGTTTCATTTCACATTTCAAGCATACAAGTTTTGTTCAATGAGACAGAATTAGCAGTTTTAAAGTTTGTTTTTCATTTAAAATTTCTATACTCCCACACTGTTGGTTTAAAATATTTCTGGATTGTTTTTGGCTGATCTCTTTCATGTTCATGGGTTTACATCTGTCTGCTTGCTTTCCATCACTAATATTTGTCTTCTCGGCCAGTGCAATTTGCAACTCCGTATGTTTTATGCGCTTGCAGTGCATACTGATAGTCTCTTCTATTGGCCAGAAAGGTTTCTGTACTAGTTCTGGCAACAATTTTTGTGTCAATGTTTTTAGTGCAACCCTACTCCAAAATGACATCCAGTAGGCTGTAGGTTGTACACTTGTAGGGTAGGGTTTGTGCTTAAATGTTAACATGGGGCATCATGTCCCCCCTGAATTCAGCCAATAACTTGCTTTTGCATAGAAAGAGACAGCTCCTAACATTCTAGACCAACATTACTTTTTTTTTTACCTTGTACTTCATCGTTTCCGCAAGCAACCTCATCAGGTGTCCATTGTGTTTTTCTGATCTTCCTTAGAAAAGGTTGAGGAATGAAAGATGAAATTCGGCTGAACAAATACTAAGCATAGATCCTCATGTGAAATATGGAACATGTTATCCACTAATGCTTGATTTTTTTCTTCCGAAAATGATGACATTTATCTTTCTAAAAATGGACTATCTTCTTGTTTTTATTCTTCTATATCTTTCTACGAGAATATATTTTAGTACTAGATTTATGTTGGTGGCTTTCCTCTTGCATTTTCTTTTTTGCTTTAGTTGTAAACTTATATGTAGTTACATAATGTGATTAGTCAGATGCTTTCCAATGCAATAAATTCTTCTACCAATTCAGATTGTTCTGTTTTACTTTACAGTTCAAGCACACAAGTTTTGTTCACATGGGACAGAATTAGCGGTTTAAAGCTTGTTTTCATCTAAAATTTCTGTACTCCCACGCTATTGTATTTTCCCCCATTTTATGCTGCTTCTTTCCGGGGAGCTTACATCATTTCTATAATCCTGTATCTGTAGTTCTTTTTCAGGCTTAGTTCCGACAGCTTTCTTCCATTATATAGACTTGGTAAGCTTTGATTGTGATATCCTCTATGGAATCCACAGTTGATCTTAGCATAGTTGTTGGCCTTTCAAATCATGAATTTTCAGGTATACTGATGTCGCTAGGCTACACATAACTGAGGATTGATAAAGACTAGGGCATCTATATGATGCAAATGGTTGTTGCACTGGAAATCTCTTTCTACCCGTACCATTTAGCTGCACTAAACTCAATATGAACCACCAGGTGGGAGTTAGGTAGACTTGTTTTAGCACTCCAGTGTGATCCAAACCTACAGAAAGAGAAAAGAGGTAGCTTCCAAAGTAATGGGCCTCAAGTTAGAGTTGGCAATAAGTACAAATTTTTGGAAATATATGTCTGCACCAAAATAATGAAAACTACATGCTAATCCACTGGTGGAAAGGAGTATTACATTCTACTAGTATATATTAGGAAGAGACATAAATACAAACAGTTAATTAGTTTGATATTTTTGGGCTTCCAGTACACCATCGATTTTCAGTAAGCTGTTGTTGTGCCAAGCTAGCTATTAGTTGTTGTGCTGTCGTTGTTGCAATACCTCTGAAATGGATTCTCCTCTAAGCATACCATACTTTTATCTTCTAAGTGTAGGAAGAGCCATCTGCAGCCGACAGCTCTTTATTTGTCAAGATCCTCACTTGATCAGTCTCCGACAGGTCACATACCTGGCTTCAGGGGATTCACTTTCGTAGCTGCTGTGACTTTGCAACGCAAACGAAGCTTCAAGGTAACGGCTCAGCTGCTCGGTTCAAGATTGCTGCTGCTGCTGCACAAAGGGGAATCACAGCACCGTTGCTGTTTTCTTTCCGGATCAAGACTGCTAACAGGTATGTTCATAACTCTGTTTTAAGGAGTAACTCTCATTTCTACTCCTCTAACTATCTGCAATAGAGATCAGCCTTCCTTTTCTCTTCTACTTTTCGGTTTCTCCAAGAAATTAGTACACTCAGGACAATAGCATACTGAGCCGAATTAGATTCAGATTCAGAAATGAGCACTACCAACAGGGTTTGCAAACTATTCAGTCTTCTTTCCAGAGCCTATAATCATGTGCCACCTTTTAAGCGGGCACAAGGAAGCATCATCTTAGCTGGGCTGCTGTCTGCACCATTGTGTAGGGCAGACTGCACGAAAAAGGAACGAAAACTACACGCAAGGACCAAAGTAGGCGCACGCGTGCGTCCGTGTACACATATGCTAAAGAAACAGCCAAACAGGCTTAATACCAATGGTTTTATAGTAGGACATTGCTTCCATGTTGTCTGATCAACCCAGCCAGCAGTTTACATAAATGATAAAGCTAAGCTAAGCTCTTCCTTAATACCCAAGTGCCCCTTCACTCTGACTGCAGCTTTGTGGTATGTATGGTACCAGCAACACTGCAACAGCAAGCTCAGCGAGGGGAAGGAGAGAAGGAGAGGAGGTGGTGGTGGGGCTCGTCATTACAGAGTACAGACTTTTCCCCTGGGCTAGGCACAGCACAGCTCACTCCAGCAGCAGAAAGCAGGTAGCTGCTGCGGCAACGCCAAGCCATGGCAGAGGAGAGGAAGAAGGAGAAGGAGAAGAAGAAGAAGCACAAGGAGAAGGAGAAGGAGAAGCAATCGGGCACCGGGGAGGCGCACTTCAAGCCGAGCGGCGAGGTGAAGGGCGTGCGGTTCGGTGGCCAGTTCATCGTGAAGTCGTTCACGGTGCGTCGGGCGTCGCCGCTGGAGCTGCTCCGGCTGCTGGACATCCCGCCGGCTTACCTAAGCGAGTGCCAGAGCCTTCCGTTCCCGTCGACCACGGCGTACATGCCCACCAGCTTCACAATCCTGGCGCACCAGGCGTGGCACACGCTCACGCTCGGCCTCGGCACCAAGAAGTCCAAGGTTGTGCTGTTCGTGTTCGAGTCCGAGGGCATGAAGGCCGCCGTGGACCACCTCTGGCCGGCCATGATCCCTCTTGGCGACGTCAACAAGAAGCTCATCCGTGGGCTCACCGGCAGCGAGATGGCCCGGTTCAAGTTCAGGAAGGGCTGCCTCACCATCTACGTCTATGCCGTCCGCCGCCTCGGCGCCGCCGGCTTCATGTGCGCCGACGACCTCAGGAGGATTCTCCAGTCCGTGGTTGAGCTCAAGGATTTCTTGGATCACACCGCCATGCTCGCCATGCCCAGCCAGAAGAGTATCACCTTGCAGTCACGGGTCGCTGTTGCTCACTGATCCAACCCCAACTGCATCTTCAATTGATGAGGCTACCACGGGACTACGGGAGTCTTGAGCTCTCGATCGTTTCATCGGTGAAGGTACTCCTGCCTTGCAATCTGCAGAGGAGTCTAATTCTTTTGGGTTCAATTGGTTTATTCCAGTGTCGGTGTTCCACTCCTCTGCTAGGAGCTGTATAGATCTGTAATCAGCAAAATCTTTCGACGAGTTAAGGATAGGTTTTTGTTTCAAAGGCATTTCTTCCCCAAGGATCATACACCTTGGTATACTGTTTATTCATGAAACAATAATCCATCAATGAAACCATCTGTCCTATGACATTTTTCTTGTCGCATTGTACAGTACTTGTAACCACTCTTTAGTGTGGTGTTGTACAGGTTAATTTGAGGTTTCCTGTTCTCTGTCCTCGTCCTTAGTTCTTACTCCATGTATACTCATTATTTGTCAGAATTACAAGAAAAATCTGTGAATTGCAAACTGCCTTGTGTTTCTTTCTGAGATGCTGTCATTAGCGATGAGAACTATCCAGAGGAAAGTGAATAGCAAAGTGCAGAATCTTAGAGAAAGTGGGTTCTATAACTGTTTATGTGGGGGCGTGGCCATCATGGAGTTCATAGGGGAAAAAAGAAACAAATGCTCATCTTTAACCTGTCTGTTAGGGCCATACTTATGTGGATATGCTAATGCAAGGATAGTTTTGACCATGATCAGTGCAGCCTCCAGATTGTGCATTTTCACAAGGGAAATACGGCAAAGCCAAACCCCAAAACAGGACTGATGGGTGTTGGTCTTAATCATTGAGGAGTTAAAAGTTTGTTGGGCAGGGACACTCGATTCAGTGTCATGATACAAGTGGTTGAGCAGCATGGGCCACCCACTATGGCCTGAATCATTAACAACAAAAGCCTTCTCATCTCACACAACTCACACAACAGTGCAGTTCCTCACAAGGAGCACCCTTTGCTGTGACCTGCATTCCTAGCTATAGATCTGTACAGTAGTTTGTACTTAAAACCCTCGGCTACCTCTAGGAACACGTCTGGCCACCGTCTTGCTCCCCGATCGAAAACCCTAGCGCTGCGTTCCTTCCAGATTACCCAAGCAACCAGGCAGATCAAGGTGTCAAACCCTCTTCGATTGGCTGGAACAACCTTTGCTCGGGCAGACATCCACCAATCCACGAAGGAGCACTGGCCAGATGGCATGAGTGAGAGCAACCCCAAGGCCGAGAACACTAGCCACCACAGTTGCCTGGATTCAACACATCCCACGAGCAGGTGGTTGATGCACTCTGCCTGCTAGTCGCATAGGTTGCAGCGGTCGTCACCTAGAATCCCACGCCGGAACAGTCAAGTACACACATAATCAGCAACACGTGTAAATTGAATGTAGCTCTGATTAAGTTACTTTGATAAGTATATCCATCCGAGTTCGAGTCTGACTCAGAATGTGCGTTCATATTTACGACTAATTAGTTTTATAATAGCCGGCATACCCATTAGTAATAAACGATTATTTTATAAGCGATACAATATATTCAAGATATTCCGGTCCAGACAATCAGTGTGCTTATAGGAGGTCGATTTACAGGGGTGAGCGAGGTGCATGTATTAATGTATACGAGGGTGTGTGTGTTTATAAAGTTAATAGCAGCATCTGTATTTATCTGGAGCCTGGAGGGTTACACACCGTTCTGCCTCTGAGCTTGTACAGTTATTACTGCATGGACTGCTTTGGTCGAATCACCCAAGATCGGTATGCTGGCATTACATGATTCAGCATGTCCGAGCTAAATTCTTGACACGCGAGCTATACCCAAGAAATGAGGGGACACCTGCATGATTCGCCTGCCTGCCAGCCAGCCATCGCCTCTGAATCGTGCCGCCGATGGATGGCTCCTCCAATTATGCCGCCGGGGCCCAAGCCGATGGAGTATGGGGACGTATTTATGCGCTCATTTGTGGGTGGCGGTGCACGGAACGCCCTCCTGTCTCGGTGGCTGCAAATTGCAATAACCTTTCCTGCCCAAAGGTTCTCACTCTCCCGTGCTGTGCTGAATCGAGCAACGAGCTCATGGTTAGCTTAGGCAGGTTTTCCGTTTCTGTAATGGGGCTACATCGTCCTAGAGGGTAAGGTTAAGGCCTTGTTTAGTTCGTGAAAAGGTCACATCGGACATTTAGACACAAATGAAAAAAATTAATTTCACGGCTAGCCTGAAAACCGCGAGACGAATTTTTGAGTTTAATTAATCCGTCATTTAACACGTGTGTGTTACTGTAGCATTTATGGCTAATCATGGCATAATTAGGCTTAAAAGATTCATTTCGTCGTTTACAGCCTAACGATGTAATTAATTTTATTTTTTAATCTATATTTAGTACTTCATGTATGTGTATAAAGATTCGATATGATGTTTTGGACGAAAGTTTTTGAGGCTAGGAGCTCTTTTCATCCAAGGACGATCTATGATTGATAGGGTTGTGAATGGATGGACACTGGCATTAGTAATAGTACAGGGGTCTATTATTACTCGCGTCCAGGCTTTATGGATCACTTTTTGGCCCCGTTTGAAACCACTCATCAACTTTGGATTTTTTCGCACGTAAAACGAGACAATTCATTAACACAAGATTAATTACTTGAAAAATGGATTCATATGATTTTTTAAAGAAACTTCTATATAAACTTCGTTTGCAAAAAACACCCGGATAATCATTTTGGAAAGCGTGCTAACAAAAAACAAGAGGAAAAATCCTTCACATGCGGTTTCAAACGCGGCCTTTGACTCAAGCCTTTGCTTTCACTTTTCGTTTTAAAAGATTTTAGTTGGATTTTCAGGACTTAACCTACTGACAGATACTCAGTCACCTCAACCCAGCACTGGGATAAGATTTCTCTTCATTTTTTGATACAGTTTTACTAAAAGCATCTGTAATTTTGAAAATCTCAATTTAGTCGCTCTCTGGGGCTTTTCTGGTCAGTACTCCTGAGCCAGCTATTTCTCCTCCGCCACACAACACTCGTGGGATAATCTGGAGCAGTAGAGCACCTCCTCGTGTACAATTCTTCACCTGGCTGTTGGCGAGAGGGAAGACGCGACACTGTTGGCTGAGCGCATGAAGCCCTTGGACAAAACTGATTTCAACTTGGAAATGTATCTTCTTCTCTTCCCTTCACAATCTTCTAAACGCAAATGAGATGTATCACTCTCATTGGTTGTTGCCTGTATTATATTCAGGTGCAA
>CM002483.1:14554866-14588570 GCA_000325765.3 Leersia perrieri
ACACACACAATTAAATCAAATAAATAAATATGTATAATTTAGAATGCAACAAAATAAATACTTCCCAGTAATGCTCCATGTTCAATCGTCCGATGAAAAAAAATATTGAGCACTGTTTAGAGCATTCGAATTATGTGATAAGAATATAGAGGTTCGGTGCTTGATTGACTCATTCTTCCAAAGAAAATAATAAAAAAATAGACAGATGCTTTTTTCTTGGGGTTTTTAGGTGAAAACAATGCCAAAGGAAAATTTTCATATGAAGTTTTCTTTGATCCGAATGGAAGAATAAGAAAAAGTCCCACGGAATAATACTCCTCCAAAAGTCTGTTGAAAATGCTTGGATCCGAATAAGCTCTAAATGCCGTTTTGAAAATCGTTATAGTTGCATGTTTTGTCGCCGTCTTTTCTAACTATATGTTTTAAGACGCAATTGAAAGTATAATTATAAAAATATTTTTCATGACAAATATAACAATACCATTTTATCACGTCAAATCCTAATATATTTTTTTATTAATCATTCAAGATTTTGATTTCGAGTTTTGACCGTATGCATTTAAAACGACGTTTGTTCGTCAATGGGGTAAGTAATGGAGACGTGGAATACTGACTTTGCAGCTTAACAACAGGCATTTTGCAATGTGCATAAGCTGATATCTGCAACTTCTCTCGCAGATCATCATCAGGTTGCCCGTCTGGTATGCAGGGCTGGAAGTAAAACAAACCTTGAGGAGAGGGTATCTGCGAGTTGCGACCATCTGCAGCCTGTAGCTGCAACTGGTCTGCCATACCATGAGACGTACGCCTATGAATCTTCTTTTTCTTGATTTGTTCAGTGCGGCAGCCTTTGGCTATCCTTCGGCTACTGACTTGTTCGAGGTAGACTTGACATGTATAGAGTAGCTGTGCAAAAGTAGCTTCATACGAGGAAGCCATCTGAAGGGGCATTTAACTTTTTTTTTTGTCACTTTCATAGATGATTGGGATGTCATTCCGACTCTATTTTATTCGTAAGAGTGGCAAAACATTAAATTTGCCCTGAACGGACCACTTTGATTTGAAGAATTTATAAAGAAGTTTTATAGGATTTAAATCATATAGGAAATTTTCCTAAATAGCCTTTTGATATATAGGATTGGAGATTTCTAAATCCTATCACATTCCTATGAAATGGAGGAATGCATGCATATTTTGGATAAAATTTAACAAGAGCTCCAATCTCTTAAAAGATTTTCAATGAGTCTATCTCTCTCCTCTAGTCTCTCCTCTGGTTCTTGCGTTTTTCTTGTGCTCCTATTAAACAGTTGTTCCTCTCCCCTCTAGTTCCTTTCTTTATCAAAGGTCCGTTTCTGTTTTTTTTTTTCGTGTTTTACAATTCATAACCCCCAACATGGGCCACCGCTACTGCCATGCTCTCACGTCCAAATATACAGTCAATGCTTAGTCTCAGGACGTGTCTACCGGATAAATAAAATTACTATCCAGTGGGGTCCTGCAATTTGTGCACCTTCATCCTGGACGATCTTGAGATATCTGTGCAAGAAGATAAGAGGAGCACAAGTATCCTAGTTACCAATTTATGGAGAGATTAATTACCAATATTAGTTTTAGAGCGCTATTTCAAAGTTGTATGCTTTTTTGGTTGCATATAGCACCAAACTTCCCCGCATCTTTTGGTAATGCAAACACACTAGTAGCTCATATAGTAAAAAAAATTAAAATTTTCTTACGTAACTTTTATTTACTTGTTACAAGGTGCTCCTCTGGTGTTCCACAGTGCAATAATAATTGAAGTCAAAGGCAGACAACATCCAATTAGACTGGCAAAAAGCTTTGCTCGTTAGCAGTCATATATGAACACAGTTGTTAATACAGAAAAAAGAAAGTCTAGCAGTATGTTGGGACATCTTCTCTGATCATGAAACATTGCGAAACGGGTGGAGATCCTTACAAAAAGAGGTCCCATTGCCAAATACGATCTATATGGAAAATTGCCATTTTTTGGCTCCCAAAGTTATACATATTTCTGTCTATAGGATCTGCAAAATTCTAAGCTTCTCCCAGCATGTACATCATTGTTCTAGTATGGATCAAAGTCGTAAATACACCTCAGTTACACCTACAGATACCATAGAAATGAAAGGAATGAGCTAGGTATATCTGTAAAAGAAGTTCTAACTGAGGATAAAAGTAACACTTACAGTATCAAGATTCAGATAGAAACACGGGTTTCGCAGTAGAAGAGCTATGGTGTTTAATGACCTTATCAATTGATGGTCCTTTTTCATGTACAAAGTTGACAGATTCTGACAGCCTATTCAGAAGGTTTACCAGTGCAATGACCTCATTTCGCTGCAGCTGGAGCTGAATAATTACCCAGAAGACAAATTGTCAGACAAGTCAACACTGCAAACATCTTAAATGTATTCAAAGGTAAATTCGAACAGTTCTGTACATGCTGAGTAGATTATTAAGACAATACACAACTTAAAAGGAACTTTTTTGTGATCATCAACAGCAAGTGATAAGGAATTAGGTCATATGAGTGCAATCTGCCAAATAAAGCACTCAAATTGGAGCATGGTGCCATCAAATACAAAGGATCGTACGCATATTACTTTATGTTTCATACTGATAAAGTCAAAGATAAAAGATGAACAAGATACATACTGGTTGATTCAAATGGTTCTCTCCATCAACAGAGAAAAGAATCTTCAACGCAGTACCGAGACCAAGAACTTGGAGCTTTCCCCATAATCGACACTTCTCACATCCAACACAATCCATAATTGCACTGTGAAAATAACATTGCAAGGATAAGATTTTAAATCATACACGTGCATATCATAAATTGAAAAAATGAACAATATGACACATACCTGATATTTCTAAATTGCTTCTGAATCTCCTGCTTAGCTCAGTGCCATTTTCACCTTGCCAGAGTTTTGCTTCATTGAATGGTAACAGGCATGCAGATCTTATTTTGGGGGTATAAAGCAGTTGCTTCACTAAAGACTGTGTTTTCAAGTCCTCTTCAGGGCTGCCAGTGTTGTACTCAGCCTGCTCAAGGTAATCTGCTGTCTGCAAAAGCCAAATAGAACTATTATATGCAACAAGCTTTAGAACAGCAAGTCGGCAGCTTAGCTTTGTATTTGAGTACCATCCAACAATGAGTATGATTTTAAAGCAAGGGAGGAGGAACCTTTGTTACAGCCCGAAGAACAAAGAGGTAGGTGAAGTACAAATTTTGTACACGCTCGGGGTACTTCAGAACACGGTCATACAGAAAAGGAAGATTATGTCCCCACTGTGGTCATTTGCACCAAAAATTGTTAAACAATTGCAAAAAATGGTCTAGCAAATACTATCAACTCAGGGGCACAGCAATGGCACATACCATGTTGGCAGATTCATCTAGAAGATAATCATAAGCAATGTGTACTGAAATTGAAGAGTGTAGCCCTGAAATTAGCTTGTAAAGTGCTTTCTTCTCCTGGCACATTTCTTCAGAAGGATCTGAAAGAAACCAATACAGTTCGTAAAACTCATGTTCAGATAATTTTAGTGATACAGGAAAAGAAGCAAAGTGTATCACCATATATAATGTTGAGCTCCCCCAGGATTGAAGATATAAACTAAGGCAGGAGGTTGGACAATAGATAAAAAAACAACTAACACAGGAAAAACAAAGTTAGAATGAAATATATAATCGCCTCTACTTGCATTTCCGAATTTCAGTGTAAATGAAAACGAGAGGTCAAGAGTGGCAAGACAACATATCTGGGAGAAAATATGCTTACATTTTGGACAGTTTTCTTTGTAGATAGAGTCCCATATTCTTCGTGCAGAATCACCGGTATAACCAGTGTAACGTTCAGGGTTTAGTAGAAGGTTCACATAAGTCATCTCAGCTGAAATAAGGGTTTGTTTCAGTAATTGTCAGATATGGTAACAAAGAACACACAAAAGGGGCATAATAAAAGGATGCAAAAACAACCTACCGTTATCGGTTTCATCGTCATATGTCCATGGATTATCAATTTCAACCCATCCTTTGAAAACCTTGGTGTCAAGGGTCCTATCAACAGTAGCCTGTGGTTTTCCTTCCTGACATATCATACTATCTGAAGAAAGGCCACTGTAAGGCTTCTTGAATGGCTCAGGAAACTCATTATCTGGGCATTCACAGACACTACAATCCCTAAGAAGACACATTCCATCATCAGGCCAGAAAGGGCAGTCACACTGCAATTTAACCTAACAAGAAAACAAAGAAACAAATGAATTTGGGTGTCTATTTTCAGCGTCAGATTTGGTGCGATCATGTACACAGTTAACAAATAAAACAGTAAGGGCAACATGCATGATTCATGATGCGAAGACATAATGATTCCTCATGGAGCATTTTATATGTGGGTATCTATAACACTGTAAGATGGTACTTTTGGTTAAGTTCTCCAACTAAGAAAACACAAGAACAGTATCTCAAAGAAGGGGTAATTCTAACAAAGGATAACCTAGCTAAGAGAAGATGGAAGGGTAGTCTAAAATACTGCTTTTGTGACTAGAGAATAAATACAACATCTTTTCTTTGATTGTGTTACGGCTAGGTACATTTGCAGTGCGTGTTTTTCACTTTCGGAATTAGACAACCACATAACATGGCTCATTTGTTTGGAAGTTGGCTGAATGGTGTTGAACCTAGACTTAAACGACAAATTTTTGCAGGCATTGATGCGCTATGTTGGGCTTTGTGGCTTAGCACGAATGACATGGTCTTTAATGGCTCCAGTCCTATATCTTTCTTGCAGATAATTTTCAAAGGAACTCAGTGGGCAAGGCTTTGGTCCTTGCTTCTTAAAGAAGATGATGGAAGTGAGGTCCAGGCCTACTGGAGAAGAGAGTGATGAACTTTTATGCTAGACGTGGTTGGAATTTTAGAAGAAGAATTGAAGCTTGGTGGTGTGTCCTTTAATTTGTTGTCAAACTTTAAGTGATGTTTTCCCTGTAACGGGAGGAGTCTTATGTACTCAGGACTGTTGTGGCTGTGTACACCTCACAAAGGTGTAGAGGCCGGGTTTAATATAATCCATTATATATAAAAAAGAAAACACAACAACAATCAATTCCACCTTTGCTAGAAATAGAGCAAAGAATAGAATTTACAGACATGCATCAATTAATCAATGCCATCTCCTCGACCAAAATCTCCTGTTATATCACTGTCCTAGATAGCCATGAAACTTAATTCCCATTGTTAATTGCTACTGAAAGGAAATTTGGAAACAAAAAGACAAAGATTAATCTAAAATTGAAGCTATATATCACCCCAAGGTAGTCAACATGTATCACCGGATGCTCCACCAAACTAATCTGTTAAGTTGTGAAAATTCATTGCCAAACAAGGGGGGTGAAAAAGTGGCACCACCTTACACAAATCTAAACACAAAAAATTGACAAACTGCACTAACATTGCCTGCTATCTGAACCTTAAAAACACACGGATGCAGTGGAGAATCGGCAGTACAGTGTCAAACACATCATGCATTTAAAAAATTATTCTAGTTGAGCTTGTATTTTCACGAAATTTCAGCAACTCTAGCTATCAAAAGCATAACTAGAATATACATTTTCCGTAACACGTTAATATCACCCATCATACGATCATAAAAGGCCACACACATATGCTCACCTTGAAGTATCTGAAGAAGGGCAAAGTGGCGAGCTCCTGAAGGATCGGGTGCAGCACCTCCTTGTTGATGGCATCCACTGTCTCGTAGTCGCAGCAGCAGTCCTCCCCCATCCCTGTGTAGTTTCTCGTACCCTGGCATCTCGAATCCGTCAAATCAAAACGAACCGCACGAGACACGTTTCCATGACCAAATCACACCCTCTCCAGCGGCGAGAAAACTCACAGGGCAGCCGTAGTCTCTGCCACGCGAGGATGAGGTGAAGCCGCGGGAGCTGACGGCAACAGCGAGGAGCGCCACGAGGAGGGCCCCCACAGCCATGGCCCACCGACCCCGCATCCGGTGTTTCCCTATTGCCGCAGCTCCAGCGGCTGCGAGATGGATGGCGCTGTTCGCTGCGGGAGCGGGCTCCGTAGAAGGAGGCATCCCTTTTCCAACCTGAGTGGAAGCTTCTAGAAGCGAGATCTTGTCTGCTCCGAAACGAAATGAGACGAAGAAATTTTCTCCCGTGTTTCTTCCAAGTTGCGGGTAATGACGGTTGAGGACGATTTTGATGGAAATTATTGCGTCAGATTGCAAGGACAGGTATGTATCACTGTGACATTGGGCACACGGATTCCAAGAAGGATGAGGCAAAAAGGAGCTCAAGGCAAACACAAAAATAAGTCCAGCATCAACTGACAAACTAGAAACAATATTAATTTTCTCTCAACAGTCAACACCAAGTACCAATTCATAGAGTAAAGCACACAAGTAAATGCTATTATAATAGAAAAAACGATATATCATTTGATTAGCTTGAGTACCAGGTCTATCAAACATACAGAAAATATATCTTTTGTACATCCTTTAAGCACAAAAACAGGAAAATCAGAAAGGCACGTATCGAGGAAAATATGGATAAATCTTCATGTAAGTTGCTTAGTTAGGGTGGGGACTATAGGGAAATCATTTATATTCCTACTTATTACTTCCCTACTATCTTGAAGCACATTGGGTAGAACTTAATTGCTAGCATTGTGAGAAATCATGTAAATGAACATTCCTAGCCATGAAACTTGTTTTGACAGCCTCAGCAAGGAAGCAATTATTTGCAGTTCATATCCGGACAAAAGGGACCCATCTCAATCAGTACTACTTCCTGTTTACGAAAAGTATTCAAATCAAAGCAGACATACCTATTGGTTCGATGAAATCAAGGTATCCAGTAGTTTCCTCGCCTCCACATGTTCTAATTACTAAAAGACAAGACAAAATAGACATAAATGGATCAGAACTGGATAAACCAAGTTAAACTGGTAAAAAATACAGAACTTTACAATAATGTACAGCCACTACAATGTAAAGAAATCAAACTCCTAAATCATGAGACCCTTCCAGAGCCTAAACAGCCAAACTTTTTAGCCTATGTATCCGAATAACACAACACGGTGGAAAGAAGGAAAATGCATGTATTCAATAGTAATGGAGTATTCAAAGTAAGCTGATTTAGCCTAAACTAAAGCTGTATCAACAATACTAGCTACTAACAACACACTATCTAAGAAAAGAAGAAAATTTGCATGCTTAGTGAACTAGCTAAGTAGATACTGGTCCTCTCCACTTCACCACCTCAGCCTCCTCCTACTTCCTTTCTTCCTTGCTCAGACTCAGACTAATAAATAGTCAAATTTCTCATCTTATATATACATCCCAATCCCTCCCATGGATTTTCATCCATCAAACATAAGCACAGTATTAATTAAACCATCTTAAGCTCATCACTGATCAATCAGAAGCATCGATCAGTAGCCAAAGCTTCTAGCAACCTGCTAGCTTGATCACTAGCTCACTAGCTACAACACCTCTCTTCTTGGACACTTGAGAATTGAGATGGCATCATGCCTTCATCAATGTGCCGGCAATGGTGCTTCTCCCGTCGTCCCGTCGACAACCAGCTCTCGTTCAGGGCCGTCTTCGAAACTCCCAAATCTGACGTGGTGCCACTGCTCAGATGGCACCACTGCGTCGTCCTGGTTCAACCCGAGCCACTACCATGCCGGCGGTGGAGGAGGGTTCTTGTTCTAGGAGCCGTGAGGCGGGAACTCCGCCACTCCGGAGACGCAGCATTAGCCGCCACCGTCGACGGCCATGGCCACGCCGTCGGCTCCCAAACCATCAATGGTCCATCACCAACTCCACGAAGGAAAAACCTAGGACGAGGAGGAGGAGGAGGAGGAGGAGAGGAGGGGAAAGTAGGAGGGCTTACCCCTGATCCGGAGGAGGGAGGCCCGGCGGCGGCGTCTGGCTGTCGCGATCCCGCTGCGGCGTTCCCGTCTTCCTGACCTCGCGAGGCCGAGGGCCTTTCTCTGAGAAATTTGGGGTTATGCCCCTGCATAAGGTCCATTTCGGGGGAATGATACAGTGTCGAAGTGCTTCGATTTACTACTATTACTCCCTCCCTTTCCAAAATATAAATATAAGACATAACTAAAACAATGCTATACATATTTGCTTCTATCTAGTTTCTTTTGCCTGTAGCGATATAGTTAATATGGGTTATATTTTAGGATACAGAGAAAAAGTAGCCGTGCCTTGTATGTTGAAAATGGAGAGAGTATTTTGCAATTTCGGACCCTTTTTTTATTTTTATTTTAACTGGTTTCTCGTTTTGAGTTAGTGAACGTTTTGCCATGCACAAGCTAGTTGAACAAGACCATATTCCCGCTGCCCATGTGCCCACCTCCGCCTCTCATTGCCCCCATGCCCGCATCAACCACCACCCTAACGCTGCCACCCCCCCTCTCCTGGGATCATCTTCCTCCCTATCAAAGACGATGCCTGCACCGTTGCACTCTCAACCCGATGGCATGAGGAGGCAGGAAGGTTAGAAGTTCCCCTGCAGGCGGCATATCGGGAATTTGGTCAGGTACCCGCTGCCCGCTAGGATCCCGTTCAGCGGGGGGATGAAAAACTCGAAAAGAAATCATGTACGGTTTTTTTTTACCTAACTATTCCCATTGAAATCCGGGGGAACCATCCCCTGTGAGGCAGATTTCCCTGGCATCATTTGGGAACAACAATTGGGAGGTGGGAATTGGGGAGCTACAAGTGTTTGAACAAAGTATCCCAACAATATAGCGCATAAGCACATACACATATAAAAAATGTCTAAAAAATCAGGAGACATTTCAGACTGGGAGCACGTTTGATATATTTTTTCTTCAGAATGTTGCGAAAACATGGCGTAACAGCATCTCAGCATATGTTCAAAACATATCGGACACCACCAATCCCGACGGTCTGGGGCGCTCTCGGGTTATGCACGTCACATAGCTACAGTGATTATTTCTGCAAAAAGCCCATCGAGTTTGCACATAACTCTTATGTGGTCCCTTGTGAACAATCTGTGTGCCTTGGTATTTTACTTAGGAGCCCTTCGCAAAACCGGAAATTATATGCAAAGAGAGAAAATTTGTTGATTTGGACCGCATTGTAAATAACAGAATTCAAGGGGCATTTTCACTAAAAGGTCTCACGCAAATTCCAACCCCTTCCCCAAAAACAAGAAGATCGAGGAATCATCATTCCATTCACTCCGATATATCCATCATCTGGGTGGGTTGATGAGTTTCCCTCTATTCATTCCATTCCGCGTTTCACGACTTTCATACATGTCTTGGCACTACTAATACAATAAAGAGATGCATATTTGGGCTACATCGTTGCCCACGTGCCACAATCCAGTGAATGCCATCCGCGATCGTTTTTGAAATAAATGAAGAAAATGGGAGACGTGAGGCTACACAATATTCTATCGTTTCCAACTCAGATTGACGTTATGAGTTCATTAACTTGATGTGAATTTCTAGCCTCCAGCGAACGTGGTGTCTCAGGCTATTTTAGTAGTATAATAAATTTCTGGAGTTCCCTAAAAAAATTTGGAAGAAAATTTTTTATATAACAAACCTGAAAAATAGAAAGACGACTAGCCCTTCCATTTTAAGCAGAAGGTTGGGGGAGTCGAGTATACAATACAACTCTATGAATAGACTGGACCGCTGGGCCGACGTGAATACGTGATGACGTCCGAGTTAACCAGGGGGGGAATCCTTCCAGGCCCATTCGTCAGTGGCCGTGTTTCTGTGAGGCCCTAAAGCCATCCTGTACAGCCCAGATCACGGCGGCAATGCAACACCACGTCACCACCGTAGTCCGTAGGGCTCCACCTTCTCCCGTGGTCCACCGCCGGACGGCCCCACCACGGCCGCCTCCCTTGTTCAAAATTCGAACCGCTTCCCTTCCTAATAACGGTCGTCGTCCTCCTCCTCTCCACGAACGAACGCAAACCCAAAACTCATCTGACGCCCAGTCCCCTCCTCGTCGTCCTCTTCCTTCTGGTCTCCTCCTCCACCCGCCGCCGTAGGCAGCAGCCAGCCTGGTTCTGTCTTCCGATGGCGACCGCATCCGCCGCCTCGCAGTCGCAGCCGGTGCGCGTCGTGCTGCGGGTGCGCCCGTTCCTCGCGTCCGAGGCGACCTCCGCCGCGGCGCCCTGCGTCGGGCTCCTCGGCAGCCACCCCGGCGGCGAGGCCACCGTGCAGCTCAAGGACCAGTACACCAGGTTTGCCTTGACTGATCCCCCGAATTCCCCATTTCCGAGCTCCCTTTCCGATCAATTTTGTACAATTACAGCATCGATTTGGGGAAGATTGTTACTGTTTTATCTGTCATAGTTTGCTTGAAAAATTAGTGTCGGTCGCGAAATGTTCGTCTTCTACTAATGATTCAGACGACCCTCGAGGCGTCCTGTTGATTTTTATGATGATCCTTGCTTTGGTAAAACTGCTTCCACAGCCGGAATGAGTGCTACAAGCTGGACGCTTTCTTCGGCCAAGAGAGCCGCGTCAGCGAGATATTCGATCGGGAGGTCAGCGCCGTGATCCCGGGTATCTTCGAGGGGACCAACGCGACGGTGTTCGCCTATGGGGCGACAGGCAGCGGCAAGACCTACACGATGCAGGTGCCCATTCTTTTTTCACGACGGCAATGTGTTTGACGAAATGCCTCTGCAGGGTAGTTAAACCTGTTGCTGATTTTGGCTGAGCCTGGTTGATGTGCAGGGCACGGAGGATTCACCGGGGCTCATCCCATTGGCGGTTTCTACTGTCCTGGCTCTCTGTACCGGCACATGGTGCTCTGTGGAGATCTCATACTATGAGGTGTACATGGAACGGTGCTATGACTTGCTAGAGCCCAAGGCGAAAGAGATCATGGCGCTAGATGACAAAGATGGTAACTTGCAGCTGAAAGGCTTGGCCTGGGTAATGTGCTGGCCTGCTGGGTTTCAATTATGTTTTATAGTGGTGTTTGCTGAAATGCAGCATCGACTGTGCAGTGTGCCAGTGTGCTTACTTTCGTGTTATCAATGATTGAAGGTCCCTGTGCGATCTCTGGAGGATTTCAACGAGATTTATTCTATAGGAGTGCAGAGGAGAAAAGTTGCCCACACAGGCCTGAACGATGTTTCAAGTAGGAGCCACGCTGTGCTTTCGATCAGGGTCAGTACTGATATTGTCAAAGGGAAGCTTAACCTCATCGACTTGGCTGGTAGGATTCTTGGAAAGCTGGAACAGGTTGCATATACTTAAAGATTCACCCTTCCTATTTAAAAGCATGTTGTGTTGATTTTACATTTTCAGGTAATGAGGACAACCGGAGGACTTGCAATGAGGGGATCCGGCTGCAGGAAAGTGCCAAGATCAACCAGTCGCTGTTTGCATTGTCTAATGTCATCTCAGCTCTCAACAAGAAAGAGCCACGGATACCCTACAGAGAGAGTAAATTGACGCGCATACTACAAGATTCTCTAGGAGGCAATAGCCACGCTGTCATGATAGCATGCCTTGTGAGCTTTCCTTAAACTTACCCAGTTACTCTAGACATCTCATAGGGTATATGCTGATTATGTTTTGTTTTTGTTTCAGAATCCTGTGGAATACCAGGAAGCGGTCCACACAGTAAGCTTGGCTGCTCGTTCACGCCATGTTGTGAACTACATGAGTTCAGCAAGCAAGCAAGAGACTCCTAAAGATAAGGTTGACATGGAAGCTAAACTGCGAGCTTGGTTGGAATCCAAGGGGAAAACAAAGAGCATACAGAGAATGGATGGACTTCTCTCACCAAATGCAAGCAAGACTCCTTTATCCATGAGCCATAGGAAGCAAACCACATGTGTAAGGGTGTCTGGCAGAGGTAAAACAATGGATCAAGATGGTGGTAAAATCAAGAAGTAAGTGTCTCTGGTCTCTAATCATTAACTTTACATGAATCAAAGGGAGAAATAATGAGGTTCTTTACCTAATGTTAACTTTTGGCACAGGGTGCTTTTTGACTCAGCATCCTGTATTCCAGCTGAAAACTTGCAGAGAGTGGCGACACAAGATGAAGTGAATACAACAAACAAAGGTATGTTTTCTGAAAGACATGCAGAAAAGTCGTGCAGATGTTCCAGTGTGTAAACAATATTAGTGAGTAATCATACGGAAGCTGTAAACAATACTAAGGTCAATAACCCAGAAACTGTAAACAAAACTACACGGAAAGAAATAATACTAGTGAGTAATCATACGGAAGCTACTTGCAATTTCCAAACAATAACTTTGAATTTCCACTTGTGTTTTCGTATGATAGTCTGAGGTGTACAATTATTGTGCAGTTGTGCTCCCTTCATTAACTCCATGCAAAGAGGACAAAACTGGATCTTCTCTTAGGAAGGCACTTTCCCCCATTTCTTCAAACATGGCACCTCAAAAACAACAGACAGCTGATGATAGCAATTGCACACTTTTGTTGGAGCCGAAAACTCCAATGGGATCATGTAACATAGTAGGAAAGATTGCAGGTGCTACACCCCTTGACAAATTTAACGCGCTGGGATCTAGCCTGAAGGTCTGTATGCTTGATTTCCCTCCCTGTTCTATCTATTACTCCTGCAAACTTCTATAGTCTGATATTGATCTCCGAATTATTGTCTTACGCAGGAATCTCTTATTCAACAATACCTTGACTTCTTGAATGTTGCAAACAAGTATGTGCTACATGTTCTCTAGTGACTTTCTTTACTTGGATGAATTACATCTCATATTTTTTATGCTCTGCCCCTTCTGATTATTCATCCTGTTTATTTGTGGATGCAGGGAAGAGCTACAGAAGTTGAAAGTACATTCCTTACTTCCCATAATAATATGATAAATAATATAGCAACTCATTCTTTGCGATTAATTTTTTCCTTTGTTAGGGAATCGGTGAAAGGAGAGCAGAGTACATTCTTGAGCTTCGAGAAGATTCACCCAGACCATTTAAATCTGTAAGATTTCTATACTACTAACAGACAATCCTGATAGTGAGATACTTGATCACCTTCTAACACTTTTTGATTTGACAGCTTTCAGATTTGGGAAATATTGGTCTATCATCGAAGCAGGTAAAATTTGCTCCCGTGCATTATCGCATCCCTTCTTTTATGTACTTCAATAAAACTCATAACTAATTCGCTTACATCACATCGAATAGATACAAGACATCTTATGCAAGACAGCCACTGGAATCTTCAAATGATCACCAGTTCACCACGATTGACATGCCACTTTGGAGATGCTGGCTCGTATTAATAGCCGGATTGTTGTGGGTTGTGAGTTGTGAGTTGTGATTACCAGCTAGGACTGCCGCTGAATCAAGTTACCTCCCTCCTGTACTGCCTACTTTTAAGCGGTTTGTAGATTGTGTGCCATCCATGATTCCTTGGGTGTAATTGTTAGCTGTAGTTTCCAATTGTCGGGCTGCTTCTGATGTAACTTACAAGAAGTATGGAGCAATGGTTTTTCATCTCTGTTGCAGATTTTCTCCGAGAAACCGCATTTTAATTTGAGCTGCCTTCTTGGGCAGCGGGAAATGAAATTTGTCGATCATTTCTTGGTACCTCGAGCAGCTAACTGCTTTCATGTTTTCGTGAATTTGTGGACCAGTCTTGCTATTTGTTCGAGATTACGCATTTTCATTTAACCGGTCCATTCTGCTGACCTGGGCGGATGAGCATTACCTGCGTTGTACGAGCAGCAGGAAATGAAGTTGGTGCTCGAGCAGTGAATCCGTGATCTGTTTGTTTTACATTCCTTGAATTTGTGCTCCAGTGGTGCGTATTTTGTAGCCTTTTTTTTACTGATAGTGCAAACCGAAATTGACAAATTTTCTATCCGTAGATTTGACTTCTAAACATGGCATAATGACGAGGAAAAAAAACATCGCCCACCGTGGGGCTCGAACCCACGACCACAAGGTTAAGAGCCTTGCGCTCTACCGACTGAGCTAGACGGGCAGCTTGCTATTTTTCAAACAAACGTTAAAGATCTATTCGTTTCAAAGGAATTGCAAACGAAGAATATAAGAATAGAATTCGATGCTAAACTTCTATTCGTTTCATAGGAATGTACCAAAGGAAAACTATAGGAAAATTTCCTATTCCTCTATTTTTGGAGGAAAAATATAGAAAAAAATAATCCACTCCAATCTCATGTTTCCAATCTTTTAGTTGGTTTGCACAACAACCATAGAAAAAAATTCTGTGGTTTTCAATTCATAGGATTGCACATGCATTCCTGTAATATTCATACGTTTTTCCTATTCCTGTGTTTTAAAAATCCTGTCAAACGAATAAGCCCTAAGCTGCCACTTGATCTAGTACATACCTTTGGGAGATTTTGTCGTTCTTGTGATTAAAGCCGTTGGAGGGACGGCGAACCGCAGTCCTGATTGAAACATCTCAAGAACTTTAGCATCATTTATTTGCAACCAGTTCTTACGGTGATTGCACGGGGACAGCTTTGAGGCATGAAAACTTTAGCATCATTCATTTGCAACCAGTTCTTCAGCTATTTGCTACCGTCCTGACTCCTGAACAGGACGCCACTTACTTCGTTAGCAGAACCTTCACGGTACCAGACTCGCGAGCTTCCAAGGGTTGTTTGGTTGCTAGAATAGCTACAACCAGACTAAATAGATACACCCAGGCTAAACTAAGCCAGGACATGGTGATGCAAGTGTGACATGTTTGGTTGTTTGCTGTGGTGAGCTCGTATTTGTTGTTACGTTGTTTGGTAGGTTGTATTGTAGCTTTTGCATAAGTAGTGTACACGTCAAAATAATACAGGAGAAGCCTTGTTAATTGGCATTATCAGCCATAATATTCCTTAATATAGTTCAATATACATTAATATTACTTAGTTAATGCTAATTACTTTCTAATCATGCCACTAATCCATCTCTCTTGAGCCAGGCTCGCTGGAAACGGAACTTGTTCTCGTTTCTTCGGAACCAGGCTGACCAATGCCTCGTGAATCAAACCAGCCAGGCTCTGAACAATGTGCAGCCAACCAAACTAACCAAACCTGGCTCACCTCCTATGCAGGCAAACAAACACTCCCTGAATTGCTGGTAGTACTATATACTGCAGATGAGTGGAAACTGGACATAGCACCATTTCTCCATTTCGCATCAACCTTATGGCCTTAAATTTGTTGCATAGCGTATGCATTGATGTTTTGTACTTTGTACAGGTGATTCCCGCATACATGTTAAAGATTGTATGCATGTATGAGCAGGAAAAAAACTAAATATAGTATTATACCATTTTCTCCTAGTATGCCTGGCAGCAAAGGGCAACAACCAACACATAGATCAAGCATTTATCACATGAAAACAATAATGTACTTACTCTTATGTCCATCGCCATTCTAACTTTATCCATTGCCATGAATCCAACACCAAATCCTTGAGCGGTAGGGCACACTGTTCCTTTTCATGGCTATCTTCTTCGCTGCCAGTGTCGCAATCAGACCGTGTCGCTATCCCAATCTACTAACGCAAACAATAATGCCACGGCTTCTCCGGCTAAAGTCACAGAAGCACCCTGTGCTTGACTCGAGAGGTATTTGTCTTCCATTTTCATTGTGCCACTTGATCGCTCTCCAGACTTTTGTGTCTAGACACACGAGGCACAGGAAAACAGCTCATTGGCAAATGGCAAGGTTAGTCGTCGCCGTTGAACATACCCACTTGTTAGAACCACGAATAGAAATGTCAAAGAAATCATTTAAAGTGTGGGATTCAATAATTTGCTACTATTGAGATTATTTATGAACTGACGATTTATATCCGCATACTAGACTAGTTGGCAGCTAATTGATGTTAGCAATCGATTTTCCCTTTTTAGAAGTTCATAATAGCAACCATCCATCAAACTTCAACATGGAAAGCAAAAATACTTTCAAAGTTTCAACGAAAGAAAAGTAAAATAAAAACAGAAATCAAACTTTTAAATAAAAAATAGATCAAATTTATAAATTAATGGAATAAAAACTTATGAAAACTTGCAGAAAGAAGAATAAAAACATAGAATAAAACGAACTACTATATTCCTGGTTAGCAATTCTGATGTTTCATTGCCACGGGTGAATTTAAAACTAGCAACTCATAAAATTTGTCTTAAATTTTCCGCATACATGATTGTATTGGGAAAAGGTACAACTAAAATATTTTTTTGCCAAAATCTTACGTGTTCTTTTAAATCTCAAACTGTTTCAAATCTACAGCCCAATACGAAGGGTAGTCGAGCCCGTCGGATCGTACGCCGTAGGCTCAGTAGCCGGCCCGCGGCGGAGGCCACACCTCGGCCCTCGCGAGTGGCCGCGTGCGGGCGGTCACGTGCCGGTCACTCCCTTCTCGCGCCTCCCCCCCAAGTCTCGCTCGCACCGCCACCTCCTCTCTCCCCTCCCCTTCCCATCTCCCTCGCGCCTCCAACCTCCATTGCGCGCAGGCAGCGGCGGCGATCGCGGCGTCCCTGCAGAGAGGCGGGGGCGGGGGCGGCAGCGGGAGGAGGACTCCGGCGAAGGGGGGCTCCGCGGCGGCGTCGTGGACTGGGGTCGGGTGCGGGTGCGCGGCGAGGGCGGTGCTGGCAGCGCTGCACCGGAGGCAGGCGGTGTTCCTCTTCGCGCCGCTGCTGTACGTCGCGGCGATGCTGCTCTACATGGGGTCGCTCCCGCTCGACGTCGTGCCACGGATCATCGCGCGCCCCGCGCCCGGGTCGGTGTACCGCAGCCCGCAGCTGTACGCGCGCCTCCGCGCCGACATGGACGCCGACAACTCCACCGACACGGTCAGTGGCTCCCCCTTACAAGTTTCACTACTGCTAGTATGCGTTTTTTTTTTTTTCAGTTTCAATGTGCCCAAATGTCTAACCATTATGATGATTAGTTGTGAGTTTGTGTCTGCTCTGTAATGTTAGTCTCATGTTCTGGGCTTGGTGTGGACAGTGTCCGGTTATGTGCTAGATAATCAGTCGGAGATAAGAGTAGTTTATAGTGCCTTTGACTAGTTTTTGCTATCTCTGTGATGCTTTTTAGAAAATGTATATTGTTCCAAGGTGATAGGGACAGCTAATGTTACATCACATCTGAAATGGACGACTTAAGCTTTGTATGACAATTTTTAGCCCTTGCAACTCTGCAAGGCCATGGATTGCCTGACTGAGAACAGTATATTTTCTGCTGCACTTTCAGTTGTTGTAAATTGCGTAGAGGATTAAATTACTCTTCATCAACTATCATGAAGTGACTGAGTGATGAATCAAACTAGAGCTAAGTGGATGTGTATACTGTATCCATTTTCTGGTGCAATACTTCTGCAAATGATGTTCAGTAAAAAGCATGTTACTTAGAGTGGTGTACAGTGTTTCCATCCTTTGGTTGTATTATTCTGTCTTCATGTGTTTGCAGATGTTTTTCTTTTCTATTTCAAATTGATTGTGGCCACGTCTTATTTACTTGTGTGCATTTCCATCTTTGCTATTTTCACCGTACTGATATTTTTCTAGCTTGCAACCCTGTGGAGGTACAAAGACGGTTTCTGGCGACCATGCATAAACAATGCTACCAATAGTATGTCATTTACTGAACTTAACCTTGTCCTTTCTTTATGAAGCAAGAAACAGTAGGTGTTAAAGTCTGCCCATGTTCCAGTTTATGTAAAAGTGATTTTTTTGTCTTTGGGCATATTTTTTTGTTATAATTTAAGTGAGTTTACTTTTTTCCCATAAACGTATTATACTTATGTTGTCACATAATTGGGTAATTGGGCACCCCAAAATGGAGTTCATCTATTAAGAATTTTGATACATTTGAACATGTTCGATGTTTGACTATATCTCCTTTTATCTGTGCCACTTCCATGTCATTTAGGTGCCTTCTTTACAACTGATTCTGACAGTATGTCAGGCTTACCAACTACTTTTATTACTTCTTTATTAGGTTTGCCTGAATCAAATGGCTACATATATATTGAGGCAAATGGTGGTTTGAATCAACAAAGGACATCGGTAATTGCTTTTCCTCAGCAGTTCACTCCTTCCAACAGTTTACATATGTTCCCGCCATGCCTTTTGTTTGTCTATCTTGACTCTTGAGTTACTTTACTTGGGTTTTTCTTTCTGGCTTTCAGATATGCAATGCCGTTGCTGTTGCTGGTTTCTTGAATGCCACACTTATTATCCCAAACTTCCATTTCCATAGTATTTGGAGGGATCCCAGGTATTATCTTATTAGATTTAGCAGTTAGAGTTACCTGAAAATCTCATTTCAAGGAAAGCTCGCATGACAGAGTTGTATTTCTCCCATGGATTAAATGCCATACACTTGCTACCTTCAAAAGTTCTAATAGCAGAGAATAAATAATGATCGCGTGCATAACAAAGGATGAAGGCAGTGTGAAGTGTGAACAGAACTTAAATGCGTGCTTGCATGGTTGACAACTTGTCATACATTCTCATCCACACTAGTTCTGTAAACAAGAAGATATATTCTCCAATTTTCTGACTGCATATTCTTAAGAACACATATACAAATATGTAGACATGACTGCACAAGTATCAGATAAAAAGGCTCTGTAATGGTCATTCCTTATTTGCCTGTAATGTCAAGTATTATTCTTGTCGAATGATGCTCAGTACTACTGTTATCGTCCTAAAAATGTGAGATTAGTCAATTTTAGTAGACACACTGGCAGACTTGTTTACTGAATGGATGTCACCTACCTGTTGCATTCTCGTCAAGTTCTTTAACAATTCAAGTTATTTGGGAATTGAATTCAACTGTCTTGTACACCTTAACGTTGGTTTATATGTCTGGATAAAGTATCACCTGTTGTTGTTAAAAAAAAGGGATAAGTCCATACTACAACCCTCAACTATTAGGTTGGTCTAAAATGGGCTACTCAACTACGAAACCGGATATTTTACACCCCTCAACTATCAAAACCGGACAAAATACCCCCCCTAGGGGCAATACAACCCGGTTTCAATGGTGGTTTTGATGATTTTAAAATTTAGATAGCATAATATTTTTACATATGTGATACCTAATTAGCAAGAGATGCAAAAATAGCTTGATATAACTAAAAAACATATAATTGGATATTAAACTAATGAAAACCACCATCAAAACAGGGTTGTATTGCCATTAGGGGGGTATTTTGTCCGGTTTTGATAGTTGAGGGGTGTAAAATATCCGGTTTTGTAGTTGAGAGGTCTTTTTTAGACCAACATAATAGTTGAGGGTTGTAATATGGACTTATCCCTTAAAAAAATGATGTTTATGGGGTGACAAAAAGAATGCATTTATTGATATATCTTTTTGGATACAGCAAATTCAGCGATATTTATGATGAGGATCACTTTGTAAAACAGCTTCAAAATGATGTGCGAGTAGTTGAAAAGGTGCCTGATTTTATAATGGAGAGATTTGGTCACAATCTAAGCAATGCATTCAATTTCAAGATAAAGGCTTGGTCCCCCATTCAATACTACAAAGATGCTGTTCTTCCTAAGTTGGTTGAGGAAAGGTGAGATATGAACCAATTCAGTTCTTTAGTTGATGACTTAAACTTACAAATGCACATGATTTACCCTATTCCTCTTTTCGGGATCACTTGTTTACTCTTGTATTGTGTAGATTTTGTTTTGTTATCACCTCCATTCCATACAATGCAACTAATACACTTCAGCTAGTGTTTGCAAACATAGACGTGGTTAACATAACCTCGTTTTATGCTTACTGTAAAAAGAGTATAAAAATGGAGAAACTGTGGTAGGGAATCACCAAAGAAAGTCAATGCTATATTTGAGATAAATAATATATGTTTAGGTTGATACAGCATTATATCAACAGGATGTGTTTTTACTCGATACAATATTGACTTATAATTATTTAGTGTAGGGCATCCTAATATTACCACCTTTCACTCACCTATATTTTGTATCATCTCTTCAACATGTCTCATTAAATGTATCCTAATGGGATCCCAAAATCTGGATATCAACCAGAGAAGTTTTACTCACCATTATAAAGAATGTTGAATTAGTTACAGAATTACAGCTTGATACTCCTTTTTACATCTACATGGACCAATAAATTAGGAAATTTGAAGACTTAATAGCAAAGGACCTATTTCCCTGTTTACATAAATACATAGTCGATCCAACAGTGTAGAATTTCCTGATACTGTTTGTTTATGCATTTGATTTTTTTTACTGTATAAAGCACAGGCTCATCAGGATTTCACCCTTTGCAAACCGGCTATCATTTGATGCCCCCTCAGCTGTTCAAAGGTTGAGATGCTTGGCTAATTTTGAAGCATTAAAATTTTCAAAACCAATTGCTACTCTGTCTGAGACCTTAGTCACTCGAATGAAAGAAAAAAGCATGGCAAGCAATGGGAAATATATTGCAGTGCATCTTCGCTTTGAGGAGGTTGTATTCTATCGCACAAAATTTAACATACCTTCAGTGCTGCGAAAAATGAAGTTAAACATTAATTGTTTCCTTGCAGGATATGGTTGCCTTCTCATGTTGTGTCTATGATGGTAGTGACGAGGAGAGGAAGGAAATGAATGCAGCCAGAGAAATAGGCTGGAGAGGGAAGTTTACTAAGCGAGGACGTGTGATAAGGCCAGGGGTGATAAGAATGAACGGAAAATGTCCACTTACACCTTTGGAGGTGATAACATTCCTAATAACGGAGATACTGGTCATAGATTCCATTTTCATCCATAACATAGATTTCATTTAGGAGCACTGCAGGATTTGATTTACTTGCTTATGTTACAATCTTTAGGTTGGACTAATGCTTCGTGGAATGGGTTTCAGCAATAATACTGCAATTTTTTTGGCTTCTGGAAAAATTTACAGAGCTGAGAAGAACATGGCCCCTCTCCTTGAAATGTTTCCTCTCCTACAGACAAAAGAAACTTTAGCATCTGCTGAGGAACTTGCACCATTTAAGGTATGATAGTAATATTTTTGTTTGATCCTGGAACTTTGCTCTATTCATTGTTCTAAAGGATTTATGGTTGACAGAATTTCTCCTCAAGGATGGCTGCTATTGACTACAGTGTTTGCGTCCATAGCGATGCTTTTGTGACTACACAAGGTGGAAATTTCCCTCATTTCCTTATGGGCCACAGGAGATACTTGTATGGTGGGCATTCGAGGACAATTAAACCAGACAAAAGAAGACTAGCCATACTATTTGACAATCCACGTATTGGGTATGATTTGCTGTGCATTTGTTCTTGTGTACTTTTTTCTTTGGATCGTATAACATTTACTGCCATGTAGACTTCATGTTAATGGTCATTCCTCTCCCATTTCTTCTGCAGATGGAAAACATTGAAACGACACTTGCTTAATATGAGAGCACATAGTGATGCTAAGGGGGTTGAAATGAAAAGGCCTAATGAATCCATATACACTTTTCCCTGTCCCAACTGCATGTGCCGCTTGAACAGAACAGAACATTCTAAACCCAATCGAAGTAGATAGCATCTCAAATGCTATTTCAATGGACTAACTCTATTCTTTCTGCTTCATGGTATAACTGGTTGTGGTCCTGGTTCATCACTTCAGTTAGCGTTACCTTACACATCATTGTACATTAACCCATTCTTCCCCCATGACAGTTTTGTTTGTGTCTTTGAACCATAGTCCATCCTGGAGCTAACAACTAACAATACATAGTCGTGAAACCATAGTCCATCCTGGAGCTAACAACTAACAATAGATTTGCTCATTTAAACATTCAACAAACAGATCTTTTACATGTAGAGCTGTAGACATAGTGAAATATCAAACAGTTTGATGTAGTACTAACCCTTGTACATGGGGTTAGTTAACAATCTATCATGTACTGTGTTACCATACAAATTTTGAATGGAGGACAAATATTTGTGCATTTGATGTTTTTCCATCTTGCTCGCCATTCCCCCTTTCTGTGTTGTATAGCTACTAGGTCTTCTCCCCTGTTATAACTTAGTCTGACGCTTAACTGTTTTCAACGGAAATAGCAATTAGCAAGGATCTACTTGATTATCTCATGTTGACCCAAAATATCTTATCGCTTTGTATACTTGTCAAGCTTTATTAGTGATGAGAAGTTCTGAAAGATTACCACAATTGATCAATTAATTATCATCTTTCATCGTTTGATAAGGTAAACCATTATTTCCTTGTTTGTACATGCTTCATTTTGTTGTAGGACCGAACATTTAACTTTGGCAGTGCCAGCAGCAGCAGGCTTTGGTCACTGAAATCTGAAGGTGGCTCACATGCAAGACCGTTGGTGGCCAATGGGAATCTGGGAGTGGAGGAATGCTCGTTTGTATTAAACGACAAGGCTTGACGAAATGAAGCCAGTCTGCCTGCCAGTGATTTAGCACCCTTTTTTTCTTTAAAAATGGGCAGATTTAGAGTAACCCTTTTCATCGTCCTTTCTTATCATCATCCTATTTTGGGGGAAGGAGCAATGAGCATAGTTCATGGAGTATGTACTTCCCAACATGGCATCGCTGTGTTTCAGGCTTATCCGAATGGTGCAGAAGACTATATATCCTTCGTGGTGAGAAAAAAGGTTTTCCTTTCCCTTGCCTTTCACGTGCTCTGGTTCGTTCCCCGCAAAGAAATCTACTATTGGCAGACAAACAACTGATGCTTGCACTAAAAAGAACAGAAATCATTAGCCAAAACAATTTCCCGAAGGTGCCTTTTTCCAAATCAATTCAGTTTAAATCTCTTGCAAGTACTGATCGGTAGGTCCTGGGTAGTTTAATGAAGGTGTTCTGCCATTTTTCAATTTTAGATGTTTATGAAACACAAGTGCCGCAGCAAATAGGAAAGGGTTTTCCTTTGCTTTGTCATTCTTGCTTCTTCCCCGTAGAATGCGCAGCATTATTGAATATGATTAGGGGTGATAATTACTCCCATTGTTTGCTTTCCTCAATACATGCTTCAAAGAGAACAAAGTAATTCACCGTAAAGCTGCACTTTTGCATCATTTCGCCTGCAACTCAGCTCAGTCCCATGTTATGTAATCACCAATCAGACCCACAAAAGATTCTACTACTTTCTAGTCCAGAAATGAGCAGGGAGAGTCCATGCCCATGCTCTCCTCTCTTCAAACTAGTTCTCGCCGTTCTCTCTACGTCATCCGGTGGCCATGGCCCATGGAAGCGAATTGAGCCGCTCCGATCAGGCCATGTCCTGATTTAGTAAAAACAAAAAATGAGCTGAGCCTACCATTTTCATACTGGAGCGAGTAAAACGACCCAACTAACCCGCCTACCTGTCAGTGGTCCCCACCCGTCCCTGGACCCACCTATCATTACCAACTTTTTCTTTTTCGCAAAAACTGCCTCTAGGCTTGGCTGGCTCGTCGCTGCTGCTACAGGCCAAACCACCCACCCACGCCCCGACGCCATTAATTTCCCCAAAGAACAAATCATAACGCGCGGCACGAAAACTTTGCACTGAAATCGATTCGCGAAAAAGAAAAACACAAAATTACAAATAGTCGAAAACCTAGGGCTTTTTTCCTCCTGATTCCTGAAAAATATTCCTTCCACTCGGCTCGGGTCACCTCCCCCATCCGGTCATCCCCAACACGAGCTCACCTCACTCCCCCACTCTTCCCGAGTGAGCCGGTCAGTCAGTAGAGTGAGCTGAGCTCTCTCCCCACCTGTGGCGGCGAGATGCGGGGACGTCAGATCCCTCCTCCCGCCGCCGCATCCCGCGTAGTTATCCTCTTCGCGCTGCTCGTGGCGGCGCTCCAGCCGCCGCTTGCCGCCGGCGTCGACGTGGCGGCGGTGCTCGCGGGGTTCCCCGACCTCGCCGGATTCGCGCGGCTTCTGGCATCAAGCCCGGTATCCCGGGAGCTCGCCGGGAGGTCGTCGCTGACGCTGCTCGCCGTCCCCAACGGCAACCTCCCTCAATCACCATCGGCCTACGCCGCGGCGTCGGGCGCCGACCTCGCCGACGTGCTCCGCTACCACATCCTTCTCGAGTACCTCTCCCCCGCCGACCTCCGCCGCCTCCCCGCCTCCGGGAAGCTCGTCACCACGCTTTTCCAAACCACCGGCCGCGCCCCTGCCGACCTCGGCGCCGTCAACGTCACCGCCACGACCGGCCCATCCTCCCCCCTCGCCGTCGTCCGCTCGCCGGCGCCGTTCCCGGGGTCAAACGCCACCGTGCTAACCGCCGTCACCGCCGTCCCTTACAACCTGAGCGTGCTCGCCGTGGACGGCCTAATCGTCCCCTCCGGATTCGACCTCGCCGCGTCGGAATCACGCCCACCCGCCGCCGTCAACATCACCAAAGTCCTCGCCGACGCGCGGGCCTTCAACGTGGCGGCGTCGATGCTGGAGGCGTCGGGTGTGGCCGACGAGTTCGAGGCCGACGAGCGCGGCGCGGGGATCACGGTGTTCGCCCCCACCGACGACGCGTTCGCCGGCCTCCCCGCCGGCGACCGCCTCCAGTCTCTCCCGGCCGAGCGCAAGGCCGTCGTGCTACGATTCCATGTGCTCCACTCCTACTACCCGCTCGGATCCCTCGAGTCGATCGTGAACCCGGTCCAGCCCACGCTCGCCACGGAGTTCACCCAGGCCGGCCGGTTCACGCTCAACATCACGCGGGCGAACGGCTCGGTCGCCATCGACACCGGCGTGGTGCAGGCGACCATCACCCGCACGGTGTTCGACCAGAATCCCGTCGCGGTGTTCGCCGTCTCGAAGGTGCTTCTCCCCAAGGAGATGTTCAGCCGCAGCAGCGACTCCGCCATCGTCGCCGTCGCGTCGGCGCCGCCGCCGGTTCCGTTGCCCGTGGCGGAATCGCCCGAGAGCGCGCGGACGCCGCCGACGAAGCTGTCGTCGCCGCCCGCGCTGCGCGACACCGCCGGCGATGCGAATCACACATCGGCGGCGGCGAAAGGGACAATTGGGCGGTGGTGTATAGCATTGTTGTATCTACTACCACTACTGGTACCTCTGGTATGAGATCCGGTCGTTTGCTTGTCCATTGCCATCCTTGTTGAGCTCAATTTTTGCTTTTGTTTTTTCTTCTTTTTATTTTTGTTATAACCTGTACACTTGGGAGAGGGGGGAGAAGTTGAGAAGAGGTGAATTCAGATTGAGCTGCAAAGCAGCATTTTTTTTTTACTTTCTTTTTCTTTTTGTTCTTACCAGCTGCTTCATGTTGGAAAAGGGGGAAATAATGGTAGTAATGTACCATGTTGTAAAGATCCAATCCATTCCATCTTGTTCCGAATCAAAGCCAGATTATGAAGCTGATGCTGCTGCTTCATCCTCATCTTGCTGAGAAAATTTCGCCTTGTCTGGGGTTGAGGAAGAAGGTAGCGGGGACGGGTGAGCTGACCGGGGGGTGAGGGGAGAGGAAAGAGGGTAGGGTTGGCAGTGAGCTGGCTGGGTAGGGGACGCCGCGGCCGTCAGGCCGGCGTCAGCGCTGCCCCGTTAGATTCGATAGCCTTTTCTCTGCTTGCGTCGCGCTCTTCTGGCACTTGTTGCGCCTGCTTCTTGTCGCCCTGCCACGTCACCCTCCCGGCAGGAATTCCACCAGCGCTAGCTTTGCCATCGTTCAATCGATGGATATGGACGAGATATGTCATTTCTCACTCGTCTTCGGTGCATATCGCTTGGACGCTGGCCATCCGATCGCCCTATGAAGTTGATCGGACGGCTGAAAAGCAACGCTAGTATCTTGAGTCCTGTCAATATTCTAATTTTAGTCCTACAGAGAGACTTTATTACCTCCGTCCTATAATAAAGCAACCTACTGGTGCATTGTTCTAGGAGGGATCTCCTAGACTGTTATATTATGAGACGGAGTATATTTCTGTGTGAGAGAGACTCAAATTTTAATCCCTCACTCCAAACAACACCTAAGGCCCTAAGTCTCTTTAAATTCTATATAGTAGTAAGAAGCAAACAACTAGTGACAATAATGCTAATGAGAATATAATTGGAGTAGAATATACTCCCTCCGTCCCAGAATAGTAACTTAGGAAGATTTGATCTCTCCTAAGACAATGAATTTGGAGGGGCTATATTTTAGAACGGATGTAGTAGAAGATAATTGAGGTTTTTTAGATTCTCATAATATGGGGTGACAACCTCTCAAAAAAATATGGGGGATAGAGATTGTAGGGGCGTGTTGGGATATACAAGGAAAAAAAGTGCATAAAAAATGCACAATGTTTTTACCTTTTTTATGTGTGTACGCTTCCCAAATTGATAAACTGTGTGTATTTTTTTAAAAAAATTCTATACCAAAGTTGTTGAAAAAATTAAGTTAATCCATTTTTTATGTTTAAAATAGCTAATGATCAATTAATCATGTTCTTGTTTTGCGTGCGCTATTGTTCTTTTTCTCTTTTTAGCCAAACATGGGCATTCGAAAGTACATTACATGAAACAACTACTGCGATAAGCCAAAGTTAGAAAGTAGAAACAACTACTCCCTTTATCTGTATATGCAAGTGATTTTCCACATACAATTACATATGGAAATCCCTATATTTAGGATGGAGAGAGTAGAAGCTATAGGTTAGAAAGTGGAAACCTATCTTTTTCTGGATTCACGAGCTGATTTCTTAGAGTATTCCTACTAGCTCATTTAATTTTGCTCATCCATGTTATCATTAGGGGAGCTTCTAAAGCCTTCCCAAATACCCTAATTAGGGGAACTTCTAGCTTGTCCAAATTCTTTCAGAAGCTGTGTGCCAGAAGCTCCCGAAACAGTTTAGATTCTGACTTGACTTTTGAGAATATGGAATTGTAAATTTTGGAAAATGAACTAAAAAACTCAAATCTACATAAGCTTTGTTTTTCCGCATCTCTAGATGTGATCCCATTTTCTCCCTGCTTCTGCTTGCGTCACACCCTTCTGGCACTTGTTGTGCCTCCTTGTTGTCGCCCTGCCATGTCACCCGCCTTGCATGAATTCCACCAGCACTAGCTTGTCGTCGATGGATGGATGAGAGATCTCACTCGTCTTCCGTGCACATCGCTAGGACGCTGGCCATCCGATCACCCTATGATCGCCGGCCATCCGATCACCCTATGATCGCCAGCCATCCGATCGCCCTATATATAGAGTTGATATTGTAGCCCAGCTATGGCTACTCTCGTAATCTTGAGTGCCATCAATATATTCTAAATTTCCCTTCACATTCTAAGGCCCTATTTCTATTGAGAATCTACTCCCACCGTTCCCAAAAATAAAGTAACATTTATACGTTAATGGGACATAGAATTTTTTAAGATTACGAGAATATGGGGTGACTGACAAGTTAGACTATTTGAGAGAGATTGAGTTTCTAGGTGAACCGTGAAACTACCGCAGCTATCAAAAGCTCCCCAATTTAAGAAGCCATAAGCTAGAAACCCATTCTTTTTTCGATTATCCCGAGAGCTAACTTCTTATGATCTAAAGGCATAAAAATAGACCTTAATACTCAGTAAGTATAGATTTCAGAAAATGGCCCCAACAGCTAGAGATTCTTACCTGTCTTATTCAGGAAATGACCTAGCAGCCAAGAAGTAAGCTCACAGTCGTGTTGGGTTTTCTTTAAGGTTGAGTGGCTGTTTGTTTTGGTCGTAGACATGAATTGCCAACTCCTTGATCGTTCATGTCAAACGCGTGCCCTTTTGAGCTGCAGTTGCATGTATATACCTTCTCTAGCAAGAGGAATTTACGGCGCATGAATTTCACTGGACAGATTGATCCTAAATCCATGTGTTCCAAGTCCAGCGGGGAGCCTAACATAATCAGTCCGTGCTAGTAGTGCGTACCAGCGAATATGGCTTTGCCTAACATCCGTGAAGACAAGATGCTTCTTGGTTCAGTGTGAGCTGGTGGTGTTTTGGGTCCATTCGCCCGTAAAATGTCGTGTGGCGCGAGAAAACTTGCTTGTGGTCTTGCTAGGGTTCGTGGACATATGCATGCGTGCTGGGCCCGCGTGCCGGCGTGCCAGCTCGCATGTGCTTTGGTTTCAGGCACCGGGCAAATGATCGAGCAGTGCGCCAGTGCCTAGTGGAAATTGTTCCCAAGGTTCAGAAAATCACAAGACGAATTTTTTGAGTCTAATTAATCCGTTATTAGCACATATGGATTACTGTAGTATTTATGGCTAATCATGATCAAATTAGGCTCAAAAGATCCGTCTCGTCGTTTACAGCCTAACTGTATAATTAGTTTTATTTTTTATATATATTTAATGCTCAATGCATAAGTTTAAAAATTCGATGTGATGTTTTTGGGGAAAATTTTTTGGGAACTAAACAAGTCATTACTTAACCGCACTCGTCAGGATTTGAAATTGGGATAACTCCAAATCTCCGATATCAATTGAGTTGCAAGCTTCAATCCAAAAGAAAGAATTGTAGGAAGTGATGGGTACTTCAATTCATGATGTTGATGTATGTACCTTAATGTATGTTGGAGGCCTCCCTGGAACATGGATTTTTAGAGAATATATGTGGTGGTTGAAATAATCCTATGAAAAAAAAAACCCTGCAAAATTCATCCCATGTTCAAAGGAGCTAGCCTACACTGGAGTCTGGTCTCTGGAGGTTCGATGACATGTTTTTTTTTTTTAAAGCCAGGTTCGATGACAGGTTATGTTTGTTCCTGTGTTTTCCAGACAGGAAGACTACGTTGCAGTTACAAGTCATCACTGTCCAGTTCAGTCCTCTGTTGCTGTAATCTCATAATCTGTTCTTTGGCGTCTACAGTTGAGCTATTCTATCACGTGTGTGAGCTTACTTCTCGTACAAACAGATCGATCCGAGGTGCCACGCCAATGCCATGCATGTAGGATGTGACTCTAGTACGCTTCTTTCAAATACAAAAGTCAAACACATACTTCATTCATCTTAAAATATAGCTACTTTTAGTTATAAATATAAACAGAAAAATATGTCTAAATTTATAGTTTCAAATAGCTATATTTTGATAGGTACATACGTGGATGCACCCATTCTCCATATACGGGCGTCCCCTGCTGGGTTTGAGATGGGAAGAGAGAGACATCACAATTCGGCAAGTACGACTGCACGGGCGCACTGCCTTTTGGTACGTGTACGTGCAGGTATTTCTCCGTATGGTGGTCACGTGGTGTCTAGGGGCCAGCCCGGGTGCCATAATTGTCGTACTGGATTAGTAACAGCTAGCGTACACCATGTCTCACGCAAATGATTAGAGTTCATCACAGCTCAGTGCCCCGACGGCGTACACGGCTAGACCAGTGATGGAAACAGTGATCAGTGTAAATGGCAATCGATGACTAGTCCGCCCGTGCCTACTGACTGGTACTGTGTGAGGCGTAAACAGGATGAGTACTGACAAAGTATATTACTGGTGAATTGCAGGTAAGCATAGCGTTGTGTATCAGTGTAGGTACACTCGGAAGTGATTGCTCTTCCTCCCCCTCTCATTTTTACTCCCTTCATTTTTTTTTTTTGATATTTACTCCTTTCATTCTAGAAAACTGGTCGTTATAGGAAGATAGAGAAAATCTAGATAAAAATGACCAAACTAGTCCTCATGATTGGTTGCAGATGATATTGCAGTTGGATGAAGGCGCGTCAACCAATTATAGAGAACACTCCTTCACACATGCAATTAAATATTGTGTGCAACAGTGAATTGCATTAATACAGACTAGATTTTTATCGCCAAAAGCACCACTCGACATAGTAATCCACATTAGGCTCCTTTAAAATTCAAAATGACACAGGAATGGCGCCATGAAGCAACTCTTCATCTCCTGTAAATCCCCAATGAGCCAGCCATGCAACCACTCCATTCATCAACCTATTGTTCTGTATTAGTCTGTCCTCAATGAAGCACTTGGCAATCTAGAAGAAGAGGATGGATATGGATGGGATTTTCATGACCCCAATCAACCTGGCAATTTGGAATAACATGGGAATCATCTTCTCTTACAGCACTCTTAGCTTGTTGTGGAGCCATCCTTTTGGAATATCTATTGTTCTGTAATAGTCTGTCCGAGAGTCTCTCCTTGCTTTCAATCAAATGCCACAGTCCTCCCTTGAAAAAAAGTAGATCAATAGTTTTGTTTAGGGCTAGTAGATCGATAGTTAAATTGATTATATGTGTCACATGTGCAAAATGTTAGCTTGTTTCGTTGCCGGCCACGTTGTCACTGTATGGCCACTAAAATTTACCTCACATGTCCTGAGACGATTAAAAACTTGGTCACACCTTAGCAAACCTAAGAGAATATTTGTCACACTTCTCCCACTTACACGATCACACAAACTGTTGAGCATATAAGTGATGCCCATCAAAGACATATGGTCATCTATGTCGATGGGTATATCATATATTTCTAAAAGGATAATAGTCATAAATACAAATACCCATGTCTAAATATGAAATTTAAACTTAGATAGACAAGTTTTCTCACTGTAAAACAAAATCAGTTAAGCTATGCTCACTTCGCTGCATCGAAATATTTGATTGTAAGACACTGTTTATTAAGCTAGAGATTATGATAAGTCGGTGTTGAGAATCTAATAGGCTAGAAGCTGAAAAACCCTACATAGTAGCAAAGCTTTGTGTTTTTTTTTTTGGAGAAAGCAAAAGTTCAGTTATCGATTATACGGAACGGGGAGTCTGATAGAGACCCTAAAAACAACTCTATACATGCGGGCCAATTAGCTATTTTTGTGTACTTGAGCAATCTCGCATTAGATCGTGGTGATTTTACGGCCCATCAATGAAGGACAAAGGCCTTGTCTCGGAAACTGCCCGCAAAATGCAAAATAGAACTAAAGCCCACATTAAAGGCCCATTTTAGCCCAGTCCATTCACCATCTGCTTTACCACTCCGCGCCGCCTATATAATAGCTCTCCTCCGCTAGGGTTTCCTCCCTAGCCGCAATCGCTTCTCTTCTCCCAGGTAAGGTAAGCCCCGCCGCCGCCTCCCACCTCCTCCGCCGATCTGAAACCCTAGTTTCCTCTCCTCTCTGTACGCCGCTAACGGAGGTATCCGCCGCTTGTTTTGTGCAGGAAAAGGGTTTCTCCGATGGCGCCGTCGCAGCCGAAGTCGGGGCTCTTCGTGGGCATCAACAAGGGCCACGTCGTCACCAAGCGCGAGCTTCCGCTGCGCCCGTCCGACCGCAAGGGGGTAAGCGCCTGGATCACGTAGCACGAGCTGTTTTAGCGCAGCAAACTCGGTGGTGATGTTTTTTGCGGTTGGTCTGTGTAGATTTAGCGCGTTGCTTCGATTTCTCTCCGTAGTTTTTTGTGTTTCAGGTTGATGTCTGTATGTTGCGGAGATCGTGACTACTGGTAGTATTGACTGATGTAGTGGACCTCAACTTTCTCGTAGTTTGCATCTCATTTCCAGTATCTATTGTATTTAGAAATGGCTGTGGTAGGGTATTTTCTCTTGTATAATTCTTGCTTAGTGTTGGGCTGTGTGTAAAGTAGGAGGGGGGAGGGGGAGCATGATTTTTAACCTCTATTTCAGCAAGTAGCCTACATATGCTTTGTAGCTGCAATTAAAATGATGGGATGATTGGTTTTAGTTCGTTAGTTTAATAGTTGACAGGATGATAGTATCTGTGACTGTCATGTTGTGTGTCAACTTGGTACTCTGATTGACAGAATTTGCTCTTAGTCAATACAGTTGAACATTATTGAAATGTGAATATTTTGTTGTTTGTGCTACCTATTGATAGTATCTGTGAAATGTGAACATTATTGCTCTCTTATCCAATCCTCGATCCTCTGTTGTTTTTCAATTAATGTTTGTCTCCATGAATTGATCCTGCTTTATATTACCTGTACTGGCCACAATTACCTATCCCATCTACGCCTAACTTGTTGACACATTTGCAGAAAGCCACCAAGAGGGTTTCCTTTGTCAGGAACTTGATCAGGGAGGTTGCTGGATTTGCTCCTTATGAGAAGCGTATCACTGAGCTTCTCAAAGTTGGCAAGGACAAGCGTGCACTGAAGGTGGCAAAGAGAAAGCTTGGCACCCACAAGAGGGCCAAGAAGAAGAGAGAGGAGATGGCTGGTGTCCTCAGGAAGATGAGGTGTGTAAATTTCTATCCTGTATTAACCAATTACTATACCATCCAGTACCTTTGGTCTCATATTTATATTTTTTAATTAGCTTTGTTATAGTTGTTACATTGTAGTTTTTTAAATGTGCTGACATATGTTTGATATATTCATATTGTTAATTGTATGGGTTGTTTTAATTCTGTTCTCATGTACTGTTATGTGTCTAAACGATGAAATTTCTTGTTAGCTAAGGAAATAATAATCGGTATACAACATAACTGGTATGTAGCGTGGTAGTAATGATTGCTGCACATTTGCTTGTAAAAGATCACCTTTTTGTGTGTACTGTGTAGTGTTTCATTGTATAGTGGTAGTGTAGAGTTGACAAACTTAAATCCATTCTATATGAATGCCTTTTCAACTGCATATGAGTTTTGACAGTGTTGATGGAATTATATTTTCGTTAGCTTTGTACTTTGTTGTCTATTTGAACTAAAACTCTCTTGTGCTATGCAGGTCTGGTGGTGGTCACGCTCACACCGAGAAGAAGAAATAGAGTTTCTCAAGTTTATGAAGTCGATGGCAATATTGTCATGTGTTGAGTTTACCCTTGTAGAACCCTACTAGACTTGGCACTCTATCAGCCAACAAAACATTATGGTGTTAGTTCTGTGTTGAACAACCTGTCTTGTGTGTTTTTGATCCAATTTCAATGCATGGTTTGCCACCTTGATAAATTTGCTTCTTGACTAGTACCTTTGCCACTGGTGATGCTGCGCCGAGGCACCGTGAACGGCGAGAGTACCTATTTGCTCCAATCTTATTTCCGTTATTGTTTAATTTAGCTAGGCTGGCAAAGCGAACGTAGTCCATAGGGATACACGAGTGTATCTGGCGTGAAGGTCCAAACTTAAGAAGTTTATCGGTAAAGTTCCTGAGTGTACTTATATATTAGGATTGACGAATCGTTTGCGTTGCGACTTTGAAGATGATTCGTTTTATTCAGATTATGTTGGTTGCTGCACCATGGTGGCAACACTTGAAGTTCTTATCCACATGTTTTTTTCTAGTGAGCAGAGCACCAATGAAGAATGACAGCTTGAGTTGAAATTTATGTCTCGATAACTCACCATTTGAGGGATTACCATTTTAGGAGTAAAGGAGGATTTATCATAGTGAGGTCTTATGAAGAATGAAACATTGAATGTCATATATCTTGATTACTCACCACACAACGGATGATCCCTAGTTGTCCTTCAAACATAATTCATAAAGAGCGCACTCACAATTGAACTTCTTTTAATCATAGATTAAAAATGTGTCAACAATTCCCTTTTATTGTAGAATCATTTATAATTTTGTGATGAACAATTGACACTTGAATTTTAAATTGATTTTGAGTTGATTTGGTGAAGAGTTGTGGCCTCGGGATGAGGCCGGTCAGACCGGTCAGTGATCTGCGGTCTGACCGGCCGGTGCGGTCTGATGGACGATCCAAAAGAGATATCAGACTCGGATTGTTGGGCCGGTCCGACCGGCGTGT
>CM002483.1:14594783-14620348 GCA_000325765.3 Leersia perrieri
GACCGTGACAGGACCCTTCGCGTAACCCACTTCAAACTAATCACACCACGCTTCAGGTTTCGCTTCTCGTACCCGAGCAAGCCCCCTCTTGCACCTTGGCAGATCCGGAAGCCATTCAGCTCTGTACACCCAGACCGACATGACTCCATCACGCCTACCCTCTTCTCGGTGCCTAGGTATGGAGTGAGATATACTACAAGTCCAGCCGTTGCCCACGCTGGCTTGTGGTTTGTACGATAAATCCTCATAAGGGTTCCCGCGAACCGGTCCTTAATTGTCGTGGGTGCGACAAGCAAAACCATGCACCCACGACCCACCATTTAGCCATATTTTAGTTCAATATTAAATGAGCAGGTGTGACAACATCATCATCTCGTAATCTTATTGATCAACATTAATGGAGTAGTGTATCAATTATCCCATTGGTGATCTAACGGTTACTAAGCATGGCTAAGCAACGAATCTATTTCTAGCTAGACCATCAAATAGGATCGTAGATAGTCAAATTATTTCCCAGTGTTTGTCAAAGTAGGGTCGTCAACACAAGAGGCATAATAACAAAGGTAATTAGGTATCCGTCCCACATGATATTCGCAAAATAAAATGCATAGTTGAATAGAGTAGCTATTGTAAATGGGATCAACATGCATCAAAAGAGGGAATGTGACTTGCCTTGCTTTTCCCCGAAGTCTTCTGAACCAAAATCCTCGAAGTCGCAGCCTTCCGGATCAACAATCTACGCGGTGACACGCAAAACGAAAAAAAACCTAATAAAAATCACAGAAACAGTACATGAAAAGCTAACAAACAGGTAGAGCTTGATTTTAGATGAATTTTGCAATTTGAATGACTCGATTTGGAGTTCATATTAATTAGTTATGAATTTTAGAAGGTTTAAGCCTTTTCTGAGATTTTCTAGGATTAAAAAGGATTTACTGCGCAACATAGAGGTAGGGCTGACGTTAGTGAGGCGGTTGGCGCCGACAGGCGGGCCCCGCGCGTCAGCCTGTCACGACCCGCCCCTCGGCTACCGTAACAGGTAACCCGAAGGAGGGCGTGCCATAGAAGAACAACGAACTGCTCCCTACGGAACCGCGTCACGAGTACCAGTCCCAGGATTATTCCGTTGCTGGTACCCACGGTAACAAGATAAAAATCAAAGCATTACTATTTAAATAAACTATACCTTTACGCTGCGACTTCAGGTAGGCCTTGAGTGGCAACCAACAATCAGAGAGTAGCAACAGCGGACTTAAACGTAGGTAGAACACCATTCCACAGGCAGTGGTTTGGGTTAAGGAACGAAACTCCTCGGCGTCTACATCTTTAACCTGGTCTAGCAGCAAGGGAGGAAAAACAACAGCAGAGATGGATGAGTACTTTAGTATTCGCAAACCACGGGAAAAGTGTAATATGCAGGCTTCAAAGAACGGCTAGATTTAAGTGTAAATCAACTTTCTTGAAGATACAACAAGTGTGTCAGGATTTTAATTGAGTCCATTAATTAACAACTGTAACAGTAAAGATATCGGGGTATGGCAACACATTCACGACCATGATTCAGCACGAAGCTCAAATCATGTCTCCACAATTATTCCGGATTGCATCAACTCAAATCATCTCGCAATCTCAACGTCGAGCATCCCGGATGCCTCGACTCTCGGATCCCGTGGATCCTATCTCCGGCCACGAAGGCCTCTCATCATACATCAAAATCTAATTCACAACACATGATTCCTATCCCAGATGTTTTTTTGAGACATTTTAAAATAAAAACAACGCTAAGAGAATCACCGCACATCTGCTCTTAACCGTGAGCACGGCTATTCAAATAGATTTAACACTCTGCTGAGGTTGTACGCCTTACCCACACGACACGAAGCTAACACCGAAATGGATCAGGAATCGGAAGTTCGTGACAAGGTTTTTCCATAGTTGGATTAGGTTTTTCCATATTGCATGGTCGGGTTGACTAACCGCGCAATCAGTATCAGGCTATTCGCGCAGCCTTTATTTTCATAGGGCGCACACCCAGGGTACTTCGGATCCCGTGTCCCCCTCACAAGGCCAGACCCCGGCGATCCCAGGTCCTGAGTCCCCCTACGTACGTAAGGACCCAGCGGCCTATCACGCGCTGCACACCCTTACCCTGTTGTGTCCCACAACCACCAATATGCGGACAAGCATAACCTAACTAAGTACTCATCCAGAGGCATACCCATGTAGCCCGTGTGGTCGTACGATAATATGCTCGGATGGAAATCCCAAAGGAATCGGTCCTTAAACAGTACAACTTAGCCAGTCCACAGGACTTCTCGACTAAGCTCTACCTATTTCGCAAAACTCATTTTCACTTCGCAAATCATTTCTCAAAATAGTTCTCAACCCTTTTTCCCAAAGTTGTATCATAGAGTAAAGTATGGGGGGGTTCCGTTGGACAATCCTACTCGAGAGCCAGATTGCCCAACAGATCCATCGGGATGTATCGACAAGGGTTCACAAGTATTCAATTCCTACGGGAAAATAATGCAACTACTGGGTAGGTCCATCGATATAATCTTCGAGGCCGGGTTGGATAATCGTGCACAATCCTAATGCGAGTTGCAAACATTTTATTTGTAAACTAGGAGCAATATGATCAAAGGGTGGCTTGCCTGGGTGACGACTTTCTGGTCTTCAGTCTTCAGAGAAAACCAGATAATTCCGATACGCGATAAATTCAAGGAATTCATCTGATCCAGGGTCTTCATATCTTCTCGATTTATGGCGTCAGTAGAGAAAACCTCCGGGACGAACGTACGCTAGCGAGCACACAAAGAAATCCTACCGAAGTCTACAAAATAAAATATTATAAATATAATTAGTAGTGCCATAGGGTAGATCTCGAGTTTAGGGGAACTTTGGAAATAGCACGGGGTTAATCAGGCTTACGGCTGAAAAGATATGATTTTTGGGAGGCCGGTGGTATTTCTAGATTATCGGGAAAAAGATTTATTTGGATATCGAAAATAAATATCCAAAGTATATATTGAGGTCAAAGGATATGACACGTATTTTTCTTGGTTTCGGATGGTGGAGAATCTGGCCAAAGGGGAAATTTATTTGGTGTCACAAGAGTTGGCAAGGAGGGACCTAAAGTAAACTGCGTTTGTGTAGAATGGGCTAGGTATGAAAAAAAGGGGACTCATACTGGACATATTTCTTTTCTGGGTTGGGTAGAAGGGGGACCTAAGCTGAACTTATACCACTAATGGGATGGAGACATCGGGACCCCTACTAAACTTAATTACTAGAGCAAGGAGTTGGTTTTTGTTGGACAGTGGGACAAAACATGGACTTGTATTCTGTTCGGGTTGGAGCTGAGTAGGCCAAAATCGGCCTGGGTGTTGGGTTGGCGGAAGGGCGAGGCCCAAACGTGGGGAGAGAGTGGGAGGGCGAGCGGGGAGAGGCTGACAAGGTGGGACCCGCTTGTCATGCCCTCCTTCTTCCTCATCCTCCTCTTCTCTTCTCTCTGTTCTCTTCCTCGCGTTAGAGGGAGGAGGAACTCTGGCGACGGCGGCGAGGCAGCGATGGCAGAGGGCGGCGGGATGGGCGCGGCGGGCGGAAGGTGAAGGTGGGCTGGGGGTGCGTGAGGCGGGAGGTGAGAGAGGAACGGAGGGGGTATTTATAGGGGCGTCAGGCGAGGGGAAATGGGAGGGCCGACGCAACGATTGTGGTGGGGGCGGAGGAGTAGTGACGACCAGCGGGCGGCGCAGTAGTCGGGTAGCGGCAGCGAGGTGATGGGACGGGTCGGAAAGAGGGGGAGGAGATGGTGGCCGGTGTTGTCGTGGTGTGGCGGTGGTGGGCCCGGGGTGATGCGACGGCTCATGGCGCGATGCGTTGTCGCGACGCGGACGGTGGCGGCGGTGCTGCATGCGATAGGTGGCGATGAGGCGGCGCGGGTGACGGCGGGGCCTGGCACGAAATGAAGGAGGATGCGACGCGCAGCGGCGATAGGGGGGTGGACGGGCGCGGCAAGGCCCGACAAGCGGCATGTCCTGGTGCGGCAGCAGGCGGAGTAAAAGCAGACGGTTGGGCGGCGCGTCGTGGAGCAACGGCGGGAGTAAAGGCGGTGAGGCGACGGCACGCTGCGCGGCGACAAGGGTGGCAATGGCGGTTGTCGTGGCGTGGCGGTAGCGCAGGGGAAGAGAAGGAGGTCAATCGGTGGGTGGCGGGGTGTAGCGCAGCGTCGCCTAGCTACGCGGTGGGATTGGCCTGGCGCGGCGGGGGTGCACCGGCGGACGTTGACGGCGTTGGCGACGTGCGGCGAGGCGGCGTACCGAGGTCGAGTCTCTGGTCGGGGAGGAAGACGGGCGTGCGGGGCGGCGGCGAGCGGGCAGCCGCTCAATCTATTCAGGTGTGGGACCCGACTGTCAGTGGCGGTGCTAGGGTGCGAGCGACCGCGCGGGAGGGAAGACGGTGGGCGCACGGCTCCCAGTTGTTTGTGGGCCGTGGGCCGAAAGGCGATCCATGGAAGAGGAAGGAGGTTGGCTGCGACATTTGGCTTATAGGCCGAGGCCCATGCAGTGGGGAGAGGAGAGGAATAAGTGAGAGGGAGAGAGGAGGGAGTGGGCCGGATAGAAAAAGAGAAAGGGCCCAACAGCAAAGGAAATCTTTAACTTTTTCCTAGGGGTTTTGATAGGGAGTTGGGGCATAACGAGAGGTGATTTTAATTTGATATTTGAATCTGGGAATGTTTTTGGGAACAACCACAAGGTTCAAAGAGATGGATAATTTATTCCCAGGAGGAAATATACTCGAAGTATAAATCCTTTGCTTATTTCCGGAAGCAGGGGGAATTTAGGAAGGCCGGAAAATATGATTTTTTGTTACGGGACAATCATGGGGAAAAGGTCTATGGTTTTGGGATTGAACAGAGATACCGATAAAAAGAATTGGGAGGAAATCTAGATTGAGATCTTTATGGTTTAGGAAGGCAATGAGTTGAGATCTAATTGGCACTTAGACTAATTACACACCAAAATTTTAAAATTATGTTTTTAATTAAAATAATTTTTACGGCGGTAAAACTCAGGTCACTGCACAGCCGCTCTGGTGCCGCGGCTCACCGAGGACCAAGTCTACGGTAGCGGCCCGCAGGAGGGGAGCCACGTGGGCGGCCAGGATCAGCTTGAGCCGATCTGACGGCACCAAGGGCTCGCGGCACCCGGGCTCACCAGCCGACCCGAACGGGCGGTGGCGGCGCGCGGCCGAATGGCGGCGGCGTAGCAGAACCAAGAGGGGAGGGGGAGAAACGGGGTCCTCACCCACGGGGTCTCGGAGGCAAACGTCGACGGGAGTCGCCCGCGGCGAGGGTTGCACGGTCGGCTTTGTCTCGGCGACGGGAACGGCGCTCCGACGGCGTTCGCTGATGGAGGGAGGCGGGACGGCGTCGATCTCGTCCTTGCGGTGCCGAAGGTGGAAACGGGAAGCTCCGGCGTCGACGCGGCGGGAATTGACGGCCGGAGGCACTCCGGCGGCCACGGGCTTCGGCTTCCCGTCGCCGGCGAGCTCCAGGGGGATTCGGAGTGAACGGGAGGGCGGCCGGGCTTCTTCTCGGCGCTGCGGATCCAACGCAGGCGGCGGCGGAGCACGTCGACGGCCTGACCGACGGCGAGCGGCGGCCGGAGCGGAGGAGAGAGAAAAGCGGCGGCGGCGGCTCGAAATCTAGCCGATTCCAGGGTTGTCGGCGGAGGATTGATTGGGGAAAGATGGGGAAACGGGGGAGGAGGGCTTGGGGAGAGTTTTAAAGGACTCGAGAGGAGTCGAGGCAGCCGGTGGTGACGTGGCGGCGTCGCCGGTTTTCTCGGATCGTGGGGGCGGCGTGGGCGTGGCGTCGTGGCGCCGTGAGGCGAGGAAGGCGGGCGGCCGACGAGTGGCGACGACCGGGTCACGTCGGATTTCGGAGCGCGCGCGCGGGAGCGGGAGAGCGGGAGACGGCGTGGGCGCGCTCTCTGCCTCCGGCTGATTCGGGCCGGAGGTTAGGGATGAAACTGACATGCGGGGCCCGCATGTCAGCTGGAGAGAGAGTGGGGAGGTGAGCGGCAGGCAGATGGGCTGGCCCACTAGCATGCCCGTGCGGGAGAGAGGAGAAAGGGATGGTTTCGGGCCAGATTTAGCCCAGAAGCTTGGAGAGAGTTTTAATTAGGTTTTTCAGTTTAAATAATCCATGAAATGAACTTTGTAACATTTGAATTAGTAATTGAGCTCTGAAAATTCTAAGAATTTTACAGAGAGTATTTTAGGGCATGAAAAATTTAATAAAATTACTCTATCCAAGATTTATTAAAGGAAATTTTTATTTCCTTGATTTAATTCACTTGTTAAGGGTTTTCCTTTTTCACATAAATTCTAGGAAATGAATTATTATTTGATTTTTAAAATTCGAAGAAAAATCAGGGTGTTACATGACCTATAATTTTATCATGCATATTTGGATCCATCTTTATTATCAAAATGGTTGATTTTGCATGTTATATACATTTACTTTCGTGAGATAGAGTGATTTTTAAGACAACATATGCTTAAGTGAAAAAAAAAAAAACCCAACGCTTGTTTGGTTTGATGCTCTACCAAAACGTTGGTAGTGCAAAGTACTAGGTATGTTTTGGCAATACCAAAATTTTGGTAGGAAAGCAACATGCCTGATTGCTTGTGCTACTTCGCAGTTGCTACAGCTGAAACTTGGTTGCAGAAACTGTGCAAGCAAAAGAAAATTGATTGAGCATGTTGCAGTGGTCATGGTCGTGGTCGTGCAGCCACAGCAATATATGCCAAACAACCCTAGTGTAGGTGGGTGTATTTGGATTAAATCCAACTAAAAACAAATTTTATACCATCGATAATAAACTTCTAGAATTGTGCCAGATTAATCATTGTCATTACCAATCATGGCGTCAAAGCAAACAATCTGTACGGTCACATTTAGGCTTCAATCCGTCACATTTAGGCTTCAATCCGAAATGACTCGTCTTTCCATAAGCTTTAAAGATAGTTCCAATTAGCAAATTAGTAGCGGGATAACAAATATCACATACACATTATACACAATAATTTATCGTGAAAAACTTCAATGGTGTGAGAAGTAAAAAACGGGACCAACTGGTCCACTCAAAACTTCTACTTTAATCAATAACGGATATAATTGAATTCTTCTCTATAAAATAGAGATATATCACAGCAACCATAAAATCGTCAAGGCATAGTATTGGCACCTACAACATCAACCATAGCATTCAGTAAGAGGTTTAACTAAAACAAGCGAAAGAAATGGCAGATTATGTTCCATTTGGCTTTTCAGCTGATATCCCCAAACTAAGTAAGTAATTTGCAAGAAACCTTGCGGAAATACAGGGTAATAAGTCTCTTCCAAACTGACAAAAAAATCAGCCCAATTGAACACCCTTTGACCTCTCAAACTGACATTCTACCCTAATTTGTACATGTTGAAACTACTTCTGAAACTATATTTACTCAAGCTGACAAAACCTCACACAAATCTGATATTCTTTTGATCCAATCCCTGCACAACCTGGCCGGGTTGAAGTGATACAAAGTGTATAATGAATTCACTAAGAATGATGCCAATCCACCCGCATTTGAGCCTCGAATAACTTACATGTTAGAGATCGGGCAAGAAAACCGGGGTGGCCAACTACCCTCCTCTAGTCTTGAGTTTTTTTTATTGTTTTGTTCATAATGACTGCTACTCTCTTGTCTTTCAAGAAGAGTCTAGGGTTTTTCTTCTCACCTTATAGAACTAAGGCAATCTCCACCATTCATCAAGTGAAGAATCAATGGCTCAAATTTGTTGGACTTTTAGATTGCAATGGGCCGAGAGCAAATAAAAAGTTAATGTGAAGGGGATTTGGCCCAAAACAATATAACCTAGTAGCTCCGCTGCAACCAAAGCACCGGCCATTGATCGATTGTTGCTTTTTCTTGAGTGTGTATTACAACTTTACAAGGCGTAACAGGAACCAGGCTGCTTGTGAGCTGGCTACAGCTGTTGTAGTTGCTGCCAACTGGATGCAGTAGCGCAACTGCAACCAACACTTAGAACCGGTCACATCTAATGATGGTATTTAATTATTATCAATATATAAATATATATCTTTTTTATGGTCGCAACAATGATAACTGTGTCGTGGTAGAGAGCCTACCGCTACCACTATGATATAGCAGAATATAGTGTATTGGAACTTAGCATCCAGTAGTGTAATTCATTACTAGCATCATTGGATCTTTGTTGTGGATAGAAAACTTATTGTTGTGTGTCTTTTCTTATTTTATTTCATTAATATGTTATTTTGTAGTTTTTTATGTTATGGGATTTATGAGTAACTGAATATGTCATCCAAAAATATACTACCGTTAATATATAATCCAAACTTTTTTATTTTCTTAATTATGCTATTGGAACTTTGAGACCACGATAACATTAGGGATCCGCTATCAGCCGTATTTGATATTCATAATCCTGTTTATTATTACAGTTGAAGTCTAGTGCGACGCTATCTGTATGTTTGGTTAGTATGTAAGTTTTTTCCTGAGAGATATGAGATTTGATAATCTGTTTCTCTTAGAAGCCACATTTTCTTGTGGTTTTTCAGGTATGCCAATAATAATAGTATTGGCTCCATGGTGAAAAAGAATGAAAAATTAATGATCTAGACATGCCTTAATACTTTCCATAAAAAACAATTTAGTTCCGCGTGAATTTTCTACCCAACGCAACCAATCATTTGTAGCTAAACATGAGAAAGAAAAAATTCCCCGCAAAAAAAAACATGAGAAACAAAATGCTGCCATGCTATTACAAGGAAGTGATAAATAAAAACTACCCTCTTGTTTCAGATTGTAAGACACCTTATTAGAGAGGTAAGACGTCTTCCAATCTGAAACGGATGGAGTATTTATTTAAAAAATCAACATGTCCTTGTGATGTTGCAAGAGTTGTGAACAAGTACCGTATCTTACTCCAATACAAGTAAAAGAAAAAAAAAAATACGAGCATCAGATATCAATCTTTGTTCTTTGGTACATCAGCAACCGTATCTTACCCAAAAACATGACTGCAACACTCCAAATTTGGTAGTAACACATAAACCAAACATACACAATGATGTATTGTTAACAAGTACCAATTTCTGATACAACTAGTCTTATCATTAAAACCATACCTATTTAACTTATGGAAGATTATTTTAAGAAAACCTACGTGGTTGAACTACATCTGAATTTCGCAAGAAAGTCCTTCAAGGCTCCAAGCTAGCTTCAAATCCGTACCAAGATTAATCTCAAACTCAAGATTCCAATAATAAATCCAGCCTGTATAAACATCCTCCTCCTCTACAGGCCACATCCCTTGCACCTGCGAACTCTTCACGCCTCCACAAATAAAGCTCGTCCCGAGGGCGGCGACCCACCCCCCGCCCCAATCGCCAAAACCCTAACTCCGATCCGATCGAGCTCTGCTTCCCATGGCGACCACCGCGAGCCAGGCGAGCCTCCTGCTCCAGAAGCAGCTCAAAGGTACGGATCGGGACGGCCCCCGCGCTGTTCTTCTCCCCTCTTGCCCCGATTCGTCTGCGATCGGTTCCTGATCTCGTCTGCCTTTTCCGTGCCCTTGGGGATCGTTGCAGATCTTGCGAAGAACCCCGTTGATGGGTTCTCGGCGGGGCTTGTGGACGATAGCAACGTGTTTGAGTGGCAGGTCACCATCATCGGCCCGCCCGATACCCTATAGTAAGTTCAATTCCCACCCTATAAGCACTGCATGATTTATAGTCTAGTTATTATAGATCGATTAGTTCGCGCCTGTCTTGTAGACTTGTAGTCGCGTTAGATTATATTGGTTTTGTGCTTAAACCGTGTCAATTCCACCTGATACAGATTCACACTGTTCATGAATTATTGTATAAACTGTGTGAATTCCATATTGCCATGTCGATCTGGAGCATTACTAACGAACCCAAAACTTTGGTGATAATTTCGGAGGCCGCAGCTCAATGAATTTGCACTACCGATGTACTATATCGGTATTGATCTGTGGAATTTGCTTTTCAGTTGTGGATCTTAAAGACATGCACAGGGCCTTTAGGGTTTGTAGTTGTACGATTGATAATAAAATTCATTAGCTATATTAGTAAATGAGCCGAGACTTGGTAGTGAGGTGGTTATTTATATCTTTTTCATTGTTGACAGGGGATTAGTAGCTCCTTAGGCATATGTGGGTATTGCTGGATTGGTGGCATCAATTGCTTTAGTAGATCTGTAGATGTACAAAATTTGTAGGATGGGGAACTTCGTATTTATTTGAGTTCCTTTGTATTTACCTGAATTGGAAAGTGAGTTAGCTCCTTGCAAATCTGCTAATGACTAATGAGCATGCATAGTTTGATTCAGTAAGTCAGGTGAAGTTAGCATAGCCTTTTACATGATACTTGACTACTTGTTTGCTTGGTTCTGGTTTGATACACATTTTTTCTAGTTCATATTTATTTAGAATGGGAGCTTCCTTTCACTGTTTGATGCTCTGGTTCTGGCTATCAGATGACATATACATGATACAAGTTTGTTGACATTTGAAAACACATTCTTCCAGAAACTAGAATGTGCTGATACGGCAACACATATAGCAATCCTGGCACATGATATGGTGGAAACAAGTAGGAACATAAGATCCGATATGCAAATAGAAAAAAAAAAGTTAGGATAAAATGGGTTTGTTTGGCCCATCCAACTGTACACACTTTATTGTCCTTATTAGCTCATCTAATCAAACTACACTGTGCCTTTTGGTTGAGACCCTTCTCCTGTAATTCAAAGTATATATGGACAACAGGATCAGTTCTGTTCATCCCATCAAGTTTCTCTGCCTCCTCGGTTTGTCTTTTCTTCGTTCTCTGGCATAAACAACTCACACCCTGTATGCTTTCTGCACTCATGCCCTATTTCCTTGTCACTGGGAATGAAGATTTGTGGCAACTCTTGCCTCCTCCTCTGTCAATGCTGCTCCGGTGGTGTGGAAAAGCCATTGTCAAGCGGCCAGTGGGCCAGGGGACCATGGATGTTAACTGACGGATGGTGCAAGAGGAGCACAGACCGTATCACATGTGTATATCACCCTAGATCAATGCATAGCTCACGATTTCCACTAGTTTTAATGTTAAATTCTGCGATATGTTTCCGATATGCTAGCACTTGGTGTATCACATACAGGAATGGCACTTGGGTGCGTATCAAGAATTGAGGATAAGTGATCGCAAGTTTTGCGAAACTTCTTTGCTGTTGTAGACTTTAAAAGCTTGGTTTGAAAGATTATGCTGAAATGCTGATAAATTTGATGCTTTAAACCTACAAAATCTTTATCTATTTTCCTGGACTGTTTTGCAAGATTTAAGGGTGAATTATCTTTGCAGTGATGGAGGCTACTTTAATGCAATAATGACCTTCCCCCAGAATTATCCGAATAGCCCGCCATCAGTAAGATTTACCTCTGAGATGTGGCATCCAAATGGTAAGCTCGCTAGCTGATTGCTACTGATTTATGATTTTATTTTGTGAGTTTTCTGTTAGTGTTGATAACATTTGGTTCTCAGTTTATCCCGATGGGCGTGTATGCATTTCTATCCTTCATCCACCTGGTGAAGATCCAAATGGTTATGAACTTGCAAGCGAACGGTGGACACCTGTGCATACAGTAGGTCTTCTTGCACAGCACACACAAGTGTTTTTTCTCTTTGTTTTTTGATGCAGCTGTTTAGTCCAACATTTTCTAATAGAATCCTTAATGCATTAAAACCTTGCATCCAACAAACATAAAATTCGTTGATAAATCTAGTGGGAATACCCTATATTATATTGAATCGTCATTTTGGCACATATATGTCTATTATTTAATTTATGTCGAATGTGCTCCACTAGCAAATAGTTGCTGAGCTTGAAGTATTCTCAAATATTGAAGACAAGTAGACAACAACCCTAGAAAACTGTAAAATGGTTTGATGGTCCTAACCTGTTTCTACATTTTCTTGTTCTAATTACTTAAACTGATTGGATATTATATAAAATAACTGATTTGATATATAATGCCAATCTTTCAAAACAGATTTTGGCTGGCCAGTAACAATCAACCTCAGATGGTTATGTTTCATTCATGCCGTGTTTTTTTTTTAAAAAAAAAATCAGTTCAGGAGCTGTAATATATGATTATGGTTTAAGAATGTGATTCTACATAATACTTGTCCAAAATAACTTACAAAAACACTTTGGAGGCTGGAGCCCATACCTTACTGTTAGTTTGGAAGATTTTGTGCTCAAGAGAGTGAATTATTTTTCCCAAGCAATTTATTTTGTGTTTATAACATGCAGGTTGAGAGTATAGTTCTGAGCATCATTTCGATGCTCTCTAGTCCAAATGACGAGTCTCCAGCAAATATCGAAGCGGCTGTAAGTCAATCAGTGTTTATTTCTATTCTTCTTTGCCATTCATTCTTTGCTGCATTGAGCGTAGAAAAACACAAAAAGAAAAAAGAAAACATTGGTCTTGTCCTCCAATGCAATGATGAACATGTATCTTTATTTACAATGACGGATTTCAATTTCAGCATTTCTCTAATTTATGAGTGAAAGATCTGATTGTATCTTACATCTTAAATAAAAACCATCATATGCATCTTTTTCTATTGAACATGGATCTGGGGATTCATGTTCTTGAGCTGAAGCTCTGGGACATGGTACTTATGCTGAATAATTCCCCTGTTGACATCCACAAAACATGTGTGATAGTCGTTTGATTTGATTTGTGCCATATCTAAAGGCTTCTAGTATTTCATTCCTTCATTGGAGAAGTGTATATTCTGTTTCCATTAATCTTTCTGAACTCAAGTTTTGAAATTCTTGGTGCAGAAGGACTGGAGAGAAAAGAGGGATGACTTCAAGAAAAAGGTTCGGCGCATTGTTCGTAAATCACAGGAAATGCTCTGAAATATAAGAGCGCAAGGGGTAGTAAGCAAGTGCTGCAACAGGTGCACTACACATCAACTGTTTGCTGCCAAATGCCTACTTAAAGATAGCATTTTTGCTTCTTCCCCTGTATATTTTCCCCTCAGTGTCATTTGAATGCTGATGTCGGTCTGGTCTCCGAGGTGCTCGGAAGTGTTGCCTATTCTAGAAATTTCGATTGTATTGTGTGGCATGGAGTGTCAATGTTGATGAATATTTTGGAATGCTGCCAATTAGTCATAATTGTCGTAATGAACTTTCATAACAGAAAACCTAGTTTCACAATGTTGGCATACTGGAGCAGCTCAAAATGCTATCTCGTCGCGAGTATAGCTCTGATTTGTAGTCCTGTTGTTTATCAATTGTGGCCACAAAAAGAATGGTTTTAGGCTTCTCATGTCTAGAGCCTCTATAACTCGTATTTTTCCTTAAATGCCAATCGTGGAAATCAGGTGGAAGCAGTCTGGTTATCCTTTTCGTATGCTAGATGTGTCCAAAACTGCACAAATTAAAAACAAGCTATACTGAGCAGCTTGGCCCTGTTTAGTTGCAAAAAAATTTCGTCCAAAAACATCATATCGTATCTTTGGAAGCATTAAATATAGATAAAAAATAAAACTAATTACACCGTTAAGCTGTAATTGACGAAACAATTTTAAGTCTAATTAGACCATGATTAGCCATAAGTGCTAGAGTAACCCACATGTGTTAATAAATGACTTAATTAGGCTCAAAAAATTCGTCTCGCGGTTTTCAGGCTAGCCATGAAATTAGTTTTTTTATTCGTATTCAAAATACCTCTCCCGATATCCAGTTAAACATTTGATATTATATTTTTGTCAAAAACTTTTCACCAACTAAACAAGGCCTTAAAAATCCCTTGCAATGAAGTATACTGGGTACTGAGTGTCAGTCTTGGATGGCCAGTTCAGAAGCTCAAAGTACCCAATCCAATGACTGACCCAACCATTGTTGCAGAGCTGCACGAGACAGCTTATCTAAAAGCAGTAGTGGAGTAGTAGTACTTCGTATGACCGGCCCATCCATGGCACGAGGCTTATCTAAAAGATACAACAACTGACAAGTGACAACTAGATCGAAATGGATCCATAGCAACAATTCTGCATTGATTGTTCGGTGCCATCAGGCTGGAGCCTGGATGCAAGGCAAGAGGGCACCGCAACACTCCCAACAACCGTGTGATAAACAACCATGGAGAGCTAAACTGGAGATATACGTGAAAAAAGGAAACGAAAGCAGAAACAGCAAGAACAATCTGATCACAGTGAGAATATGCGACACATTTAAAGTTAGTACTTAATAAAGCTATGTAAAAAGCCAACCTAGAAGCATACTATGAGTATATAGTATATAGTGAATGGATACTCTCAGATAGAATGAGAAAAAAAAACTTTTCGGCGACATGTCCAAATCTTTTAGAAAAACAATATCAAATTAATATTTAGACACATTTAAAGTATTAAACGTAGACTAATAACAAAATAAATTACATATTCCGACTGTACACTACGAGACGAATCTTTTGAGTCTAATTAATCCGTCATTAGCAAATGTTGGTTACTGTAGCACTTATGGGTAATCATGACGTAATTAGGCTTAAAAGATTCGTCTCGTAGTGTACAGTCGGAATATGTAATTTATTTTGTTATTAGTCTACATTTAATACTTTAAATATATGTCAAAATATTGATGTGACATTTTTTGGCTAAATTTTTTTTGGAATCTAAACACACCCTACGTGGAAAAGGACTTTTCAGCGATGCCTCCGGAGAAGGCATAATGCCAAGTGCTCCACAAACCATCTCATCATGACCATTGCAAAGCACCATCACTACTTAGCTAAAAATATGAAAGGAGACGACGTTGCCAAGCCGTCGCGATATCGCCTAGTCCGCAAATGCTTAGCCACTGTACAGTTATAACATAGCGTCTCCATGTAAAACATCTAGACGTACGTGAACCGCTACCACCATAAAATCAACACAAAGGACACAAGTGATAAGTCTTATTTTTGCCAGGCTCGTCCGAGGTAGCAGCTTCGATTTGGCCTCGTCCAAGGTAACGGCTCGCAAGATACAAAGATGTCTGTGCAGTTCAGCGTTTGCCATAGGCTTTTTAGGTGGACCAGAATCCCAACGAAGATAGTGAATCTTGTTGTCGATTGAGATGTGGTGGCCCAAACTCGGCCCAGTTTCTGAGACGCATCACGGGCCACGGCATCAGCGCAGCACGCTGTCAATAATTTTCTTCCTTCCAAGTTCCAACTTCCAAAGTTCCAAGGTGGTGATGTGGTTTTAATTTCTTGCAGCTTGAACTAATAAGTTGTTTGACAGGCAGACATCAGAACAGGTGTCGTGGTGTAGTTGGTTATCACGTCAGTCTAACACACTGAAGGTGGTCTCCGGTTCGAGTCCGGGCGACGCCACATATTTTTTAGTTCTTTCCATCTTTGCTAGTTTAATTTTACACGTTTAGGTACTCTTTGATTCAAAGGAATACTAAAGAAATTTTGGAGAAATGGGTTTCAAAGATTTTTTTTCCCTTTAGCTCTCTTTAATTCATAGGAAAGACAAGTAAGAATTCCGTAGAAATGCATTCCTATGAGTTATCCATCTTTGCTAGTTTAATTTTACACGTTTAGGGACTCTTTGATTCAAAGGAATACTAAAGAAATTTTGGAGAAATGGGTTTCAAAGAATTTTTTCCTTTAGCTCTCTTTAATTCATAGGAAAGACAAGTAAGAATTCCGTAGAAATGCATTCCTATGAGTTATTCCAAAGGAAAACAAAAATAATGTCAGACCTCTTGAAATCTTCCTAAGCTTTAACTTCCTTTGTTTTTCCTACCACTCTATCAAAGAGACCTTTTTAAGTATTTTTGTGTTTTTTTTCTATAGGGTTTGAGAATCCTACTACTTCAAATCCTGTGTTTTTTTCCTACGTTTTTCCTATCATGCGAATGTAAAACCTTGATTTTCCTTCATGGTTTAAAAATCAATTAATAAATCGTTTTCTAGAATTTATGTAAAAAGGAAAAATCAATTAACAAGTGAATTGGATCAAGGAAATAAAATTTCCTTAAATAAATCTTGCCTGGAGTAATTTTTATAAAATTCTCCACGCTATAAAATACTCTCTGGAAATTTTTGAGAATTTTCAGAGCTCAAGTGCTAATTTTAATGTTACAAACATCATTTCAGTGATTAAATAAATTGAATAGCTAATTAAAATCCCCTTCACGGCTTTTGGACCGAATCCGGCCCAAAGCTTGTCCCCTCTCTCCCGCTCGAGAGTGTTGTTGGCCGGCCCAGTCGCTCTCTTCTCCTCCTCTCCGGCTGACATGCGGGCCCCACATGTCAGCTTCATCCCTAACCTCCAGCCGCACAAGCCGGAAGCAGAGGACGCCACCCGCGCCGTCTCCCGCTCTCCCCGTTCGCGCCCGCGGAATTCAAATGTGACCACGACCGGGTCGTCGCCACGCGTCGGCTCCCCACCGTCCCCGCTCCCACGTCGCGAAGCCACGACGCCGCGCCCATGATGCCCACGTCGCCGAGAAAACCGGCGATGCGGCCACGTCACCCCGGCCATCCCCGAGCCCCCTGAGGCTATAAAACTCATCCCCATCCCCCGATCTCTCGTTTCCCCGCTCGTTGGAGCCGCTCGCGCCCTAGCCTCGCAGATCGGCGAAGAACCGAGCCGCCGCCGCCTTTTATCTCTCTTCTCTGCTCCGGTGCCTCTCCAGTCATCGGTTGCCGCCGCTGCCGGTGGCGCAGGAGCTCGTCGTTGCCGCCTCCGGTACCGCGAACCCGAGTGGAGCGCCGTCCACCCATTCTTCCTTGCTGCATCCCCCAGGAGCTCGCGGGCGACGGGGAGCCGAAGCCCGTGGCCGCCGGAGTGCCTCCGGCTATCGATTCCCACCGATTCCGTCGACAACGGAGCTCTCCTCCACCTCCGGCATCGCAAGGATGATATCGACGCTGTCCCGCCATCCTCTGTCGTCGCCGACCGCCGGAGCGGCCTTTCCCCGTCGAGCCGCCGACCGCCGCCCACGGGAGCGCAACGCCGGCGCGTCCTTCGTCGTTCGTCGTCGCCTACTCGCCGGTGAGGACCTCCTCCATTCCCCTCTGTCCTCCGCCGCGTCATGCGCCGCCGCCGCGCCGGATGGTCGCCGCCGGCGACCATCCGGCCGCGCGCCGCCGCTGGCCGGCTGTGCCCGTTGGCTGCCGTCGGATTGGCTCCGGCCGATCCAGACCGTCCGCGTGGCCCTGCTCCCGTGGACCGCTCGGTGGACTTGGTCCACCCTGAGCCGTCGCTCCCGTGCTGCTGACGTACGGGACCCGCCTGTCGGCGCCGCCCCCCTCGTGCTGACATCAGCCCTAGCGCCGGTTGCACAATTAATCCCTGGAAAATCATCCGAAATTATTTAAACCTTCTAAAGTTCATAACTAATTCAAATGAACTCCAAATTGAGTGATTCAAATTGCAAAATTCATATAAAATCAAGGTCTACTTGTTTGTTGCTTTTTATGTACTATATCTGTGGTTTTTATTAGGGTTTTTCCGTGTTTTGCGTGTCGTCGCGTAGATCGTCGATCCGGAAGGCCGCGACTTTGAGGATTTTGGTTCAGAAGACTTTTGGGGAATAGCAGGGCAATTCACATTGCCTCTTTTGATGATGTTGATCCCATTTAAGAAATTCTACTCTGTTCAACTATGCATAATATTTTGCGAATGTCATGTGGGACGGATACCTAATTACCTTTGTTATTATGCCTCTTGTGTTGATGACCCTACTTTGACAAACCCTGGGGAATAATTTGACTAACGACGACTCTATCTGATGGTCTAGCTAGAAGTAGATTCATTGTTTAGCCATGCTTAGTAACTGTTAGATCACTAATGTGGTAATTGATATACTACACCATTAATTTTGATCAATGATATTACGAGATGATGATGTTGTCACACTACCATTTATTATTGAACTAAAATATGGCCAAATGGTGGGTCGTGGGTGCATGATTTTGCTAGTCGCACCTATGACAATTAAGGACCGGTTCGCGGGAAACCCTTGTGAGGATAATCATACAAACCACAAGCTAGCATGGGCAACGACTAGGCTTGTAGTATAGCTCAACCCATTCCTAGGCACCGAGGGAAGGGTAGGCGTGATGGGGTCATGTCGGTCTGGGGATCAGAGCTGAGTGGCTTCCGGATCTACCATGGCGCAAGAGGGGGCTTGCTCGGGTATGAGAAGCGAAACCTGAAGCGTGGTGTGAATGGGATGGGCGGGGTTATGCGAACGGTCTAGTCATCATTCCTTGCCGTGGTACCATGGTGGTATCTCAGACACGTGGCAACACGTGTGGGATGGTGTCTTGTGGGTACAGTTGTACAACTCTGGCCAGAGTAAAATCTAATTGATTAGCCGTGTCCGCGGTTATGGACGACCGAATGAGATTCACTGTGATTAATCTCACCCTTAATTAAATTGGAACTAATTGAACCTGCTAGAAGTGGGTGCCTAGCTGGACCTGGTTGATGTGGTGTAACTTCGATCAGTGGGCTAGTGGGTGGTTGGTTGGGCCTGGTTGACGTGGTGTAACGTCAATCAGTGGATTTTAATGATGATTTAATTACTGAACTGCCTTTACAAATTCTATCCCCTTTAATTCTTTTATGCAAATATACACCGTACTATGCCTCCTTTGCATCCCTGTTGCATTCAATGTGTTGGTGATATGGGCCCGGGGTACCACGTGGCAGTAATATAAAGTGCCTTGGGCCCACCAAAGCAAAGTGATAAAAGTATTAGACCTGGAGGGAGTGGCCCGGGTAACTTCAATCCTGTGTACAAAGGGATAAATAGTATTCCGTTAGTTCTGAAACGTTTGACTCCCTGAGGGGGAACAAATCTACGGAACAAAAATCCTCTATTTTTCTCTAAAATTCCTGCAATACTATTGCCATCTCATGCTAACTACTCTCTTTTCTTTTAAAAAGAGTCCTCATCCCTTAATTCATAATGATCAAATAGCAAATCACAACAGATTCAAATTCTAACAAGATATCTCCAGAAATCATTTGTTTTTGGCCTTATACTCATGGTAGCACAGTTGTTTGGATTTCAAATTTGAAGAAGTTGCCTAGTACTAGTACCACTGAACAAGAGAAACGTGGCCACGGTTCAAATTTACCATCCAAAACCGGGACGAGCATCCAAAATTCCCCGCCCCCGCTCCGTTTGGGCGCCCAAAATTTCCGCCCATTGGCGCGCCTGAACGGCTGAGCCCCGTCTCGTCTCGTCGATCCGCGATTCGCCTCCCTCATCCAATAAAAACTCTCCACGCGTCCCCATCTCGCACCCTCCATCCGCCCAACGCCCCAGATAAATCCACCTCAGCGATCCGCGCCCTCCCCCTTCCGACCAATCACGTCCCACCCCTCCCCTCTATATATTCTCCTCCTCACCGCCCACCAGAAATCCCAAATCAATCCCGCAGCCACTTTTCGTCTTCTTCCTCCTCTCGCCGCCTCTGCCGCCTCGAGTTTTCTCGTCTCCGTCCCCCAATCTCTCTATCCGTTCGTGATGGCGCCGAAGGCGGAGAAGAAGCCGGCGGAGAAGAAGCCAGCGGAGGAGAAGGCGGAGAAGGCGCCCAAGGGGGAGAAGAAGCCCAAGGCGGAGAAGCGGCTGCCGGCGTCCAAGGAGGGCGGCGGCGACAAGAAGGGCAAGAAGAAGGCGAAGAAGAGCGTGGAGACCTACAAGATCTACATCTTCAAGGTGCTCAAGCAGGTTCACCCCGACATCGGGATCTCCTCCAAGGCCATGTCGATCATGAACTCGTTCATCAACGACATCTTCGAGAAGCTCGCCGGCGAGGCCGCCAAGCTCGCCAGGTACAACAAGAAGCCCACCATCACCTCCCGCGAGATCCAGACCTCCGTCCGCCTTGTTCTCCCCGGCGAGCTCGCCAAGCACGCCGTCTCCGAGGGCACCAAGGCCGTCACGAAGTTCACTTCCTCCTAAATCATCATAGGGCCTTTAGATTTCGCCTCTTCAGTTTGAGGCCTAGTTTGTAATTGCTGCTGCTGCTTATGAACAATGAATCAATGGCACTGTGCTTGGATTGACATAAATCTTTTATTAGTATAGCAGGATCATCCGATGCAATTTGTTTGTTCGTGTTTGCTGCAATGTTATTTTTAGTCCGAATCTGTGTGATGCAAAACGAAATATGTAATTTGTGATTGTGAATTTGGTGGGGGAAGTATCAGTTGTTGTGGGTGTCTTCGTCTTGGTCTCCGGCGGCGATGTCTTCCTGACTGAAGAATTCCTTCGGGAGATTGCCGGGGAGGTCAGAGCCGTAGACATGGCCCATCTTGGTACGCTTCGTCTCGAGATATTTCTGGTTCTCCTTGGTAATGGGGGAGATCACCGGAACCCTACCGACGACGGCGAGCCCGTATCCCTTGAGCCCGATGAACTTGGCCGGATTGTTCGTCATCAGCCGCATCGTGCGAACCCCAATGTCCCGCAGAATCTGAAATGGATAAAATTCAGACGAAATTCAGAATGTCTGAATTCCAGAGCTCTCCCGGAGAATCTGAAGTTGATGATCGAATGCAGATTAAATTCAGAAGGGGGAAATGATTTTTACCTGGGCGCCGATGCCGTACTCGCGGGAGTCGACGGCGAGGCCGAGCTCGACGTTGGCCTGGACGGTGTCGTGGCCGTCGTCCTGGAGGTTGTAGGCGCGGAGCTTCTGGCCGAGGCCGATGCCACGGCCCTCGTGGCCGCGGAGGTAGACGAGGACGCCGCGGCCGGCCTTCTCGATGAGCTGCATCGCGAGGTCGAGCTGGTTGCCGCAGTCGCACCGGGCGGAGCCTAGGATGTCGCCGGTCAGGCACTCTGAATGCACCCTCACCAGGACGTCTTCTCCGTCGCCGATGTCGCCCTGCGGATCATCATCAGCAATTGAAACGATCAGGCATAGCACTCGCAAAGCTTTATTTCCTGAAACGAGTGATGAATTGATGGATCGTTCTGTTCGATTGTTATTTCTGACATTATACACAACTTCATTTCCTGAAACGAGATAAGAATTGATGGATTGTTATGTCCAATTGTTATTTTTGACGTAGGATCAAACAGAACAAAACTTCATTTCCTGAAACGAGCGATGAATTGATGGATTGTTCATTTGTTCTGTCCAATTATTTGACACATCAAACAGGAACACAACCTGCATTTTCTGCCCAGTTTCTAGTCTCGGAAGATGATGGGAATTGGGAACAACACAATTTGCATTTACCTTTGCAACAGCAATGTGCTCTGTTCCATCAAGCTTGGATTGGTAGCAGTAAGCTCGGAAAAGGCCCCATTTCGTCGGCAAACGAGATACAGCAATCAGTTCCACCAGCTTCTCCCTCTTCCTCCTATACCTGAATCAGAGCAAAAGAATGAGATGAGTTATTCAGAAAAGAATATCCAAAAGGAAGTCCTAACATGAACAATGAGAAGCACTACATTTCAGGTTTCAACATTTTCGTTTCAAATTTACACGACAATTTCCATGATTAAAAATGTACTGCCTACTGAAGTTCCTTATATGTATTCTTATTTTTTTTTTCAATCTCAAATTCCCCCTTGGAGAGTATTTCAGTACTACATTCTTGAGAAGAACGATCCTAGCCACAAAATTTCAAACAAAGAAGGAGAAGAGTAAACAGGCTACAAGTTCACAAAGGGTTCACCTTAAGGTATACTAACCGGATGAGATCAGCGATCGAAACAATTGGGATATCATGTTCCAAAGCCATCTGTTTCAGCACCGGTAATCCTGCCATTGAACCATCTACTGGGTTGATGACGGTTGACAGGACGGACACAGGGCGCAAGCCAACCAATGTGACAAGATCTACAGATGCCTCAGTATGTCCAGCTCTTTTCAGCACACCCCCGTTTCGGTATTTTAAAGGGAATATATGGCCTGGTCTTCTGAGGTCTGTAGGCTTAGAATCAGGGGAGGCTAAGGTAAGAATCGTTTTTGCCCTATCTGCAGCCGAGACACCATTTGATATGCCCGCTCTGGCATCCTGAACAGATTGTAAACCTGATTAGTGTCACAGCTGAGGACCATGGATCAGTTTGGATCCTGGATAATCATTTAGTGTCTGCAAAATCTGTTAAAAAACAAATCTTTACCACTGTTACTGTGGAAGCAGCAGATGAAATATCCTCAATTTCTGTAATTGGAGACATCATAGGAATCATCAATCTTGATAGGTCCTCTTCCTTCATGCCCACAGAGATGATCCCAGAACCATTCCTGATCATGAATGCAATCGATTCTGGGTTTGCGAGTGTAGCTGCCATGACAAGATCCCCTTCATTATCGCCGCTTTCATCATCTACAGCAATAACAAACTGGAGAAGAATGAATAGTTAACTTTGTAGCTAAATTCAATTACATAGGGGAAACAATAATAATGTGAGTGTACAAACAGTACAAGGGAAACAACAATGCATAGGCACGCAAGGTCCTCTCCTAAATTTTGAAGTGTGTAGCCTTGCTAGTTGTGACATGAAACTTTGAGTATTACAATATTTCACCTTAGCTTATCATTTTGTATGAAAGCATATGGATATAAATTGATATAGCATTTCTGAACGTGTAAAAAAAAAATTCGTACAAGGATAACAATATACTAATTCGCTATTGCATAAATGTACTACAACTTGGGTTTCACCTCTCCAAGCTGAAAACTGAAGTGATTGGGAGACTGGGAGAAACTAATGCCACTGAAATGTATTTGGAATATTATTGTGCATGTTGAATGGCCTTAACTTTAGTCTTGAATTCTTGATTATGATGGTCCATGTCCAAGATCGACATGATTATCATAAATTAGGTTAAGTTTGGAAGATGAATAGTAAAGTACTCCCTCCTTCTCTAAATGTTTGACGTCGTTGACTTTTATATATGTTTGACTGTTCGTCTTATTTAAAAAAATTTACGTAATTATTAATTATTTTCTATCATTTGATTCATTTTTAAATATAATTTTATGCTTACCTATACTTTTATCTATTTCACAATTTTTTTGAATAAGACGAACGATTAAACGTGTGTTAAAAAAATCAACAATGTCAAATATATAGGGAATGAGGGAGTACTGAATAGACATATGAAAGGATAAAGGTATATATATGATTTACAAACCTTTCCTTCACGCAATGTGCCTATAGCCTCATCAATAGAGGAAAAACCATCAGTTGGTTTGTCTGGGTCACCCTCTGCATCACTAACAAAGAAATCCCCTGTTTCCTGAGTGATTTCAGCACCAACAGTCCGAAAGGAAGCACCAGATCCATTGAGTCCTTGCAAAACAGGTCCATTATTGTTTTCCTTTAAAGGATCATTCAAATTCTCCGGCCCTCCAATTCCATCAACTGCATAGCATCTTAAATTTAAGCCCCCCTTTCTGATAACAGCAAATCCTATGCTACTGATACCACCACTTCCTTGTTGAAACCTGAAAGATCAGAATAACCAGAAAAATATAGAGAAGATATGAAAATTTATAATCCCAGAAAATTTTACATGATGTTTTGCATAGAAAAATCAAGTGCAAGAACTGTACCTTGCGTTAATAACAGTTTGAGATGACAACTGGGAGCTCAGAAGAACACGGTCCATTTGGCGATCCCTGTAAACCGATCCTCAGTCCTCGGTTTTCAGCTCTGAAATATGCTTATATACCTTTATCTCCTAAAGTGTCACAACACCTCTCAGCCTACCACTTGGAGTTATCTGCTCATGAGGATAAAAGAAGGAAAATCCAACAATGTGGAGGCAAAGCAGCCACATATTTCTGAGCTGCAAGATAGCAGCTGCCCCATCGGTACATCACACACTTCAGGTGATGCCAAGATAATGTCACTTGTACTCGAATAATGGCATTTCTTGTACTCTAGACTCTAGTCGAATGCAACTGAAGTTGGACCTGATAATGACACGCAGGCTAATTCCCTTGAGCCCTGATCTTTTGGATGGTTTCTGCTCCATTCTGACACTTCATCAGGTCAATGTCCCCATGATGATCTCAAGCAGCTAGGGACATGAAAGCTGCAAGATGTAGCCACCTTCCGATGAAACGGAAGATCACCACACTGCGAAATCAGACAAAGCAGCGTGGATCAACCAAGTCCTACACTCCTACTCCCATTTCTCTGAACTTGCATAGTGTCTGCTGCTTCCCCTGAAAAAATGCAGGTAAATGAGGCCGCCGCACCTGCCAAATGCCGAGGGGCATGGAGTCGTGGCACCGACCCGCGGAGAAGGACGCGACGCCTATGGGGAGCGGAGAGCGCGCGGCCAACGAGAGCAACGGCACCGGCGATGGCCGCCGCGCCGGGGAAAGGCGGCGACGGAGGGGCAGGCGCCACGGCGGCATTTCCTTGGGGGAAGAGGTGGGTTTTGCCGTTTTTGGATGCTTCTATGATGGATGAGAAATCAAAAGGGGGACCAAGTGATGAAGAAGGCAACAACACCCTGCAACTGCAAGGTGGCAGGATCAGATGAACCTTAGCTCTGTAGATTACGAGAAATTAGACTGAAAATTTGGGGTTTTCTTGCGAAGTTTACTCAGTGGGCGTTTAGTTCGCGAAAAGTTTTTGCAAAAATATCACATCAAACGTTTGACCGGATATCGAGACGTGTTTTTGGACACAGATAAAAAAACTAATTTCATGTCAGCCTGTAAACCGCGAGACAAATTTTTGAGCCTAATTAATCTATCATTAGTACATTTGGGTTACTGTAGCATTTATAACTAATCATGGACTAATTAGGCTCAAAAGATTCGTATCGTCGTTTACAACCTAACCGTGTAATTAGTTTTATTTTTCATCTATATTTAATGCTTCATACATGAGTTTAAAGATTTAATGTGATGTTTTTAGGAAAAAAATTTTTGGAAACTAAACTAGGCCTCAATGTTGAATGTATATGAAAGAGCAATGGAACGCCATACTGAGACTGACAACATGTTGGAGTGTCAAAAACAGGCATTAATCGCTGACAAATAAGATTGCCACCAACTACTTTGAGAAACAGGCATTAATCGCTGAAAAAAAAAATAGAAACAGCTCTCTTGGATAATGTTATTTCCTTTCATGTCCTAAAGGTTAAAAGAACCTTTTGAACAACACAAAATAAGGCTTAAGAATGCGGTCGTTTGTCATAGGCCTTCTGAGTTCTTGCTGATTTTTGGACCTGCCCATTGTTGGCTGGCTCGTGACTTGGTCCATGGATCAAGAGGGACCCGCTGAGGTGGCGGTGGTGTTGCAGGTTTAGCCTCTCGAAGTTCATTCTCCCTATCGATAAACCTGTGTAGGATATGGCAATTGAATCTCATCATGGAAAATTAACAAGTTCCCTGATTGAAGCTGGTTCTTCTAGTTACAGTTAAAGAAGCAAGTGTTTTTTTTTTTTT
>CM002483.1:14620448-14651748 GCA_000325765.3 Leersia perrieri
GGGCGTTTCTTTGAGACAGTAGCACCACTTTCTGCCCATGAAAACTAGAAAAAGTATCAATGAGGTCAACAAAACAATAATCTTGCTATCCATTAGTAGACAGAAAACACAATGAAAAAACAATTTGCACTACCCACCCAGATATTTATCATCATGCAAACCCTAACTTATTGATTTAGTGAAAGAAACGGACAAATCTAACAGCAGTGGATATTTAGGAACTAAAGCTAAATAAAATTGTCTGTGGAGAAAACGGTAGATAAGGAGATATGCAATAGCACTATTTAAAAACAACTGGAAAGTCAAACTAAATTCATGGATTTTTTCTAATTATGGCATATCAGGAAAAACATACTCAATGTATGCCATCGGTGCAGCATCACCAACTCGTATCCTAGTCCACAGTAGTCTTGTATATCCGCCAGCTCGATCTCTAGATATAAAGCAAGCATAATGAATACATGTAAGATAAATCTTCTTGACAGCCAAGTTCCTCTACACCAGCAAGAAAAAAACATCAAAATCAAAACTGGAACCAACATGAAATGGGCTCAAATTACTTGTAACGGTAGGCGAGCTCCGTGAATAACTTATGAACAACATCATCACCCCGAACAAAGGCAGATGCACGCCTGGCTGCATCAAGCGTACCCTATAGAACAATAAATTTTTATGGGGTTAAAACAGAAACAGTTTCCCCAGTAGAAACATTAAGATATATAGCTGAAGCAATGCAATATAACTGGGCAAGGGCATCTAACTCATGGTGCTGAAGTGCAATATAGATGATCTTTCAAGCCCGGGAAATGCAATATTAGAAAACAGTACTAGCATGATCACAAAATCAGTTCTCATTGAGCTTATTTTTGCTTAAATGAAAGAATTCAAACAATATGCTTCGTGTTACATAGCCAAAATTTTCCTCGATCTGAATCATTTCATTTACTAGTGTAGTCAGGAGTACCAATTGAAAATAAGTTTACCACTAAGAAAGAGAGGATCACTCTTAAATATCAGGTGACTTTGTCCTTTCGTTTTGTTGTGGTGAAATCACCATAAATGAGGCCAAGTCATGTAAATCTGCTATCAGCTTTAGGATGAGAATCAGATTCGCGCACAAATGAGGATTTTCCTACGCATTTTCCAGAGTGACTTGTCATCCCAACGGAATGTGTACCTCTTTGCCAAGCTGCACCATCTGATCCGCTTTCCTCCGCACCTCCTTCGCCTGAAACGCCAAGATGCAACACACAGAAAAGAAAGGGTCAGATTTCCTGGCCAAGAAGACTACACTCCCCACCGCGCGCAAGTGTTCGACGAAATGCCAGAACCACGGACAGACAGGATAGGGCGTCTACCTTCGCGACGGTGGTCTCGATCCGCTCGTGCTTCACCAGCTGTGATACCATCGTCCTGTCAAGAGTGAGGGGCAGGGGAAGGACAGTGAGAGAGACGGGTAGCCGTGGGTCAGAGACAGTCACAGAGCGTGGGTGCGACGGACGGAGGCGAAAGGGAGACGGGGTTTAGAGAGGGGAGAGTGATACCTGAGCATGGAGACGCGGTGAGCGGCGTGGCGGCCGAGCTTTCGGAACTTCCCCATGGCGGCGGCGGAGGTGAGCAGCGGGAGAGTGGCCGCCGGCGAGCGATCAGCCCGTTTGGCACTTCAATGCCAGCCCTCGTCGCCGTGTATCACTTTGTGCTGTATCTCATGATGGCCCTTTACCGGGCCAATAGTCTTACTTGGGCCATGTTCTAGTTTAGTGTACTTGCAGGTGTGCAGCCACCCCAATTCTCAATTTAGGGCTTGTTTGGTTTGTTTGCCCTACCAAAATTTGGTAAGAAACTACCTAATTTTGGCATATTTTAGCATTTTGGCAGTGTTTTGAAGCACTTGATAAATTAAATTTGGGTAGAGTTGTAAGAGTGGAAGCTTTCGGAATTACCAAATTTTGGCATGGTAAATGACTGAGTTGTGTACTTGGTGTTTGCCCTTGCAATTCTTATATTTTTAGGTGCCAATTCCTAAATTCATCAGACTTAACAAATTTACAATTCTCTCTCAGGAAAATCAATCAGCTTACCAGTTACCATTATCAGAAAGTTCAAAAAAAAAGTTACCATTATCAGATAGTGATTAATGCTTTAGCCATTACAAGCGTACACCAACATGATGAATATATGTGTGCAACAATGAGGGAAATGAAGCCAACTTCCTCAATGAAAAAGTAGCAGCACCAGTGCACCACCAGAGCTGGACCCGGTTTTCTCAGGCTCTTTTCTTGGCGTGCACCTTCCCCAGCTTCGACTTGCGCTGCTTGAACACATGAAGGTACAGCTTCATCCACAAGAACGGGTAGATTGCCAGCACAGCCTGCAGCGTGAGGAAGGTTAGCTAGTGAAGTACATTTTCATCAGGAGCGTTGTATGTTTCAGTTTCATCAGACATTTACGGGCTCTAGCTAGACCTACCACGAGGAAGGAATGGTAGCTCATGGAGAACATCCCGAAAAAGCCCGAATAGAGATCCCTCTCCTTCACAAATGGAAGAGCTTGGTACATAGTCCACACTGCAGAGATGGAACAAGAAGTATTAAAGCAATGGATTGTAAAATTTAGCAAGTGTACTGATAGGAGCAGTTTGGGTGTGACCGTGTGAGAGTTTAGGAGGTATCTTACTTTCTCCTGGGCCTACTCCAATTGGATACAATGGGATAAAAGCAGTATACCTACAGAACACAAATAAGTAGAGCAGATTACTATCGGATCAGAAGAGGCAGAAGTCCGAGAAAAAGAACAGTAAGCTGAGCAGGTAAAACTTGTGGACTGCAACAGGTAAGAACCAGCAGTACTGAAGTAGGACTGGTATTTTGGTAAACTAAACATTGTGATCTACTATTATATCATGTAAAGAAATTAAATTAGCGACCACAGATGATTTGAGAATTAGAACAACATCAGATGAACTTGGCTATAAAAAGGACATGCATGTTGAACCATTTTATTCGGCTAGTTTTACTAGTTCCTACTCAGTGATCTTTCTTTAGGTATTAGAACACAGCTATTGGATTTTGCTTGCTTCAAGCTTGACTATGTAATTAAAAAATAACAAGTTTGAAATTTTATAACTTCTTTTAGACAAGGTAAAACACACACACAATCTTCTATCCATATTTCTGATTGCTTTGCTGATCTCAGAACAAGGTGTCTTGGCACAAAAACAAGAATGAGCTGTGACAAAAAAAAAAAATCAAGAATAGAGAGGACTGTATCTTGTAAAAAAAAAGAGAACAAAATTATCACAAATAGTAGAAGACATAGAAGGAACCACTGAGGTGTACTAGGAGTCTGGAGTACTAAGAAAAATACTGTGGACGCATCCATGGATTTGGGAAGTGGAATTAGTTTCTGAAATGAACCTGAGATATGTCAGCCATAGTGGACAAACTTTTGAGATGGTCAGAGCATAATGGGAGTATCTGATGACCTGTACCATGGATACATACAAACTTCACATACAAGAATGTACAAAATAACATTATCTCAAGGGAAGCTAAATAAAACTCCGATTTAGTACATTGTGTCAAACCAAAAATGAAGACATCTTTTTTTTTGGCATTCACATGCATAAATGTGGATAACAAAATGACTTTTTGTGCCATAAAACATGGAAACATATTTGATTGTCACGAATTTCACTTGATAAATGCCAAATATATCTCTTCTAGTGCTTCCTTTTTTTTTACTAGACATTGTGAATATCTTATCCTCTTAATGGCTAGACATTTTTGTCAGACCGTCTCTTTCAAGACATAATTAAGAATAACTTAACTGAAATAGGTAAAATATTATTAGCACCATTGGCATATATCATTCTACTGTAAAATACTAACTTGTAGACAAAAAAAAAGGAGAATGTGTATCCTGACAAGATTCCATCAGAAACTTCTCCTTATATCATGACATTGCATCATATATAATGTAGTAAGAAATCTGCTATGTGGTTGTGAGAACAAGGCAAAGCACAAAAACATAGTAACAGACAATGAATGTCATCTCCTGCCACACCTCGGATATGCTCCAAGCCATAAACGTTATGAACACAGAAGGGCTACTCTGAACCTGCATTTGGCACAGGAGACTAAGTTAATTGACCCAAGCTAAAACCTTGATAGGTGAAATGTAAGAATAAATACATAAACCACTAGTAATTTTAAACAGGAATAGTTTGCTTCTGTCACTAGATCGAAATGCAAATTTGTTTTTGCCGTACTGGCAACAATTGAAAACATGAAATTGTTCAGAATTGCAAGCTTTTGATCTTGCATCCAGGCAGCTCACCTCGGGAATTTGCCGAACCACAGCTAGAACAAAGTGAGTTCTCCCTCCCCACTGCAAGAAGGCAAGAAGCGGCGCGGTGCGCACCAATCCTAAACCAAAATAGCACGGAAGTCTCCTCGTCAATTCACAGCAAGAGAGAGCGACGAAATTCAGCATCTCATCAATAACCCACCGACGGCGGCATGGACCGTTTCAAGAATCGCCGAAGCTTGCAGCAGGCCTTTTGAAGCAACAACAAACGAACCCCAAGAAAGGGGGGGAAAATAATCATCACCCCGCACGTCCCGACGAGATCAAATTAAGACATCGGAGACAAAAGGGGAACACCGAGGAAGGGTTTACGCACATACGAGGTCGCCGGCGACGGCGAACGACGAGTGGACGGAGAAGGGAGGGACGAGGCGTGGCAGCAGGCGGAGCAAGACGACGAACCTGCAGAGGAGGAAGCCGAAAAACAAATTTAGCGAAAAATGAGGGGTTGGACGCAGCCTCGCACGCAGCGATCGTCTCGGGTGCGGGCGAGTATACCATCCGAGGGCCTGGACGGAGTTGTAGAAGAGGAGGTAAAGCTGCGACGGGCGAGCCATGGCGGCTGCTGCACTGCTGCAGTGTGAATTGCCTGGATACTGGGTCCTGGCATCGGGGTTTCTGGGTTTCTGTGGCTGCGGTTGATTGCACCGGATTAAGAGGTTGTTTGGATCCGGGATTTTTTTTTTTAAAGTTCGTGTCTCATCGAATGTTCAATTAGAAGTATTAAATATAGACAGATAATAAAACTAATTACATAAATAAAGACTAATTCACGAGACGATTTTTTTAAGCCTAATTAATCCACGATTAACAAATATTTACTGTAGCATCATATTCGCTAATCATAGACTAATTAGGCTCAATAGATTCGTCTCGCGAAATAGTCCAAAGTATGGGTGGGTTTTATTAATAGCCTATATTTAATACTTCTAATTAGTGTCCAAACATTTAATGTGACAGGGACTTAAAAAAATCCCTGTATCCAAACAGGTCTAAGATCCTGGCAGCGGGGTGATGTGGTAACTGACCCATGGGTAGGGGTGGATAGAAAGCTCGAAGCTCGTGACTCGTATCGGACTGTGTCGAGCTCGGCACGGGTCGACTCGAACTCATAGTCATAATGAGTCGAGCCAAATTTAATTTTTAGCTCGTTAGTTTAATGAGCCAGCTCGCAAGCTGCTCGTTTAACTCGTGGTATATAAGACATGTACTTATGGCTTCTTAATCGATGATTAGTTATTTAATTATATCCAAATAGTTTATATTTAGTGAGCTTTTATTAATTAGTTTTTAATATTATATTAATATATAACAAAATGTTAAACTTGAAATTATAAATATTATTTAAATGAGATATAACTAAACGAGCTTAACGAGCTACTCGCAAGCTCGCAAACCGAGCTAGCTCGTTAAGGTAACGATCTCGAACGAGTTGAGCCTTAACGAGCCGAGATGGCTCGTTATCCACCCCTACCCATTGGTCCGATGATAGAGTTGCACTATAACATAGACTTTATGTCCATGAATACCGAACTATTGAAACATATGTCCATAGCTATTACGGAGTAGAAGATTTGGACCACCGATTGATAGTTAACTAAAAGGTGCATCATTTTCGATCTAGCCACACTAGATTTTGTTGCTTTTCTAATTTGACTTAGTGTTGTATTACGATCATCCTTAAATTATAAACTGGCAGGTGTGGTTGGTTAATTATAAATCGATCGAGAATTGTATTATCGCTTCTAACTGTATCCGACTATTTTTCAATTTTATGCAGGACATTTTGAATGCAAGACTGTCGATGGTGTTGTTTATTACTCCCTCCGTCCCAATTTACCGGTCGTTTTGGGCCTCCACCGTTGTCCCAAATTACTGGTTGTTTCCAACAGTAAACATGGGCTCATATGCCGTCCCGTCCCCTGTGCAGTGCATCTCGTGAGGAACCATATGGCCGAAATTTTTTTCCTTCCTTATCCTCTCGTCGTCTCCGACGATTCCTTCGCACCAAATCGCCGCTTCTCCCCCCACCTCCGCATCTTCTCCCTCCGCTTCTCCCCCACCTCGATTCCTCCGCTCCCCCGATTCCTTCGCATTAAATCTCCCCCCACCTCCCCTTCTTCAATCCCAACTTGACGCCAAACCTCCCCTCCGATTCCCCACCAGCAGAGGGCAGTCTAGGGGTGGTGCCGGCGGTGAGTGCCATAGGGGCGGCATCGCCGCATCGGTGGTCGGCAACATGGGCAGCCTAGGCCAGATGCGGCGGAGGGAACCATAGGGGCAGCAGCGGCCTGTGACCAGCGGAGGGCACCCTAGGAGGCGGAGGCGGCGGCGGCGGCGGCGGCACCCTAGGGGGCGGAGGCGACGACTGCCACCATAGGGGCTGCAGCGACGGCCTATGGCCAGCGGCGGGCACCCTAGGGGGTGGAGGCGGCGAATCCCCTATGGGGGCAACGACGGCAAATCCCCTGTGGGTGGGAACGACGATGGCAAATCCCCTGTGGGGGCGACGGCGGCGAATCCCCTACGGGGACGATGGCGGTCGACGAATCCCTATGGGGGAGATGAGCGAGAGGTTGTAGCAAGGGCATATTGGTCATTTGTGCTTATCCTTATTTTGCTTCTCAGATCCCAGAATAACCATTATTCTAAGACAGAGGGAGTAAAAGAAAGTTGTCATGTAAGCCAACATAATAGTTGATAGCATCCTCTTAAATCTAGACGTACCATAAGAAACAACCACGGTGAAAAATTGCTTGCACCATGGAGCTCCCTGAGCGGTGACTCTGTAGACACGCTATTTTCTAAACTAAGACGGTGATTTTAACATACCATCATATTAATTTTCGATAATCTTCTTAATTCTGAAAGAAGCCCATGTTAACTTTATAAAATACTTTTTTGGTCATAAAATTTTAAAATGCTATTATAGATATAATAGATTTATATAAATATTCTAATACATTTAGTTGGGCTGATCCGTAGAGCCTCGCAATGAAAACCTAGACATTAACAAGTTTGTCATTCTAGAAAAAGTTACTCTATACTTACCGATGAAACTAGCACAATAGTGATGGCTCGTCAATAATGGTGGATATTCACGGTGTGGCTACCACACGACGCAGTCCCCTGTACGAACACATGACTTTATACAAATAAATAGATAACACTAAAGTATATGAAAAGATATTCTCATGTGTGTCTACTCACGAATCATGAGAACATGGATGAAAAGTAGATACTCATGGTATTTAGTCGTAGTTGGCTATTTAGATTACAAATGGCATATTAACTAAGATCAATATGTAACAGAAAGTGCACGAGATAGGCATAGACCCTACTAAGAGACAACTAGGTTCAAATCAATCTTAACTGCTGGTTAAGAATTAGAAATAATATTGTACCATCGTGCACCTTCTTAGACAAGCATGGGCTAACAATGAGAGCAAAAATCAAAACCAAAACAACGGGAAAACTTGCCTATGGCATCCCTTCGTATTTTCGAATCCAAACAACATATAAATAATTAGAGATGGGGTTATATTCGCGCAAACGATGTTGGCTATAAGGAAAGAAATAAGAGCAACACTAGCACAAGTGATGCACGGATTACTAGTGCATCCATATTTTTATTATATGCATACATAGAAGATACATAGCACTAGACACATATATACAGTGTGTCTTCATAGCACATACATAGCACAAGACACATATACAGTGTGTCTTCATAGCACATACATAACACATATATAGTGTGTCTTCACAGCACATACATACCACTAGACACATATATAGTGTGCCTTTACAGCACATACATAGCACTAGACATATATATAGTGTACCACTAGACACATATATAATGTGTCTTCGTAGCACACACTTATAGAGAGACCAACGATGATAGATCATCGACCTCACTAGTCTTATTGAAAGCACATCCAACCATGACCAGTGAAGTGATCATTGTCTACACAAGCAAATTAAGCAAGCGGGGCACTTGCGCAACCTCACCTTCACCAACCTCCTCCACCAATGGGTTGTTCAAGTTGGGTGTCTCCGGCTCTGGTTGCACCTCCTCACTTGCCTGTGCAGCCGCTGCTTCCTCGGCCCTATGGCGTCGCATGTGGCCACCAAGAGCCTGTCCCATGCGGAACTCCTGCCCACACTTGCTGCACGGGTGCCACAACTGCCCGGTAGCCCGTCGGTTAGTCACCCTCATCGCTGGCGAGCCGCCGCCACTATTGCCATGCTCTCGCTGCTGCCTTAGTTGCACCTCCAGCCGTGTGTGCCCCGTCATGTGCCCACCAAGCGCCTGGAACGTCGAGAACCTCCTCATGCATGTTTTGCACTTGAAGTCGCCCCCGCCACCGACTTCCACGCCAAAGATCACCGTGCCCTCGCTCGCACGCTGCCTACTACTCGCCAACGTCACTTGCACCTTGCAGGAATGCAAGTATGTGCCTAGCTTCGGTGGTCCTAGGTAGCCTTTTATAACGCAACGAGGTTGCACTTTGGTGTGTGCACGCGTCGTGTGCTAGAGAAAGTGAGAGGCACGATCTTGGCAAGTTCTGCATCCCAGGGCGGAGAGAAGATAAGTAGGCGGGCGTGGCGTAGTCTGGGGCTCGTGTTAGAGCTAGCCATCCATGCATGCCGAGGAAGATCACGAGACAGCGTGACGTGGTATGCTACAACGGTCTCGGTTGGCACATTGGTATTGCTGTTTCACATTGACGGGCCCACGAGATGATTGTCCTGACACCAATCACGCATGAAGCCGCTGGAGTACTGCAACAAATAGGAGGGTTTGGACACATGTTTCTTTTTGCCAAGAGTACAATTGGATGCACGTCCAGCCCACAATATGATGTACATGTGTGTATCTTTTACTGGGAATATAATTAGACACACATCTGACCCACAATATCGAATATACGTGGGTGCACATCAACTGTGAATGTTTAAAGTATTGCCGGTGGCGTTACCAGGATGCATACGATAATTCATGTTGCCACGTACACGCATAGTTTATCTTCTTGTATATTTGGAATGTTGTTGATAGCATTACCTTTACGCACAACACAGAGACAATTTTAATTGTCATGAGAGAACTTTATAGGCAGGCATTATTCACATGAAGAAAACATGTAATATTACAAGCAGTGCCATTTGGATATCCATTTTGCCACAACCAACTTTGTGTAAAGAGTGTCAAGTGTCACTTACAGCCAGGGGAGGAGTTTAGTGGGCCCCAGCATTTGAAGAAATATATTACTACATATCAATGATCATAATAAAACTGTGTAGTGTAGTGGTTGCTTTAGCACGTTCATATCACTAGGTCTTAAGTTCGATCCACTCCTACCCTCATTTTTTCTTCTTTTCTCTTCATTTCATGCATTTTTCTTCTTTTCTCTTCATTTCATGCAATTATTTTTCTGATAGATAGCGGTTTGTAATTTTTTTCGTCGTTTCCGTATGTTTCTCCTTTTATATAATTATAGTTTGTCCAAATGGCCTAATTTTTTCTCATACATGTAACTTCATTCTGAAAAATTAACTATATTATACATATTTTTGTTAGTTGGCCTCCCCAACAACTGATGTCAAGCTCCGCCACTGCTTACAGCAACACGTGTAGTGATAATTTATTGGCTGTAAGTTCGTAATATTGGGAAATAAATTGTGTGATATGTGAGACCAATGGTTAATAATGTATGTCTCGTCATAGCTATAATAATCAACAAACCAAATACTAGGCTAACAAGGTGACCAACTCTGGTCAGAAATACGCCTACAGCTCAGCTGAATGATTTGAAGTGGTGCATCTCCACGTAATTTCAGATAGGGTTTTTCATGTTCGTCTGAACGTTTGGAGCTAGTTCGAACTTCGATCAGACTTTTGCAGGATGCCTTTCTTGGTCATAGACAGGTACACCGTACACGGTAAAAAATTGAAGCAAAAGGTGTAATCCCTCTCAGCCAACTACGTACACTCACCCTTTTTAGTACTCGCTCTTAGTGGAACTACATTTTCGTAAATTTTTCACACCACTCTAGTCTACCGAGGCACATTTTTGTTGTACTGCATAAGTCTTCCACTTAGGCCCGTTTAGTTTTCAAAAATTTTCACCAAAAACATCACATCAATTGAACTCATATATGGAGTATTAAATATAAATAAAAAATAAAACTAATTACACAGTTATGTTGTAAACGACGAGACGAATCTTTTGAGCCTAATTATGTCATGATTAGCCATAAGTGCTACAGTAACCCACATGTGTTAGTGACGGATTAATTAGGCTCAAAAGATTCGTCTCGTGGTTTACAGGCTAGTCGTGAAATTAGTTTTTTTATCAGTCTCCAAAAATATCTCTCGACATCTGGTCAAACTTTAGATGTGATGTTTTTGCAAAAAAATTTCAAAAAGTAGATGACTTTTTGGTGTTGTATCCGCGTCAACCTTCCTTGATATTCGGTTCAAATGGTTACGAGCTTTTTTTTAAAAAAAATGAATTAATTGGTATTTGCATGTGCTATTGAAAAGGTAGGATTAGTACACATAAGTAAAACTCAGGAATCATATTTTGTTTTGTTAATACAAATATGCCATAAGCGAGTTAAAATATATTTATGTCCATAAGCCATATATTTGTCCACTGCGCAACATACAAATCTACAAAACTAAGAGCTGAACCAATCAAAACTGAAACAATAGCAATTCATATTCTTGTTTGTGCAATTTGTAAATACTTGCAAAAATTGACCACATAATGTCAACGAAGGGAACGTGCCACTCTACACGCAAATTTTTTCAGACATTCTGTTCCGTCGCTGCCATTGCAATGAACGTACAGACCTAGAGATGTAACAACGGATGCTACTTCATCTTCAACTCCAAAAGCAGAGCACATCACATGAGAAGAGATTTGGTGAAGTGCTCTCTTGCTGTTGTTAGAGCTTGAACTAAGGTCTGCATCCAGAAAGCAATAACTCGTAAGTTTAGTGAAAGCGAACAGTTCTCTTTAGTAAAGAAAGATCCTGGCTGCAGCTCACCTGCTCAGCGAGTGATGTAGCACCCTCTATTCCATGCGCTGACACCTTTTCAGCTATCACACTTCCTTCTGTTTCTAGGACAATCCTGCACAATCATTCAGCAAACAGAGTACAATTAAGCTTATTACAGTTTGCACTATACTACACATCAGGAGAGCTGGAAAAGAATTGCTGAATCACTTTGAAATCTTCAAATATCACAACACTATCAGAAGTATATATTGTTCATGGCCTAATCAAAATTTTGGCACATCAATGCCAGTCCCATTTATTATATTGTTTATCAAAATTTGCCACCTAAACACAGTATTAGTTTTGAGGTAGTGATAATAGGATTCATTTGTCCTCCTATCAAGAAGGCCAATGTTCATTAATACAGAATGAAAGGAGGATGCCGTGCAAGATAAGTGTACAAATGAAAGGAATAAGAACACTTGAAATATACTAAGAGTAGGATTTACCCTCCATCAACAATTTCATCGAGGCACAGTAGGATCAGATCCAGATTTTCAAGTGCTGTTCTTTTGTCGACATTATTTCTGAAGCCGAACAGAACATGCAATCAGATAGTTACATAAATATGTAACAAAATATAAGGTGGTAAAAAAAGATACACTAAAAATGGGCTGAGTAGTGAGTATAACCTGAGAATAATATCAATTGCATCAGTGAATCCTTGAAGGACCGATGCTAAAATAAGCTCATTCTCCTCCTCTCCTCCGGTAACAAAAAAATGAAGGTCTTGGATGAACTTATACACCACAATATGGCCATCAAACATTACAATCTCAGCTGAAAGAGGGAGACATATACATGAATTTCTTCAAGTAGATAAAAGGATGTAAGTTTTTCACTTACAAATAAGTGAAGTATTTACAGGACGTAAATACATGTTTTTTTTAAAAAAACTAATGCAAATACATTCAACTGTCCAAGCTCATATTAATTGGCGGATATCGTGCAAGGGAGTACAACCATACCTCAGTAAAAGCTGAAAAACTGTATTCTGTTTGGGTGTGCTTCTACATTTTTCAAGATTTACAAACATTACGAGAGGTGTAACGAACACCATGGTAGTTTTTAAGAGAGAACATGTCATATTAATGCCTAAGTGTTGTTATATTGAAGATCAGAAATAAGAAGTGCATGATTAGAAGTTAGAACCTGTGAGAGTGATCATAAAATGTTTGTTTGCTTGTCAGGTCACTTAGAAGGCTAGAACACACATCCGCTTTGACACATCAACATATTTTGTTAATGTAATCAAAATCAAGCAGCAAGAGTAAGGCACAGACACACAGTAAGCAGATAAGAAGCATTACCGAACTTCATCAGACTGTTTAAATGCATATGGAAAAGAGATAACTTGTTTGTACAAATGTCAACGCAAGAAACAAATGCTTGAAAAAATTTTATGGTTTGAGACAAGCAATATCATGCATTCCACAATGGGCTTTTTTGGTTCTTTGCCAATCCTAACCACACAAATCTTTTTGGCAATTGCACGAATTTGTGGCTGCCAAAATATTTTGTTTGCTACCAGACATGCTGGCTTTGCCGCAACTCAACCAAGCCAAAAAGGGGGAAAAAAAAGGCATGCCAATCTCTTCGGCTCTGAACCATATGGATGTCTAATAATTTGGCATCATCAAAATTTTGGCTTGGTTAAGATTGCAAACCAAACAAGCCCTAATTATCATATACAAATAATCTTGCCAGTTCTAGCTCACTAATTACAAGCCGAAAGGACAGATGCGCATTACCTTCTGCTCCAGAAGTGGCTTTCTGGGTCTTGACGAACACCGACTTCTCGAAGGCCAGCTTCGCCGAGAGGGTAGGCCACTCATCCGTGTAGTACTTGACGGCGACGCGCTTCCCCTCGGAGTCCAGCAGCAGGATGTTCTTCACCGAAGGGCAGGACTCCTGGACAACCCAACAGCTAATCAATACGATCAACTAGCAACAACAAGAAAGGAATCGCAAACCGAGTGACGTCACCAATGGCGGATCCCGATCCGCACTCACCCGGATTTTTCCCAAAAAAAAAAAGAAGAAAGAAACGGAAGACAGCCACCCCCAACCCAAACTCCCAAGAGATGATAGGGGAAGGAGACAGAGACTACGAAGCCTTAAGAACCGGATCTCTCTCAGAATCTACCGTACGCAGCCACCGCCGCCGTGGACCGGGATCGCCGAACGCGATGGATCGGGGCAGATCAAGAAAGGGGAAACGGCCTGGAGCGGCACGGCACGCGGTGCGATCGAGAGAGAGAAGAGGCAACCTACCATCTGGAAGCGAGAGGTGGATCTGCGGGGCGGAGAGGAGCAAACAGGGTGGAGAGGATCGCCGTTGGGTGAGAAGGCGCGGACCAACCAAGGAAGTAATGAAGTCGATCGAGAGGAAGGGGACGCCGACGATGAGTAGAGGTGGAGGAGGCGAACGACGAGCCGCATTAGTATCCTCTGTTCACAGTTGGGCCCGTAGGCGCTGACGAGGTAAATTGGGCCCAATAGTCGGGAATTAAAGCCCAATCTTAGTCCAATTGCAGAACAGAGCTATAGATTTATCTTTTTGCTTACTGCTGATGAACTCATGCATCGATGCACGATGCACGTATGCTACGCATCACACATTCACACTCACGCTACACCTGCACACCGTGGCTCTGTCTGCAGCCTGCAGGCATACTGTCTCCGGTCAAAAAGGTTGTTTTACAATGCGTGCATTCACAAGTTAATCGGAACTGCAAATATCATTTAAAATAGAATTTTTTGGTACATAAAAATTATATTTTCAAGTTTGTCGTAACAAGATATTTCATAATACAAGTATACAATATTAAATTTTAAATGTCCAAATTAATTTAATATATACATAAAACATATAAGAAGCATACAGGACATTTCGATTAGACGAATTTCAAAATGTGGCTTCGTTGGACATGGGATCCAGAACGATGTCTTAACCACATGATAAAGGGGTGTATACTTGCGTGCGGTGTCTACAGTGGTGTATGCACGCTTGGAAAAGAAAAGAAAAGAAAAACTAGTGGATGCCAGTGATATGGAACCAGCTCCTATATATAGCCAAATATACAAGCTTTCTCTTTATAAACCGAAGCTGGCACAGTCACCTCGTAAGAAAGCGCCGAGAGCAGCTATTGACCCAAGTAGCCACACTGCCCTTTGAGTCCTTAACACGCCGCGCGCGCGGCCCGGCCTCCGTGTGCCGCAGGGTGATGGATCACCAGTTCACCACACAACAACACACCAGTGAATGGATGGATCTCGTTCTCACGCACACGGCTAACCTTTTCAGAACCTCACCAAACTCGATTATCGCTGGGGTGCTACACTACTAACCTTTTTGAGGCCGTAAATCGAAAGATCACCGGTCGGCTGCGGCTGTTACTGTGCTACCACTTTACTGACTCGGTTTCAGAACTCGCTGCACAATACCACACGTTGAAGGCGTGCTTGTTGCTTAATTGGTTTGTTAGCACAAATTAATCCTCCAAACTTTCACGATGGTCATCGCGCCGTAAAAAATCTGTTTGCTTGTCGACAAACAGAGTACCGTAGCTTGGACCAAGTATGGATGTTGGATGGAGCCGGTCTGACAGTCATAAGGCAAGACCAGCAAAATTTGGCCAGGCCATTCCAGGTGTCATGCTGTTGAAAATTTGGCTCGTTTTTCTCCAGGAGATCTAGACCAAGGAGCATTAGCTACCACAAAGTTAGGCTTTCTAAGATTTTGTCACTCGGCCGTCTCCAACATTAGTCAAGCCCCATTTTGTCAGTTCAGATAGGGAGTGTTTAACCATACCAATTTAAGTACCAACCCAAGTACCCAGCCCATCTAGGCTAAGTGGCTAACGTTGACTACTAACCCATTCAACATAATGAACCTAATGCATTAATCCGAGCATCAAGTCAAGCTGATGAGCTACTTACTCCACAGTCCACACTCGATATGCCACCAACCCTAGTGTGAAGAAAAACGAAACGGCCGGACGCTGAGCTAACGCGACCGTGATCACGAGTCACGGCCGGCCGGCCGGCTCGCGCATGACATCGAGCGAGACAGGAAGAAGTACAAATTGGCGATCCGATGGGGCCCGCACGTCAGTCGGATCTCATGCCACGTGTTCCCCTCCAAGCTAAGCTGCTTGGCTAATTAATCCCTTCAAACCCTCGGCGTAGAAATGTATACCGACATCTAGAAAGCTTCCCTGCCACTCCAGTTCAGTGATCCCGTCTCTCTAGCAGCTTTGGTCTACCAAGGAGTACTAGGAAACAAAGTGATTTTTTTTTCTTCTCTTTTCGAGAAAAAAGGAAGGCAAGGATTAATTAATCCACCGTGAGTTGCACTATAAATAGTCGTGCACATACCATGCCTTCTGCGACAGAGATCGAAGAGCTGAGCGAACGTATCGTAGGGCACCATTCCTTCGTCGTACGCGCGCGGCAGCTTGACTGGTAGTTGAAACCTTGGTGATCGATGAGCAAGCGGCAGTTCGGCGAGATGGAGAGGAGCGGCGTCGACACGGCCCGCGTCCTCACGCTCCTCTCGCAACAACAACAACGGCGGCAGCAGCGCGGCGAAGTCGGCGTCGTCGCGCGGCGGCACGACGAGCGCGGCCGCGTGTTCGAGTGCAGGACGTGCGGCAGGCGGTTCCCGACGTTCCAGGCGCTGGGCGGGCACCGCGCCAGCCACAAGCGCCCGCGCCCGCTCCACGCCGCGCGCGCGCCATCACCGGGCGATCACCCGATGTTGTCGACCGAGGTGGCGAGCGGCGGCGGGGGCAGGGCGCACGCGCACGGGTGCCCCGTCTGCGGGCTCGAGTTCGCGGTCGGGCAGGCGCTCGGCGGCCACATGCGGCGGCACCGTGCTGTGGCCGGGGAAGTCGTCGCACGCGTCGCGGCGCGTGCGAAGGCTGATGACGACGACGTTGTTGGGGACGAGTGCACCGGCGGGGTTTGCTTGGACCTGAACCTGACGCCGTCGGAGAACTGCGTCAAGTGCCGACACGCCTCTCTCGGCGTCGCAGGGAACAATTCCGTAAAGACAACGATTCTACTGGGCTGTCCCCTTTGAGTTCAGTTCACCGTTTCTACTGGCTGCTTCTAGTATACCATTTCACTGTATATCTCTCGACTTGCTAAGTTGTTGCTATGTTATGTTTTGCTATAGTATACAGAATTGAATCATATATGTTCATGAGAAAAGGAGCCGAAGTGCAGGAACGGCGTCATGCTATTCCACGCATTGATTGATTAACTGAAAACCCAACAGCATGTGGGCTACATTACACACTGTAGCTTGCAGTTCAACGGATTGAAATCCAGCGTACAGCAGTAGGCCCCCCAGCAATTGCAATAGCTACGTCAAAAGCATGAGTAGTTGCTTCAAAGAATGGAAGCAAAGATAGGTACAGCCAGATCTGTATCACAGGTGTCTTCTTGACATTCTTCCTATAACAGCAAGGCAGGAAACAAACAATGTCAAATAATAAACGATCATGGAGAGAGGCCGAGCAGGGGAGCATCCCTCAGGAGCCGCAGCATGAAGATTGCTGAGCTGCTGGTGCGTCGGCACCCTGCTCTGTCTTGTTAATCTTGATCGTCTTGTCCTACAAATCCAAGAGTGTGTATTTCTTAGAATATATAATAGGATGAGGTTTTAGACATAATTCAGAAAAATTACGGTTATCTGTACCTCAGGCTTGGAGTCGGTCTCAGCAAGCCTCTGCTTAATGTCGCGTGCAATGGAGAAAAAAACTTGCTCCACGTTAAGGTTCGTCTTGGCACTCTGGAAGACAAAGTACAGGGTAAGTCGAAACAATTTTGTCACTGGAAAGATCAAATAACTCAGGCGAGAAACATACAGTTTCAAAAAACTTGATGCCATATTCATCAGCTAGTGCTTGGCCTTTTGCAGTAGGGACAGCCTGCAGAAACGATAAAGATAGAAGACAAATAAGCATCTACTAATTCTCAGGGAAAACTAAGTATTAAAACTTTACTAACTTCAAACTTTAAAGTAATGATACAGTACGAATGATTTAAGTCAAGGATAAAAAAAAGATGTACCCTTTTACTCTCATCCATATCAGCCTTGTTGCCAACCAAAATTTTGTTGACATTGTCAGAGGCATGTTGCTCAATATTCCGAATCCAGTTCCGTATGTCTGTATGTCAAATGAAACAAAAGTCAGAATGGAAAAATCTTCAAAATGGAAGAATTAAAGAATGCACATATGTAAGAAGACGGTACTGTTGAAAGATGACTCGTCGGTGACATCATAAACAAGCAGGATACCCATGGCACCACGGTAGTACGCTGAGGCAAAAGATGAGGTTTACTTGATCAAAAGATTCTCATTTCGACTTCACAGGATTGATATACGGAATGGAACAAGCATTGTACCAGTGGTAATTGTCCGGAAACGTTCTTGACCAGCTGTGTCCCAAATTTGTAGCTTAATACGTTTTCCATCCAGTTCTATTGTTCTTATCTTGAAGTCGATACTGCACAAACACAAATAAAGCAATCAGTGTGGAGAATATATTAAATGTAAAAGCTTGCGGGCAAGAGCTGTAGAGAGGTCTTCCCAACATCAAAAGACATACCCAATTGTTGTAATAAAGCTTGTCGTGAAGGAACCATCAGAAAACCGCAGGAGGAGGCAACTCTTGCCAACACCTAGAAATGGAAAGGTAGAATTGAGAACTCTTATCAGAAAATTGGCCAGCAAAAACTTGTCTCAGAAACTGCCACCAGCTAGAAATATAATTAGTTCAACAGGGTACACGAACAAACATGAACTTGTAAAATAGGCACCCAATGTTATGAACTTCACAAATTACAATAGTATAACAACTAGAGCAACTGAGCAAGGTAGCTTATGCCTGGAAAAGCTGGAGTCATAGGTTTCCACTGGATAATAGAAATAACAAAAAAAAATCATGGATAGCCATGAATAACACCAATAGTCATCTTGACTGACCCAAGAATCCAAGATCAAAGCCTATTAGAGCATGAACAGAGAATAATGAAATACTTTTTAAAAGTGTCGTGAAAACAATATCTTGCTTGTCCTGTCAATCAACAAGTCTTGGCAAGGAGAAACTGCAGAAGCTCTACAGGTAATAGCCCAAGAAGATAATGGCCCTGGTCAAGTTGAGTTGTGGGTATAAAAATATAAAATTCTGCAAGGAACTTTTAAACAAAGGGCAATTCATTTAGCTGCAGTGGTTTATCGAGTTGTTTCACTCCAACTTACTATATAGGTACATAGTTTGAGCACACACCCCACAAATGAGAAACTCTCTGGTTCCGCTCTCAACAGTCCATAGCATAAATTCCATGGCACGCACTATGTCAGATATATGACAACATACTATGACATAAAAGTTTTTTCTTTCCTTTTTTTTTTTTGTTTTGCTCTTATATCCCTTTATGTAGTAAATAACAAAGCTCCCACCAATGATTAGAAGAAACAACATAAATGGAAGAAATTCCTTTTTTCTTAGTTATACTACCTCTGTTCCTATTTACTTGTTTCGGACATCGACACAGTCTCCAATGCGCATGTTTTATATCTACCTTTTCTAACTATATTTTTGTAAAAGCTATTAAAAGTATAAATACATGAAAGTGCTTTCCATGACGAATCTACCAATAGCATTTTCTCATGCCAAATCCTAACACCTTCACATTAATTAATAATTTAAGGTTTTGAGGTTTGACTGCAGCATGCTAGGACAACATCTATTTTTGAGAACGGAAGCAGTACTCTCTTAAACGCTTTCTCCTATTTATGTTTGAGTGGGAAAAGGAAAGCATGGCTTAATGCTTATATGTGATGTTTCTCGGTGTGGTCTTGCACATTGTGCAAATAAATATTGGCATAATCAGAATAACCTGCAATTCTAGTTGACCACTTCAAATGTTCTCCCCGGGGAAAAAAATCACAAGTTCATATTACTACATGGAAGGAGACACGTAATCCTCTTTCTCTTACCATTTTCATCACTCCAAACTTTGCTTTAGAAAAATGCAGAGTTGTGGTAGTTCCTCCAGACTCACTCAACGGTCCCCGACAGTTTATCCCGCGTATGCAGGTTACATAGGTTGAACAGAAAACAGCATACTATTCAGAACAAGAAAACATTTTTCACACGCCATCCAAATTGACAGATTCACATGTAAGACAGATCATGCCCATATCAAAGGCAAATCCTTTGCAGGATCCTAACTGTTCGCATGCCCAATCCACCTGCGATCCTATGGACAAACCCACCCAACATCGCTAGCTGTGGAAATGGAGAGCAGAGACAGAGAGATCTAGCTACGAGGTGTCACCAACCGCTGTCCCCGATGAGGAGGAGCTTGATGAGGTAATCGTAGTCGGCCCGAGCCCTCGCCGGCGGTGCAGCCATCTCGCCACTCGCACCTCCTCCTCCTGCTGCCCAACGCCTCCACCAATCCCCGACCTGCGCCGAACGAACAAAACAACAGATTTTGTAAGAATGGCGGCGCCAGAGGCAGATCCCGCGCGGGAGTCAGCCGGATCGGATCCCTCACCGGCAGGCGCAGCGGAGGATCGCGCGGCGCGGCGGCGGATCTGAAGAGGGACGGAGGAGGAGTTTTTTCCTTTCCTTTTCCCCTCTCTCTTTTGTTAGCTTGCGGCTTGATTCGTCGTCGTCGGCCGCATGAGCGAGCGACTGATTTCTGTTCGGTTTTTTAATGGTCCGGTTCGGTCGGTCGGTCAGGTCTCGCTCGTTCGCTTGGGTTGATTGCTTCCCTTTCCTCGAGGCGAGCGGCCACCGACCGGTGAGCTTAGTGGGGCCCTGTCCTTGCTGCACTGGTTGGTGGGCCAACATTGGAGTGGGGCCCGCTTGTCTGAGACTGTGAGACATGGAAGCTGGGTACGCGCGTGGGGATCCAATATTGTAAAGTTTGTGGTTTTGGTCTGAGTCTGATTGATTGGGTTTAGAGTAATTAATGATGGTTTGGTCATAATCACTCGAAGGGAGACAGCAGAAGAGGTCACTCATAGAGTCACAGCCCAAACACACGTTCATTCAGGATTTCTTTTTTTTCGGCAAGGATGTTCAATTAGAATTTAGGAGAATTAAACTGCCCATTATATGTTAATATCTGCAATAATTTTTTCAGAGTTTCTATTTGCCGTGTGTTTTGTGTGTGGGCCTGTCTCAGTCCAAGGTACTACAACTATAGTTTGGCTTCGGAGGACGGTAATTGCACGGAGCATTTGACGTGTAACGACACCGATTTGTACTGCTTGTGCACACCAATCAATGGTGTGAAAAAGGAACCAAACCGTTTGCTTGATCTCAACTCCACAATGCACTTGGTGTGGCCGCACGGCTTCCATGCCCACGATCGCCTTAAAAACCTCCACTCAATCGGCTCAATCGGCAGCTACTTTTTCATGCAGTTACAGCACGCAAACCTTTTTCATGCAGTTACAGCACGCAAAAGTGGCTTCAATGGGTTGTCCACAAGAAAACTACCACCAAATGCAGTTACTTGATGCTACCACAAACATGCTTTGCCTTGAGGCAATGCTCAGAAACCGATCTTTACCCTAATAAATCGACACTGTGTATGATCGGCATGAGCTTGCTCTATCGTTCATTAGGGCATGTCCAATGGTTGAGATAATGATATAAGTAATTTTTGTCCACCTTATCTAGATACAGCATATAAGACACTATGTATAATGTGTTATCTGTTATACTGTATGCATATCCTTAAAAATAGGATTAAGTGGGTTAATAATAATCATTCATCTAAGAGGCAGCTAGGATACAATGGTAAAAATTATGTCTATAACTTACAGTTGTTGTCTTTTATACTGTAAACAAATTAACATACAACATCTTTCTCTCTCTTCTTTCTCTTTCTTCCACCTATACATAAATCCAACGTGGCATTCTCTTTCATACAACACTTCAACCCCATTGTACATGTCTTGAGAGGTGACTGATCTGGGTTCCAGTTAGCTGATGTTCAGAAATAGCATATTAGGATTGCAATGGTCCAAATAATCTAAGAGCAGCGAAGAACAGCTGATGTCTCATTGGTGCCCAGAGATGGCCAATTCTGGCTAAGTGATAGCAATGCGTCCTTAAAATAATCACACCAACCGTGCTGACCAAATAACACTAAATAAAAACACAATTATAGCAGCACTATTTGAATGCTACTACAAGTTAATCAAAGTGGGCCAAATTGCACAGAATTTACACATTGTACAAGGATTTAGTCTTTTATTTAATTTCTTGTCTAGATCCACTAATATTTGTATGAATGAACACATATATTGATCCGTACATAAATATATTTAAAAGCTAAAATACCTTACCGGTGAAACGGTGAAAAAGTACTTTAGAGTTCAGAAGCTAGCAAGGTATCAAAAATTGCCATTAAATATTGTGTCCTAATTTATGGCAAATCATAGTTGTGATTTGTGAGGCCCTTGGTCCATCATAAGCTATGCAAGCATCCCTGCTAGTAGTAGACATGAGGGCGTACTCATGTTGTATGGAATTGTGCAACATGGTTTCCAAAGAAAACAACTGTAAGTTCCATCTCAAAAAGTAGATTCTAGGGGATGTTTACGTGAAAAAAATGATCCAGTACTTATTTTTTCTTATTATATCATAGAAATGGTTCTGCATTTTGTCGATAAACTATCATCTATACCCGTTGCTTTCAGAATTTCAGGTCGCCTATGGGTAGAATTGGTTTCATTTCTAAATAATGGGGGCAAAATAAAAACACTAAAAGTGAAAGACAAAATCAATATTGATCATCAAAGTAGGGGTAAGTACGAAATTGCCCCAAAAATGACCGAAGTAAAAGTAATAATTTATAGCCAAAACTTATATTACCTTTATTATTCACAGTTTAAAACTCAGTTTAAAAACAGACTACGATGGGAAAAAAAAACTGATACTAACTCAAGATTAAGTTTTAAATTCAGACAATGCCTACATAGCCCATCGACTAAATTGAAAAATTGGTTTAAAAAAATTGAAAAATTAATTCAGATTCAGAAATACTATTGTCGAATCGTCCGTCCAATCTTGAGCAATCCTCCCCTGTGAGTGTGCCCATTCCTCCTTTGCATGCTATCAGCTATGCTGAACAGCTGAACACCACCATGGCACCATGACCGGGCAAGTGCCATTTCTGCAATCGGGACATATTGATAGGGAGAGGTTTTCCCCTCCCTTTCTCAACTATTCGTGAAATGATGTTACGATTTATCAAATTGTTGTTGAAATGATCTAAAAAAATTTGTGCAATTGCTACTGAAAACATCTCAAATGTGTCACAATTTCAGTTCTAAGAAGTATGTAAAAAAAATAGGGGAGAACACAATTAATAAAATATTATAAAGGCAAATGCACAACAACAATAGGGGGTAGAAGTGTCTTCTATCAATGACTTAACACCATTAACATCTTCATCCAAAATAGGGACAGAACGTGATTTTATTTTAAAATTAGGGGCAAAAACAAAAAAACTAAAAAATAAGAACAAAATTAATATTAAATATTAAAGTATGGGCAAGAACGAAATTATCTCTTATTTTTTCAAGGATTACTTTAGTGATAGTTCAAATAATAGGAGCCATAGCGTCATAGCGAGGCCATCAAATTTATCTGGCAAACGATGGTCGCCGTCTAACTAGGACCATTACTTTCAGCCTACTACTGTACAGATCGGATTAAAAAGATGGCCCAACTGGACCTATCCATACTTGGATCGCCAATGATCCAGTTGGGCCCGTTGGAGTTTGGAGTAAAACCTCAGCCCAATAGTACAACCCTTAGCCTTGAGCCACAGGGTATGGCACGCCGTAACGAGAAAAATATTTGCTGATATGGTATTCAACTGTGGGGTTTGAACTTCAATACGAGTTCATGCATGATTATAACCTTTTGGTTGATATACTACTAATAAAGTGATCTAAACACCATTTGTGGCACGGTGTTCTGGACCTTTAGTCAACACTCAGCAGAAGTTTATCTCTACTACTTCCCCCGTCCCAGAATATACTCCATCCGTTCTAAAATATAGCAATATAGTTTGTTGTGTTTAACGGCACAGATGAACGGGACCCTAACAATGATGGTATTTTTGGAACAAAGTCACTTGTACAATGTTATTTGTCAGATTCTGCATTCGTCGACGACATTTCTTATAATCAGACGCTTGTCTTACGTTGTACTTTCTCAATTTCTAAAATCAAAATCGTTCACATTTTATTCTTGGGTTCAAACAAGAATGACTTTCGGTTACAGACAGTCAGTTTCACAATTGGTTTGGTATAGATGATCTACCCACCCATCTATGAAAATGGTTTTTACCCGCGCCAGCGAAAATGAATTAAGGGGCAATGATTGGAACCAAGTTTGTCCTACCAATTTTTTTCAACTCCAATAGCACCATTTCATTTAAACGTTGAAGGAAATTTTTATTCATTCGAGTACAAACTCTAAGTATTAAATAATAACAACATTAGAAAAACAGAAACTTCTGTTGAACTACAAAACTTGCAAGTCCCACAAATAATTGGCGAACTCAACTGTTCAGTACAGGTTCGGCATGGACCAAGACGGCCATTGCCAGAATTCGCTGCACGAGACATGATCAGGTTCCCGTGGCGGCCGCGGCTGAGCTCCACCGTCTCAAGGTTGGCGAGGTCGAGCACCGTGACGGTGTACTTCCCGTACACATCCATCCCGTAGTCGTCGTTGGCCTCCCCGTATGAGCTGGCCACGTACACGCAGTTCCTCCTCAGCCCGTTCCGCCCGTTGACTTCGACGCAGAACGCGCGGAAGTGGTCAACGAGCACCGCGCGGTCACCAATCTCGGCCACCTTCGACCAGATCTCGCCGCCGCCGCCGTGGGGGCTGCGGCGGAAGGCCTTGAAGAATTTCTTGTCCATGGTCCAGCCGCTGCAGACCGGGTGCAGCAGCTGCGTCCTGACGAGGAGGAGGAGCTCGTCGGAGGAGGAGACGTCGACAGCGAGGCTGGCTTCGTAGCGGCGCCAGCTTGGCCACGCGCGCATCTCCTGATCCAGCTGCGGTGGCGGCTCGATCACGGCGACGTCGCTGAACGTCGCCGCGTCCACGGCCAGCGTCTTCCGTGTGGCGCCGTCGAATAGGTAGAACTTGCCGTCGCAGTAGGTGATGCTGGTGACACGCGCGTCGACGGCGGCGGCGGCGACGGGGCTCGACCACGATCCGTCGCCGGGGCGGCAGAAGATGGCGCCCTTCCCCGGCGAGACCACGACGGCGCGCGGCGACCAATCCCACACCAAATCACGAGGAATCACCACCCTCCCGCCGCCGCTGCCGTCGCCGCGGCGGAAGGAGGACGGCAGCGGGGGCAGATCGGCGGAGGCGCCGGTGTACGGATCGACCAGAGTGGCCGAGGAGAGGTCGGCGCTGACGCCCAGGGTCCAGCCGCGGGTGGAGCCGAAGAGGAACGAGCGGCCTCGGCCGGCGGGGAGAGGGATCTCGCCGAGGGTGTCGTCGGCGGGGTGCCAGACTCGCCGGCTGCGGCGGGAGCCGTGTTGGGACAGCAGGAGGAGGAGCGGGACGACACGGCGGCGAGCGGCTTGGTCCGCCGAGGCCGATCGCCACGACGGGCAGACCGAGCGGAAGCGCGCGAGGTCGGCGTGCGAGGTGAGCCGCTCGGCGATTGCGCCGACGAGCTCCGGCGGCAGGTCGGACCATGTCTTCATCATCGTGTTGTCTGACGATAGTCCGTGCCAAGCAAGCAAGGTGTATCAAATGACAAAATATCTGTCTGCTTCGGCGAAGAATGGGTATGCTCTATACGTAGGCTCAATATCTGCGGCTATGCTCTTGGCTTCGAGACAGAAAATCGAGTTAAATTACTGGCACTGGACGTGGACAACACAGTTTTTTAACACATCCAAACAAAGTCTAAAGTTCAATGTTTTCAAATTTTACGGTCGAGCCTAGTCATAACTCATAAGGGCACCGAGTAAGAGACTGTTCGTTTGAGCCGTACTACTGCATGTTTTTCGTTCTTAAAAAACCAATCATAACTTTTAGAAGATATGTTTTGCTTTCTGGGTTCAAAAGGCCACGAAAAGCTCATAAAACTGGCTTCCCGTATAAACTCAGTATTTCTGAGCTTCTGGTTTTCCAGAAGCTGTACGAAAAGAGTACCTGTTTATTTGAGCGGAAAATCTAACGCGACCCTAGTCGCTGGCTAGCGCTACTCGGCGAATGCCTTGTCCGCGCGACGCGTGGCTCTCCACGTGCGCCCGTTCCCCTACTTCCTTTTTCTCCGCCTGTTCCTCTTTCTCCTCTTTCTCCGCCTGTTTCCCCAAATCCGCGCGACGACGATTTCAACTGTGGTGGCGACGGCAGCGACGAAGGTTCCTCTCAACTCCGGTGGCTGCCTCCCCGCGTCCACGGCGCTCCACCCGTCCCTGTGCTCCCTCGTGTCCTCGGTCGCTGCCTCCCCCCATCGACGGCGATCTCGCGACATTATTTCCCCATCGACGGCGAGCTTCTCCCGGACTAGAGGTTAGATCTCGGTTCTAACCACAAATGTTTGGTGGTGAGCAAGCTTTTCTAGGGCATCTTTATGTTGATTTTGTTTCCAACCCCAAAAGTACTCTGACTCTATCTGATTTTTTGTGGCTTGTGTTCTAGGGGTTCGATGATGATTTTTGCAATGGGGATTTGCACGACGATAACAACGGCCTTCCACATACATGATGTAATTTTAGTGTTGTAAGATGTAACTACCCTACACACAGGATGTAATTTTAGGGTTGCGGGATGTAACTATCCATATGCAGGATGTAATTATAGTGTTGCAGGATGTAACTACCTATTGAGCAATCATTATCACAGGATGTAAGTTACATCCATGCAAAGCTAAGTTACATCCATTGTGATATTAAGTTACTAAGTTACATCCATTCTAAAACTAAGTTTTGGGGCAGGATGTAATTTAGCATTAGTGGGATGTAATTTAGTTTAATAGGGAAAGTAACTTAGTTCAGCATGGATGTAATTCAGTTCAATATGGATGTAACTTAGCTCATTATGGATGTAACTTAGTTCGTCATGTATGTAACTTAGTTTAGCATGGATGTAATTTAGTTTATTAGGAGAAGTAACTTAGGTCAGTATGGATGTAATTTAGTTTAATATGGGATATAACTTTATTATAATTTGGATGTAACTTTATACAAATTGGGATGTAACCTTAGTACAATTCAGATGCTAGGGATGTAATTTAGTGTAACTGAGAATGTAATCTAGTTTTAGTCAACTTAAAAATTTCCTAAAAGAATGAAAGTATACATGGATTGATGGAGACCAGGTTAGTCCCCTTCCTCTTTTTTTTTTCAATTTGGTGTTTTGTCTCCTCCTTGTTTTCTTCTTTCTTCTTCTTCTTCCTCCTCACTTGTTTCGAGTATGGCGGCGGCGGCTATCATGGGGAAGGCGGAGAAAATTAGACAGCACGGCAGGGCGCGGGGATGCCTGGGGACAGTGCTGCAGGGGGGCGCATGGGCCGCGAGACGCTAGGATCGCGTGGGGGGTGCGGCAGGATGTGGACACGGGGTGTTTTCCGTTTCTGAATAGCGCGGAATCGCGTTTTCTCTTTTTTTGGGGGAGTCGCACCGTACGACTAACCGGCGCTCGGTCTCCGTTTAGTCGAGTCCTTGTTTGAGCTTCTAGCTTTTCACGCTGAGAAGTTGTCTAAAAACTCAAACAACCAGGCCCTAAGTAAGGGAAGCAAGGCAGGAAGAGTAGAGGAAGAAGAGATGGAGTTGCTGCTGGAGTAGCTCATCTTCTCCCTTGGGTAATGGTAGTAGGGAACAGCAGGGGAAGGGAATGAGCCATTGCCTCGCCGGCGGAGAGCAGCTCGATCGTAGGATTCAGTCGGGGAAGAAATACGATGGGTGACTGGGTGGGCAGGACCACAGGAGCAGCATTTTTTTTTACTTTTTAGTCCTTTTGAAAAACTTATTTTGCAACTATACCCCTCAAAAAACTTATTTCGGATATAGACTTTTTAACGGTATCAACGGCGTTGTGGTCTTACGATACGACGTCAATAAAATTGGTGCCGAACCTCATGCCACCATGATCATAAAAAATAAAAACATTAAGCACCACGATCAACATCTCTGGCACCAAGGACCTATTTATAAAATTTTTATTTACAAATAGGTCTCTATTAGGCCTGTATGTAAAATAAATATTTATAAATAAGTCCTCGGCGCCGTAAAAAGGTACTTTCCCGGAATAAGTCTTTGAGGGGTCTAGTTGTACAATAAATTTTTCAAAAGGGCTAAAAACTAAAAAAATCATGTGGGCAGGAGCATTGCATGTTTTTTTAGGGTTCTAGTTGTACAATAAAATTTTCAAAATAACCAAAAATTAAAAAATCGTGTGGGCAGGAGCATTGTGTTGGGATAAATTTCCTCTAGAGCTCTCCGCTCATTACAAAAAATATATGTAACTTATTTACCTCTTGACGAGTTGAGGAATGATAGAGAACTAGAGATTGCCTCGTCGTGACAAGATGAGAAACAAAAGTTTAATTAGTTCCATGCCATTTCAACTCAGCTGATTTAGAAAAATATCATTACTATTCACGAAATCGGGTGTACGCCAATGCTATTTCTCAAAATTAGATCCATGCCACCAATGTCAGGTTTTCCATCTAACTCGTCACTTTTTCCCCAATCCGTTGTTCTCCTCTGTTCCCTCTTCCCTTCCTTCCCCCATAGTTTATCGGCGACGACGAGGTCAGCTCTAGCGGCTGGAGGGTGTCAACGATGATGGCGGTGCCGCTTAGAAAGGAGGGAGTCAACGACGACGGCATCACCGCTTGGAAAGAAGGGAGTGGATGACGACGACGGTTGGAGGTCGACATTAGCTGCCGCGTCAGCGACGAGGGCTCCAGATCCAGAGAGCTTTGGGCTCTTGTGAAGGCGTCCTTCCCATCCCCAACGATGGTTTCCGAGTCCTACATGATCCTCTCCTCTAGCGCCACGCGCACCGCCGCGTCCTCGGGTTCACTCGCTGACGCCGACGACGCACTGGCGCCATCGTTGTCGCCGGCGAGTGACGAGACGAGCTCCCTCACCAGCGAGGCCAACGGCGCACGGTCGCACGCCGCTGTGTGGATCCGAACAGAAAGCGTCAGTAGCTTGTAAAGCGCGGCGAAGAGCACCGATGGCGCATCAGCATCAGGCTCTGACACGCGACGGTGGACCATGGGGTTGCGGCTGAGCTCAAGCTCGAGGAGGTTGGGGAAGTCGAGAGCAGACTCGAGCATGGGGAGGACCTCAACTGTGAGCAAGGGGCAAAGGTGGCACAGAGGACTATGTGAGCATCTAGAAGGGCCTCGAGTGCGGCTTGGACGATCGCCGCCTGCGCTTGAGGTGGTGGATGACCTGGCGACGGCAGATGTGGTCAGCGGGGAGGGGTTAGCGGGAAGGGGAAGAAAATAGAAAGATGGAAGAAGAAGCAACACAACAGAAATGGAAGGAGATGGATGGAAAACGTAACAGCAGTGGCATGGATCTAATTTTGAGAAATTACAATTGTCCACCCGATTTCGTAAATAGTAATGGTATTTTTTGTATCAACAAAGTGACATGAAACTAATTAACCAAAAAAATAAACATGACTCCCAACAGCCTTGTGAATAACAATGTACAACCAGTGAAATGGGTTGTAGCCTAACGGTTGCAATGCTCAAGTAGCACCACTAGGCCCTGGGTTAACTCCCTAAGGGTACAAATTTCAGGCTTGAATAAAAAAAACCTATACCGTGGATGTCTCCCCTACTGTGCTCGGAAAAAAAAAATGTACAACCGCAAGAGAGGGAGAGGAGAACAAGGAAGAGTATATAGTCCATATAGCTTTGTGGCCAGCAAGAGTACAGCCAGAATACAGGATCATGTGAATTTAAATAGTAAAATGAGGAATCGCTCCGGGTCCATATGTAGACAACCTTCGAAATAGCTATATACTTGTCCAGATTTATAGAATGCACAAAAGCGCTCTCTCAATCCCCCTCTGCCATTTGCAGAAGCATATAAAACCTACCCCTAGTCGTAAACATTTTATGTATAAACAAGATTTCCTTAAACTTTTAAATTTAACCATAACTACATCATCCATCCACTAAAGGTACTGATCAAGTGATCATCCATGCACAAGCCATTAGTTTTCTTTAAAAATATTTTTCCATACCCAATTTTGTTTGAAAATTGCAACCATTCAGATGATAAACTATAGCACCGCATGCAAAATTGCCATAGCTTAACCGTAGTTCCGAATTTCACCAGTACATTCTTAACAATCTACAAGACCGCATAGCTACTTGTGACATTAGTACATATATGCAACTTGTTGCTTTCTGTCAGGGACGCTTCAGGATATGGTCAAAAACACCCAGGGACACTAGAAACATTTCAGGATCACAACTAAGGAAATTTATGAGTGACAGGAATAAAATTCCACAAAAACATGTATATAGTCCATTGATTAAGAGAAATTGGTAGAACCATTTATATATCACCGATGAAACTCTTCTTAGATTGGGTGGAAAAACAAGTGCACGATTCAAATTACAAATTATCACCACGAGAAATATATCAAACTCAAAGATGTATTATTCAAAAAACACTAAAGCCAGCACAACATCATCAGTCGCTGGAATCCATCCACCCCCCATAAACACTTATCAATACCTATGCATTTTGATTAATAAATCAACACATGCATTCATAAAACAAAGTCAAGCAAATCAACTATGGCCATCCTTTTTCCCCTACCAGACGTATTTGCAAATCAAAATGATTTCCAGGTGACTCTTTCTCCGTAAGTCCCAAATGGTCCAAGGTTCCTAGCCCATCAATAATATGCAAAAGTACCAAGTACATAACTGTAAAACGATAAGTTGGAGCATAGGAGTACTGGAGTAGGCCTCTGTTTTGAATATACTACTTCAAAAAAATCAAATACAAATATTATCAGAATGTGTTCACTCAAATTTTTACCGATATGTCTTCTCAGAAGAACTGGCAAGTGGCAACTGACTTTATCTTTAAAGCATCACATTTCAGATACCATGTGACCTAATCCTAGTAAATTCAGGATTTCATATGGCACTGACTTAACAAGTACGAGTATATACCAGCATTAGCATTCACATTTTGCTCACAACAAACAGTGCCAAATATCAGCTAGGTTTGGCCAAAGGCAAATACCAAATGATCAAATAGTAACAAACAGAACAAATAAGTAACTGGCATAATTTCTAGACATTTACGCAAGTATACAACCAATAAGTGCTAATATCATCACAACTATCATATATGCAAGTACACAACAAATAAGTAGTAACATTAATATAACAACTTATGCAAGTAAACAGCAATAAGTTAACACATTGCTATAACTAAACTCTCATACAAGTACACATATTAGGAAAACATTAACAAAAAGCAGTAAAGCACTGCCACTGAAAGTCACAAACTGTAAATATTAACTACTAATGAACACCACAGCATGTAGACCGTTACTATTACAAGCAAGGCATGCCAATGCATCTGTTTCTATAAACAGATTCCTGCCATCGCGCGATCTGCAAGCTGCTTATCTAATTACATTCTTAAATTAGATGTCACAATTCCAGCTTACTATAAACTTTTCCAGATTCCAGCAAACTCCACAATGTTGGATCAATTGTTCAAAATTATCCAGATCTTCACAATATCATTACAGTCATCTATAAATTCGCAGCACCCCCCCC
>CM002483.1:14651848-14668642 GCA_000325765.3 Leersia perrieri
CATTGCCACCACCACCACCACCACCAAACGATCCATGCACCTCAAACGACATTTCTATTTCCAACAACTAACGAAACACAACAGAAGAACCGAAGAACCCACGAGCAGGCATATGTGCATCCACTACCAAACACATATCAATTGTTCCAATTATCCAAATCTTCACAATATTATTACAGGCAGCATCTAACAATTCACAGTTCCTTCCCCCGCCCTTCTGCCCAGCCTACACACTCCTCGACCCTACAGCGGTGTTAATCTACACGGTACAGGATTGCAGAGACTTGACTGCCACCTATTCAGAAGACACACAAATTACGCACAGACAACCGAACCGATCCACGAGAATAATAGCATGCAACGAACGAAGACGATGATTGACACAACAGCTAGGAGCGTTTCAGTTCAGACCAGACAGAGGAAGAGAGATAGAGAGACGGCATTGCTTGTACCCTAGGCGGCCGCCGCCTTCTTGGGGGATTTGGTGGTGGCCTTCTTAGGCGACTTGGGGGTCTTCTCCTTGGGCTCCTTGGCCGCGGCAGAGCCCGTCTTCTTGGGGAGCAGCACGGGGTTGATGTTAGGCAGCACCCCGCCGTGGGCGATGGTGACGCCGGCCAGCAGCTTCCCCAGCTCCTCGTCGTTGCGGATCGCCAGCAGCACGTGCCGCGGGATGATCCGGTTCTTCTTGTTGTCCCTCGCCGCGTTCCCCGCCAGCTCGAGAACCTAAAAAAAGAAGAGAAAGGAAACAATCCAAATCAGGCCGGCTATGCAGCGGGGTAGGTTACGAGGTGGATGCGGCGTGGGTGGACGGCGAACCTCGGCGGCGAGGTACTCGAGGACGGCGGCGAGGTAGACGGGGGCGCCGGTGCCGATGCGCTGGGAGTAGCGCCCTTGCTTGAGGTAGCGGCCGATACGGCCGACGGGGAACTGGAGGCCGGCCTTGACGGAGCGGGAGACCGGCTTCTTCTTCGGGCCACCGCCGCCGCGGCGGCCGCCGGCGCCGGCCTTCTTGGGCACCTTCGCTCCCACCTCCATCGATCACGAGCGCAGGCTCTCTCTCTGTCTCGTTCGATTTTTTTCCCCTTTTTTTCCTTTTTGGGGAGGAGGGCGTGTGCGTTTGTGTTTTCGTGGTGTGTGGTCAAGGGGAAAGGTTGGGGGTTGGGCGGTGGTGCGATCCAGACCGTTAACGTCACGGAGTGGACGGACGGAAACCGTTGGATGGGTTTTGGCGATCCGCGTGAGCAAGGGAATGGCCAATCAGAGCGCGAGTAGAGGGCGCAGTTGGATCGTGGGGCACATCACCTTGGACGGTTTTCATCTAGTTAGCTTCGATGTTTCTCCCTACTGTCCCTTTATCGGCATGATTCGTCAAAAATTATCAAATTTATTTAAAATTTATAAAAAATCAATGAATTTTTCGTGGTTTATCGGTGGTAACCACATTAACCGCCGTGCCGCCGGCGAACGGTAAAAGGACGGTTGACAGAAAGACAAACCCTATTCCTAGGCTCCTAACATTTAAAGTACTATTGTTATTTGATCGTCTACATTATTTCTGAAAAATATACACGACACATTAAACATTGTTGTAAGCAAATGATTTTATGAAATGTCTGTGCTTAATTTTGTTTTGCCATGTGGTAATGCATTCAAATTTCATGTTAGATATGTCAGTCAAAGCCAATTAAATCTTTCTAAAAGAACTAGATTGTCACTTTAGTCCTTCTATAGTTCTATCATTAATTATAGACATTTGTTCTTCCTACTTAATTATACTATATTATAAAATATCCGAAATATGTTATATATGTGTCTATTTTTGAAGAGTTCAAGTAATCATGGTTCGGAAAATATAATGACCAATTATACTTGGTTTATGTGATTGTGGATGATAAGATACAACCAGTCAATCACCCTTATTCATGGTGTCGGATTTATTGGACCGGTATAGGATATCTTATAAAAATAATCCAAAAAATACTGGATGAGACATCTCTTAAACATATGCATGTCAGTAAAAAAAATATGATATATGAGAGTATAGATAGGACCGTCAGTTTTTTCGGATCAACCTGTCTGTCATATATGTAGGGAATATTCTGATGAGCCCATTCTAATCATATTCATACTCAAATTGTAAAAAAGGCCTCCCATCATGCTATCCTGCTTGATCAATATCGGTTGATATATACATTTACAATTAGCTTATTTTACCGTCATTTATTAATTTTTTTATTAAGATTAGTGGTACCTAGTCTGTTTCACTGAGAATTACTATATTATGACATTAATGCATATGTTTCATTATTAATTAAAAAGTTTTAGTTTAGTTAGATGACTATTAAGATAATCAAACCATCAAAGTTTTTTTAACTCCCGTGAAAAATCAACTTTGGCCTTTTTCGAAAGAATTGTTTCTTTTTTTAAAAAATAAAATTTTAATAAACAATTCACAAAAATAGGTGGCATATGATGAATTTTCTAAGTTTTACCCCGTATACATCGCAAATGCTCATAGGTAGCATGTCGAGATGCAGTGGGATGACAGGTACTTGTTGACATACCAGGTGACAACACGATGACCATTGAAACAAGGTGACGATAGGGCCTACGTCTCTGTATGTCGTGGCTTGTCAGCGAAAGAGACGATGACGGGGCCCGCCTGTCATGGTAGAGGGCTGTCGCCATCCCAAAAGACGCTAGGGGTCATCACATCCTGTGTATCACGATGGCCTAATTTTTGGATTAACAAAAGGCACGTCGACCGTCCAGATGTCGTCAGGCCCCATCGGCCTCTAGATGCCAACATGGTGGCATGTCGATATGGGTTTGGGCGATGGGTATCTAGTCGTTGAGCCAGGCGATAAAAGGTGCTAAAACACTTATTTTATGATTTCCTATTAAAATACTACTATATTTTTTAAAAAATCTATTCGAAACAGAGGCATTTAAAAAGTGGTTTGGCATTCATGACAATGTCAACTTGAAATGGTTATGGTCGCTGACCGAAAAGGTTTATCGGGGGCTATAAGCACTTGTTGGCTCTGGTTTCACATTAAAATTCCTACAAAGTTGTTTGGAAACTTCAAAATAAGACACATGCATCTTCCAGTCAAAATCTGTTTGGGTTGTGGGACTTTACAATTGAGTTTAGTTTAGTTCGTCCTTGTTTTGTCTGACCTACCATGTCACATAACCTATAAATACCTAACCATCATTATATTCAGGGTTTGTGTTTCGCTACATTCGTTTGTTGTTTGCAGTTTCTTTGTCGAGTAGTTTGGTTTGTGGAATCTCCATTTCCAGTGCTTAATCATTCATGTCCATTCAAATTGCGTGCTTTTTCCATCTATGAGTTTTTAGATTGTTCTCATATATAAAATTTCCGTGTGACATCGACTATGCGAGAGCATGGTCAATAACGACTAGATGTATAAATGTAACATTTGCAAGGTGACATATAAAACAATAATCATTTTTTAGCCCGTGTCATCCCTCCCCTCGGGCAACACGGGTGGCGACGCACCGCGCCGCCCCCACCTTCACCACCCCTCTCCGCCTCGCCGCCACCAGAGAAGCCGCCGACAAAGCCGGCTGGCTGCGAGGACGGCGGTGGTGGGGCCCTCCTCCTCCTGGCGTTCAAGACGGCGGGGGGTCGCGGATGCGCGACCAGATCCACGCCGGATCTGGTTCGTGGGTGGCGGCTGTCGCCTCGGGCAACGGCGGCAGCGGCAGGTGGTGGCGCCGGTCCTTGGACGGAGGATGGCAGCAACGGCGAGGCAGTGGTGGCTTCTACGGCTGGTGGTAGCGGCTGGCGTTTCTCCCCGGCTCGGCTTCGGTGTGCTCCAGATCCAGGGCGCCGGGACGTACTTTGGTCATCGCCGGCACGGATCTAGAGCCAGGAAGCCGCGCCCGGCAGGGTTGTTGGCGGCGGCGGCGGCTAGGGTGGCTGCCGGCGGTTGCATGTCGCTGGTGGCGGTGGGCCTTGGTTGGTCCAGATCTGGGGCGCCGGGGCGGCCACTAGGTCGCCGGTGTGGATTGGTCCCTGGGACGCCAACGCTAGCGATGGGTGGCCGGTGACGGCGACGATAGTGTCTGCTCCCAACGCGGCGGCACGTCCTCCGTCTCGCCAGAACCGAGACGCCGAGGCGACCTTCCTCGTTGCCGGCGTGGTCTTGGCTTTTCTTGGGATGTTGTCGACGGATGGGCAGTAGCGACGCTAGCGGTGGTTGCTGGTGGCTGTGACGACGGTTGTTTGCGGCAACGTGTCCTCGTATTTGTTCCATATCCAAGACGTTGGGGCGTTTTTCGTCGCCGACGCGGAGTGGGCAGTTACTGGGATACTGTTGTCTGGTTGAGGGTTGTGCAGGTACAGGTACTGGTGATGACAACTTCAAACCTAGCCTCATCGATGGGAGGTTGTGAGAGTTATCTTGGGGTGAAAACCTTGCCTGATTTTATCGGTGCTAGCTTCGATGACGCCCTCGGGGTGCCATTTACCTTGTTGGAGGCGTTGCTTCGAGGCCCTCTCCTACCATCCTTTGGGATTACTCCGGGTGAAAACCTTAGATTCTTTAGGATCGGGCGAAGTCGCCGTTCTGTCGGCGTATCCTTCTTGAAGGCTTTGTCTTAGGAGTTTCCTGTGTGAACCGCTGTTATGGCGTGTTTTTAGTCTTTGAGTTGTTAGTGTTCTTTAGTTGTCTAGGTTTGGCCGGTTTCCCTTAATTAACCCTGTCGTTATAAGGTTTTTGGATCCGGTTTTACTTATAAACTGGATCAATTCTCTTCTTCTATATGAAATTGCAGGAGCTCCCTGCCCTATTCGAGGTTCCTCGAAAAAAACATTTGCAAAGTGACAAGCGATTGATCGGAAGTATCAAAACATGAACATGAGCGTGCCAAATCGAACCTACAAAAAAACCAGATATTTAGACGTATCAAATGATTTGTTGAAACTAAAGTATATGGAATCCAACAAGATTCACGCATTTGCTTAAGGTGTCGTCATTTTTTTTGGGGTGTGGGGGGCAATCCAGCTAAATCCATTATTTAGTATTCTTTCATAAATGAGGCTATTGCTATGGGTTGCTTTGTACTGAAAAGAAACAAGCATCTTGGGCTAATCAACCTCAGTATAATCGGAAACGATGACAGTCTTCCACTGTATCACTGCATGTATCAATGTATCATTGATGCATAATCCAGGTAGTATAAAATTTTAGCCTTCTTAAGGAATCTTTTCCAGCCGCTTCGAAGCTGTACGTCGATACCAACGGCAAAATTCGCATGATCGCGTCCCTTTCCAGCTCCAAACACTGCCGCGATCGCGGCGCACGAAAAGGAGCTCGATACTCAGCAGCCAGCGACGACAAGCTCTCACTTTCCCTTCCCCTCTCCCCGTCTACCGACAACCACCAGCAGAAAATATCTCTCTCTGCCTCCGACATCGCTGTCCAACCGCGGACCGCGGCGCGCCGGGTAGCGCACGTGTACACGACCGACCACACGAGCGTAGCAAAAGAAACGCAACGCTCGATTCTTTGTACGTACCCGCGGCCGGCTAAAGCCGCGGAAGCCCATGTGTGCGCGCGCGCCGGTGCGTGCTGTGCATGCGTCGCGGCCGTGCGCGCCCCATGTGCCTCAATGTGGGGCTGTTACTCGTCAGCCTCCTTTCGGGGGAGAGAGCCTGCGCGTCCAGACACGCACGCATAATGCACAGGGCCGTAGGCCACCGCAAGTACATGTGCGTCTGCGAGCGCAAGCGCCGTGTGTGTGTTTTCTCGGTGTTCTTACAAATTAAGATTCTTCCAGAACATGCATGCTGAATTATTAAACGTTACCAACACGGCGATCCGCAACATGCATAAAGCAACTTCCTGTTGTCGTGCCCTCAGAAACATTCACAGATGGACCTCTGCTTTGGAGCCTTTTACCTCTATGCTATTAAAAAAGATGGACCTTTTTCCTGTGTCACAGAAAAGTTCGATTTTCCCTCTATGCCATCGCCGAACTTAATCGTTCCCTGCATGCCCTTCCGTCTGTTTTTGGTCCAAACGGCGGTTAAGTGGGGTGAAAAAGACTGAGTTGCCCTTAGGTATGTTTTGGCGGCAAAAGTAGGTCTTTTTGGCTGTTTTGGCGCCAACTTCTCCTATTTATTTCCAACTTCTCATTCATTCACCACTCCTAGATCTTTTCTTTTCTTGTTCATAGCAATGTCGCAAGCATCCAGCAGCCATTGTGGTGGTAGAGTGAAGCGGGTGTATTGCCCCAACTATGATGTGCTTGCACACCGTTTCGTCTCGACAACAGAGAAGAACTTGAACCGTGTCTTCCACAAGTGCCCTTGTTTTGCAGTTTGTGTATTATTCCTTGCTCACAACCGTGTGTTCTTGTCATTGGTTTTTTATTTTGTTTGCTCACAATGTGTTTGTTTTTTTGGTTTCAGAGTGGAGGCCGTCAGTATTATTAGTGGGAGGATGAAATGGTGGACAGTGGAGTTTCTAGTGCAATTCATGCTGTTTCCATACAAGTTGTACCACCACCTGCTCCTTTGCCTACTGCACATCCAGTTGCAATCATGCATGAAGATTATCAGGCAGATGGAGTTGCAATGTACAAGTTGAAAACAACAGGGTGATGTAGCAGCTTAAGTGGCTTGAAAAGATGGTCTATGTTTGCATATTTCTTACTATGTATGCTATTTTCATGAAGTAGGTGGCTGAATAATGTAAGATGGATGTATGGATGTATGGATGAATTATGAATGAATTTGAAATGAATGCATTTGCAGTGATAGTATGGATGAGTAATTCTGCAGAAATACACAAAATAGCATCACAGAACAGCTCCAAAATAACATCACAGAACAGCTCCAAAATGTTAGCAACATAGGAAATAAATTGTGAGCACCAAATGTCATCAGAAAGGGACTAAAAGGTGAGCACCAAATGTCATCACCTAGGAACTACAATGTCAGCACCAAATAATAGTGTCATGACATTACAGAACAACCCACAATTTAACCAAAATGACTGACAGTTATCACCAAAATAGCCCACATCACATTACAGAACAACCACATCATAAAGATAACAATTTCTTGCATCTCGAGCTTCTTGCTCCTGGTATTTTTTGCTGGGCTGTCAGGGCTTGCTGGAGTGGCTGAAGCTTGCTTCTTTCTTGGGGTTAGTTTTCTTTTGGTGTATACCTTCTTTGTTGGTGACCTACTGGGAGGCAGCACCATAAGTGGATCAATGTCTTGAACTGGAACAATGTTGTCCTGTTGAAATGGTCCATCTGGGGTAGCAGAATGTGCTGGCTTGCTTAGATTGTACAGGTGGGGGATCATTTGAGGCAGTTGGGATGTTCTCCTGTTGAATAGTTTCAACTCTGCAGGATGGAACAGAATGTGATGGTGGGGGATCATTTGAACCATTTGCAGACCTTGTGCTAAAACAATTAAACATGATTGCATGTCATGTATGAATTTTGATGATGATTAAAATGCTTGTGAAAAAAAGACAAACCTATTGGACAAATTGTTTGAAAAACCTGTTGGTTCTGAGGTTGTAGCAGTAGTTACACCAGATGCATTCTTTTTCTTTTTATTGGCACCAAATGCATCCTTTTTCTTTTTATTGGCACCAGATGTTGAAGCCCTCTTCCTTTTCTTGTGATTTGCATTGGCCACTGCATCATTGGCTGGAAACACCATCTTTGTGGGTTCAACAACCACAATACTTGTCTCTGTGTTGCATGGTGCACCTTTCTTCCTCCTCTTCTTTGGTAGACCCCTTGATAGCATAGAGAGCATAGTTAGCACAGTTAGCATATAAAACAAAGCAAGAAAGTAAACAAAGGAAGAAACTTTACCTTTCTGCCTCTATTGCAGCTATGTCTTCTAGGTTGCCATTCTTACATGTGTACCAGTGATTGGTCTAACTGATGGCAGACTGCACATTCATGTTTTTTCCTCCTTTTTTCTGGCTGCTACTTCCTCCCTCAAGTGCCCCCTTCCTCCTATTCTTGTGCCTACCCCCAGCAGTGGACTTAAGCAAAGGAGGGTGCATGAAGAAATCATTAGAGATTTTGGGCCACATGCTCTTATCTGGAATGCTAGGGATGGAACCCTCATATGCAGCCCTAAATTTATTGACAGAGAAGTAGTCATCCACATGGTCCTCAAGCTTTTCATCAGGAATGGAAGTAATGAAAGCAATTGCATGCTTGCATGGGATGCCACTGCCCTGCCAAACCCTACAAGAACATGTTCTGTCCCTCAGGCTGACCACAAACCTGAACCCGGATCCATTGCCCTCTTTTGCACATACTTCTGCTACACCTTCTGGAGAAGCTGTAATCACCTAGATATCCAGATTGTAGCTCTCTTCCTTAAGCCTCTATATGATGTGAGGAAGAATCTTTCCATCAAACTTCTTGGCTACCTTCTTCCTTTGATTCCATTTGATCAACAATTTCTGCCTTATAGTGTCCAGCAAGTCATCCAAGTGCTTTCTCTTCTCTGCCTTGACCCAGTTATTGAATGACTTAGCCAGATTATTGGTCACATAATCAACCTTTGAAGCAGTCCTAAACTAGCTCCTAGTCCATAGCTTCTTATGATTTTCTTGCAAATACTTCATTGCTTCTTGTTTCACTGCAGCCATAGCTTGGTAGTGCTTCTCAAACATGTATGGGCTCCATGAATATGAAGAAGCCCATAGATGGTCATTAAAAACCTTTCCACTATACCTCTTCTTGAAATTCTGCACTAAGTGGTACATACATTCTCTATGCTCAGCTGTTGGGAATACTACACTAACCCCATTCATGACTGCCTGCCCACAGTCTGTGCTAAATGTTAGGCCATCTGGGGTGCCTATTGCTTCCTTGAGCCTCTCCATAAACCAAACCTAATTTTCATTAGTCTCAGACTCAATCACTCCAACAGCTACTGGATACATCCAGTTGTGCCCATCTACTGCACAAGCTATGCACAACTGGCCCCTAAACCTTCCATTCAAAAATGTACTATCTACTGCAAGATATGGTCTACATCCTCTAAGGAATCCATCAACACATGCTTTCAATGCAAAGAACAGCCTACAGAATCTGATCTTCTTGTTTATGGTGTGATGATCAATAACAAGAAAAGATCCAGGATTAGATTCTTCTAACTGAGCCTTAAGCCTATACAGGTTATTGAAACTCTTGTCCCAGGGCCCATAAATCTTATCCATGGCAAGATATTTACCTTTGTACACTCTCGTATGGCACCAGAATTTTATGATGCTCCATCAACCTTCTGTGCAATTTTCTTGGGGGAACATTTCCATCTTCCTTCAACCAGTTAATCACTTGACTGCATACCTAGAATTGAGTGACCTCAACACAAACTCCTTGCCTCCTAGCACTCTGACAGGGGACTTTCTTCACCTACAAAACAAGCAGTTCACATGTTAAAATCCACAAAATTGAATGCATGAAAACTAGTAGCAATCAAATAAAACTAACATTACCTATATAGTGTTTCCATCCTTCCCAGTTGATGCATGAAGCCTCCAATTGTAGCCATAACTCTTTTGTGCGCAGTTCACCCTATATCTCCCTGTATCACTCTTCTCAATGCCATAGTTGAACTCATGTTTCACAGCATGGCTAGCTAAAGCAATCTTAAAAGCATCCATATTTGAATACACAGTTTCTACTAACATAGGAGGGTCCAGCCTATCATAAAAAGCATCAGGATGAATCTCTGGCTCTCTGTCTTTAATTTCATCATCTATGTCTTCTACTTCCTCATCAGATGATGCATCATTAGAATCAGAGTTAGAGTCAGAGTCAGTCTCACAAGAACTGTCATCTTCCCTTTCTTCAGTCCCACCTTGGTGGTTCTGAGGAAGGAGTTGGGGGCAGATGGGACCAATGTCAATGTTTTTTCTTCAAGTAACGGGCAGGAGCTCTGCCATTTCATTATAGAAGAAGAGAATTGATCCAGTTTATACGGGAAACCGGACCTAAAAACCTTACAACGGCACGGTTTTAAAAGGGGAACCGGCGAAAAAAACCTGACATTATAAAAGACGGCTATCCTAAGGACTCAAGACGCACCGAAGCGTGGTCTAATAGGGAAGACTCCTGAAGCGACGCCTTCAAAAAGGAAACGCCGATAGAACGGCGACGACCCCCGATCCAAGAATCTAAGGTTTTCACCCGGAGCTAACCCTGAGGTGGATGAGTAACATAGGCCAAATCGCAACCCCTCCAACAAGTTAAACGGCGCCCGAAGGCGTCGTCGTTGCTAGCACCAGTAAAACCAGGCAAGGCTTTTGCCTCTGGCGCTTGCCACATCCACCTAACCCAAGAGGAAAAGCCACCAATGTCACCTACACACCAAAACATGTACAACAAATCCTGCACAACCCGGACGTCCTTGCCACCCCGAGACTTGCAAACCATCGCTGAGTAAACCTACTGGAGACAAGCCGACTGAACCGCTTAACGGCCCCTGTGTCAAGCTAGAACTCCCCCGGCATCATCAGAGACGTCGACAAGTTGAGGTGGCCAAAACAGGGCAACAACAAACCTGGAAAAGATAGCCGCCGGATGTGGCCACGACCCAATCAGGTCAGCGCCACCTCCGCCACCTCCAAGGCCGCCGTCACCGCCACAAGAAACTGGCCGGCAGCCCAACGTAGCAGGCAACATCAAAACCACCGCCGTTGCACCCTAACCGTGCAAGCCCACGGTGGAGGAACCGTCAGCGCCACACCGCACCACCAGCACCACCTCCACTGGCACTAGCGTCGCCTTCACCACAGCCAACGGAACTCCAACGCTGCCAACGCCAGGACAAGCAAGGACTCCAACAACAACCACCCCACTGCCACTGCACCCGTCCGTGCACGGCGAGGAAGCCGTGGTCGTCGCCCCACTGCCCGTCACAAGCCGCCAGTGGCGCCGCCGACACCCACCGCGACCACCGCCCAGGACGTCGCCGTCGTTGCCAGATCTGGATGGCAACTAGGCGCACCGGCTACCCACGCACCCGCCGCCGCCGCACCGTCTCGTGCTAGCCCGCCGCGGGTGTAGCGTCGCCGGCGAGCCAAACTGCCGGCCTCACCAACACCGACATCGCCGTCGATGGAACCTCGCCGCTGCCGTCGACGAAGCACTCCGCCCTTGCCAAATCTGGTTTTCAGACCGCCGGACGCCGTCACCTCAAGCCACAGTTGACCTCACCCGCAGCCGACCGGTGTCCGCCAAGCATCTGCGCCAGATCTGGCCTAGAGGCCACGGATCTGGCCACCACCACCGTCGGCCACGGCTGGCCCCTACCACCGCAGACGACCGAAAGGCAGGGCCCCGTCGCCGCCGTCCTCGTGGCCGCCCGGCTTTGCCGGCGGCCACTCCGGCGGCGGCGAGGCGGAAGGAGGAGAGACGGGGGAGGGAGCGGCGCTAGGCGCGTCGCTGCCCGTGTCGCCCGTGGGGGTGGAGCGACACGAGGGAGCCCTGTCAATTTCGACCAATGTCAATGTACAACCTCTCATCATCAACCCCCACATGCTCATTCATTGGATTTGGATTACAAAGATAGTCAGTTTGGCTTTGTGTGGGCTTGGTTGGCACTGGTTCAACAGAGGGTGTACGTGGGGGATCATCAGAGCTCGAAGTGACTGGGCTAGAAGAATCCCAATTAGGCAACACAGGGGGCTCACTATTTGGTGTATGATAAGCAACAGTCAGCAAACATGTTCCTTTAGCCCTATTTTTGCCAAACATCTCAAGCAAATCCTGGTCAGTGCGCACTGGGATGTGAGATTTACTATCAGAGCAGAAAAAAAAGGCTAACTTGGTCACCGTATCTATGAGGGTATTTCTCAACCACATCAGCAAGCAGATCCCTCAATTGCGTGCGGTCCGCATCCACCACTTGGTTCAACGAAAACCACCACGCACGAGTATTGTGAGCAACAATCCAAATTTCTAAGTTGTAGCTACTGTCCAGGTCCATCCTACAGATGAACAAGGAACACACGCATCGATACCGCTAGCAACTAAACATCAATGCTGGATGGCAGACAAGATAGACTAATGCATGCAAATCAATGGCGAATCAAGCAAAAAACTCACCCGTCCAGAAACCAATCCGGGCGCTCGCCGGCGCCGTTCCACGCCATAGCTCCTCCCTCTTCCTCTCGACGCTAGGGTTACATCCGCGCAGCCATCCTCCTCCAATCTCCCGGATCCGCCCCGCCCCGTCGCTAGGGTTCCGCCGCAGCTAGGGGTTTCGCCGCCGCTAGGGTTCACTGCCGCTTGGATAGTGGAATCGAGTGAGTGAGAGGAGGGAGTGAGAGTGAGAGTGAGGTCAACGGGGCCCTTATTTGCGAACAAAGGGCTAAACGGACAAATTCACAATCCATGCCCACGTGTAAGAGCAGTCAAACGGTCAAATGCTAACAGAACGCGGACGAAAGGGCATGCAGGGAATGATTAAGCTCGGCGACGGCATAGAGAGAAAATCGAACTTTTCAGTGGCACAGGAAAAAGGCGCATCTTTTTTAATGATATAGAGGTAAAAGTCTCCTGCTTTGGTTGCGTGTAGTGTATGTAAACTATAGCAGTATATGGATATCAGGATATAGCTTGGGTTTTGAGGGTTCGTTAAGTAGCAGCAGTCCACACCAAAATACATATCAGCTTCTTGGTTCGTGACGATCAAACGGGAAAGGGATAAGGATTGATCTCTGGTTATCAGTTTACATACAATGCACGGTGACGGGGTCCGATCCTCTATTAAATGTTTGTGGCCGCGTGACATACTGACATGCGTCGTATGCACTCTACAGTGCTGTCAGTGCATCTGTGGGTGGACCGGTGACCGGTGCACCGGCCACGATTTCTTATCCCCAAAAGTGGAACCATGTGGATGACTGGATATTTTCTCTCATAATTTTGACAGCAGGGTCAGCCCAGTGAAGTTTTTCGCCAGAGGTGTCCTCTGGGTACTTTATTCACGTACCACGTGTTCCTTCGTCGATGATTGATGGTAGCTAATTTTAAGTTTATATGATGATTATAAGTTTAAGAAAATGATCGACGAAGGAAGGTTTCTTAAAAAAAAAAACACTTCTTAAAATTGGCGTTTGTGAACGGCTGCTACTTGATCTCATAATAATTTGCGTTAAAATATTTTTAGGACAGTGTGAAGTACCAGTTCATAACAATAGCCATGTTTCATTTTAGTCATCATTTTTTAAGTTATTATACATCAAGAAATTATTACTATTTATTAATTAATTGCCCGATATTTGTCCTACTCCTCCATGCCATTGTCTTCCAAGCAGGGTGATACCCTAACTCTACGTAACTTCTCCTCTTACGCTTTTACCTTCTAACTAGCAAATGTGCCCGTGCATTACACCGGGCAAAATCAATGGTAGAAATTAATACATTCAATAATCATGAATTATAAAGGCTTTTGAAAAAAATAAAAGACAAAAATTAAACTTGTTTCCTTTGGCTGAGGGACCTAAAATAGACTTATATTCGGTCTGCCCAATTGGCCCACTTTTTTATTTGCTTGTGGCCGCTACCGCGCTCACACGATGGAACCTGGGCCTGCGAAAGTCCCTTCCCACCTGGGTCGATTCTCGTCCCGGTCGATCCCGACGGTCCAATCCTAGGGTTCTCGATCGGACGGCCGGACGGTAAGATAGGGGGAACAAAAACCCCGTGAAAACCCTAACCCTAAACGCCCTCCCTCCTGAGCGGCCACCTCCACCCTGCCGCCCTCCCTTCCAGCTGGTGCCAACCCACCTCCCTCTCGGTCGGCTGGCCGCCACCCCGATGCCTTCCCTCCCGGTCAGTGAATGTAATCATGAATTCTAAAGGCTTTTGAAAAAAAATAAAAGACTAAAATTAAACTTGTTTCCTTTGGCTGAGGGACCTAAAATAGACTTATATTCGGTCTGCCCAATTGGCCCACTTTTTTATTTGCTTGCGGCCGCTACCGCGCTCATAGGATGGAACCTGGGCCTGCGAAAGTCCCATCCCACCTAGGTCGATTCTCGGTCCGGTCAATCCCGGTAGTCTGATCCTAGGGTTCTCGATCGGACAGCCGGACGGTAAGATAGGGGGAACAAAAACCTCGTGAAAACCCTAACCCTAAACACCCTCCCTCCTGAGCGGCCACCTCCACCCTGCCGCCCTCCCTCCCAGCTGGTGCCAACCCACCTCCCTCTTGGCCGGTCGACCGCCACCCCGATGCCTTCCCTCCCGGTTGGCTGCTACCCTGCTGCCCCACCTCCCTCCTAGCCGGCTACCACCCAACGCCCTCCCGGCCGCCACTCCTCGCCGTCCTCCTGCCTTCCTCTATTATTCAGCCGCACGTCTTCTGCGTCGGCCGTCGCTTCCAGCCTCCTCGCCTGACGGAGCAGCACCGGCCGCCGCTACCCTGTCATGACCCGGAAGATCGTTAATTAAATAAATCATTGTTTAATGTATTTTCTAGAGTAATTTAAAATGCAAAAGAAAGATTAGGTTAAAATTTATGAAACCTTTTTAACATAAACATGGCCAAGATAATTTTTTAAAAATATTTTGAGTGCTTAAGTATATTCTAGATTTCTGGGATTTATTTGACCTTTGAAAGTATTTTTAATCAATGAAACTTTATTTCAACATTTTTTCAAATGAAAAATGAATTAAAATACCCTCCAAAGCTCTTGGACCAATTCCGGCCCATCTCATTTCTCTTCCGGGCGCGTCAGCCCAACCCACCCGCGCTCCGCTCTCTCTTTTTCTCTCTCCCACTTCCCTCTTGGGCGGGCCCAAGAGAGCTGCCTCTCCCTCCACTTCCTCCCGCAGCTAGGCCGTGGCCCATTCGGCCGCCCTGGCACGTGGGGCCCACGCGGGAGGAGGTCGTCTTCCTCCTCCAGCCACCGGCGCCCCGATACAGAGCCGGAGCTCCGCCGCCGCCGGTCGATCTCTCTCCCCGTGAAGTTTCTCTGCGAAATAATTACAAAAATCGGATCCCCTCCTCTCCCTCATCAATTCCCCATGAAACCACACCTTGATTCGGTTTAATTTCACCGGAATTAATCCCTCTTTTATTCCAGCCATCAATGGAGGAAATCAACATCGATCTCCCTCTCCGGCGACCGTTTCGTCAAATCGAGGGAGGGGGAATACTCCCTCGGTCGCCCTCCCGGTCGCCGCCGCCTTGCTAGTCGCCGCCATCCAGCTACCTCCGTTCGCTCGGGATGCTTGCGTGTTCCGCATATTTTGAGTCGGACGCTGACGTCAACAAAACGGATAATGATGTCAGCGACGACGAAAAAGTGTGTGCAGAAAGATGAACTTATATAATATGTAAAGATTTGTTACCACCGTCCTGTCCTTTTAACCACGTGTCATTCCTTGTACTTTTATGTTGATTTCTTCTGCCACCTTTCTTTCCTCGTGGTTTCAGCAATGGCAAACTCTTTTTCTTAACCATAGGAGTTTTGCGTCCCGAATATTATTTAAAGAGAAAATCTAAAAAATACCGTTGATAAGCATCTGATTTAAAAAAATGCCATTGACGAATACAAGTTCTACGAAATAACATCGTATAGGTGGCTTTGTCCAAAAAAAAATTATTACGGTACAAATACTTTTTTGGACAAAGAGAGAGCTCCACCATATATCCTGTGTTCATGTGGCCACTAAACACACTGTTTATTTTATACGGATGGATGGATAGATGGAACCCTAACGACAATGACACTTCTTAGAACTAGTCGTTTGTACGATGACATTTTTTTAAAATTAGTACCTGTTGATTTCTTCGAATAAGGTGTTTATCAATGATATTTCTTAGATTCTCTCTTCTTTAAATTTGCCCTCAACCAATCACCTCCCTCACACTAACATTAAACTAGGTGATTCTTCTGGGAATTTGGATATTGTCAACGACAAAATTACAACCATCATTGTTGCCTCACTGATGAATTTTTTTTGTTGGACGCCAGCTTTAAACTAGCGTCCAACAGAAAAACCTCATGAACGAAAAAAAAAACCCAAACTACTCTCTGACAGTTGCTTAGTTTGATTTTTCCAGCTCCAAATCCTTTGAAATTGACCTTAGTGACACCTAGCACAACTGATATGGGTAAAAGTGTGAAATAAACCACAAGTTCAAAGATACATAACCACTTTTAACTCGCGGTCCCTCCAACCAAAAGGCCTCTTTGAAGGAGCTTCTACCAGCTCCAGCTTCTCCCAGTAACTGCAGTTGGCAGAAACTGCTTCAAACGGTTTTAAGCTTCTGAGAAGCTGTAGTTACAGATTCTAGAAAATGAAATAAGAAGACAGAAGCTACAGAAGCTAGATTTCAGAGTTTTTCCAGATTATCAGAAGCTGACTAACAGACGGCTGCTTCTCAGAATTTTAAGCTCTCCCAAACAGACCCAAAAACTGTCGCCGGGCAGCCACAAGCCAGTCTTTATATATACCATTCCGCTTCACCCTGTTCTCTCCACACACACACAACAACAACACACCGCACGCACCCCTTTCTCCCCTGCCTCTCGCAGACACAACCGCTGAATCGCACCGCCGTTGCTTGCTACATCAGCCATGTCGTCGCAGAGGCCCGGCCGTCACCAGCGGAGGCCGTCGCAGAGCGTGTTCGTGCTCCCGGACAACTTCGCCGACCTCGACGACGTGCCGGCGTCCGGCGGCGGCGGAGGCGAGGAAGGCCGTAAGTCCGCCACCGCGCCGGACGCCGCCGGCGGGCAGCAGGCGCGACCC
>CM002483.1:14670939-14686656 GCA_000325765.3 Leersia perrieri
CCCCCCCCCCCCTTTTTTTTGTTTGCCATGTTAGCTGTAAAGCTGAAATGCTGAATGTTTTCTATCTTAATTGGATGGAACATCATTATATTTTAGAAGCTTGTTTATTTGTTTGAGTATACATGTGTATATGTTTAGGCCGCATTCTATGGCACGAGAGTTGGATTATTTTGGACACGCAAAACAATAAAAGTTAGCACATAATTAATTAAGTACTAACTATTGTGACTTCGAAAATGGACTTATTTGTTTTTTTAAAAGAAATTTCTATATACAAAGTTTTTTTAAATATTGTGCCATTTAGTGGCTTGGGAAACGTGCCTACGATAATCTAAAAATTAGCCGGCTCAAAACTTCTGAAAAGAACGGGGCCTTAGAATATCCTGGCCACCATCTTCAAAACGCAAAATAGTGGTTCTGCATCTACCAATTCTATTCTCTCTTCTTTCTCTTTTTTTTTCTTTTTCTTTTTGACTTGGTGGCTCATCTGTAGGTCTGTCCTGGTCAATAGTTGAAAAATCAAATCAAGGGAAAATGGTTAAATGGCTCACACTGACAGGTGAGTACATACAGAGTATATATTCAGACATTTAAGTTCTAGAGTAGTACTCTCTTTGTCCCAAAATATAGCAACCTATTAAGGGATTTGACCTTTTTAGGATACTGTATTTATGCAAGAAATGTCCAAATACATTGTCCTAAAAATGGTCACATTCTCTCATAAGTTGTTATATTATGCGACAAAGGTATTATGTTTTTAAGCTTGAAAAGTGCAAAGGGATTAATAAGGTTACTTTTACGGCTTCTAGTAGGTCTACTAATATGCCTTTTCATTGGGTGATATGCTCAATCTCTTTGTCCTGGATTATTGAGAAGCATTTTTAGCCCAAAGCCCCAAACCTTTCACAAAGGCGTTATTTTTCTTCTATAAAAACACAAGATCTTTTACGTTACGTGCTGAGTTTCGTGAAGGTACTAACAGGTTGTGTAATATGCACCATTGATCGTGAGATGTGCAGATACAGAAAGAAATTATTATAACCGATGGTACTGGAGTAATTAAAGGCTAAAATATAAACATTTTGGACTTAATTCAACACGATAAGTATTTTGGTTCATATGATCGGTATACTATCCCCAAACCACGTAAAACATATTAGGAAGAGTAATCAACACCAAGAACAGAGGTTGAAGATCTCCAACGCCGAACACTTTATTGAACTCCGGCGATGACCCCTCAAATCCCTAGGCATATGTCGCAACAATCAAGATCGACTTGTTTCTCCCCTATAATTTAGTTTTAAGATTTGAATCGTTGTGGTGTAATGTAAGAGGCAAAGGGAAGTGTCGCCGCTGAACCGCATGTGTACGTAAGATATCCTCTTATTTACATGATTGATTTTTTATTTACATAGTTCATCATTCCTTGACATAATAAATGTGAAAAAGTACAGAGAGCCGCCAAAATATAAATCTCGAGAAACAAAGTAATGAAAACAACCAGTCATGGTATTATGTTATAATCGGTATCTAAATACCTACTAATACTATTAGAGATAATTGTACCCTTTTCTCTCTCCTAACAAAATTATCAGATTACCCCTTCTATCTAAGTACATGGGTTAGTACCTAACTACCTTTCACACGTTACCTATTGCTATGGAGCGTTGGATCTTTGCTATTTTTATAACACACACACACCATAAAAGGTCTTATAAAAATATTTATACTATCAGAGTGTGGCTACAAATATGGCAGTAGAATTTTTGTTAATCTTTTAGGTTTTTTAGTGTCAGCTACAACAATAATTAGGGGCGGTTACATTGTGGGTGCTGTAGGGGCTGGAACCCTCCTAGACTCCTACCATGCTAATCCCCACTAAAAGATTAGCTCCCTTTTACCCCAAGTCTAGATCCACACCGACAAGTACACCATCTATTTTATAATACAAGATGTTTTAATTTTTTTACATCATTTGATTATTCGTCTTATAAAAAAATTAGTGCAAATATATAAAAAAGATAATTCATCCGTAAAATTAAGTCACAAACAAAATAAATATTACTTCAACAATTTTTTTGCATAAGACATGATTAAATATTACAAGCAAAAAGTCAAAGTGACTTATATTACGAAATCTTATGAGCAAAAAGTCAAAGCATCTTATGTTACGAAACAGAGAGAGTAAGGCCTCTTTCGTATGGGCTGGAGTAGTTTGGATTTTTCACGCAAAACGAGGTAAGTCATTAGCGCGTAATTAATTAAGTATTAACTATTTTAAAAACATGAAAAATGGATTCATATGACTTTTTAAAAAAACTTTTATATAAACTTTATTTGCAAAAAAAACAAACAGATAATTATTTTAAGAAGCGTGCTAACAAAAAACGAGGGAAAAAATCCACTCTCATGCTGTCTCAAACGGGGCCTAACATTGTGGGCGGTGTACTAACGGAAGATTCTCTGCTTCCTTCTCTTGTTTTTCCCCTCTCTTTTACCGGTGGTCTGGTGAATACGCATCTAAATTCTGAGCTAACTCTCACAGGAAAGCTCAGTAATCTCGCTGTCACAGTCGATGAGTCATTCACCAGACCGAGTGCGACATCGATCCGTTGGGCAGAAGCCCACCCTGATGCTGCCTCTTGCCATTAATGCCACGCTCTCGGAGTCTCGGTACTGTAGGTCGAGCGAGACGCCCGTCCGGCCGCGCGTCACCTTCACCGGAGTCCCCTGTGTGCGCCATCGAGCTAGCAACCGATCGCTAGCTGACCCCTTTGCGGTCGCGGCTTAATTTGATCGATCAGATCAGCTTCCTTCTTCGCGTGTTGGCGCGAGCACGCGTCTCGTGAAACGGCTACAGGACAAGAAGAGCTAGGCTCACCACGCCAGCTCACCAGCAAGCTGTACTGCTGTACTACAGCGTACTAGTGTATAATGAATTTTCACACGATTTTGTGATTGTAAAGCACTGTTGTTCTTTTTATTCAAGTATCCTCTACGTCCGACCACGCCAAAGACAAATATATAAGTTTGCATGTACGCCTCTTTTAACACGTTCTTAAGGCCATGTTCCTTTGTTGATGTCTGCAAGAAGGAAAAAAAAGTGTTACATGCAAAACGAAAAATATTATTGGTGTGAAATTAATTAAGTAGTAGCTATTTTATACTTTGAAAATTGATTAATTTAAATTTTTAAACAACTTTCATATAATTTTTTTTTCAAAAAAACACACCGTTCAACAGTTTGGGGGACGAGTTATGTGACATCCTGACCCAATGCTTAATAGAATTGGAAGAATACTCAAACCAACAAGTTGCAACTTCTTTTTCGAAAGCTTATCTCGAGAGAACTCCGGGTTAAACGTGCTTGGCCTGGAGCAATCTTGGGATGGGTGACCGACCGGAAAGTTCTTCCCGGGTGCGCATGAGTGAGGACAACGTGTATAGAAAAAACTTGTGTTGGTTTGTGAGGGAAGTCTTGATGTCCTAGAGAGCAGCCATGTGTTAGCGGGCCTGACCCAGCCCAGGTGACGGGGGGTCAGGGCGTGACAAATGGTATCAGAGCCGACCCTCGCGGTTTCATGGGCGTGTGTGGGCGCAGGGGCACAGCGGGGACCAGGGTTGAACTTACCGCTGGTAACCGCGTGGTTACCGCGGTAACCGCACCTTACCGCTGGGTAGCGGTAAGGGGAACCGACGGTATGGTTTGGCTGAATTTCGTCGAATTCAAAATTTTCAAAAAGAATAATGAAAAATTCTAAAAAATTCTCACAAATAGTACATTATTTATAGACAATAATGATGATTTTTTTTTACAAATTGATGAAGTTCGCTACAAATTAAAGCATGTAAATATTATAAATTCAGAAAAAAAGAAAAACCTTTTGTATGGGCCAATATGGGCCGGATCATTCAGAAAATAGAAACAACTGATATCACTCTTTACACCATGTTTTTTATTTTTTAAAAAATTTTTTCTCTCTTTTTTCAACGAAAAATCGTCCTATCGTGGTAACTGCGCTTATTTTCTATGGGCCAATATGAGCCGGATCATTCAGAAAATAGAAACAACTGATATCACTCTTTACACCATGTTTTTATTTTTTTAAAATTTTTTCTCTCTTTTTTCAACGAAAAATCGTCCTATCGCGGTAACCGCGGCTTACCGCGCGGTTTCCTCAGCGAAACCGTGATTTGAATTCAAATTTTTAAAATTTGAATTCATCGCGGCAAGCGGTGGTTACCGCAGTTACTGCACAGTAACCGCGCTACCGCTGGCGAGAGGGAAGGGGATGCTCCGCGGTAAGTTGAACCCTGGCGGGGACACGGTATGGCACATGGGCCGGACCTAGACACATAGACGTGGCCAAGAGGGGAACGTTCCTGGTTGTTTGCCCAAGTATGGGTATATTGGACTGACGGGGACGTCAGATCCTTTTTAGGGTGGGTGTATGTGACATCCTGACCTAGGCTTTAATAGGATTGATACAATACTCATATCAGCAAGTTGTAACTTCTTTTTTTGAGATCATCTCGAGAGAATTCCAAGGTAAGCGTGCTTGGCCTGGAGCAATCTTGGGATGTGTGACCGACCATGAAGTTCTTTCCGGGTGCACATGAGTGAGGACAAAGTGAGTAGAAAAGACTTGTGTTGGTCTGTGAGGGAAGTCTTGACATCCTAGAGAGCAACCATGCATTAGCAGGCCCGACCCGGTCCAGGTGAGGGGGGGTCGAGGCGTGACAAGCTAACACGAAACAAGGAGAAAGACATTGTTCTGAGTAGCAAAAGAGGACTTCCGAGCCAATGACGAGTTCTTATTTGTTTAGGAGGAGATCAAAGAATTTGGTTTTCACAGGATTAATTTCTATCAGTGTCATTTGTTTTGAAGGATTAAGGTATAGGAAAACCAAAGAAAACCTTTTGTTTTCTACAAGTTGGAGAGAGAAAATATAGGAATTTTTCTGTACAATCCAACCTCATAAAAAATCATATGGATCAATATGTGTATGCATATCTATTCATCCATTTTTTTCTCATGTTTCTATAGGTTAAAATTCCTCCAAACTGAATAAGCTCTAAATTTAAACCGGTGACGCTTGGACCTAGGGGGAGGTGCGACGACCTAGGATGCAGACCAGGAGGTTAGTTTTTTTATTGCTCTTTATTTTAGTTTTTCAACGGTAGCATCAATATTATTATCTAGAATTAAGCCAATATTACAAGTGAGCCCTTACTTACTTGGTTTGTCATGTTTGGTAATGCTCATCTTGTGTCGCTTGAAAGGATAAATGGTTTATAAACTATATTTTATAAATAAAAAAGAATTTAATCCAAAGGCCTCATAACTACAAGTTTGGCTTAGGTCCCTCGGAACCATAGAGTCCGTCCTTCTCATGAATTTTCTTTACGATAATCATATTGTATGTATCCGTTACTTCTGGGCACCATGATTAAGAGTAAATTACACTTTAGGCCATCTTTTGTTACCAAGGTTTTTGTCTCGGCCCCTTCTAACCATTTTTTTTTAGTTTGGACCAAGTAATTTTACCCTTTTTGCAGCTTGGACTCTCCTACTACTTTATTATATCAATGACCTCAATTATGCTTGTTCTCACACACCGATGAACTTTTGAAGTTAAATGTAGACCATATTTTGATACATAATGAGCTGGATTAAGAGAGTGCAAAGGTCACAAGAGAGGTGTGGTGACGATGGTCCAAAATGTCACAAATTAAATTTAATTACCCATTCCAAGTTGGGTAAAGCTAGGGTGTGTATGAAATTGAAACTTTGAAAATAAAAGTAGCCCACAGTTCACTTCCGGATTAATTTAAGCCTATAATGTGTCAGAGAAAAATTACGGACCGGGGGTTCATTCCGACGGACCCCCGTCTGAGCCCGCGTCGCGCTCCTGTGTCCCCGGCCGACACGTCCTCGCCTCCGCGCGTCGCTCCGCTGCTTCCCTCCACCTCCATCCGCCGCCGCCGCCACCGCAGCTCTACCACTGCGAGCAGATCGGGAAGAGGTGAGGATGTCGAGCGGGGAGAAGACGACGAGCCGGCGATGCCTCCCTTCCCCTCCCCTCCGCCGGTGACAGCTCCCCTCCCATCCGCCGGCTCCCCGCCGGTGATGCCTCCCCTCCCATCCGGCCGTTGTCTACTGCGACGGCGGCAGGCCGGCAACGGTGGCCGGACGCGGACACCGGAGAGGCAGGAGAAGCACTTTGTTGTTTTTTTAGTGGTACCAAATCCAGTACCGGATCTGAAACCCAGGGTACCAGATCTAGAACCCAGTGTACCGGATCTGGTACCCTGGGTACCGGAATCCGGTATCCCAATGATCTTGCTGATGTCAGCACGCTCGTTGCAACGGACGTCCGTTGCGTAGCCATACTCAATGTGTCAACCATGTACACTCCTTCCATCCTAAAAATATATCAACCTAGCTAGGACCAATTGGACATTTTTTAAGTAGTATATATGAATTTGATCATGCCTACGTGGTTATCATTCTTTTCATAGAGCTATGTATATTATCGGTCCATTTTGTCCACAAGCATAGTAACAACGGAGTATGAATAGGTAGAGTGGAAAGTAGCTAGCCCGGGGCCCTAGCTGTCTGATACACGTCACCACACCACGTGTCACCAAGGGATTAGCAGTGACAGTGCAACAGCTGCACGCCTGCACCTGTAGACCGAAAGGTGCATATATACATAGCCAGGTGGCTCCACCCTGAATATTCCACACACATATATATGCATATTCATGTGTGCATAGTATACATATATAAGATGCACACACTAAACATATGATACCTTCTTGTCCTAATATAGTAGTACACAATTGCATGTTCATGGTTTTCTGGCAGCTAGCTAGCTAAAACCTATAGTTATTCTTGATGCACATATATATGGTAGTCTATAAATGAATTATGGGGTTCCAAGATTGAACTCTCAAAGGATGGATCCAAAGCAAACAAGAGCTAGCTTATGTGTGAAAAAACTAGTCATGACCTCTAACTAGCTAGCTCTCGTCGTCGTCGTCGGAGGCCTTGGACGCCGCTGCATCGGAGAGCATCTTCTGGATCCGCTGCATCGTCTCCGCCTCGATGTTGCGCTCCACCCGGTCCTTGTTGTAAGTCTCAAAGAACTCCTTGTTCTCCTTCTCCAGCTCCTTCCATACTGATGCCACAAGATGATGAAAATGTTCCCACATCTCAGCTCATTATTCTTCGTTCACATATATATATGCTCACATGAAATGATATGCATAAAGGTCTAGCCTAGCATATGTATATATGTCTATGTAATTTGAGCGGAGCTATATCTAGCATGGAGAGATCTTGAAAAGGACAGCTGGTATAGCTAGTAATACCTGTGGAAGTGACGACAGGGTTGATGTTGGCATGCTTCTCCAAGGCCTCTATGCACTCTTCCTTGCTCAGGTTGAAGCAAATGCACTTCTCTATCAGGTGGTGAACCTGCAGTAGCAATGACCAATGGCAACACATGCATATGCAGACTTTAGTTTAAACACACATGTCTATTTGATGAACCTAATTAAGAGATTCAGAAGATTAAACTTAACTATACCATTCTGATGTAAGAAGCTGAAGATGAGGAGTCGCCCATGGCGAGCTTGATCACCTGCCTCTAGCTCTAGCTAGCTTTGCTAGCTAATTAATGGCAGTATATTTTGTATATCAGCAAGCTCCAGGCCGAGAGAGCTAGCTAGCTGCTGCTGATTCAGCTCACTTATCTTCACTTCTTCAGTGGGGAAGAATAGATCAGGGAGAGAGATGCCGTTGCTGCTGCAATATTGCAAGAGGCCGGCTGCAATAACCTGCAAGGTGGAAAGGGCAGCAAGAGGAGATAGAAATAGGGGAGGTGGGGGAGGGGGGACGTGGACGCATGTCACGTGGGCGCCGACGCCCCATTGGCGGAGAGGTGGCCGCGGAGATTTTTCCGGGCCCGCACCTAGCTCTCAGGCTCTCGGTTTCTCTCGCATGCTTTTCTGTGGCTGGGAGCATGTAGTAGCTACTAGCTAGCTTGGGCGGCTGGCTAGCTTGTTAGCGCCGGGGAATTCGATAAGTGGGTGTCTGGGTTTTTGGCGCATTGCTGCTACTGGATCGTCTCTAGCTACTTGGAGGTTGATGAGTAGCTTTTGTCCTACTTTTTCTTTATTTTACCCAAGAAAAAAGGTAAGAATGAAGCAGCTAAATATATAGATAGTGCTTTTGTGGTCGACACTAGATTTTTAAATTATTATTATCTTAAATGACTCCAAATATATATTTGGTGGACTGAAAATCTCTACCTAGATCACCAATTAATTATGACGGTTGTTCATATGAGATCAATAATTAATATGTAAATTGATATTGTATTTCATCATTTATATATTTAGCCACATTGAGATAATGAGAATTCGGTGCCCACGAAAGCATCCTCTCTTATTTAAAAGCATATTTACCAACAAATTTGATGATGTATTCATTGATCAAGATCATTATTTTTTGTCATAATTCAATCTTCTATTATTTTGACTTAGTTTATAAAAATATTGAACATCTACAACATCAATTATAGATGCATTAAGATTCACAAAAAAAGTTATAGATGCATTAAATCCACCATAATATATGTTTCGATAGTATGTTTAATTAATTTAATATTTCAAATATTGGTGTATCTCTTGTTTTAGAAATTCAATTAAAAGTGACTTAAAAACAAAAGTGAAATATTGATCTAGACCATGGGAAAATGGGTAAAATATAAGATTGGTGGATGTTGTGGCGGTGACTTATCTTATCCGGATAATTGTTTTATTTCTTCTTTTGACATGAGGGTGGCATGGAAATGCGGAAACCATGTTGACTTGCAACGAGCCAACGATTGCTCCATCCGTATGTTGGCTGACTATTCGATGGTGTAGGGGTTTCTCTTGTAGTGATGATCGTCAGGTTAATAGCAGCCTTTGATCACAAAAAAACTAGTACCTTATTTTTCAATTTGAACCACAACTATATATGCCACATACGCCGCCTCCACATAAGAACCCAAACTATCCCCTGCATATAGATATCATGGCCCACTGCTCAGCGACCAAATATCATCTCATGAAATCGCTTCGTGGCCCATCTAAACAAAATCTAGCCAACCGCGTTCTGTCCGAAATTAGGCATACTGGTCCCAAAGCTAGAAGGCTCACATGTCACGCGGCCGTCCAGGACACCTGACTACAGTAGGACCGTTTGATCGAGCGATCACGATCGTTCGAAAGCAGCAGCGACGTCAACGTTCGTACCGGACCATACTATGAAGCAGACTACACTGTTTGTAAGGTTACACTTAGAAAATAATTCAGGGTTCTTGTCATGCATGCACGTCCTTGTTGGGCACTGGCACTTGGGCTAGCTCCCGTAGGTGTTAATTGTACCTGGCCAATGCAAAAGCTATAAATGCACCGAGGTCGACTGTAAAAGAGTTTTGAGATAGTGGATGTTCAGAAAGGAACCAATAGAATTTGGGAGACAGTGGATGTTCAGAAAGGAACCAAAAGAATTTGGGAGACAGTGGATGTTCGAAAGGCATGGCATGTAATGATGTAAATAGTTTAATTATTAAAGAAGATGAATAATACCTGGAATTTTTGTGTTACACAGGAGTATATATCTTCTAAAAAACATGTACGATCGTTTTGATACATACACACATAGAAAATAGAAACATCAAATCCAACGTGTATTTGTAATAATAGCATAGCAATAAATAAAAACTGAAGATTTGAAATTAATTAAAGGGGCTCAACCACACTGCATACATACAACTCTACAGTGAAGTAACATTTTGTTCAGTTCAAAATTTTTTATTTAGCGTTTGGCAGACAAATTTTCTTTCAATATAAGCTGGAATGAATGATATATTTATTCGTTCTGAAAATATGAGAAATTTGATAGATATACTTATTTGTGACATTTAGATAAAATAATTTATCTAACCTTGTTTTAGTTTAATTATCCCGGAAAATATAGTCAACTACGAACGTAAACTTCTACGATAACTGTGAAAAATAAACATAGTAGAACGCATCAAACAAATGCAAACGGACCCTTAATTACATATATAGGCTGATCTATTAAACTAACCAATTACGTGGACTCCCTCTCTTCCTCTCTTGGACAGAGAAATTAACTACTACAACGAGGGATATGGACCGAAAATGAGCGATGGAAAACGTGGTAATTCAAAGGATTGGGTGAGAGAATGTGACTATGAATTTGCATGGTTAGAAGTTAGAGCTGATACTCGGTGATTGCTGGTACGGTCGAAAGCAAAAGCAAGAAAAGTAATCCACGCTTCAGTACATCGCATCCGAAGCAGCTCTAGTGCTCTATATATCAGGTTACGTGGCGCAAACTGATTGGCCGTCTAAATTGCATAGAGTGATCGAGCAAATAACTGATCAGTGGCAGTAACGTCATGCGAGACAAATGTACCACCCATCTATCGTACACAGTGCTGCTGGACAATCTGTCGTCGCCTATTATTGGCTTCACACAAAATGGCACATGTTCCTCCCATCAAGTTATTGTATAGCTAGGAGTACACATATATCTAGTGTATTTTCGTATGTAATTTGTAGATGGAGGAATTTTCATAAGGTAGAATTAAATTTAACGCTCAACTTTTTTTCTTCTTCAATACTATGTTGCTAACACAACAATATATGGGGGTTAGCGGCTACCGGTGTGACTTCTAGTAAGATTTGCAGTAAAACCAAATCAAACATGCAGGGGCAGAGTTACAGTAGTAGCTTCCAACAACTTAATTTAAGCAAAACCTATAGATAAAATATTTATACATATGATATAACACTATAGTATAAACAAAATCAGCATGGCAATCACATTGGTAGACACTTTATGACACCAACAAACCAGTTTTTATTTCTGACACTGCGAACATACGTATGATTCTTTTGTCACTTTTCGAAAGCTTGTTTCTTTTTTCAGTTTTGTAAGGGATAGGAGGAAGTTAGTGTGTACCACAGGTCCACAGTGGAGTAAGGAGAGCAGACCGGCAGAACTCCCCTTTTATAAGTAATTGGGAACTGCAATAATAATATGTAGCCAACTATATCAATCGATATACATCATTACAATCTAGATGCATTAGGATCAAATTGTGTCTTTTTTCTCCGGTTAATGAGGTAATATAATGGATAGGGTTGTGTAGAAAAAATAATGGATAGGGTTGTGTAGAAAAAATAATGGATAGGGTTGTTGTTGGTATTTCTTACGATAACAGAATACATCCGCAAGCGCACGGAATATCGTTGTACCATTTCACCTTCAGGTGACCCCAAAAGGATATCGAACTCAGGGGAACATGTGTAATTTATCTAAGGCTAAGTCTATCTAAGGACAACAACCACCGTAGGTTAGGACTTTCTATATGTTTTAATTACTCAAGCTAAGTTAAAGGTAATTTCCTATCTGTTGCTTCGGGCACCGACCCCTGATGGTCTGCCAGCGTGGTTCTGGCTATTAAATCTATGATGTATCTGAATGTGGAGGATTACTGGGACGGAATTCAGGGCTGTTACCACCTGCCGTCTACCTCTGACAAATCCATGAGATACACAACAAACAAAGGTAACCTCTAACCTAGACACTGAATAGTCTAGAGGGGGGTGAATAGACCAGCCTGTAAAAACCTGAATCACTCGCAGCGGAAGTCAGTCCTCCAGACACTCCTCGAAGGGAATCTCCAGATGAATAAGAGTGAATCCAGAAAGCAATACATACAGGGAGACAAAGACACAGCGAATTTTTACCGTGGTTCGGATCCAAAGACCCTACTCCACATTGAGACGCTTTAGAGAGCAAGATCAAACGATCTTAAACCTCGCCATGCTATCTCCCACAAATTGACCTAGATCTCTGTTGGTAATTCTTATCGTCCACAGAATAAATCCGCAAGTGAACGGAATACCGTTGTAGCACTTCCCCTAAGGAGTATTCTTAGGGTATCGAATTCACAGAGAACAGTGTGACTAACCCTACTCTAGTTCATCCAAGGACACAAAGCTAATGGTAGGCCAAAGGGTTGAGAGGGTTTACTCATAATTAAGAGACAGTGTCTACATGAAGCTTATTTAATCCTAGCCGAGATACTTCAGGCACCGGCAGCTCGCTGCCCTGGGTTCCAGCTCTACCACACACCCGGACAAGGAGGACTACGTGATCTCGAGGGCTGTCACCACCTCTACATTTGCCTCAAGCTAATTGTGGGATGAACGGCAACTACTGTGAATTAACTACCTAGACACCTTGCCTAAGCAGAGTAATTACTACTTAAGTGGTTATAAAACACTCAAGCAATTACTATAAGTATGTTGTTTATAGTAAGCAGTAATCCAGTATTCGACTAGGAACTAACTGAGAGATAAATCTTATGAAAGTAAACTCAATTACTCAGAAGAATATTTCTATTAAAGCAGGAGTAATTGACAAAGTAAAGTAAGAGAGAAATATACCGACAACTCCGGGATTCCTCCGACTTCTTTTACTCCACTCTCTCCCTAATCTAGTATACAATAGTATACAATAGAGCCTCTTGTAATTCAGCTCAAGCTTTGTGTGTGTTCTAAGTGAGGGATGAGAGCTCTATCTATAGGCCTTAATGACGGTTACTTCTGATGGGAAATGACCGTAGTGCCCTCAGTAACCGCCATTAGGGAGTGATCCCGGACGCACACGTGGAAGCTCGGGATGAACCGCCTCAAGGTCGGTTTGGCCGAACCCATTGGTTCGGCCGAACCCACTTCGGGCTCGTTTGCCTCGGCCTTTCTTGTATCCACTCTTGGTAGGCCCAATATGCCAAATCCACTTGAGATTGCCTGAGTTGATGTATTTGACTTGGGTTTATGGGCTTTGCACTACATAGGCTTTATCGGTAATTGAGATCTCTCTCTTTGTTGTGCATTTGCTCTCCATTTTGGTGGTTTACCTCCTGCATACAAATATTCACCAACACTTGTGGAAATGGTTAGAAATAAACCCTGCCACTATGTTGTATGTTTTATTCTCTTTCAATTATGCATGTGTTGACGGCATAAAATGTTGCATTAACAGCCGTCAACAATCTCCAAGGAGCTCTCGGACTCGCTATGCCCCGGACGATCCCATGATCAAGTCCCAAGCCGGGAGTCCTAGTCCCTAGTTGCCTCCTTGCTCTATCGATCCCTACTTCTAGGAGATAGCACGGTTGTATACTAACTTACCTCGTTAGGGAGAGGAAATCCCATAAAAACGATCTCAGGCAAACCACACAAGGTTAGAGCTCGCGGGCGACACCTAGCTGTCTAGGAGATGAATCTCCAAGAGTAACAAATCAACCTAGCTAGATCTTGTGCCAATCACTAGATGCTCATGAAGGATCAATCCTACACAATCCTATGAACTCACCAACTCTCACTCCAATCCCTAGAAGAATCTATGGACAAGAGATGCAATTGAGTACTTTAATGCTCTAGGAATAGTAGGTAATCAGTGTGGTAGCCAACCTAGCCAAGGGGGAGAAGATGGGCTTAAATAGCCCACGCTCCCGTCCACTAGCCGTTGGTAAAGCAAGTCCGGACTATCTGGACATCCATGTCCGGACTGTCCAGACATCCTAGCCGTTACACATGACGTGTAACGGTGACGTTCACTAGCCATTTGAACGGTGGTCCCCATGTCCGGACAGTCCGGCGTTTGCTGTCGGATGGTCCGGACACTCCGGTAAAACTTACCTGACATTTCGGACTTACTGTCCTGACCCAAACGTACAAGTGTGTGAAGTACAAGTGTGTCACTCACTAGTCTAGAACTGATCCTTTTCTGAGCATTTAGAGATTAACCTGAGTTCTAACTAGTAGATCCCCTTAATAGTACGACTTTTCGTACGACTCAAAATAATTTGCAACCTAATTCTACTCCTTTGAGCCGCTTCGCCGTTCCAAATTAATCCATTGTATATCTTGATATTGTTGGGGGTCACTTGTCTTCTTGCTTTCTATTACAACTCATTAAACATGATTAGTCCCTTAATCTTGTTGTCATTTATCACCAAAACCCACTAGAGGTTAATTAGTGCACTTTCAGACACCACGTCTAAGTTATTAATTACTACTCTAGTACTCCCGAAGGAACTTTCTTCTTTATCCAAAGTCCTGGTACTAGAGCACTTAGTACGAATACTAAACATTAAACATTAAACATTGAACCCGCAAAGATGGAAATATATCTCACTTATTAATTAAATAACATAAAGAAATGATTCCTGAATGCTTACTTTATAGAAGGAAGAAGTTACTCCGAACCCAGAGTGCAGTGTACCGACAACTCCGGTACTCCACTAGAACCACTCCTAGAGAGCTGCATCCGTCGAGGTATAAGTCGGAGAGCGCCAAACGCCGCCACAACCACTTCGAGGACCGGCGCCGGGGCGGCTCCGCGGCCGCTATCTCGACGGACGCCGCCGTCGCCCCCTCCTCCGTGGGGTTAGATCCGCCGTTGTCTCCCCCATGGCTGCCACCACCACCCGGACCAACAGGGGATTTGCCTCCTCCGCCCCTAGGAGATCTCCTACCGCCTCCTCCACGGCGCCCTCTGCCATGGGCGCCCGCCGCTGCCCTGGGGCTCCCATCACTGCCACCCCCGCCCCATGGCTGCCCTCTTCCGCTGAGATGGTACTGCTGCTGGCGTCTGGTCGGGAGGGATTAAGGGGAGGTAGGGGAGAAGCGGAGGTGGGAAAAGCGGCGCCTGCCAGCAAGTTCGGTGTGTAGGAGTTGGAAAAGAAGAATCGCAAGAGAAGAGTCTCGGTGGGTGGAGACGACGATAGGATAAGGGAATCATGACTTTTTTTTAAGTACTGCACAGGGACAGATTGCTCATGGGCTGACCCATATTTACTGTTTGCTAGCCCATGTTCACTGCTCTGAACGACCAGTATTCTAGGACAGCTGTAGAGGCCCAAAACGACCACTATATTGGGACAAATGGAGTAGTACACTGGTACCAAAGGCAGACTCAGTTTTTGTGCCAAAGCTGCACAAATAAACTGGACAGGTAGGAGTACTACTCCTACTCACAAGGCAGACTTCAATTCCAACTCCAATTAGAAACATGACATGACAAGATGTCAGACAAACTCATAACAAAATACTAGGAAATCAGAGACTTTAATATTAGTAAGCATCTCCAGTAAAGACCCTAAACATAACCCTAATTGATTTTGGGGGTTTAAGGCTAAAAATCAAAATTCAGCAAGACCCCTATTAAAGCCCTTAAAATAGGAATGCCTTCAAATCCTCCCACTCAACCCCTCATCTTATGGGCTCTACATCCAGCCCCTATCTAAATAATATGTGCATATAGCGTGTATAGCCAGTAAAATTTGCATATATATATTTTTTTGAATTGTGTAAACTTGCATGTATCGTGAATAGACTATTATTTATAAACTTTTTACTATTGAATATTTTTCTGGCCTCTCAAATATTTGTGTATAGCTTATATCATTTTTTTTGTTTGGAATGTTGAATTTTAATTCAAATCATGATGTTTGAAATTACAAATTTAATTTGATTGAGTTCTACACGTTAGAAGTTTACATGTTTAAACTATTATGGTGTTAAACTAGACATAACACACGCGCGCGCGCATA
>CM002483.1:14686681-14739533 GCA_000325765.3 Leersia perrieri
TATATATATATGTATGTATGTATGTATGTATGTATGTATGTATGTATGTATGTATGTATGTATGTATGTATGTATGTATGTATGTACATACATTAACATAGAACATAAATAAATTAAGGGCTGAGAAAAAAAGGGCCTTTTCTGAAATTGAAAGACATATTTGAGGTCTAAAAAAACGAAGACAACCCTCATTTGACCTTTTAGGGCTCTAGAATAGTGGCTATTTATGGAAATGCTCTCAGTAGTAGTATTCCCATCAATAGAAAATTTCCAGAATAGGAAACTGCAAGGAACAATCAAGCAAACAAGCAACAACAAAGATTGGATTACCAATCAGCGCAACCGTATGTGAATACAACAACAAAACAACACACATCCATTGTCCCTAGATTTCGCCACCAGATTATTGTCGCTAGATTTTGTTCACACTGAATGTCAAAAAATCCAATATTAATTCAAAACAAAAAGAAAAATGAAAAGCGGCAAATTTTCAATACGGCTTCCAAATAAATAAATCATCAAAATTGAAATAGAAGCAGCAACGACCCAACACGCACAACGGCATAAGCGGGTGCGACTATGGAAGAACACCCATAAGTTAAGGAGGTATCGAACGGTTATGTGTAGAACAACATCGGTGAGCAAGCGTCAGTGATCTTGATGGCACAGCGACCATGAATGAGGTCGACATACACGACAATAGCAGTCAGCAGGTGAGCCTTGGACGCAGTGATCACTTTAGTAGCAAAAAAGCGTAAGTGCGATTGATAGCAATTGTGAGGGTAACATTGTTGGCATTGCCAAGTGAGTTCGAGGGTAATGGCTATAGGCTTGGGTGGCCTGATGTGTAGGAGAAAGAGAAAAATGTGAGACACTACAATAGGTACGAGTGAAGAGAAATGATGTTTTAGTATTATGCATCATGATTTTTGAAAGGAGTGTTTTTCAAGCAAAACTAATATCCAGATAGAGCTTAATAGATGAGAACGATGTTAGCTTTCGACACTACTAAAGTAAATATAGATTGAAAAGTCAAATCATTTGTAATAGATCTTATAAAAACCACTTGGGCAATATGTAATCTATATTATAATCAGTAACTATGGAAAGTAAATATTTCCATGTTTTTTGGAGTTAGAAAAGATGAAAGTACAACATAAAAATAACTACATCTAGCCACCGCAGATGCGCGGGCCACCTGCTAGTTTGTTGAAACAGATGGAGCATATGCTATCCGGAGCAACAAAACATCTCTGTTTGTACAATTTGGTTTGGAAGAAGAACAACGAGAATAGAAAAGAAAGCAATTGAGACTGTTAAGTGTATATTTGTATCACAGTAGTGCCAACAAACGGATGCTGCAACAAATCAAGCTATCTCTGTAGTATACTGTACAGATGGCTAGTATCATTCAACTTGTCCAAATCGCTAGCTTGGCAGGTCTGCAGCATGACTACTTTACCATTCTAAATAGTGCAGATGATTTAGACCTAACCTAATAATTAATTAGTCAGAAGAAGAACATCAAACATTTTTCATTCTGATGAAAAGGAAATGGATATGCAGAGATCGGAAACATATGCACACGAAACAAAACTATCTTCACTAGTAGGGATGTGCCTATTTATAATGAAACATTATTGTCATGGTAAATGTCAAATTTGTCACAAAGAAAATATTATGACGAACTAGTGACGAAACTGAATTCGTCAAAAACGGAGTGTCATGTTATTTTGTTAATGACGAATATATCAATTTTGTCATAAAACTGGTTTCATCAATGGCAAAGCTCATTTTAGTCATATAATATGTCGAATTTTGTGACGAACCTAATAATTAATTAGTCAGAAGAAGAACATCAAACATTTTTCATTCTTATGAAAAGGAAATGGATATGCAGGGATCGGAAACATATGCACACGAAACAAAACTATCTTCATTTTGGGGAGACAAGTAGCTTCAGCATGAACATCATGCAACAGTCATACTGACAGAAACCCGCAAGTAGGTATATTTGCATAACTCAAAATGAATTTATCGCCTACTTCATAGTAAATCATATTACATGGATGTAGTATACTAGTTTAATCTAATCCATTAATATCGTCTCTACCTACCTAACTGTATGTGCTGACCCTTGAGATATGGTATATCATCGTCTGACATACCTGATCCTATGATATCTGCATATCCTGCGTATCCATCGCAGAGGATGATACGCAACGACCGGATGCATTGTGGATCACAAGTTGCCGATCGACGTCGTAACAATGCGATAGATCGATCGGCTCTCTCCGAGGCATATCGACGAATACACGGCAGCAAACAAAGAAAACATGAGGACAGTAATGTCGCAGCATAACATCGAGACGAACACATGGTTGATGGTGTGCAGAGACGTATTTTGCAGTGTACGTACGTCGTACCTGCTGTTTTTGGCAGCATTTAACAGTGTTTATTTGTGTGTCGGCTTTCTTAAAGCCGGATCCGTAATGATCTATTGGCAAAAAAAATCTAACAGTGTATATTCGATTAGATTAAATCATTACGATGAGCCAACGGAATTAATATTATGGGAGAAGAAAGAGGTTGCAATCTCACTTTACAGCAGCAACGACTGAATTGGATATTTCTGTGAGGGATACATTTTTTTACAATTACTGTTTATTGTCTGCTTCGATCTCTGGAAGATCGAGACCGGCATTTAGAATCTCATTTGATGGAATGTGAAAGCTTAAAAGCTCCAAAAAGTTTCACAGTGACACTGAAACAAACCCATCCATGCACGGCGGTTGTTCCGCCAGCCATTGCTAATTAATCTCACTCGATGCATTGGGGATCTAAACATATTAGGGTGGAACAGATTAATTAGCAAGTAGTGTAACGTCGACAAAACATTCATCTAGTCCGCGGTCTAATCGTCAGCAGAGTAACTTGGTCAGTAAACTTAATTATATGCCCCCGAACGTCATTAGCACAGTATGGCAAATCTTCAATTTTTGATCAAAAGGAAGGATATATAGGATTTCGGAGGCCTCCATTACTGCCTTAATTCCAAGGGTTGCAAGTGCAAGTGTGCAACTCCATATGCTGCATACATCCCAGGCAGCTATCGCAGTTCACAGGCTGAAAGAAAACTGAAACAGCAAAGGATTGCGAGTTTGCGACAAGCGCGGGGCCAAACGATGGCTGCGCGACCGGCCATGCATCCATCCATCCCAAACCATTGGATCTGAGGATCTCTCATCGTGCGCCGCCCGCCTGTCCAGCCGCCCGGCTCGCGCTAGGTTTCGCTCGCCAAGTCACACATGACACGACCCACACAATTTCCAGAGCAGCACGCGCGCACGGCAGGTTCCGCGAGGAGGGTGGATTCCTTTGTCCGCGTACAGATTTTCGCCGCGCTGCTCGGCCGCGTGAGCCCGCGATGTGCGATTCCTGCGGGCATGCGGCACACGGCGCCGCCAGGAGACCGGGCCGGACACGAAGCGTGGAGTGGAGCTAGCCCACAACTACCCGGCCCACTGGGAGATCGAGGAGGCAAAATTGGTTGGCCCAGTGAGACCCACGCACGCACGCGTCGTCCGCGTGCTCCCGTGCTCTGCACCTCCCGCCGGTTTGAGCCGCGTATGCGGCGGATTGCGGGCTGCGCGGGCTGTGGGATTGAGGAATCCTACGCAACGTGGCTGAGGCGGCGGCATAGTCGATTAGTCGCACACTCGCATTGGATGGGCACGCCGGAACGCGGGATGGCATCGGCGCCTCGGCGGCAGCACGGGCACATCCACGCACGTTCTGTGCGCGGTGTGGGCAACACCGTCCCTGCCAATTTATCTCGACTCATCCGTATCATCGTCTCTCGGACAAGTTTGATAATCCTCGATCTTCACTCATAGGTTGTTTATGATTTTTCTCCTTTTTCAGAAGATAGCTGTGATATACTCCCTTTTGTGTCTATAAATATAAATATTTAATATGAGATACGACACGTACTATTACAACGAATCAGAACGAAGTTGATTTTATTTATCAATGAAGAGAGGAGCGGTAAACCTACTAACCCATTTTTCATTTGCTAACGAGAGCTAGCATGAAATTAAGGTTGTGTTTGGTTCTAAGGAGGTTACAGTGGATTGGGACAAGGCAGACCCGTTCTTATGGGGTTTGGTTTGCAACAGCTGGGTTAGGTCGAACACTAGAGAAGAATATTTCTTGCAGATCTGGGTTCAATTCATCCACCAAAATATGGCGGACAAAGCCAAGCCACTTCGATAGAAGCACACAGTTTCAAAGCCCCTCCACGAGCTCCGCCAACCCCCATCCTTGTGCCAACCGAACCTGATCCGGTGGCCCATCCATGCGTCGTCGCCCCTCCACACACCGCTGAGACAGGCCGCCCCTACTGAACCACTCAGACCTATCGTTCCTCTGCATTCCTCCGCCACCCGCAACGAGAGGACGTCGCTACTCGAGCTACGCCACTCGCTCCTGCTTTCCTCCCTGTGGCTCGAACTCCCCCACTGCAGCACTCATCGAAGCTCAAGCTCCCGCCCCTGTCGTTGCTCTGGATCCAGATGGGGGCTAAAGGTGATTACAAATCCGTCCAACTCAACCCACCTCAATCCCTTCTATCAAACAACATACTAAGGCCATCCCATTTTATATACCAAACAGATAACTAAAACATACCCATCCAAAATCTGGAATAGGTCCAACCGATCCCATAGTCCTATAGTCATACACGTCCTAAGTTTTTTAGCCCAAATAACATGAGTTTTTTTTATGTTTTTCCTTTGGACATATATATATGCGCGCGCGCGCATCTGCAGGATTTTATGACCATATGTGCATCTGCACTAACATGGACGTGGTGACACGTATCCCCGATAGATTAGAGAGAAAACATCTTTTATGTACCTAAAACGCGATAAAAAAAGTTAATATTCAGATTATAATTTTGAAATATAATTTTAAAATATAGTTTCGAAAAGTATAGTTTCGAAATATAATTTTGAAAAATATAATGTTTAGATTATAAATTCAAAAAAATATAATGTTCAGGTTATAATTTCAAAAAATATAATTTCGAAGAATATAATGTTCAGATTATATAATCTCGAAAGCATTCATTTACTCATTATAAGTAACACCTAACACGAACGGTCGAGATCTTGAATTGATCTCACATCAATGGTGCAGATTGTTGGTGCACATGCACATATGATCATTTTTGTATTTTCATATATATATATATATATGTGTGTGTGTATGTGTATATATATGTGTATATATATATGTGTGTATATATATATGTGTATATATATATGTGTGTATATATATGTGTATATATATATATATGTGTGTGTATATATATGTAGAGAGAGATAGATTTCAGGCACCTTGGAGTTTCAAACTTTTCAGTACCTTTTTATCGGTTAACACTTTTCAATGGCTAAATTATAAACTTTTCTATATATCATTTTCTTGGAAATTATGTGGGCTAAGTTAGAGTGTCTGCATGCACAGTTTCTTGGCTCCGTCAAAGCAAACTATGACATAATCATATGAAGCCCTGTCCCGAAACAAATGCTAGTCCTTTGCCTGGCTAAAAGTGCAAACTAGAGGTTGGACGTCGAGTAGGCTAGCAAGCCGCAAATGGCTGAACAATACTAGGGCTTTCACAATGGGTCTATGTGTCGTTTGGCCTCAGCCCTCTGGCTCGGATTGCGTCCTACGCGGTCGGTTTGCATCAGGGTCTGCAGGGCTTCTCGCCTCTCGCATCCAACAGAGGCAACGAGCGGCTTCATCAGTTTTGTTAGAGGGAGGGTGAAAAAGTGGTCCTCGACCTGTGGAAAGGGAAGGATTACTGATATGCATTCCTGGAGCTCACCGATGTCTGGAAGTTGCCACTGCCTAGAGCTCGCGGCCTTCTCGCCGCCTTGGAGCCACGCCGCCGCTTGGAGCTAGCGGCCTCCTTGCCGCCTTGGAGCCGCGCCACCACTGGCAGCTCACCGCACCAAAGCGACACCATCACCAAGAGCACACGACCTCCTCATTGCCCCAAATTCGTGCTGCCGCCGGGAGCTAGCAATCTCCTCGCCGCCCCAGATCCACGCCGTCGTCGGGAGCTCGTGACCTCCGCCTCACCTCAAGCCAACGCCGGAGTGCAGGGAGAAGGCGGCGACGATGGCGGCAGAGTGAAGGGGGGAGGCGAAGGCCACGGATGTCATAACAAAGGGGGAAGACGACAACTATGACGATAGTGGAGCACCAGCGGAGCGGAGCGGAGGGACGACGATGGCCGAGTGTGTTGACGCAAATTTCTGCCACCGGCCTATCGGGCGTTGTCGTCGAGTGTGTTGGCCGATGGAGTACTTCGCGCTCAAACACGAAGGCCTGGGAGATCTGCTTAGCTCCAGTGCAGGTCCTAAACGTTGAGGATGCAGACGTGCCAGTCAGTTTGATCTTGCAACCGACAAGATAGTTGAACGTTGATCGTCAGGCAGTTGATCGGCTATCAAGCCGATGTATTGTAGCGCCTCCGATTGATGTGGATGATGATGTCCGGAAGCCGATCAGCTGTCAAGCCGATTCAATGCGCTGCAAGCCGATGTCGATAAGATATTAAAGATCAATCGGCTATATGTTAGACATAGATCCAAGTAATCAGATAGACAAGTGAGATCAATAAAAGTATCGGCTATAAATAAGATGTGACATGATAAGCCGATACAACACTTAGATCTAGTCATAGGATAACTCATCGGCTAACCCTCCGATGAAACTACACACGCCGACAGCCGATGCACCCAAACCAATCAGCTCTAGTCTTAGCCCGAAGGATCGAGCGGGGTCGAGACAGCTTGCGCCAAGACTATTGCTAGCCGATCTAAGTGAACCAACCGACAACATATATAGTGATGGATATAACAAATCTATTTAAAACAGCATTATGATTGTAGAGAAATATCGGCTAAGACAGAAGATCGGACCTAACCGAGACAGTTCCAACTAAACCGATGCGTCTCTAAACACGATGCAATTAGAAATAGAATTGAGATATCAGATAGGCAACGACTGCGTCAGTTGGATCGATATATCGGACCTAACCGAGAAAGTACCAATCGTCCTCGATACAGACGTCGTCGACGGAACTTACTTCTTCGCCGGAGGTCGGACCTAACCGATGCAGCCCAACTTGGTAGCAAGACCCCGATCTCGACTGATCTTACAAAGATTCTACAACGAACCTATGTAGCCCCGATAGAACAGTCAAGAACCCGTCGAGTAGGTTGTAGACCAGCGAACTAGGGTGGCGATACGCCGAAATTGTTGTATTGATTGTGCGGAGCTTTTTTTACAGGGACCCCTGGTACACAATTTATACCCTTGAGTCTTATTGAGTCCTAATAGGATACTAGACAAAACTTTCCTAACAAGAAAAGAAAACATATAAATCCTAATCGGCTAGGAATAGAAAACTAACAAACCTTCTTAATTACATAAGAAAATATTTAAAATATGCCTAATTAATAGATGGAATTAAACTGCCTTACGTGTTCTTCACGATTCCTTTTTGGATTTGGTCTTCATCTCGCGTGAACAGTACCCATCTGCTACAGTATCCTACTACTACAGTAATCCGATTGCTACAGTGACCATCTGCTACAGTATCGTCTTATTCTAGGCCAAATCCTGATTTTGGCCTCTTCTTTCCATCGGCTTATTGCTTGACCGAATCCAGTAAAGAATCTACCAAATTTAGCAATTATCCAAATTCTGGTGTCAACAGAGTGATTTAGGTATTTTTCTGGATCAATTTTATATATATTTCAAACATAGGCAGGCTTTTACATAAAATGTTGGACCTATGTATAAATTTAATAAACACGAGGCATTGACTACACAATTGTATACACTGACAGGGGATGAAATAGAAAAGAACATTTAAGTGGTCTCCATTGAATAGGCTTGTGTACCTACGGTGGCTTCTACTTTTTTTATGAGAGCATCCTACTCGAATGGCCTCCTCTATTGTGAAGGCCCTTACTATCTGCTCTACCATTATGCACCGGAAATATCCTTCGACACGGTTCCACCTACTCACTGCATGTAGATACATGGGAAGAATCTATTACATGCTAGCGACGTAGATCTCGTGCGAACGAACAACTCAAGCCTGCAAAGACTCCATTTGATGAAATTGACATATCATGTACCAGTTCATTAAAAAAGAGTAAATTTCACGAAACTACACATTTTGTTCTTTAAATTGTAGAAAACTACATATATTTAATATTTATCACTTAACTAACATATTATGATATTAATGTTTCATATAATTACAGATAATTTCACAGAATACACTATTAAGTATTTTTAATAGTGTAGTTTTGTGAATACTATGATATGTGTACTTAAGGAACAAGTATTAAAAAATATATGGTTTTCCACAACTTGGCCCATAAAACATATAGCTTAGTGAAACTTACTTAAAAACACTAAACACATAGATATGTACGAAAATCACATGTAAAATAATCAGATTTAGACAAAAAAAAATATTAAAACACACACAGATAACAACTAAATTACAGTTAAAATTAGCTACAGTTGCACAATATATACCATTGTAATTTTATTTTTTAGCAATGTGCATTAGTGCATAACTGAAAATTCACAGTTTTTTCCGGTACCTGAAATCTAACGGAGTCCTTTTTATTCGTTAGGTGGAAAAACTACACAGAGTTGCAGTTTATGTTATGCAAAACTGGTGCGTACGTACATGTACATACTTCGCATGTGCCAGTTAAAAAAAAAAAAAGAGACAAACTTTGGCAATTTGTGGGCACCGGAGATGCCGGGAAGGTATAAACTTAAAGTAATGCTTGTTTCAGTTCATGCTTATCAGCCATACAGGTGCTCAACAGTATCAGTTTGGCGTCTAAAATTGCTACCCTTTGGATTTATTTTTTCTCTAACTTTGATCGGCAATGGCACGCGGACTATTCTTCTCTGCATTTTCTTTACGAGATTTCCGCTTAAAGCAGAGTAGTGGATTTTTTTTTCTCCTCGAGTGGGATCCTTTTGGATCTGATTTAGGACGGTTAGATGCTGACAAGCAGTGTTCTTTATGGAGGAATCATTAGCTTGACGTGCGGATAAATTATGGAATTATTCTGTTGTAGTTTCACATCATGTGATGCTTAGCCAAAGCCCAAAGGAAGGAAAATCAGAAAAACGAAACCTAGTTGCAGGCTTGCAGAATTGGTTTTTATCAGATTATCAGGTAATGGTGATGTAGGAAAGATGATCCTGTCTGTTGCATTGCCGCTTTCAGGACCCCAAAGATGAGTAAAATATGGAAGGGAACTGGTCCTTGTTTTCTGCTTTTAGACTTGTCCCCTCGAACTACTAATCTCTTTGTTTTATCTCACATCTACCTACAACTTATAGTTTGGTATGACTGAAATGTCTGAATCACTAATATCTGATAGAAAATGGGCGACACAAGAAAATTCTGAACCTAATAACAAATCTTTGGCTCGCTGCCAGGGAAGTACGTGTAATAGCCACGAAGCTTTTCAAAATATTTGGAACACATTTGTTATTATACATATGCAAGTTCACAAATTTCAAATCTAAACTCAATAGGCACTGCTATTCTTTTCTACCATTTCATTGCTTACAAGGTTCAAGTTGGACATGATCCAAGTTCCCTCTAATGTACTCAAGCATGTAAAAAGGTATATGACCAAATACCCAATTGTGGAGCCGTATCAATCAGATATGCTTGTTTTGCGCATCATGTTGCCATGTGCCTGCCAATGCCTCCATTGTTTCCCCCACATTGCATTGTTCTCCTCTTTTCTTCACTTAATTTTGCCCCTCAGCCAATAATCCTTGCTTGTTTTTCTGATGATCCTTAGCTTTGAAGATGAGCATGATCCTGCATTGGAACCAAATACACAAACTTATGTTCGGTGTAATGGAAATTGTGCCACTTTTAGCTTGCAAGTTTTTTGTGTCGGCCACTGAAACCTAGTGTCTCCTTTAAACAAGATGCAATGGTCTTGTACTGTGATTGTACACATGATAGCGTGTGATTACTAAAATACAAGATTGTAGCTTGTGGTTGGTTAACTATGATACCGAACTGTCATAAAATTTTCAGGGTTTATGCATAAGTTAGGGACTTTGGGTCTGGTGAATCAGTCTAGTGGTGTGTACGGATCTATTGTGATCTACAAGTTTTATGGCCTTCATATGTGAGGACCCTGCCATTGTAAAATAAGATTTATTATATCTTGCTGTTCTGACTTGACGAGTGAATGTTGATTTCATTTCTTGCTAACTTTGACCATCAAATTATTCTGTAAAAAGTGTGCAATCTTAGCTTCAGTTATGTGTCTTCATTTCTTGACGCTATATAAGGTTTGTTCTGAAGTACTGGTATTGTAGAAATTTTGAGGCAACACAATGTGAGAGTAAACCATAGGCTATTTGCCCATCTGCAAATAAATCTAGACATTGACTAACCTGCCAGCTCGCTGAAAATTATTTGCTTCCTTCATGTAATTATTCTCCTGACAAGCGAGGTTATATATGTTTCTTCTCTTACATTATGCTGTCGCACATGCATCCTATAATATAATACAGATAAGAGATAATTAAATCCAACGGCGACGTAATTTGAGAGTTTAATCCCTGACCCTAAATCCATGTTTAATTCTGGACTTTTCCCGACCCAAAAAATGCCTCTACCTGTAAAATGATCAGATAATTATATACTGATTGCTGAATTCTGCAAATGATTTATAATGAAAAAGTTTAGAGGCCATTCATTTGATCGAACAAACTCATCATGACACAGGGGTGTTCAGTTCATTCTTCAGTTTTACAAAACTGTCAGAAATCCATCGCGTCATTGTACATTTCACCACACACACACACAGTCACTCACACTGTCATCGATTCATCATCATCCTCTGCAAATCTCGACGAGCTCCTCCATGCCGTCGGATTCGGCGGCGGCGATCTTGGACGACGCCGCGGACGAGAGGAACCGAAATCCGGCGTCGCTGGCGCTCTTCCTCACCGACGCCAGCTGCTGCGACTTCTTGCAGTAGGCGATCAGCCCCTGAATCGGATTCTCCGCCTCCGAGCTGCCCCCGCTGCTGCTCCTCCTCAGCGCCGCCGCGCCTCCGTCCGACGACTCGCTCGAGCTCCGCTCCGACGAGGAGGTGGAGGAGGAGGAGCACCACGACGGCGGCGGCGATGGGGATGTCTTGTAATTCGACGCCGAGTAGCGCACAATTACGCTCGAGAATGATCTCCTATGGCGGCCGTTCTCGCCGGCGCCGGCGCCGGCTCCCGGCGAGGCGGCGATGCTCCTGTTGCTGCTTCTGATGTGGCCGAACGGGTTCCTCCTCCATGCCCTGTGTCCATTTCCGCCATGGACGAGCTCTTTGGCTCCTCTTCCTCCTCCTCTCGCCGTCGCGCCATGAACGGCGTCGTCGCCGGACGAGGGGATGATTCCGGGTTTGGCGCCGGCGGCGAAGATGGTTTTGATGTAAGCCTTGGAGGCCTTGAGCTTGAGGCCGAGATTGAGCTGCCTCATGAACCGGAGCTTCCTCGACCACGGCTTCTTCTCGCACGCCGCCGCCGCCGCCGCCGCGGCGTCGGCGAGCCTCGCCGCGTACTCCAGCTGGAAATACTCCTCAACGTTGAGCTCCCCGCTTGCGCCGCCGTAGCACGAGTTCGCCGGCGACGCGGCGCACGACTCGTACGGCGTGGCCGGCGCCGTGCTAATGGCGAGCGGGAGCGGCCGCCGCCGAATCCCATTTCCGCCGGCGTCGAGAAGGTCCTCGACCATCTGCGCACGCGGCGGCATGTGGAGCGGCAGAAGCTTCCCCTTGTAGAAGAGCTCGTCGGCCGGAGACGCGAGAGAGTCCGGCTGATCCCACCCGCGGCCGAGTGGGCCCGACATGGGGAAATTGAACTCGAACTCGCCCGGCGCCGACGAGGCCGCGGCGCTCGTGAGGTCCATGTCGATGTAGCCTTCCTCGTGTAGCAGCGCCTCCTTCCCCTGCTGCTTGCTCGCCATTGTTGTGTCCTAGCTTAGCTCGGCGAGCCTCCAGAGTCGGTCGAGACGAGAGCACGAAACGGCGGCCGAGTCTTGCTATTTATTAGCCTCGGAAGCAGGTGGAATCAAAGCGAACTTTAAAGTATACATAACGATAAAACAAATCATAACAAAATAAATAATATATTTATAAAATTTTTGAATAAGACGGATGGTCAAATATGACGTCTGAAAGTCAACAAATACTTATATTTTGTGACGGAGGTAATACCTCCGTTTCACAAATACTTAAGAGTTTTGACATTTTGACTATTCATCTTATTTAAAAAATATAGAAGTATTATACTTCTATATTTTATTTATGACTTACTTTATTATAAAAATATTTTAAACATAATTTATTATTTTTTATATTTATACTAAATTTTAAAATAAGACGAATGGTTAATTGTTATAATTAAAAAAGTCAAAATCTTCACATTATGAAACGGAAGGGTACTATCCAAAAGGCCAAAAGTGTAACAGCATATATTTGCTCTATTTTGGTATGAATGGAGTATTAATTATTGGTAGACATAAACAGGCTAAATGAATGTAGCTTTTGAAGCAAAGGCCGAAATAAATTCTATCGATGAAAAAAATATAAGCTAGTAGAAGTTTATAACTTATCCATAAATATACATATTTTAAGTGGTATTATTTTTCTAATATATAATCACAATTCATAAAGTATATTTATCTTTACTGGCAAGAAGAGATTTTTTCCCAAACTAGTACACTCTTATACAAACACCACTAACTCTCAACTTTAATCTTTGCTATAATCCGTACAAATACTTATATTTGTGGTTGAAGGTATTATCTTTTCTATTTTTCGATATAAAGATTTAGCGTCTTGCATCCAAAGGGTAAATCATTTTTTATTATATTAGAAAAGGCACAAAAAAAAGCATTGTCATGGGATCAAATTAGGAGATTATAAACCGGGTAATACTATGCGAGGACCCACCATTACCCGTACGATCTGCCTCTTGTTTGCATGTAACGCAGCACGAGTTGTGTGCTCTCTCCCTATCATTGCATCTGTCTCTGGCTTTAGTGTAGTATTATCACTCACTCACTCAACTTCGACTTCTTTTGTGAGAGAAAATCGGCTTTAGCGATCGCATTAGTGCTGATTAGGGTGGTGTTCTTTTGCTTTTGTGCCTTGCGTTAGCTGCATGCTTCTCTTCTTTCCATGGCTACCTCGTGCTAATGCTAATCACTAGACTGTTAGTAGTGCAAATTACCAGTACAAAGATGTGGTTAATTAGGACAGTATTTGTAGTTCCAACCAGTGAGTGACCGAGTTACGAGATGATTCGGGGTTGATACGCGCGATCTCTGTAGATTACTTCAGAGAACAGACAGCATCTGCTTGCTAATTGCCTCGTTGGTTCAATTAACCGGTTGATTTTTTCGATTACAGACACAAGCATTAACCTCGTTGGAGTGATTTTGAATTCGAAAATTATATTTTAAATATTCGAATTTGAAACGGTGAGATAGCTCATGCCCCAAGGCAATGAGGAAAAAAAAACAAAGCATGGCAGTGATGTTCACGATTGAGCCTCTAGGCGTGTGCATTCACTGATTTGTTTAGGACTTGTTCGTGTCAGCCTGTTGGATTGTGTGAAGGTGTCATGTACACTCATCAATGGCGAATTGCCGATTGCTCAGGCCTGACTGGCTTGCGTCGGATTCAGAATTTCAGGTCAGCAAGACAGCAACCATCGTTTCAGAATTCAGAGAGAGACCGCATTTCCGTGAATTTAGTGCTACTGGAGATCACTGAATGCCTGCTATGTCTGACTTCGATGTGTTCTTCGAAGGTGACACATTGACATCAGCAGCGTTAGTTTTTTCTTTGTATCCTCCTTGCCTTGACGCATGCTCTTGATGTTGGTGAGAAAATTGGCAAACCATGAAGTTCGGCGAAGAAGTACTCTACCTTGCCAGCCAAAGTACAACAAACACGCAGAAAAAGGTTCCCAAAATGTTGTTTTGCTACAAGGTCTTTGCGTTCTGGCTCATGACTTTTCTTGGCTTTGTTTGGATGAGTTTCCATGTATTTACTTTCTCCATCCCTGAATTATAGTTCGCCAAACAATCAAGTCTCAATCAAACCATAAGAACACATAGCTATACTATATAGAAAAAAAAACTATTGCATTCGTATCAAAATATAACTACCTTTTTAGTTCTAAAAAGTTTTAACTTGAAACATAAAGATGAGAAGAGTAATCAGATTTTAACATACTACTATCTCCATCCTATATAATTTCCTATATTCAGGGACGGAGGGGTAAAATTTACAGCTACTCCATGGCCTTCGTCTGTTTGTTTATGGTGATACTATTATGCCACCTCCATAACCATGTACACAACTCCTTTTATGAGAATTAGGTTAATCTTTTAAAAATAATTTGGGATTCATTTCTTCTAGAAGAGGCCTGGTAGTATCCGTGAGACTATGCAAATTCAGGAACCAATTATTTATTTATTTATTTATTTATAAGTAGAAGATGAAAATTGAACCATTAGTAAATGCATTTGTCTATCTAATTTCTTATATTTTGGAATGGATGGAATAGCTTATAGAAATTTCAAGTGAAAACAAAAATGTCTGGTGGACGAACACTTTGCATGCGTTGTCATTAGTCCATCCTAGAAGTAGAGTGAGAGGAGTATAACATCATCATCCCAAACTTGAAGCTCAAGGAGTATATTATTCTGTGTATAAAATTGTCATTTGTAGTGAGTCAGCTAGTTGGAGGACCCTAAAAAAAGGGCTAGTTGCAGGATGTAGGGGTTAGGGGCAGTGAAATACAGGTTAGGCTGCGGTCAACTGCCAAACTCCGGATTTAGGGAGAAAAAATTGCAGGCCTGAAATGAGTACCACTTGCAGGCCGCCCGCTGCAGCCACTGCTATGACTTTAGGAACGTTTGATTCATCTTCTTGTTTGCAGCGGTCGGTAGTGGTGGTTCGAACGTGGAAGATTCGCGTTTGCAACAGTACTACGCAAAGTATTTAAAGTCAGAACTTTGTTGGTTCTAATTTGCGAGATAAATCCAATCTGCAGTTAAATACGGAAACATGTAAATACTAATGTAATATTTCGGACCCAACTTTATGCAGTAGCAGTACTAGTTAGCGGTAGCAAAGAAGGAATGGTAGAATGTTTCGTTGGTGTTCTTCTGCATGTGTGTGGTCCACGAGCAGTTTTTACTGAGATTATATAGTACTTAGTTTTGTGTGTGATATGTTGGTTGCTTCTCCCAATTTCAAGGTGAAGTTAGCATGAACTCATCTCCTTGATTAGATCTTCTCGTTCTGTAATAATACCTCTCCAAAATGCTCCCCAAAATACATTAGATGGTGAAAATTCTTGTTACGTTTAGTTGGGAGGAATTTACAAAAGACACTGGGAGTTTAGAAGGACGGGGCTGTTATACATGTTTTGTTTGCTTAGAGAATATGGATGTTTTGTAGGTGCAGAGATATGAATTGAGGAGAGCAACTCCCTGTGCTTTAGTACTTGGATAGTTTTGTAGTCTTGATAATGGACCGTAATTTTTTACCTGAGAGCTAAGCCTAAAAGAGATTGATTGAGTTGATGGATTGTGAAAAGAACCATGGGTCGTGGTTCGTTATCAGAGCCCTTTATCTTTGTCATTTAAAAACCATTTAAAAAGATGCGTCTTTCTCTATGCCACTAAAAAGATCGGGCCTCCCTCTATGCCATCGCCGAACTTAATCGCTCCTACACGCCCTTTCGTCGCTGTTCTGTTAGAGGTTGACCGTTTGACAGCTCTTACACAGGGGCCCAGGGTGAAAATTTGTCCATCTTGCCCTTTCACATCAGCTCCCGGTCCACGCCTCCTCCTCCCGATTTCCCCGTGCCTCCGCCGCCCGCACCTCCTCGCCGCCACCTTTCTCATCGAGCCGCTGCCTTCGCCGCCTGCGCCTCCTCGCCGCCGTCATCCTCCCGCCACCGCCGCCAGGCCGCATCCCGCCCACCACCCCCTCCGGCACCTTCATTAGCCCTCTCGCAAATCCCCCTCCCCTGCTCGCCGGCGGCGGCGATGACCTTGCTGGAGATTAGCGATGGGGGCAGCAGCGGCGGCTTGCTTCGACCCGCCGCCATCGGTGCCGTGGTGGGCAGGGGTCGTGGGGATGCCGGGGAGCCCCGACGCCACCGGGTAGGCGGCGATGACGAAGTGCACGGCAGCGGAGGGGGTGGAGATGTGGATTAGGGTTGGAGTGGAGGAGAGGGAGCCTCGAACTAGTCGGCCACGGATTCGGCCTCGTTAGAGGCGAGCGCGCGGCGAGCGTGGCTGCCGGGGCACGCAAAGTGGGGCCCCGCGGCGGTGTCGAAGTCAGGCGCGGAGGTGGCGAAGTGTGTGGCAGCGGAGGGGGTGAGGATGGGGATTGGGGTCGGAGTGGAGGGGAGGGAGGCGACAAGGTCGAGGGTGTCGAGGGCGGTGGGGGAAAACGGGTTGGCGCCAAGGCGGCGGAGGAAAACGGGTTGGCGCCAAGGCGGCGGAGGAGGAAGGCATGGAGGAGGCGAGGGGTGGGGTGGGAGGGAAAGGGGAGCACGGCGAGGATGACATTGGCATTGGTGGCGGTGCCGACGGCGCGGGAGATTTGTGTGGTGGTGCAGCCGTGGGGTGGGCGACGTGGGGGATGGAGCAGCGGGCGAGGTGGTGGTGGTGGGCGGCGGCGCCAGTGACGACGAGGCAGGCAAGAGAAGACGGCGTGGGGTGGGAGGAGGAGAGGAAGAAAGGCAAGATGGACATTTTTCCTGTCCGGGCCCACATGTCAGAGCTGTTAAACGGTAGAATCTAACAGAATGGTGACGGAATGGTGTGGAGGAAGCGATTAAATTTGGCGATAGCATAAAGGGAGGCCTAAACTTTTTAATGACAAATAGAGAAGGGCCTTCTTTTTTAATGGCATACATGTTAAGGTCTCTCGTTATCACCCTAGGGAGCTGAAGGAAGAAATGAGCTTTCCCTCCACCTGACAACTGAAATTCTCTTCGCGTGCGTAGATGCCCAACCAAAATACTCCCATAGCTCGAGGGTGTTTCTTTGGCTCTACTTCTGGTGGAAGCAGGCAAACTGGTAAATATTTCGGTTTTCTTCCCACTGACCCACTCCTAGGAAAACTCACTACTCGGGGTCCCTGATGATCTCCTAATGGCAGAAAAAGTTACCTGAATCTAACACCAATTTGTCTAGTTGTTTCAGCATGCAGGCTCTGTTCAGTTCCTTTTTCTGGTAAACCTTGGATGACGAGCTTAAGTGCTTGGTGGTTGTGGCAGCCGACAGGTGATGAATCCCAGGAAGTTCATACAACTAATGTTACTCCCGTTGTCTCTAAATACAACTCTCTTACAGCAAACTTAAACTTGGATAGTCCTATGTCTAGTTATGTTATAATAGAAAATGTCACATTCATTACTATGACTATATTTTAAGGAGGGAGTAGTATAACATTCTAATATACTAACCTCTCCGGTTTTTTTTTTTTGACTTTTTGCTTGTAACGTGTGATCATTCGTCTTATTTAAAAATTATAAAAGTATTAACCCACTTTATTATCAAAAATACTTTAAACACAACTTATTTTTTTTATATTTGCACTAAATTTTTGAATAAAACGAATTATCAAAAGTTGCAAGAAATAGTTAAAACTCAAATGGAGGGAGTCTGAGCCAAACCTTTTGCTCTCCCTCCAAACAAAAAAAGAAACATAATATCTGACATTCTGAACCCTTAAGGCCATAATCTGACCGATCCAAAATAACGTGTGCCACACTGCCACGACCGAGATGGGTTTCATATCATAAAATGATCAGGTATAATTCATCCATCCAAAATCTCAGATGTAGAGCACGTGAAAGTTTTTTTTAACCCTTTACAGGCTTACAGGTTACAGCACAAGAAGGTGAAAATGGGAAGGAAATGTACAATGTTTTCTCTTGTACAACATACAACGTGTTTCGGCATTTTGGGTTGCCTGTTGCTTCCATGAACCAGGAGTAATCTAATCAACAGAGGAGCTACAGCTACAAGAACACACAGGAAAAAAAAATGGCAAGCTGCTCATAAAACTTTGGAAAGCTGACATGCTCAGGTCGTAAGTTCGACGAAGAGTATCAGATCACTCCCTAAAACATGTATGATCATGAGAGCTTCGTCGAAGCAAATAAAATGGCAACCTTTGCGTTGGAGATCAAAACCATAAGTTTGGAAATTCCTGAGAAGCTTTACAGATTGGACAGATCCCTGCCGAAGCGTTGAGAATTAGTGTACACGAACTTTGACTGTTATGCTGATGCAGAATCTAGTGGTATCTACTTCTGTGTTTGTTAAAACTACACTACAGATCAACATCTGGCAATGGCATCTTCCAATAATTCCAGGAATTGTAGTCTTCCTGCACAAAATTATCAACAACGATCAGCACAAAAAGTTAATGTACATATATGGAATTGGACCATACACGAGTGCAACATAATCACACTAGCTGCGCTTGGTCCAAAGAGTATAGAGCTCAGGCAGCATAGAACTGGAGGTCCCTTTGCACTAGGGATAAAAATAGTTTCAATCCTGGATAGTATCAACGAAGCAATAAATACATCAAAGTGCATGTTTCACAGTCTAGCTAATCTCATGAAAAGTTTGCACACATAACAAATATTCTCTGTGGCCTTTTACCCATGTGCAGAAAACACGATTACTTAACTTGGTAGCATTATATAACTATTGCAATATGGATCCACATCAGACCAACTCATCAATTTTTGAAAGAAATAATTTATTTGTGACTGGGATTCTGGACAGTAAGTTCAGACAGGTAGACAAAATATATAGAGGAAAATAACATATTTTCTTGATGACTATTTATTTTTCTTGGCCATACAAGTGCAACTTCCATATATAAGGCAAAGAATCATTTTCTGAATACTCCATCTATACAGATGCATCAGTTCACTGAGAAGGTGATAATAAAAGTAACAAAATTAGATGAATTGAAACTATAAGTGGATATTTTTATTTTGCTGGGTGCTTGATGATTGATATATTGTCCATAGTAGAATACTTCTCAAATATATGTCCGCCAACAAAATAAGTATTAATAGAAGGCATGAATGACAGCTAACCTGCTCAACAAGAGTGGTTGGAGGGAACATGTCATGGACAAGGGTATGTAAAGAGGTATATGACTTCACATCAACTGAACTGTTTATGGCAACCTCCCCCTGCATGCCAACCAGATGACTTACAAAACCCCAAATACAAAAAAGATGGAATGACTGGCTTTTAACTAGTGTGATATAGATACCTTCGGATTGATGATAAAGATTTTCCCTTTAGGAATTCCCATCTTTTTGTAACTAAGCTCATCTGTATCTCTGTTGCCAAATCCAGCATAAAATGGATTGTAATCAGAAGGGAAAAGTGCTTTAATGTCCTGCCAAAGAACAAAAGAACAGAATTTCAAGAGTCTGTCATGATACCAACATAGAGTTCAGCCCAAATCAGTTTGCAGGTGACATCCTGAGTTGGTGGAAAGAATGCAGAAAAGAACTAGTGAAAGATCATTGCAAGTTGTTTGATGGAATCATAGTTTACACTGCCTGGTGCATATGGTTACAGAAAAAAGACCGAGTTTTCTCCCCGCAAAAAAAAAAAAAAAAAAAAAAAGAGACCGAGTTTTCAACAACAGGTATAAAACGGTGATCAAGGTAGTGAACATGTCAATCGATCTTTGTAAAGCAGTGGATGTAGTTTTTCCCCCCTTTTCCTGTAACGGGTGGTTACCTAAACTCTTTTCCTTCTATAAAGTAATGGCAGAGCTTCTGCCTTTTCCCAAAAAAAGAGTTAATTTCACTTTGGACCACCTATATTGACCCTACTTTCACAATGGACCATGCCTAAAATCATGTTTTCACATAACACCATATAATGTTGCCAATTACTATTTCTCATGTTTTCACATAACATCATATATTGACCCTACTTTCACAATGGACCATGCCTAAACTCATGTTTTCACATAAACACCATATATTGACCCTACTTTCACAATGGACCATGCCTAAACTCATGTTTTCACATAACACCATATAATGTTCCACTTTGGACCGGGTACTAGCCCTAAAAAACTTAGGGAAAATTAGAGCCATGCCACTATTATTTCTCAAAATTGGAGCCATGCCATTACTATTTCTCAAAACTTTAACTTAATACTATTATACTCATTGTTGTCTAGGTACTTGGCATTTTCGACCGATGACAATGAATCTAAAATTTAATATGCAACTATGTTTAGCGCAACAACAACAATAACAAATGGTATGGTAATTTGAAGTTTAGATAACCCGGTCCAAAGTGCAACAATTGGTAACATTATATGGTGTATTGTGAAAACACAAGTTTAGGCCTGGTCCATTGCGAAACTAAGGTCAATATAGGTGGTCCAAAGTGAAATTAACTCTTTAAAAAATACTGAGAATAATATGTGTGTTTCTATGCTTGACACCTGCCCGTAAAAAAGAAACAGAGATGATAACAGATTTTATTTATTATTATTGTTCATTTCTGAAGGATATGAGCTATGATATCATACAAGAATAAGAAAAGAGGCAGCTAACAAGAATTCTTAGGTTTTCAAAAGAAGAAGAAGAAAAATTCTTAGCCCTGGAAGGGGTGGAATGAAGATAAGGGAGGGTTAATTGTGGAATTTTTGGATTTAGTTCACTGCAGATTTGAAACAAAAAAGCTCGTATAAGCAAGCCCTTAGACTTCTTATTCTAATAAACAAATTAGCTTTTTTTTCACCTAAAACATTTCATGGTATCAGAGCACAGTGAGTACTGAAATTTGAAACCGATCCTCACAACTGCCTAAAGAAAATTACCTCCAGACATGCAATCTTGAACTCATGTGGTGCTCTTCGTATAACTGAGAAGAACAAAGGAAACATTAGGACACATTAAACAATACTTTTATTGCAGTATACAACACCACCAGTATTTCTAATCGTTGGTAGCTACTTTTCTTTATTAAAGCTGGCCTGAGTTTACAGATTATCTTAGTACAGTTTAATTATACTAGAAAGAAAGTCATTATCACAAGTCATAATAAAATGGTTGAGAGATGATGTTACCTTCCCTGTATAGTGACGGAAATAAACCATCAGGTGAAATAACAACAGGTCCATTAGGCAATACCTTCCCATCCTGCAAGATTGCATAGGGATAACTAAATTATATACATATTGACAATATAAAGTTGCAAATTACTATCAGTACTGCTGAAGATATGGTTAGATCACTCAAGATGAAAATGGTAGGATGGACGGATCTTATATTTACCTGTTTTAGATTGAAGAGGAAGTTTTTAGTCAGGTATGCCTGAACAATAGCTCTAGCACTGAGGAATATTAGTTGATAACCGTTTTCCTAGTTGGGAAAAAAAAGCTCATCAAAAACTCAAGTGGGTAGAATACCCTCCCAAAATAAAGAAAAATGAAACTAAAATTAATTCTGCAGCACACCTTTATTGCAGAAAAAAGGCGAGCAACACCAGACTGACTCCAATCTCGTCCAACTAAAGGCATGACCTGGCCCAACACATCAGACCTGAAATGAAACAATATCTACTAAATTTCAGCCATTCTAAAAAATAAACAGAACATTTATTGTTGTACGGTACGAAAAAGATAAAATGTGGTAACCCACAACATTCCTAGGAGGCTAGGACAGAACCTATGCTGAACTTAGTCTATACTGAGTCCAGGACAGCCTTGCCAACCAACATACTATTCAAATAAACAGAACAGACAATATAGCGAATGGATAGAATAAAAAATTAAGGACAACACATCAATTTTTGTTACAATTCTACTTAAAGGGAGAAACATTAGAATAAAATAACTAGTTATTAAACAAAGCTAGGATGTCACCTCCGAATAAACAAGCCAAATAAAGGTAAGTTTCAGAGTCAGGTTTTATGCATTAAAAAAATTTACATGACATCCTTACTCAGGACATCCGTTTAGAGCAGTCTGATGCTCAGCTTTTTTTATATCAAAGAGGTTTCCCTCCCATTTCCATTAGAGAAATGATTAAGCATCCAAACAGAATAGTCTGATGCTCAGCTTAATTGCAGAGTACCACTACAATGAGAATTTACTGATGTTTCTCAGCTGTTCAAGCACAGCACATGGTAACATTAACTTTAAGTCGTTGTGTATATACTTGATAGTATATTATTTGTTTGGATTATTTATACTAGTTTGCAATTTAATTTACAGTTTGTGACAGTTGACAGATGACTGCCCGGCATTGTTGATTAAACAAGGCTGAGAAACTAATTATACTGAGATGAGTTCAACTTCACCTTGTAATGGTCCCGTCCACATCAGATATGACAATTTTAGCATTCCATTTCCACAAGTAGATATGAGCCTCAACCTAGTAAAGAAAAAAGTATTAATATGCATATCTTTAAAATAAATTATTATTGTTAAGAAGTAGGCATGAACCTGTTGCCTCCCAAGAACTCTGGTGGAGAAGCTAAATGTTATGATATTTTGGCCCTCCTTCAAATTTAATGATGCCACCTGCTCACTAGTGGGAATTAAAGTTCGCACAAATTGCTTTCTTGGTGACTGGTTTATATTGTTCTCTGGAGCCTGCTCATCCATTGGACTCAAGACAGTTTCTGTGTCAAGAAAAATGTCCTCAGATGAATCACTATTGCTACGTTGAAGGGATCTTGATATCCTAAATGGAATGTTCCAGAGCCTCCATCTCCTGCTTGAAGGAGACAGCCCAAGAGAGTCTCTTGAATTAGGCGTTTCTTGGTGTTCAACCGGAATAGCATCAATATGTTCTATGCAGAAGTTTGGGCCAAATACAGCTTTCCCAAGAATGACATGAGAAATTTTACTCCATAAGAAGTATTTACTGTCAAATTTGACAACAAGGTTTACGTTTTTTAAAATTGATGGTCCTGATAACTTGAAATCTTCCTCAAGAACAAGATGTTGCTGGAAAACTTCTTCAGCTGATGCTTGGCCCATTCCTGGCCGTAGCATGTGCCCACAAAGAGAAATATCAAACCCTGCCAGTATACATAAAAAGAAAATACAATGAAACTGTATACAAAAGAAAAAAAGAATAATCTGCAGACCTGACATGTGCTTACCCAAGCCCTTGTGTAATTCAGGATGCTCTTCTTTATATAGTTCCTCTTCACCTGCTGAGTTCTCTGGAATGCTACCTAATTTGTCTTTGTCACTGGTTCCTATGGATGAATATAAACCATCGGGCTTATTGGCCTCGTCTTCAGAAGAGGTTATCTCAGTTTTGTCATGGGAGCTTCCTACACAGGACATGTCAGATTGCTTGCCACAGTGGGAAGAACTGTCTTCACTTTCTGTTTTATTATCTGAAGTAACATGTGACATACCCCCTTCCTCCACTAGATACTGTGATGGATCATTTTGGTCAGAGTGGGTGGTTTTACTCATATCTTCCTCCAGATCAATGTCAACAACAGAAAGATTACTCAGACTAAGCTCAAGATCCCTCTGATGATCAAATCCAGGAGAAAATGGTTCAGTCCCCGAATCTCCGTCATCTATTTGTGATGATAGGTCTAAACAACTTTTAAAAGTATCGAATTTACTAAAATTAGGACTAGCACTTTCTAACTCAGTGTCCTCATTGCTTAGATCACAGACCTTGTCTACATTAGCTGGCACATTGCAAGCATCATTATTCTCAAGCAGTGCAATATCGCATGCCTCATCTTCAGTGGCCAAGGGCTGATACCCCTCATCATCATTCTTGGAGACATCATGAACCTCATCATGGCGAGAGGGGGATTGACAACCCTCATCTTTGTTCTCTGAGATGTTATGAACCTCATCTACACTGATCAAGGGTTGATATCCATCATCATTATTCCCTGACTCCAAGGGTTGATAGTCCTCGCCATTATTCCCTAACTCTGCGACTACTATAGACTCATCTTTAATGGTCAGCACACTAGCCACATCTTCATTAACTGAGGGATGGAGCACTTCATCTCCATTAACTGGGACATGATGCAACTTATCCTTCTCAACTGGTACATCAGCAAGATCTTCTAAAGCCTCTTGTTGATTTCCAGAATCAAACTTAACCTTTTCCTGTGGTATGTATAAATCACCCACAATGCCAGCTTCCCAAACCTCACCACTGCGGCTGAAATCACCACTTGAGCTCTCTCCAGGCCCCAAATGGAACTGGGGGTCACTTAGCTGCACATCCTCCATATTCTCCTCCGTTGAAGAAATGGGGGCGGTGAGGACATGCCCATCCACACTAACCAAAACCATCTCTGAATTGCCCCCATCAGGTTGCTTTGCCAAATCTTCCTCTACCTCCAACCTGCTATAATTGTACTCATCAAACTCCTCCATAGGTTGCTTCCCTTGACTCTCTACATTCAACTCCGGGCTACCCGGCCTGCCTTTCGCTCCGATGTAAAGATCCCCGTCGCTCTTACTCCGCATCGGAGGCTCAGGCCCACTGCTAGCTTCCCCTTCTTCCTCTGAACTTGTTCCAGAATTTTCACTGCCAGGCACAAGCTCCCGCATGAAGTAGGCTTGGCCAGAGTTGTCAAGCAGCATGTGGAAGTTGGCGTCCACGCCATTGACGGTGATGGTGACGACCTTCTCCGCGCCCTTGAGAACGCCCTGGAACTTGCCGAACCTGACGTACCATGGCGTACTCCGGTACGAGCCGTCAGGCTGCTCGACCGCGATGATGTCGACCGCGCCGCCGAACGGGTGGAACGGCGTCGCGACGGAGTACACGCCCTGCGAGATCAGGGAACCAACCCGCCCAACCACGTTCATCTCCGCAGCAGTAGCAGCAGTATCCTTCGATCACCACGCCCACCTCGCGCATGGGGGTTCCACCTAGAACCCCCCAAATTCCCCTCGAAACAAACTGCACAAATTCGGCAGCGCACCACGCATCAAACAAAAAAATTCCCTGACGAAGCAGAATGGGTTGATTAATTGGAGCGAAACGAACCCAAATCCGAGCCCGGATGGATCTCCAACCAGCGTGAATGAGTAGAGGGTAGGCGGAAGCCGGACGAGAATGGGTACCTCGAATTCGATTCGAACGGAAGGCGGAAGCCGACCACGCACGCACGAGCGCGGGGGAGGATGGCGCGATGGGGGAAGTGGAGAGAGGAGACCGTCCACGCCGTGGCTCCGGGCCTGTCTCGCCGGCGACGGCGAGCCGCGCGCACGACGACCAGCCTCCGGGCTCTGCAGATCGGGAACCACGAGAAGGGGAAGCGGAGGAAGGGAGGGAGCGGAGGTCAGGGAAGGAAGGGTCGAAGGAGAGAAACGAGGGAGATGCGAGGGCATTTAGGTAATTCCCATTTTTCTCTCTCGCCGTTCAAAATAAGAATTCTATATACACGCCGCTGAAAATTCCATCCTCGAGCCATATTTCATGGGGAAACCGCAAAACTTCGTAGCGAAGACTACCAAAATTCGAGAAGCCGCACGACGCGCTTCTGGTATACTCCTACTCCTTCGAGTCCTCTCCAATGGGGGACGTTCGAGAAGCTTCTGGAACCTTCCTTCCGTGGGGAGGTAGGACAGGTGGCCGTTGGGTGGGAGGCATTGATAGCGTCCCGCGCTCGCACACGTAGGCGCTCGGAGACTTGACGGGGGCAGCGCACGAGGGACATGCGGTCCACCACTACGCCTCGCGAACACACTGCACTGCAAGCTCGTTACACTGACACGTGGGCCACGTTGTTTTCCGGGGCCACGTGTCATTGTCTGGGGCTGGGTATGCAATGGATGGCCGTAGAAATTTCCAGCGGCATAACCCGCCGCCGCATCGCGGGAAAATCGTCGCGAGGATTATCTAGGGTAGGCTGTCAGCGTGGAGTTGCCAAAATGTTTTGATTGGACGGATTAACCGAAGTAGGTTTACAAAAATTCGGGTCACGTGAGGCTGGCACCGTGCACCCCCGCAAAGATTTTTTAAAAAAATTTCTAAAAATATCATATCAAATCTTTAAACTTATGTATAGAGCATTAAATATAAATAAAAAATAAAACTAATGATATAGTTGGGTTATAAACGACGAGACGAATCTTTTAAGCCTAATTACGTCATAATTAACCATAAATATTACAGTAATCCACATGTGCTAATGATGAATTAATTAGGCTTAAAAATTCGTCTCGTGATTTACGGTCTAACCGTGAAATTAGATTTTTTATTCATGTCCAAAAACTCCTCACAACATCTGATCAAACGTCTGATGTGACATCTCCAAAAATTTTTGGAAGTAAGCGTGCTCGATGGGGATGTCCACTGTCCAGTCCACGTGTAAATATTTTAGCCCTGACAAGATAACCTTGTTTGCGCTTAATAAACTATTTGCGAACAGTAACAAAATGCATCGCGACTGATTGGTCTTGTCATTATTGTTGTCGCTCACAGTTGACCCTACCTAACTGTTCATCGGTGGTGTTAATTTGTTATATACTGTAAGAAATCACAATCCTGCCCTTTGCAGCCATACCGCTGTTTCAAGTCGTCGTCTCCGCGCGCGTGTGCGTGCGTGCGACCGCGATGGTGCGAAGGAAGAAGCAACGGCGGCGAGCGTGCATACATACAGATGTCGCCCGCGTGTTTCAACCCATTTGACAAAAATCCGGCTCTACCGGGGAATATGCCCCTGCGCGGCTGCGCCTCCGTTCGTACGCGCGGACGCGGTGTCAGGTGCCGTGACGCAACCGGGCTGGTGTGTGTTACCGTCTGCTTCTACCGCGTGATTTCCGTGACGCGACCGTGGTGTTGTGTTGTGTGTGCGACTTACCGTGCGCTTCCATTACGTGATTTCTGCGTGTGTTTCCAGAAGCGACCGCGACAGGGCGCGGGCGCGGGCCGTCGCCGTGCCGATGTACGCGAAGGCGACCGTGTTGGTGTGGCCAGCCGATCGTGACGTGGATAGATATGGGTTTATCTCTGAGATGTGGTCCGAGAAAAGATTGAAAAGATTTGGATATGATATGATTACGGATGAGTTGTGCATGGGCCTCACAGCCACAGGTGACCTGAACACGGGTGTCAGCTGGGCCTGGGAGCTAGCGTTTCCAAGCCCAAATCGGCAAATCCCCTAGAAGAGGCGGTCGTACGGTGAGCGGCCTAGTAACCGTGTGCGCGCGATGCACCGGCCCATTGATTTTCTACTAGCGCGCGTCGAAAGCAGCGCAGGCTTTTGAGCCCCATTTCGGCTGGCCGATCAAAGCCCGGTGGTTACTTCCCCGACGACACGACATGAGCTGGTCGATCTCGCAAGTTTCGTCTTCCGCGGCGCCGTAACACGGCACGACCCCGCACATCGGTGCGTTTTTCCGTTCGACCACCATGTGTTGCCGACGTACACCTCCCTGTACAACTCTCAACTATCAAAGGTTCAAGCGTCGGCATCCAAACGACTTAGCTCAAATAGTGCTAGTACAATTAGCTAACCACCGGACCATTTTGAGTAGTAACAGTAGCTACGAGCGTAAAAGACGGTGAAAACGCCTGCGTCACCAGGCAGTGTACAGTGCTCGCTGTCCACTGTCCAGTGTCCACTAGTACTCCACTGTCCAGTCCACGTGAACACTGTCAAGTAATATAAGCGAGGCAACCATCCAAACGAGACGGTAACCAGTAACCACCGTGTTAAACGCGACACGACTCGCAAGTCGCAACCTTTCCTTTCCCAATCCCATCTCCCTCCTCGAGTCCACACCCGCTACGCCTCCCCAAGTCAACCTCCCCACCAAACGCTCACCAATCTCAAAGCGCATCCGACCCCCACGCACCCACCACATAACCCCGCCTTCACTTCCACTTCGCCACAAGCACACCGACAAGCCCACCACGCATTTCGCAATTCCCCCCTAACTCACCTCACCACAGATCTCGCCATGGCAGGCATGGCCGCCGCGCGCCGCCTGCTTCTGCTCGTCGCCGCCGTCGCGGGATCCCTCATCCTCCCCGCAGCGGCGGAGATCAGGACGGAGACCTTCAAGGAGGACCCGCGGCAATCAATCCTGTTCGAGAAGTTCGGGTTCTCGAAGACCGGGGCGGTCCGGATCGTCATCACCGGCGCCGGCGTCTCCTCCTCCTTCGCCCGCGCCGACCCGAAGCAGCTCGGCTTCTTCCTCCTCTCAGACGAGTCCCTCTTCCAGGCCATCTACGAGGCGCAGGCGCGGCGGGTCCCCGAGAAGAAGGAGGAGATCGCCGGCGGCGGGCCGGACGAGCCCGACGTCTCCGGCTGCGTCCTCACGAGCCCCTACGTGAAGACCCTCTTCACCTTCGCCGATCTCGGCCGCGGCCACTACAACAAGACGTTCCCCGTGACACACCCCGACGAGTACGGCCTCTACTTCGCCAATTGCGCGCCGGAATCGCTCGTCACCATGAGAGTCCGCACCGAGATGTACAATTCGCTCCCCGACGGATCGAAGGACTACCTCCCCGTCGGCCAGGCTCCGGTTCCGGCGATCTACGGCTTCTCCGCTGCATTCTACGCCGCCTTCCTCGCCGCCTGGCTGTACCTCACGATCCTCTCCCGCGACAGCCGCGGCGCGGCGCACCAGATCCACCACCTCATGTCGGGGCTCCTCGTGGCGAGAGTGCTCTACTGCCTCTCCGCCGCCGAGGACCAGCACTACATCCGCGTGACGGGAACGCCGCACGGGTGGGACATCGCGTTCTATCTCTTCCAGCTTGTGAAGGGGGTTGTGTTGTTCGCGGTGATCGTGCTGGTTGGGACGGGCTGGTCGTTCCTCAAGCCGGTGCTGCAGGATAGGGAGAAGAAGGTGCTCATGGTGGTGATCCCGCTGCAGGTCATGGCGAATATCGCGTCTGCGGTGATTGGGGAGACTGGGCCGTTCTTGGATGGGTGGGTGACATGGAATCAGATCTTGTTGTTCGTCGATGTGGCTTGCTGCTGCGCCGTGCTCTTCCCGGTTGTGTGGTCGATGCGATCGCTCCGGGAGACTTCCAAGACTGATGGCAAGGCTGCGCAGACTCTGTCGAAGCTCATCTTGTTCCGGCAATTCTATGTCGTGGTGATTGGATACTTGTACTTTACAAGGATCGTCGTGTATGCGCTCAAGACCATTGCTAGTTATCAGTTCCGGTGGGTGAGCGTCTTGGCTGAGGAGGTCGCCACATTGGCGTTCTACCTCTTCATGTTCTATACATTCAGACCGGCTGAGAGGAACAAATATTTTTCGCTCGACGAAGATGAAGAGGAGGCTTGTGAGATGGTTCTTCGGGAAGAGGAGTTTGAGCTTTGAAGAGTTGCAGTGATTCACAGCAATGTGGGATGGTAATTGCCAGGAAAATATCTCAGCCTGTTTCATTTGATCTCCCTGCACTGTGAGAAATAGTGTACCATACGAATTTCAGGATATAGCTCATCGTCTTGTATTTATTACAGCGATGAAAGGTTGTTTTGTTCCTTAGCTTCAAATTTTACTGATGAGACTCAGGATACTTGACTGGATATGTACAATGTGGAAGAGTTCTTGCTTAGAGTGCAATTTGGAAGGAATTAATTTTCAGCAACGTGGAGTATTGTTTAGGCAAAAACTTGAAACTGTCTGCATTTTTGTGTGGTAGCCAGTCCTTTCATTTGGCATGTTTGACTTCAGCTGCAACTTCTGTTGCACACTTCAGTATCAATTGAGGACTTTGATGTGATGCTCAACACTTGCTACCCTGATATAATTTCCCGATTCCCACTTGATGCATTCTGGTCTCATCGTCCACTTCTCTCCCCTGCCTTGTTCTCTTTATTTTTGTGCATTACAAATTTACACTTAATGAAAATGTCTTGTAGTACTAGTAGTATATATCTGTCAAATACTGGGAAACAGACATTGTTTGAGATCTTCATGAGTCAAGACCTACTAACATGTCGAGGGGCAGGAGAGCATCCCAAACTGAAATTAACAAGAGCACTGCTGGCCTCAATTAGGCATGTGTAATGGACGTGACAACAGGACAACTGGCTTGGTAGCGCATCACTCTCCAGCTTTTTTTGCATGGATCGATGCCAATTGACAGCGGCATTTTAAATCATTGAGACCCTAACCACTGAAAAAACTACCAAAGTTGGTACAAAAGGCATGACAAGATCTCGTCGGTGAGCCTAATGATTCATCCCTGGTTAATCTTTCTCTCGTTCGTGTGAGTTGTGTTGCCCATTTTGTCTTTCAACTTTTTATCATCAAACCAAACCCAGTTTACCAGAATTTTGGCATATCAATTTTTTTTGGTAAGGTTGAAAATGGGCGGTCCAAACAAGCCCAAAATGTGCATTACCTAACGCCGATCCTTGTCATTTCAGACACCAGTAGGGTAGTACGATTGAAGACGGAACAGACGCTACTTTCTAAAATGTTGCTTACTATCCATGATGCCTTTCACGAAATCCGTTTTGGCTAAGGACAGCAGAGCTGGTAACATAGGTTGGTACCGGCAATTAGCTCAGTGGTTAGTGGTCGCCAACTAACGCACAGGTTTGGAATCTTTAAATTCCAAGCATTATTGTTGTCTCGAAATTCCCTTTCGAGTTGCACCTAATTGCCACTTTCCCTGTGCTCGGCAGTGTGTAGTCGTAGCACCGAGTTGCAAGCTGGTTGCTGGAGTCGCTTCGGGCCTTCGGGCTCGGGTTACAGAATCAGGGGGTGCCCAGGAGGCCAGGAGCCCGGTCCGGAAATTTTTTTCACCAATTTTCTCCATATATGTGTCTCTTAAATACAAATTTAGACATCTACATCAACCTAAACTCGATATAAAACAGTGAAAAGCAACCAAGTGGCACCCTTTCATTTCATCCTCCGCCCTACAGGATCTATTTGATAAAAATTGTAGCAAATCCGGAAAAAGTATTAGGATCACGGGCCGTATTACAGAGGCAGCCAGAGAGTTGGTAGGCTATTAATGGGCCACTTCTTTCTAGGGTATGAGCGTATCACGAATTTTTTTATTTTCTTTTTATTAAATATTTACATAAATATTTTTTTGGATTTAAAATTTACAAACATATACCCTTGCTGTCCACTGGTAGGGTGGCAAGCCGATGGAAGGAACGACGCCGGTAAGACAAATATACAATTTAGTCCTTGCAACCCTCTGTAAGTGCTAGAGGACTAAATTGCAAAATAGCACGCGATGCAATTTAATTCCTTGCCACCATTGGGTGCCGCTTGCAAAATGGAACGCCCTCGGCGCCACACACAACCGTTTTTGAGCTGCACATTTTGCATGTGCACCCTTGTCGCCCTTTGCCAAGGCAGTAAGGGGTGTGCTTGCAAAATGTGTAGCGTTGTTTCGTCTGTGTCCTACGCCTACCGATGGACGTTTGCCACGTCAGCATGCCGCCTTCTAGAGGACAGGGGTATAGTTTTGTAAATTTCAAATTTAAAAATATACTTATATACATATTTAATAAAAAAATAAAAAAAATCCACTTATCACAGCAATTATAGAGAAATGAAGGGGCTCTCGTATTACCAATATTTTTTAGCTGATGCTGAAAAACTGAAATGCCAAGTGTTGTACAAAGTACAAATGATGTACCATACATATTCACCATCAAATTTTAGTTTACACTTTACATGTATCTGGGATTCTGGGCTACCAGAAGTTCATACACTTTTCTATACTTCTGTGGGGGCGGTGGGGCCACAGCGGCAAAGCTTTATGTAGGTTTGCTAGTTTTGGGTGCGCTGTTCCAGAATATGCATCTAATAATCGTTTCATTGAACATTGCATTGCAACTGCATCAAGTGCAAACACCCAGGGTCCAGCTGGGCACATCTCATATTTGCTCCACTTTGAACGCTCCAGAATCAGTAGTATCCCTTCATCTGCTGATCCATTTCATGCTCAATATCAGGCACCATGTGTACCGGAAATATTTGCAGTGCAACACAGGCTCAGTACCATGGTTACAATTGTTTTTTCTCTGTCCGCGCCAAAAAGTCATTAACTGCAAGTGAAGCATCACCATGTGAGACGGCATTCTCTGGCTCCGGCATGTAAAGTGTAGTAGCAGAAGCCTGAAAAGCAATGCAAGAGGTTACCAATCTTCGCTGGGACTTCAATTAAAAATAAATCCCCTTCCAATGGGTTCAAACTGAATTGGATTCATTACGATGTTCTAAGGGAGATTAGTAGTACCTTCGTGTCAAATTGCAAGTCTCCACCGTTAATTGTTGAAAGAATAGCACCATGAGCTTTTAACCACACTTCACATTCTTCTGATGCTTCACTATCAATTCTTAAGAATCCCAAAATTTGCGCAACATATCCCACTGGTATAGTTGGGCGATATGATTTAGACATGCATTTTACAGCCTCTAAACGCATTCGCTCCACATAAAGATCTGTCAAAGAGGTCATCAACAGGCATCAGAATTTTCATGTATACAGAAGCACAATTTTTAGTAAAATAAGGAAGTAGATTGAATTGATACATATGGTAGGGTCCTTTACCCATGAGGCACGAATTTAAGTTCGGCGCTTGCTTGTATAGTTTAAAAAATAGGACATAATTTCCAGATGAAACAGCAGAATGAACTGCAAGGGCATGCTTGACAGCTTCATCTTTTTTGGCTTCTTTCGATAAGCTGAAAAAATTACCATATCAAATGTGGTCTAACAACTAAAAACTAGTAAAAATTTCTGTCATCTATAAAACGGTACCTTGCCAATGATGACAGCAGGTCTCGTTTATTAGAGTGTAACATGACACAGAGCAAATTGTAGGCAGAGAATTCAAAATAACAGCCCTTGATTCCCTCTGCATATAACCTCTTCAGTTGTGACTGGCACTGCAAGAAATGTTGCAAGCATAACAGTTAGAACTAAAACACTCATTTTTGTAAGATAAAGGAAGCTTTTATTGATCTCAGATGATTACATCAAGAGATGTTGCACGCATAATAGTTAGAACTAAAATACTCATGCATCAGTTAAATGGATGTAAGCATTAGTTTTCCGCACAAAGATTACAAATTTACAACTATATTCTTCCTCAGTTACAAAGGTTGCAGTTTCAAATCGCAATCAATTTTCCAGAAATAGTAGTGCAGTTATGGGCTTATGGCCCCAAGGGGTACTGTTCAAACGATTTACTGTAGCACCGTGAGAATTAGTCTCATCTAGATAGGATTAGATTAGTTAGTTAATATTGAAGATAAATTCTTAGGGTCAAGTTATCCTATCTATATAAGTATGATTGTAAGTTTTCATTACACAATGATAAAAATTAAAGTTGACCTAAGCCTCAGAACATGGTATCTCACATAATACTCCCTCCAGCCATAATAAGTATCATTTTAGAAGCTGCACAAATCACTTTGAACAAAATTAAAGTTTAAAATATAATTATTCATCATATGAAAATAAGTGATACAGCAAAAAAAAATTGTCATACAAAGCTTCCATAATATGACATTTATGCAACTATTATTATATCTATGCAAAGAATTAAGTGGACAAAGTTATGTGTTATTTGAATGTCAAAAGTTAGTTCAATACTACTACTCCTATTCTATTCTTGACGTTTTGGACAATGACATGGTCTTCAAAATATAGCTTTGACCATTGCTTTTCATTAGAACATAAATGAATATCCTAAGAAATCTACACTTTTATGAAAGTACTTTTTAAGGCTAATCTATGCATATAATTTCAAGTTTTTAAACTAAATATTTTAAAACCTATTTGCAATCAAAGTTATAAAAATTTGACTTGAACCTTGTCCAAAAGGTCAAGAATTATAAAACCGGAGGGAGTATTAGAGGATATTGTAGATTGGATAGATTGCATCGCCTATTGTGTAGAGGATTCTTTCCCTGTATATCTCCTCAGATTGAGGATCTGATGTAATCCCTTTATTTGGCTATATATACAATCCACCGCCCCCCTTCCATGGGTGTGAGGCGTTTTCCTACTCTCCATATCTCTACATGGTATCAGATTCTCCGGGTTTTTCTCTGCCCTGCCCGTCGACTACCTCACCGCCACGAACGCGTTGTTGCGCCCCATCCCCTTCGGCCAGGAAGTCTACTGCATCGACGCTCTCCACCTCATCAGCCACCTCGGCTGCTGCCTCCGCCGAATCCGTCGCCAGCCCCTACGTCAACCCGTATCCCGCCATCGCGGTCAAGACGCATGTGCCGATCACCCTGGAGTCCAAGCACTCGAACTACAGCAAGTGGAAGCAATTCTTCACCATCATGTGTGGCAAGTTCGGATTGCTCGACCACATCGACGGCACTGCCCCGCCGCGCCCCAACGACGTCGCTTGGGCTCAGGCGGATTTCTGCATCCGCAGCTGGCTGTTCAGATCCGTCACCGACGACGTTCTAGATCTCTCCATGGAGCCCGATCAAACTGCCCGCCAGCTATGGCTCGCCATCGCCGTTATGTTTCAGGCCAATCCAGTTCACCATCACTGCACAAAGCATATTGAGACATCCATTTTGTTCGCAAGAAGGTTTCTTTAGGACAGGTTCGTGTGCTCCATGTCCCGTCCTCTCACCAGTTCGTGGACAATATGAGGCTTAACGGTTCATTTAATTACTGAGTTTCGGTCCAGTCTTTGCGTTCGCTCTCCTCCCGCTGCGACTGTGGGCGGGTATTAGAGGATATTGTAGATTGTATAGATTGCATAGCCTATTGTGTAGAGGATTCTTTCCCTGTCTATCTCCTCAGATTGAGGATCTGATGCAATCCCTTTATTTGGCTATATATACAATCCATAGCCCCCCCCCAACCCCCCCCCCCTTCCACGGTGTGAGGCGTTTTCCTAATCTCTCTATAGGGTGTACTAATTTGTAGCTACAGGGAGTAGTAAGTGGGACCAAACTTGGGATTGTCAGTGCCAGCCAATCAATAGAAAAGCAAAACAACCCTTGACCTTTAGTTTCTTTACACATGCTTTCTAACAAAACTATGAACAGAAATAGAAGTGGTACAGAGCACATGAACAATTATTTGATACCCCAAGAGAATCAAATATAGCTAATCATACCTGGTTATATTCAGGTAGGTCACCAGCCTGCATTGCTAAACGTGCATGGGTTTCATAAACCTGAAATAACAAACCTAAATGTTACAGAGTCACTGGACATAGCTAAATTTCTGGTGCACAGCATTTACCAATATTTTCTTATAGATGATAATAGTAATGGTGGCATAACTAATACGATATATTAATATCTTGACGGAAGTAACTTGTAGAGACACTACATTTTTCTAGTTGCTAACACATTGTGGTAAGCACAATAGGATGATGAGAAGAATTTAGGATACCTTGATAGTAAGTTCATTCTGGATTCTCTGAACTGTGAGATCTTGGCGAATAGACTTTAGTTGGTCACATTTGTAAAGATAATTCTTTTGAGATGTTTTGACCAAGGAAAGGGCCTTCTCCAAGACATGCTCCGGTCTTACCTGCCAAGGAGAAGAAACAGTTGGTAGGATCAAATAACAGGCTAACAGCAAAAAAGAAGAAAGAAAGACTTGCTATCAATGTTTTTTAATTAAAAATCCTGAACAGTTGGCAGGTTTTATTACTGTGGCAGGATCAGGTGCTGATGTAAGCCGAAGATATTGTTTCTCGATTTCCTGGCATGTTCCCTTGACTGTCAGTGCATCCCAGTCCATATCCTCCACAGCCAAGGTACTGCCATCTTCACAGCTTCTGGAAAGAAGAGCTGAAACAGCTCTTCGTGCATGTACATTGGCCATTACATCTTTCCTTGCTGCATAATTCCTTGATTTAGATGGTGAATTCTGGTTCTTCTCAAAACGCTTTGATCTATGCTCCCTGCGCTTCTTTTCCTCTGGTGAATTTGCTAGTGTGGTTGCACTGGTATAATATTTGGTTAGATCCTGTTCCTTGTCACTATCACTTGAAGCGTTTCCATTTTGCATTGAACCTGAGTAACTGCTGATCTTTTGCTTCTTGGCAGGCTGCTGACTGACTTTGTTTGCAGTTGCTTGATGAGACTGGAAAAACTTTCTGGAATCCCAGTTATTACTCTGCATGGAATTTAGTTAAATATTTCAAAGACTAAGTAGAGAAATAGCAGAAGCATGGGGTAGTGCATGCATTGATATTGGCAGCTTGAGAATGGAAAACGGTGCAGTTAAAATATGAAAGTCTATTCCTCCTGTACTTTGACTGTTTGATTACAACAGTTTGCAAGAGGTTACCATGCCAGTTCTTACCATTATGTTTCTGGCTTCCAAATTAATATTAGTGTTACCGTTCACCAACCCTTTTATTGGTTGTACCTTATCTGTGACCTTTTCCTCAACAACAGGCTCCCACCTACTTTTTAGGCGTCTCCTGTTGGTAGAGGTCGACAAGGACGGACTTGAATTGTTTGCACTGCCATGCAGAAAACAAATAAAAAAAGATCAGAAAATATATGATTCAGCGTAGCACAGAAGCAGCAATGACTCAAAAGTCTTTATAGTGAAAGGAAGAGATCCTCACAATAAGCCTACAACATGAATTTTGGGTATTGCAGTTCTTGGCAAAATTAGATGGATCACCTTTAACCCAGTGTGTAAGTAATGCAACCATTTGCTTAAGTATTTTCTAGGATTATCATGGTTAGAGATCAGAGAAAGGGTTTAATATTTCAAATATTGTTCACGAAATGATACATATCCATGGTTCCACCGTATATGGCCCAATAAAATTAGCAGATGTCCAGGAATGGGGGAGGCATATCCAGTTATACAAAATCTGAAGTCGCCTTACTGTTATTGCAGATAAATTGATCTTTGTGATATTTGCTTAGATCCTAGCACTTTTGATGGTGCCAGCTCCAGATAACACAAATTAACCAAAAGATAGCATTGTTAAAAGGTGTAAGTTGGAATTTGGTTCATTGCATAAGTGCTTCTTGTGCAGAAGTACAATTCTAGTTAAACAAAAGTCCAAAGTAACAGACCAACAATTTCAATCGATGTATTTCAGTACTCAAAACACTACATTATCACTGTCCAGAGAAGCCAGAAGCACTAACCTTGTTTTTGGAATGGTTGCAACATTTTCTAGCAAAGGAAGAAGTGGCTCAGTGTCCCAATTCTTAGTAAGAAGGGTTCCATCAGCAATGGCTTTGTTTTTTATCTGAAATTATACAAGGGAAGACAAGACTGATATATAGAGTCAAACAATTTAAACCATTCTAAATTGATGTATCGTGTAACAGAACCAAAAATAATCAACAAAGGAAAATTTGAATGAAGCACCACATCAAGCGGGACAGGCGGTGGCCAATAACTGGAGTGGATTCAACTAGAAAACTACGACCAGCCATTTGCTGTGAATGGCAAACTGGCAATAGCTGTAGTCACTAAAACATGTCAATTTAATTATACATCTATTCAGCGAATTAATCATCCCTTACAGCTTACAAGTTCCAGGGCCTCTACATGACTGATACGAGCCAAAAGATGCCAATCTTTTTTACAACAAAATGCTGGCAACTACTAGTAAATAACAAAGCATGAAAACAAATATTTACCTCTTCTATCATACTCTGGCAAGCAGCCCTCTGGGCCTCATCTTTGCAACAGTTGAGATTTCTTGTAGCATAATTGTTTAGTGAAAAAGGGAGTTGTCTCTAAACAACGAGAATGGAAAAGCAAACGGTGAGTATGCAAGGACCAAAATATCTTCCTTGATTAATTATAAGCATAATATTTATACATTCTAGTTTGTTCGTTTATTTTTTGTTATACTTATCTCCCAAAGAAATAAGCCAATGTGTTCCCATATAAATAAAACGAATTTAACATTATCAATTAGATATAATAAACCAAGATATAATTCAATTAACCATTTGATATGCCAATAGCTAACAGATAGTCATTTTTTATAGAATAAATTGGTCATTTTTAACAACCAAAGTTTCGCAATGACTAGGGCCAAATCCATCTTTTCACTTAACACTATGCATAGGTACCATTTCTTGCGGTTTGGACCAGGGTTTACAAATATGCAAGGTTAGCCAAAAAAAAAGAAAATGTAGTTGGTTATAGTATGAAATAAATGGAATTTCATTGCTACATATGGACATTTACAGATTATATTTCCTATTTTGCTATGGCGATAGTTTTAGCTCCGTTGAGAGACCAATGTGGGTTGTTAATCTTTTTATGGTTTTATTGGTGGTATGTTGTAAGACCTTGGTAGTGGGCATTGGGGTTTGCTAACTCTTTCAGCCACTACCTTGTTTTCTCTCTTGCTTAATGAAATGATACGCAGATCTCCTACGTATTTGGAAAAAAAAAATGGTGATTGAGATATAATGAACTCAACTTGATTTTAATTTTCTGATAGAAAATAATGTAGCCATATTTGTAATATTCTGTTAAAGTGAGCCCTAGAGTCAATGAAATATTCTATTAAAGTCTAAGTAAATGGAAGAGAATAAATGGTCTTGATTGGAACTGAAAACCAGAAAGCTGCAACTGTTACCATTGCATCAAATTATTATTAGTGAAGCACGTACAAAATGAACCCCGGTCCAAAGTGCAAAAGGTTGTAACTATTTATGGTGTTATCTGAAAAGATGGAAATACTAGTCACAGGAAACGGGGTCAAAGGTAGCATCCCTCAACCCAGAAACGCTGTTCCCGTCCCAGGAACGCAAAGACATTTTCGTCCCCGCCGTGTAAAAACATCTCAAAAGTAGCGTATTGCGTTCTTCGACCCCGTTCCTCAACCCCAATGACCCGGTAACTTTGTGACTATTAGCACTAGTCCATTGTGAAAGTTTTTAAGATGGCCCAAACTGAAATTTACTCTTTTTATATGAGCGCAAAAATAACCTCAGAAAATCAGAACATAATGTGCCAGAAATGAAGAGAAGAGCAGAAAATTACAGTATCATTCTTCACCATGGAAACACTAACATAGGCAGGCTTTTTTGCCAAATCAGCACCTAAACTTTTCTTCTCACTCTTTGGTATTACCATAGAGAAACCTGGAGCAATTCGAGGAACCTGCATTTTGTTTTGGCTTGAAGTTTCTGTTGTCATAAAAACCTGCAATTTTGGCTCGAATTTTTCAGAAACATGGTTGACTAAGTAAATATTTGTGTTTGGACCTTTTGAACCTACAGTATTCTGTTGATCACCATGGTTGCTTGGCTGAATGGGATTCAAATTCACAGTGCTCTGTGGGTACACTGGCGTCTGGCCAGCATAATGGTTGTAAGACCTTGGGTTACCTGCTACCTGGTCAGCATACCGGCTTTCCACCAATGGAATGTGCGTCTGGTTGATATACTGATTTTGAGGTTCTGGAGCAACTGAAGCCTGTAGGTTGATGAAATTTAGATATAGTGATTTCTCTTCTTATGATGAAACAATGTATACAACGAGCTAAAAAGCACAAAAAAATTGCCAAGTCAAACTAGAAAGGAAGAAATGTCACTTGAAGGCCTACAGGCTACAAGCAATAAAAACCCTTCATACAATCACAGATGATTTTTTTAGCATGCAAGTTTCTCCATACAATCGCAAAGAAAGGTACTGGTGCCACTCAAATCTAATAAAGAAAGTACGGAAACAATCATCATGGATTCCAACATTCTAGTATCATAAAGAGCATGTTTGTAGCCCACGAAACTCATCGTAAAAGAATGCTGCATCCAAATGCACAGAAAGCAGATGAAGTTGAATTTGAGATAAGCTGACTAGGTATAACATATATGCAACACAAAATAAGTAAATATCATAAGTTGATCGAAAGAAAGAAATGATTGTCCCAGATAGCAACATAGCCAGATATCCTAAAACTTATGATAAATAAATGACCAGGCTGAAGACTACATATAACTAGTAACTATACTATACAGCAATATACCTGAATAGGAGGCGCAACAGATGAACTTGAATTACTTTTCCATGACGTAGTTCCTGGTGGAGGTGGCTGAATACTGGGATAGGAGTAGCTAGAAGTGGTGTTAACAACTGTGTTACTGTTCCCAACTGGATCTCCAGCAGGATTTGGCACAGTGTGATTGTAATAGCGTGGCCACTGGTTGTACTGTTGCTGGTATGAGAAAGAATTGGTAGGTGTTGAAATGGAATGCTGTACTGCATTGGTATTGGATGTTGGATAGTTCTGGTATGACTGCAGATAATTGTTTTCAAAGCTTCCACCATTCCATGTGTTGTTTTGATAATGGTAATTGCTAGTTCCATATCCTGGCACAGTCTGATGACCACCAGCATTGTAATATGTGTTACTTGTGGGACCAACGTAAGACTCTGAATTCTGAAATGAAGTAAGAGGCTGATGAGCTGCACCTGAATGTTGATTTGCTCCTCCTTGCAGGATAGAAGAATCATTTGTAGTTTGTGGGTAGTTATAACAGTTTGCATATTCTGCAGCAGTGTAGCCAGGTTGAAGTGAACTTGAGTAAGGCACGTGAGAATGAGTTGCATTTTCTATGCCCATAGTTGGCTGAGCATTATGAGCTGCAGTGCTTGCCACATTCTGATTGTCTCCCAAAACTGAAACATCCCTTTGTGGATCATAATAAACAGTATCTTGACTTCGATTGTTCACCGGATAGCTCCACGGGACTGTAGATACCCCAGTTGAAGAGGACCATGAATGCTGCCCCGAAGCTAAAGGCGGGTAAGGAGATGAATTTGTCTGCCCCGAAATGCTGGCCTGCCATTAGCAAATAATGGGATCGTCATCATTTATATATTGACATCATGCACACAACGTTCAAGTTACAAAAGCTATGAACAAAAGAGACATCCTCGCTGCAGACAACTACATTGACAAAATGCTTCAAAACACGCTGGCGCAAATATTGCACACTAGAATGATTTGTACAACTAGACTTCCATATGACCATAAGGTTGTCAGTAGTAGCAGGTAGTTCTATGCATTAAAAAAGACCTTCGAATCCGATCAAACTTCTGCTTTTTTTTTCAAAAATGTACAAACCACCTTGTATGAATTGTTTTCTTATCTAAATTTTACTTTCACCAGTCACCCACATCCTCAAATTATCTGTAGTGTCCTAGCATAAGTTTCAAATTCCTTGCCTCCTTAATAAACCGCACGCCCTAAATAAACAATTTCATGCCTATCCATGGAGCTTAACATACCGAAACTAGCAGCAAAATTAGTTCTCAAAAAAAAAAAATCAGACATGTCGCATCGTCTACCTCGGCAGGAGTAGCACCGGATCCAGCGGCCACCCCGGCGCCGTGGCTCGCCATCCTCCCCCTCCTGGACCTCCAACCCTAGCGACCGGTCAACCACCGCCGCCGCCGCGCACAACCGAGCGACCTCGATTGGTGGAGCGAGCAGAGAAGCGGATCGATTGGGCGAGTAGAGAGCTCGCGGAAATTGGAGGTAGGCGGAGGCGCAAGCCAAGGGCGCGGTGGATTCAGGGAGGAATCGCGCGTGGTTTTTTTTTTTTTCTTTGGATGATGCAGGAAGCGAGAAGAGGCGATGATGTGCCAGATACGGAAAGGAGAGAGCGATTTTTCTTCCTTTTTGGTTTTCCTTTTTTACCGCGTCGCTTTGCTGTTTGGTCGGAGGCTGAGAAGAGAAGAGTATAGGAAGCCAGCCGGAGACGTGAGCCGGCTTTGGCATGAGCCCGGGCGTGGGAGTGGGTGTTGTGCCTGGCCCATTTATGCCCAGCTTCTCCCAAAATTTAACAATTGTGTTGATTGTGTGTTCAACATGAAAACATATGCAGTGGCAAAAATTCTCATTCAATTGGAACAAATCGGTTTGCCACCAAATAACTTGTTTCAACTCGAATTTTGGATGAACACTACATATGTCGCTGAAAACAAATAATGGAAAATACTAGATAAATAAAATAACGATATGGTGGTTTGCATAGCGCCTAGTGACCATGGAGAGTTGTGCTGCGGAGAAACAAGGAGGGGACTGGTTCATTCAACCACCAAAGCCATAGATGGTGTGGCCCTGTTGCTTGAGAGCGTAGACAACGTCCATAACGGTGACGGTCTTGCGGTGAGCATGCTCGGCATAGATAACAGCATCGTGGATGACTTTCTTGAGGAAGATCTCAAGCACGCTACGAGTCTCCTTGTAGATTAGCCCTGAGATGCGTTTCACGCCGGCCTTCCTAGCAAGGCGTCGGATCGCCGGCTTGGTGATGCCTTGGATGTGGCTGCGAAGGGCAGCCTGATGGCGCCTAGGGCCACCATAACCATGCCTAGCCATGGCTGCTGACCGGTGGAGCGCGAGAGGTGCTAGTGGAATTCGAAGCTAGAGGAGTGGTAGCGATGATGGTGGTGCTCGGCGTGAGATTTTGGGAAGAGGAGGGGTTTATAAAGAGGAGAGAGATAGGGCAAGGATCAATGCTCGTCGTTGGATGCGTAGGGAATAGACGGATGGGATCAAGACCGAGAGAAATGCCGCGGATCGCTGACGTGGAAGGAGATTTGAATTGGTTAATTGGCGGGATAAATGTAAAATTCTATAGATTAGGCGCCAAATTATATTTTTCGGATGGCAACGCGCGGTATTTGCCTGTTTTAAGTTTGGAAGAGGGTCGATATAAGTGAAGTATTGAATTCTTTCCACAAAAGACACATTCCACCTAGTTTTGCAAGTGTCGGCGTTCTAGCGTGCATGGTTAGATAATCTCTAATCTAGGATCGACCAAGACTCCTGGGTGCACATGGTGTGCTTGTGAGTGCTCAAGGGAACAAAATAAGCACAGCCACCAATATCCAAATTTGGGTCTTCTGTAGGATAATAACTATACTTATGTCTATGCCACTACAGTAGGAATCAGTACAAGCTTTTCCAAAAATGTCAAGCTAACATAAAATAGTGTCTCTGTCAATCTAGTAGAACAGGGGTGTCTAACCTATCTATAGCGCCTATGAATTAGATCTTATACCCTACCATGGCATGTGTTGCCGCCTAAGAGAGACGTAATATTGTTTACATCATATGCCTGAACTAGATCATTTAACTTCTCATTGGAAGTATTGTTTTATCAGACGTGTTGTGGATCTTCTTGCCAGTCCCACCTGCAGCCACAGAGTTCCTTCTCTCCTAGCAAGGATTGTTTAGAGAGAGTTTCCCATAATCTTTTATCTCTTCCTGTATCAACTTGGAGACACAACCTACGCATCCACGTTTAATATGATAGATGATGTCAGAGCAGTCGATATGGGATACCCCACGAAGAGGAATATACGGCAACCGAAAATTCGTGTGTGTGTGTGAATCTCTATACTTATGGTATGATACAAATTGAGACAAGGAAACCTTCATGTATACGAAAAGTATTATCCTAACAATGTCGGTATGACTCCTTTCTTATCTCAGGCTTTTCTTTCCTGACTCGCCTAGTCTGATTAGGATATAATACACATTTGGTGTTATAAATACAAACACCCTACATGGCTCTAGACAAGTGAAAATAAGTCTGAAAACATCAATCTGCCAAGACAATCTAAAGCCATACAAAAGAATTTCACTGATCAACCATCGACAAGCCTCATATGCTCATCTATACATGCAGCCCATGCCACACAACATAGTCGATAGGATAGACTAGCTTCAATCTTGGCTCTTTGTACTCAACGACAAGGTTTATCTTTTGATCAAATAAAGAAGCTTTTTAACAGGATGTAGGGTTATTAACTTTACTAGGGATCTGAAGTTGTATAAAAAAACTGTCTCTCTATTGTGTTTGTGATCTTTCTTGCAAGTCTTGGTATCAACAATCTCCAAGGTTATGTGATTCCCATAAATAGATTATCAACAATCGACGGACGGGCACCGCATGCATGTGCCTCACACTCGAACTCGAAGATGGCGTGCATCTAATTAAGCGCACGCCCCACAGTTCTCTACTGCGGGAACCCCACCTGGCCCGTTATCGGGAAACCGATGCAATTACAATGTCAAATCCCGCAACCGACTAACAGTTGAATCCAAATTTGCCGTTAACACCCTTCGGAGGCGACTCGCCAATTCACATGCACGTCATCGACTAGCCACACATATATATTAATACAACCAAATATCACCTATAATATAGTCGAGTGTTAGACGAACACAATGTTATTAGTTTATTGCGCATCTTTGGGCCCCGAACCTATATAAAGATCTTCTCCCTCTGGGTTTGCCCAACGATTATGTGGTTATACGAATCACATATTCGATTTGTCGATATATGACATACATGAACTTGCAAAACACTTGTTTTGGTGCATAAATTTTTGACATGATTTGTTGTAGGGCACTCTAAAATCGTAGACTTTGTTGATGTACACTTCAATTGGTTTCCTTGATGAATGATAATGAAGAATCATGGTAATTGTGCACCAAAACGAGTATTTAAAAGGAAGGTCATGTACTAAATTACATAAACCTTACATGTTCATGTACCATCAATGCAATTCATTCTGATTTTTTTTTACCGACAATTGTTTCTTCAAATTATAATACTTCATTCTTATAAGGATAGGAAAAGGTTGTCTCCTTTGTATATAAAGAGGTCGATCGAGTTAAAAAAAAAAAAAAAGAGGTCGATCAACACCTCCATGATGAATCAAGGCTGTTCGGTAAGATGATGAATCAAGGCAAATTGTCACACCTCCATGATGCGTTACACAAGAAAACTCAGAATAGCTTGCAACAAATTACAAACCCAAGAGAATACCACATCTACATCACACCTGTCTATAAATAATTTGCATATGACAAATTGGGTGTATCCAATTTTAACATGTTTCGTTATTATCAGTTTATCGCCACAAAAAAACATTACTTGTTGAAGCCCCACCCCAATTTACATTGTCACGGCCTCTCAGAAACGTCAAAAAAAAAAAAGAAAAAAATAACTCATGTATACATCTCCTTCCATACAAAACCATCTCAGGTTTACCTGATCCTTGAAATTATACATTCACATTTCCTCTTCTTTTCCCTCGCAGAATAAATCCCCAAGAATTGCCCTTATTGTTGTTCCTCCGTATCTTCTTCTTCCTCCTCCTCCTCCTCCCCCTCCTCTTCATTTTCATCTTCGTCTGAAGATGACGACGACGAAGAAGAACTATCTGAGCGATTCGATACTTTGTCTTGCTTTGGTGCTGGAGAGGCAGATGGATCTGGAATCGGAACTGGGACTGGAACGCTGGCAGCTGGTGGATCTGGTGGAATTGCAGTCAGGAAGCCCAGTGTCATGACAACATCAGCCATCAACGGTCTCACGCAGTCCTCCTCTTGCAAGCACATCGCCGCCATTGCAACCACTTGGTTTAATGCTTTTGCTGGGTACTCGCTCTTGATAAGTGGATCAACCAGCTCGTGATATCTCTTCTGGTCTTTAAACATTGGCAATGCCTGCAAATATGCAATGCAGATCACAATTCAGAACTCGCCTTAGCAAATTGATAATTAGGTTGGTGCGATATTGTATCAATCAGAAGAAAAAAAAACAAATACAAAGGTGATCTTCATAGTTTCAGCTATTGCATCTTCATAATTTCTTTGGGAGAAAAGTTGCATCTTTGGTTCAAAATACAAAGTTTTTATATTCAGATTTCAACGTGTAGAATCTTTTAGCAATCAAAATGCAATGTTTTTAAATTCAGATTTCGGCACGCAGAACCATTGCGTCAACAGATTGGCAGAAAACACTTAACCCTGCCAAAGACCACAAATAACAAATTATTGCAGCTTACCCAGGTGACAACATTCTGCTCCTCGACGGGCTTGCTGGTGTCGACGGCCCTCCTGCCGGAGATGAGCTGCACAAGCACGACGCCGAAGCTGTACACGTCGGACTTCATGGTGGCCTGCCCTCCCCGGTCGTACTCCGGCGCGCAGCACCCGAACGACCCCATCATCGGCGTCGGCACGGCCGCGTTCCCGCCGGCCTGCCCCAGCTGCGCGAGCCCGAAGTCCGACAGCTTCGGCGTCAGCGTCGCCTCGCCGTCGAGCAGGATGTTGGACACCTTGAAGTCGCCGTACACCACCGGCGGGTTCGCCTTCTCGTGCAGGTACTCCAGCCCCTGCGCCGCCCCGTACGCCACCTTCATCCTCGTGCACCAGTCCATCGGCTTCTTGCCCGGCGGCAAATCTGCCACGAAATCCATGAACAAATTCAGCAATGGTACAATTGACAGGGTAGCGGGTGCGTGTTGTGGAGTTGTGGCGTACCGAATAGGTGGTCTTCTAGTGTGCCGGCGGACATGAACTCGTAGACGAGGAGGCGCTGGTCGCCGTCGGCGCAGTAGCCGATGATGTCGACGAGGTTGTCGTGGTGGAGGCGGCTGAGCTTGGAGACCTCGGAGAGGAACTCTTTGTTGCCTTTGAACCCATGCCTGTCCAGCTGCTTGATGGCCACCGTCTGATGCAACGTATGACGAGCCATGAAATTCTTGCTCAATTCGATCGTGAATGGATGTGAAAATTGTTAATGTGGTAGCTTGATTAATTAAAAACCTGTCCGGTCTTCTCCAGTTGGCCCTTGTAGACCCGGAAGAAGCCGCCTTCTCCGACGAGGTTGTACGGCGTGAAGTGGTCGGTGGCCGCGGCGAGCTCGCGGAACGCGAACGCCTGCCCCGCGATCGCTAGCCGCAGCGACGCGTCCTCGGATGGCTTGTGGGCATGATCTGCATATATTGCACGGAAACCATGTTAGGAAACCCAGGGGAAAATTAGTCGCGGAGGCAAATTTACAAACAGAACAGAGAAGAGAGAGGGAGAGAGGGGTGTCTCACTGTTCATCTGACTGGGAGCGGACACCGCCTGAGGCGGCGTCATTTGGGACGCATACGGGAGCGGCGCCGGCGCCGCCTCGAACCGGCCCGTGTCGGCGTGCAAGTTCTTCTTCTTTCCGCTGCCGAAACACGGAAAGCAGCTCATCTTCGCGTTCCCTCCCCGCTTCGCCGTGGCGGCGACCCTTTGTGATCCTATCTGCTGGTGCCGGCGACGATCGACTCCGAAAACACAAATCAGAAAAACCGCCGCCGCCGTCACCGCCGCGCCATCATGGGATCCGATCGCGCGCGCGAGAATCTCACCACCTCCGCCGCGGCGCGTCCACCTCGTGGCACGCCATCTCCACCACCAGCGCCCAACCCTCCCTCCCCTCGCCGCGCGGGAACAAATTAAAAATCCTCCCTTCACACGACGATACAGATGGTACAAACGAGGCGCGTCGAGCGCGCGTGCTGGGGAGGGGCGATCGGTGGAAGGAGATGGAAGGAGGAGGAGAAGGCCTTGGAGAGGGATCCAAAGGCCTTCCCTGAGGAGAGGGGGAGGAGGAGATGGAGGAAGGAGAGGGGAGGAGGAGGGGAGCGGGAGGCTAAGTTTGGCGCGCCAAAAACGGGCGGGGGCGGGGACGTGCGGACCACGTATTTGAAGGGAGTGGACGACGACGACGACTACGGCGTCGTGGAGGGGTCGTTCGTTCCGTTTCGGCCGTTGCCTGCTGCGCTGGCTGCTTACCATCGTTGCCTCCGATTTTGGCTCCGAGAAAAAAAAATCCTAGCTTGATACTTTGTTTCACGGGTTACCCTGTTTCAGTTTGATCTGTTATCAGCAACAGGCAGAGAGGAGCTACGTTACTTGTAGGGGTTCCTAGGTGATTTTTTAAGCTATACCTTGTCTATTTTTCACCATATAGAAATTCCTCTCAATATAAATTTAGACACTTTTTTGGCTTAAACTCAGGGTCTTAGGTCAAAAACAAGCAATAGATCTGTGGTGTCCCACTCTTTTTTACTCTAGCTCCGCCCTTGATAGGGAATTAGATCTCTGCTATCGCACAATGTCGTTTGCATGCCCACGCCCTCGCTGTTAAGGAACGTGAAATACACCGTTGTCACATTCGTGTAGTTGGCCATCGATGGCAGCAATCCCTCGTGGGGGTATTCCTTGGCTGGCTATCAGAGACCTTCACGCTATCAATGACAGCATACCCATTGATAGTCTCGTGGTGGTCCTACTGTCAAGCACGACTTCACTGATTCAAAGCACCAGAGCACCCGCTACGGTTGTTGCTCTAACCAACGTGCTTGAGCTCCACACCAAGGAACATAGACGACACATACATGTAGTTGGTCGGTGGTGAACACATTCCCTCTGTATTCCCTAGCGCTGTCAGAGACTTCCACGCTATCAACAGGACAATAACTTTATTGATAATCTCATGGTGGTTACACCATCTGAAGGGATATCACTGAGAGCACCATGGTTATCAAGGCGTTGTTCTGGCGTCGTTTAAGCATGCAAACACTACAGGATAGACGATCTAACAGACGACTTGCTTTATCAGACGCGATTGGGTGAGTCACAAGAGAGAGATCATAAAGTACTAGCACTACTCCATAAGCCATACTCTAGGATAGGGCTGTCAAAAAAGCTCGAGGCTCGAGCTTGGCTCGTGTTAGGTTCGATTCGAGCTCGGCTCGAGCTCCAAACCAAACCGAACCCGAGCCTATGACCAAGCTCGCGAGTTTTATCGAGCCGAGCTTGAGCTTCTAACGAGCCTGACTGTGTATTATTTTTATTGTCTATTTAATAAATTAGTAGACTAAACTATGATATTTGTGTGTCCACATAAATTATTATTCTATATAGTCATCATATATGTATTATATTTCTTCCTTTTACTCTTTCCTAAATATGATTAACTAAAAATTAATTTTTTTAACAAGATATTATATTTAAAATGTATTTTTCTTAGTAATAAGTCAAGCTCGGTAACCGAGCTCGAGCTCAAACCGAGCCTGCCTACAAGCTCGAAGGTTTTTCAAGCTCGGCTCGAGTCTAAGTCGAGCTTGAGCCTAGACAGACGAGCTCGCTCGAGCTCGGCTCGTTGACAGCCCTACTCTAGGACGTGGAGGGGGATATTATTAGTAGAAAGGAGCCGCACTGCTGCAGCCTATAGCCTTTTATTTCTTTTCACTTTTTTCTCTTTTCACCTAATCAAAGTTCTTGCGTTACCCAGTCAAAGTTCTTTATGGCTCACAGTGCACCTAAATATCTTTTGTGCGTAATACTTAGTGCTATCATATATGTTTCTATTGCGTTACTAATTATTTATGATTTATTTGAAAATATACACACATGTTTTACTATAGCAAGGTTGTATGGCGTTGCCATGCCTCACGTCGTACTCGCCAAAGCAGAAAGGCAGTACGGGGTCGCCATAGAGAACACTTTGATTGTAGTTGTAGGATGTATGGCTGAGGGTGAGGTAAGGGCACTTTTATCAAATGAACTTAAAATTCGTATGTAAATGGCACCACTAGATTTATAAAGTCATAGTGGCATCATTATAATTCGCAACTTGTAAAGGCATATTTTGAAGCATGTATAATTATAGTGGTGTGCTCGTATGGATATAACTAATCCTTATTTTTTAGAGAAAAAAATTTGGCATTGTTGGCATTACCAAACAAATTTTTGGTAGTGAGATCCGTAAGCCCCCTGACTTAGAATTTGTTTGGTACGAAAGTAGGAACAGGAATTACCCAAGCAAAGCCCCCTGACTTCGTTGAAATGCGCCGCAAGATTGCAATGTTCGGATTCGGCTATATATTGGGATCAAATCAATTATTGTTTCAGGGCATATACCGTGAGCGCCAACCAGGCAATCGATTTGCTGATATTGCTCGTCCATTCAATCATTCAAACGCAGACTGCTTAGTGTGTGCTCAGCACGGTTGCATCCCACATGTTCACATCCCATGCAGGCCGTGCTTTTGTTTTATTTTTAAAAACATAATTATTTTCTTAAGATCCAGATCTTGTTTTATAACACGTTGTCTTTGCAAGTCGACATCACGATGTTTAGGTCACATATTCATCAAATCTTAAAACAGATTGATGATCTTTTGAGAATAGAAATAGAACGGAAGCAGAAACTGAGCACAAATCGACAGGCCTTAACAAGTATAGTCGTGTAAGCCACAGTGAGAGGAGAGAACCGGAGGCCGCGAAGACGGCGGCCGGAATCTCCACCACTAAGTCCCCATGGCAAATCGCTCTACGCCCCCAGAACAAGGCTCACAAGAGTGGATTATTCTCTTGCAGCCGAAAGAAGAGGCGACTAAGCACAAAAGAGAGATGGCTTCAAGCCAAGAACAAACAAGAAAAAGAAAACCAGCCGAGTAGGAGGACAAAATGCAGGTCTCCAATCCGATAATGAACGAGATGCAAAGCAGCACGTAGTCAAGTGCGTCAGATGGCGATTGCAGGACGAGCTGCTCCGCGGATAGAACGCAACAGGAGGCGGCGGCGGCGAGCTAGGGATTTGGGAGAGGTGTGCTGCGTTTATAAAGAGCGACACGGACGGTTCTAGGCACATGTGTATGGGCCAGGCGCCCAGGCCCATAGCGTTACGTTCGGGCCTCATTGTTGTATTGGGCTTCTGTAAACTCCATTGTCCAAGGCCTCGTTCGTATCTACCTGTGCTTGATTATTTGTTTCACGAGAAACGAGGAAGCTCATTAGTGGATGATTAATTAAGTTTTAGTTACTATAAATATGAAAATTGGATATATTTGATTTTTTAAAGAAACTTTTGTATAATTTTTTTTTAAATAGTTCGGGAAGCGTGCTTACAGAATCCGAGAAAAATAGCTAACTCAACATGTTCACGGGGCCTAAGTCTAACTGCGACTATCAAAAATTTCCCTTTAAATAAACTACCGATATCTGTTTTTTCCACCCTTTTCTTCTAAAAAAACTACCAATGTTTAATTTCCGGTAGTGTCAAAAAAATGTTTAATTTCCTGTAAAGAACAATACGGTTGTATAAGAAATGGGACAATGAGTATTATTTTAAAATTTTCTAAACAGAAAAATCTACACTATAATAATACAACAATTTTACTCATTCATCATGGGACACATCCAACGCTCCATAATCTTCTATACCAAATCCATCCGACGACCGAGCTCCCCCGGGACCTTTCCCTTCCAAAAATCAGGCGAAATCACCGCTAATCACCGCTAGAAAAAAAGGAAAAGAAAAGGAAACCTCGCATCACACGGCTGCACTCAACGCCTTCGGCCGCCGCCGCCCCAGAACGGAGCCACGCCATCACCGTCGTTACTGGGTGCTGGATCAAGGTTGGAGACCGAGTCCCTCCAATCTCACACGCTGTCTTCCGCCATTGTCTCCCCCGCCCTCCCGCAAACTGGTTCCGCAGCCTCGACGCGAGATTGGCGCCGCGTTGTTCGCCGTCAAGGCGACTGCTTCCGCTTTGTCCTCGTAGGGCGTCGGCTCATCTGTTCAGTGTGCCAAAGAAGTCCCAACCGCTCCTGCCGTGCCGTCCTGCGCGGCTGCGTGTTGCGCCTTGCCGCACGCCACCGGCCGCCGCGAGCGAAAGTGGACAAGTGCAAATCTGCCAACACTGATGACTGATCTGCTATTCCCTGTTGACGTGAGCCTGAGCAGCAGCAACAACCAATAATGATCTGAACCGTACGGCTGGACATCTGCCACGGTGCCACCTGCACTGTATCTATCTGCATATGATGAAGGAGAAGGACGACCATCTGCAATTGATAAAGGAGGAGGAGGTGATCAGTAGAAGCAACAGCCCAAGACCATCTCACTATCTTCCCCTCGTTTCTAATTTAATTACCATATTGGCTTTAGTTTTCACTGGTAGGGATGTGCTTATATATGACGAAGCGCTCTTATCATGGTAGATATTAAATTTGTCATGATGAAAATTCTATGATGAACCAGTGACGAAACTGAGTTCGTAAAAAACAGAGCGTCATGTTATTTTCATAATGACGGATATGACAATTTCGTCATAAAACTGGTTTTATTCTATGACGAAGCTCGATTTAGCAGCGTCATGCCCGCTGACTAGGATCCAACGTGTCCGCTGTTGTTATGTGATCCGAATTCTACCATATATATGTCGGATTACTTTCCTAGTAGGACTCTATGTCTTTCCTAGTAGGACTCTATGTCTTTTCCTAGTAGGAGTCTTCTATTATTTTCCCTATATATATACTCTTGTAAGCTGCACGGGAAGGGTAAGACGTCCCATTGTAATTCCCCTGCAATTGTACCAAACTCCTCTATAGTGATTTTGCCGGTCGGCGTCCGTGATTTTTCCTGTAAGGGTTTTCCACGTAAAATTCGTGTCTCCGTTGTGCATCTATTTTCATAACATCCGCTGACTAGGCGCTGACTGGGATCGGAGGTGTCCGTTGATTAGGATCCTATGTGTCTTGCGTTTATTGAAACACGTGTTTTGCTATTATTAAAACATGTGCCTAATTATATTTTATATATTATTATTATTATTATTATTATAGAGGTAACAAGCTCAATATAGACAAAAATATGAAATACACTAGATCTTTATTCAGACATTTATAACATAATTTATACATTTACAGCACAATTTATACACTAATTTACACAACAATTTATATAGTCATTTATAGCCCAAAAAGCCCAGCAAACCGGCCCACAAAGCCCACTAAACATCAACGGTTTCAGTCGGCCACCATCCACCGCCGCCGCCGTCGGTCGCCGCCGGTCACCGTCGCAGCCGTCACCGC
>CM002483.1:14739633-14775461 GCA_000325765.3 Leersia perrieri
CGCGGCGGATCCACCCTCCACGCGCGCGTCCACCGCGGCACCGTCGCCTCCGCGCCACCACCTCTACTCGCCGCCTCCACGCCGTCACCTCTACGCGCCACCTCCGACACGCCGGAGAGTGGGAGGAGGAGGCTGGCGCATGGAGAGTGAGAGAGAGGGACAGGGACAGGGAGAGGAGAGTGGGAGAGAGAAGGGCGGTGGCTCAACTGGAGAGGAGGAGAGGGAAAAGAGGAGGGGGAGGAGGAGGAGGAGGGTGGAGGCTGGGAGGGGGAAGGATGAAAGAAGCTAGGGTTTGTTAGTTTTTTATAGTACTAGGGCATGATCTGAGCCGTTGGATTTAGATGGATGGCTAGAAATAGTTGAGCCAATTGGGCCAAGCAGGCCTCACTGTCATTCCATCTTTGATTACATTTGTTTATTGTTTTTTATTTTATTGTATCACTATGAAGTGACACGTAAAAATAATTTGTTGTGTGAAAAAGTTTTTCTCTCTCTTGTTCAGTTGGTTCAATGCTTAGAGCAGGAGGTACAGGTATCCACTTGGCGTGCATGCCAAAAAAAAAGGTAAGATTTTACACTTGGGTTTGTGGTTTTGTTACTTTGTAAATTTATATCTGAGTTAAACCACTAATAATATTATTTTTTTCAATTACCAGGCCTATCTTTGATGTCATATCGTTGAGAAAGTATGCATCAACATGAATATTATGGCGACCACCTGTTAAGGTTGGTGCTCTCCTCTCTCCATGTATATGTCAGATACATCTCCTTATTGAGTTATTCAGTTTTAGAAAGTTTTATACAGTTCCAGTTTGCAATTTGTAGTTTTCAGTATATCGTTTCATATTTTGCACGATATTTGAAATTGACATATTCCTGACAATTTTTCACTCGGTTGCCGCCAAAACTGATTGCAATCTCAAACACGGTATTCTTTGAGAATTGAGAATCCAAAGGCAGCCGTCTACCACCGGTTAGCTACAGAAGTTTCAAAATAAAGTGAGACTAATCTCCTTGCTTATTGTACCAATGCAAGTGGACATGTTAATTGCTTGATTCAGCCTTTTAGTTCACATTTTACTTGTTCAGGCAGAAACAGATTGTTCTGATATCATAAAACCTCTTTATAACATATTTTGACTTCTGAATTTTCTGGAAATGTTCAACCTGCAGATTGAAATTTGGTTGACATGGGCAATTGGCCACACGGGGTTTATTCAAAATTGCAGATTTGTTCCTTTTTTACCATTCATAAGTGTGTCAACTAGATGAGCCGACTTATGGATTGATATCGCTCTTTTTCCAGCAAGTTTTGGAACTACTACATTTTGCATGAGAGCAGGTATGTTTCATGAATCACTGACTTCTCTTATGTGGAACTGGTCTATCCATTTCTTCTAAAATGTGGGTTACATGTATTTGTTGGCTTTGTGCTGATTTTCGGAGCAGCGATTCCAGATCTTGTGCAAATTTAGCTGCTTTCATGTTTTGTTTGTGGTGTTTTAAGTCCATGGGTGGCTTAGCACAATCAATGTAATAACCCTGTAAATATGTGATGTGAAAAAATAATTCTTCTTTATTATTATATAAACTTATATTACGATATGTTACCGTAGCGTTAGCACGGATAAGTTACGTATAGAATTGATGGATGAACACAAGCACATACCACCACACCACAAAATGATAACATAATTACATGCTCAAACTATATAAATCAAACTCGAGCTTTAAGCTTGGTCAACCGCTAACAGGAGTACATCTCAAAACACACAAGTATAACTAGGAGAAAGTAGTTGAACTCCATCCATGTCACCGGCTCGCTGCACTGCGTCGGGCTCCCCGGCGCCTAAAACCTTGGGCTCGGAGGCTGCGAGCGTCGCGGCGTCGATCTCTCGCCCTTCGCCTTGCTCGACGGCGACGAGACGCCGCCCGCCTTGTCGGCGAGAGCCAGGGAGAGTCGCCTGTTGATCACCGACGGCGATGGCAAATCAGGCGCTCTCTCGCCGGGGAGCTCGACCGGCGCCGGCCACGCCTTGGCCCTCACGGACTTGGTCGTCTGCATGTAGCTCGGCGTCAGCGGCGGCGCCGTGCTTGCCGGCGCCGCGGCGTCGTCTCTCGCCGGCGCGCCTCCTCCTAGGCTCAGCCTCCTCGGCAGCTCCCCCGACCGGAGGCTCGTCGTGCGCCGCAGCGAGACGACGCCGCCGCCGGCGGCGCCCTTCTCGCCGCCATGGATCGGGCTCCCGCTCCCCGCCGCCGCCGCGCGCCGCTCCTGGCTGCTCCGCGGCCGCTCCGCCTGCAGGCTCGTCGTGCGGCGCAGGCCGCCGCTCGCCGCCGCCCTGCCGTGGAGCGGGCTCGCCCCCGGGCTCGTCGGAGGCGCCCTCCACCGCGACCGCGGCGTGGGCGTCGACGATGGCGACGGGCAGCTCGGCGGCCGTGTGAACATCCTGCCGCCGGCCGCCGGCGTCGTGGGTATCTGCACCGATATGGACACCCGCCTCCCGCCGCCGCCGGCGACTTTCGCCGGCGCGGCGCGGGCGATGTTGTCCGGCGTGGTCTGGCTCTCCCATGGCCTCGCCGCCGCCATCCACCGCTCCGCCCAGCTCCATCCCCAATTCGGGTTGCCGGTGTCCATGAACATTGGGGGCGGCGCGGCTCGCGCAGACGAAGGTTTCCTGTTGCTCCACTGCTCGCAGAGTCGCAGACACAAACAGAATTCAGTAAAACGAGCAAGAAACAGAGTAAAGACACGAGTAATTTGGATGTAGCATGAATCGATCACCAGTTCACCACAGTACCTGATGAGAAAATGCATAAGCCAATGCTCTCTGCCGCCTTGAAGCTGCCTCTTGCTTCATTGTCAGGACGGCCTCTATCTGCTCCTTGGACTGATGGCCATGGTCCCAACCTTCACCAATCTGATAACACAATCAGTAGCAGATCATTGTCAGATATCTTTACTGATTTCTTACAGCTGAAAAATAATGTATTAGAATTGTCTGAAGATGCAAGTGAAAAATGGAGTGGCAGGAGCAAATTTCATCGATGTGTTGCACCTTTGTTTTGTCAGCGCCCTGTTTAACGTGTACTTCGATTTTGAGGGCCTTCTTGTCCTCCTCTGTCTTCACCCGCCTGGAATGAATCTGAGTCTGAACTCTCGTCATCGTTTGCATGCAGTACAAGGCTTCGTCAGTCTGGCGCTTCACGGGGATTCCTTCCAGGAGCGACATCAACCGATCCAGTCCTCTCGCCAGGTGCGCTCTTCTTGCCTGCAAGTAATTCTTCCCAAATCTCTTACAATGCGTTCATGAAACCGTTTCAATCGGCACAAATGTTAAGACGATCAGCGCAACAATTAGCAAAGAGCGATGCTTTCGATCTTCCTGTAGGATGGCTTACCAGATAGATTCTGCATGCCGCCTGAATCTTGACGGCGGCGAGCTCTTCCACGGAACGCGCCGGAGTTCTTGCCGCGGCGGCGACGGCGTTCTCGTCAGCGGCAGCCACGTGCGAGGATTGTTCGCTTGTGGATTTTGCCTCTTTGATCTCCTCATCCTGCTGCCGATCAGGCTGCGCAGGTGGGGGATGATGATGATGATGATGACGTGGCTGCTGAGACGCTGGAGCGGTCTCCGGCACCGATGACGTGGACGGTTTCGACTTGGTGAATTGCAGTATCTTCTTCAGGCTTGATTTCTCCGTCGATTTCTTGGCCTTTCACACGGTTGAAACATCGTGGTGGATCAGTTCATCTTGCAGAAAATCCAATGGCGAGTAGAGCGATTTTCTCTGTGACATTTCATTACCTTCCCTTCGTTCTCCTCGCGGCCATTCTCCGACGTGCTCAGGACTCTCTGCACGGCGTCCAACCATCTCCCCTTTCTCCCCATCTCTCACGTCCTCCTGCTGCTCCTCCTCAGCTATCAACGGCAATACGAAACACGGGACAGAAAAACGAAGTGAAGAACATGCAGTGATGTGTGGCGTCAGAGCAGTAAAAGAATTTGAAAGCTCACCGTCGCGCTGCCGCGATTGGACACGCAATTCCGGTGATTCTCCTCAACGACGGCAACCTCTCCGCCAAGCCACGGGTCCCACATGCCAGCGTCCCGAATGGCCCTTGTCCCTACATTCCAGTATGTCCCACCACCACGCACCGCACCCCGCCGCGATAAACGCACGCGCACGTTTCACTCCGGTTCGTTGGCCCACACGTCAGCTCCCTTCGGCCACGTTCTGTGGCCCATGAAGCCCACGCGGCCTAACCGGCCCCGGTCCGGCCTCCTTGGCCAATTCCTCTCTCCTCCGTCTTCGTCGGTTTCACTGTCTTGCACTCGTTCGAGCTCATTACACGAGCTAATTCGGCACGATACTAACGAGTTGAAAGACTGGCACAACAGCTCAGCTTGCGAGCTGGTTCGTTAAGCTCATTGACTTGTTAATGAGTTGTATTGTCATGTGTATTAGACCAGGAGACTAAGGCCCATATAAGATAGGATTATATCTTTAGTTGCTCTCTCTATATAAGAGGGGACAATCTTCTAGACTAGAGTAAGTAATAGATCAATCTTGTAGCCAGGAGCCCTGTCTCGTCGGTGCGGAGTCGAGTACGACTCCTTCGCGCCGTCGAAGTCCAGGGCCATCCCCGGTTACCTTCTACCGTTATAATCCAATCTACTATCGTTTTGTCCCAAATAATCCTAGCCCATGATATCTGGGTATCAGAGCTTTGGTTCCATGGCAATGGCCATGGCCTCCGCGGCGCAAGCTTTCATTGACATCTCCAATTGTCTCAACAAAATTACAGAGATGTTCAGTGACATCATCCACAAGTTGGACGCACTCAAGTCGGCACTGCACGTGTCACCACCAGGGACCATTGTGTCGTCCCTCCCTAGGGTACTTATGCTTCATCATCGGTCATCATCTCTGCAGCTGCAGCGGCACGGATTCAAGCGGAACTTGTTGAAGAGAAGGATGAACATTTGGCATCAGTCAAAGGTGTCAACCTCTCTTGGCCATCCACCGGTCGGAGGGTGTCTCCGCAAGGGTGCCAGCTGGCCTCCGACGATGACAACGGCGACACGATTCCTTGAGGCGAGAGGGGTGGAGCAGGATGTGAAAGCATGGGGTACAGCAGCGTCTGTTGTCTGCATGGCGACGTCGTCTAGAGGTCGACTACGGGTACGTTCGTGCTGTCTGTGACCATGTTCAGGTGCTCCTCATCCTCGCTGGTTGCCGTGGGTGGGGCAGCGCTACCGCTACTGTCCTCGTCGGAAGGGGAAGCGAAGGCGATTTCGACAAATGATCTCGTTTCTTTCGGCGAGATTATCAGAATAGGTGGTTGCAGGCGCAGCGGACAAGGCGTGTGCCGCACGAAGAGGGCAGCGGCTGCTGCGTGATCCACGCGCCACGGTATCGAGGCCGCGGGCCGCACCCCATTTTCTGCGCATAGCTGGCGCGCTGCGTCGTTGCGTACGCGCGAGAGGTGCGCTGCTCAATCATCAGGCGGTGGGATCTTCGGGGTTGATAGGAGAGGGCATGGCGCAATCTTCGGAATTAGTTGGTGGAGATGCGCTATCTGCGGAGATGGGAGATACGGCGCAGGCGGCAGGAGTGGAGCGAGGAGGCGCGCGACGTACGACTTCTGAGGTCGGTGTGGCTCAAACAGCGTGGGACCCAGGCGATACACGCTGTTGTGTGGTGCAGCCCGCGCTGGCGTTGTATCGTTACGTCGCAACAGTAAGGATAGGATTTCACTGATATGATATCTCGATGGGGCAGGCTTCTAGGCCTGGGCTATTAACGAATGAACCTCATCTGGTATTGGGCCGGGAAATGCCGTGGTTGGTTGTAGGCCTAGATCAGATGGCTTCATGGATTTGTTCTATTTCTGAGGACTTGGAAGGAGTCTACAGGTGAACAACAAACACAAGATGACATGGCGCACCAAGATAATTTAGTTTTTCTTTTCCAAAATAATGTTACGAGCTAAGATGTAAAAGGCAAAGGCTTAAGTCTAGGTTGCCTTATGTTTTTTTTGAGTCCTCTGGACATACACTCCAAACTTGTGCTGCAGCTCGAGGACGAGTTGATCAAAAAGAGAGGTGTAATGTCATGTGTATTGGACCAAGAGACTGAGGCCCATATAAGATAAGGTTAGATCTCTAGTTGCTCTTTCTATATAAGGGGGGACAATCTTCTAGATTAGGGTAAGCAATAGATCAATCTTGTAAGCCAGTGGCCCTATCTCATCGGTGCGGAGTCGAGTACCACTCCTTCGCGCCGTCGAGGTCCAGGGCCATCCCCGGTTACCTTCTACCGTTATAATCCAATCTACTATCGTTTTGTCCCAAATAATCCTAGCCCGTGACATGTATCTTATTTGTATAACAATTATAATTTCAAATTTAATATTTTACCATGTATTAATAATAATTAAACAGTAACTTGTAAAATTCACTAAATATAAATTATTTAGTTGTAATTACATAACTAATTATTATTAAGAAGCCTTAATTACATAAAAATAAAAATATGGTGATCATCGTACTAACAAGCCAAACGAGCAGCTTGCGAGCTGGCTAATTAAATTAATAAGTCATAAGCTTGTCGACTCATTAACACTAAGAGAATTATTCGAGCCGAGCTACTCACCGATCAGTAGTTCACCGAGAAATTTTACTATTTGACACTAAATTCACACCATTTTCAGTATTTACCCTTCAATTCACACCCCTTCTAAAATTTAACACCGAGGTGCGGATTTTCTTTGTTTTGGACCACTCCGTCCGCCCAGCCGGCCATCTGTCCATCACTCCCGTCGCTGTCGTCGTCGTCCTCAACTCTGGCCCCGCCGACGCCGCCTCCTGCTCCACCCAAATCCATTCTCGCCAGTCGAAGAGAGTAGCAACATCGGTGGTACGAGCGGTGTCGGTGGCATGGGTGGCTGCGGCGGCGCTCGCACATAGACACCGAGGGCACGCGGTAGCGCTCACATGCAGGGCACCTTGGGGTGGCAGCGGGGCGGTGACAACCGGTCTTGAGGGCGACAACGGCGACGGCGACGGGGGGCGCGTGCGTGCGGGGGTGGCGGCGACTGATATTGAGGCGGCAGTTGGAGTTGAGGATGATGACGGTGGTGGCGGCGGCCGTTGTTGAGAACGGGGGGCGGAAGACGGCCGGAAGACAGGCGGCGGCTGTAGCAAGCGGCCCGATGGGTGCGCGGGTTGGCGGCAGCCGGTCTTGGAGGCGATGACAGCTGCAACGGCGGCCAGAGTTGAGGACGGCGATGGCCGTTATTGAAGTCGACGACAGGGCTGACAGACGGCTAGCTGGAGGGACGGAGTGGTCCAAAACGAAGAAAAATCGCACCTCGGTGTCAAATTTCAGAAGAGGCGCGAATTGAAAGGTAAATTCTAAAAATGGTGCGAATTTAATGTCAAAAAGGGAAATTTCTTCCTGTTCACCACAACGAGTTCCACAACCCAAACGCCCGCGCTCGAACGGAAACCGAGGCCGCCAAAACCCTACCCTTCGTCCCTGCCAGCTCGCCCCGCGGCGGGCGGATGATCTGCTCGGCTCGACACTAGGGTTCTTGCTTCCCCCCTCGCTGCGTACGTCCAGATTGGGAGGGATTCCGGTGTTTGTGCGCTAAATTTTTGCCGTTTTGGTGGTGTTTGCAGGTTACGCGCCGCTGCGATGATGACGTCTGCGCCGGTGGCCATCGCGTCCGTGGATTGCGGCGGGGTCAAGCGGGAGGGGGATCCCGATCCTAAGCTGGTGGGGTACTTGACGGGTGGGGAGGTGACGATGATGGTGGAAGGGGCGGCGGCGGAGTTGGCAAGGGTGGTGAAGGCGGAGAGGAAGGTTGTGGCGGCGTGTGAGGTGGTCATGGCGGATGATGCAGCAGGAGGGGGAATCGGAGTGGTGGGTGATTTGTTGTTCGCGACGGGATCGGCGGCGGTGGCGAAGGATTCGGGGATGAGGGTACTGAGATCATGCAGGAGCTGGATGGAGGATCCGCTGAGGAGAGGATGTTGGGAGTGGAAATCGGTGGATTTGGGAGTGAGGCAGAGTGGACGCTGGTGCCGGTAGGAGCTGCTGCTACTGAGACTTCAGAGGAAGTCCTTGACACTGCTGCGCTGCAATATTCTGAAAAAGGTAAGTTTGCTCACATTTCTCACTGTTCTGATCAATTGAGATGCTCTGCTAGTTGATTCCGGCAACTTTTCTTTTCTTCACCTGGTATCATTGAAAAGTATATATGTATACACTGTTGCAGGACTCACAGGAGAGGATCATCGCGCCAGATACCGCCTTCCTCCACTTGACAAAGATGGCTTGCGAGCTTCTGGTCTTGTGTGGAGCAAATTAAAAGGTCATCCATGGTGGCCTGCTGAGATTTTTGATACTTCAGATGCATCTGAGTTGGCACTGAGACACCATAAGAAGGGCAGTCATTTGGTAGCATATTTTGGTGGCGATACTTTTGCATGGTGTGATGAATCCCAGCTGAAGCCTTTCATGGCAAACTATTCAGAAATGGTGAATCAGAGTAACTCTGATGCTTTCATCAGTTCAGTTAACATTGCACTTGAAGAAATCTCAAGGCGGATACTGTCAGGGATGTGTTGCCCTTGTCTTCGAGAAGAGTTCTCTGACAATGGCATGTCTTATATGGTTGAGCATCCTGGGCTCAGGGATGGAGTTACTTGCTCCAGAGTTACTCAGGCAGAGATTTTGGAATGTTTCAGTCCTGAGAATCTTCTTACTTATATTAAGACGTTGGCTCTGTTTCCTGGCCAAGGAGGTGCCCTGCTGGATTTAGTGATAGCATGTTCTCAACTTACATCTTTCTATCAATCTAACAGATGCCATGAACTTGCCAGTGCGTGTATTGATGATGACATGGACTCTTCTTCCACGAAGAATGTCTTGTTACCAGAAGCTGTCACTTATGATCAGGAACCTTGTGAAGATAAGCCCACGTGTGAAAAAAGACCTGAACATGCTTTAGAGTTGACAGAGGAAAATTCAACATCCAGTCTGAACAACACGTGCACTTCTGATTATTTCATGGGCTTGAACATCATTGGGAAAGCTAAAAGGAAGAGAAGTGAAAAGAAAGAACATTTGCCTTCTCCTGAGGTACATACAACTGATCATAGGCAGGACTCCTGGTATGGTTCTGGAGATGACCCAACTGATACCCTCAGAGAAGCAAGTGCCAAAATGAGGCCAAGACGCAAGCATAGATCACCGAAAGAAACGTTGTCTTCATCAGATCTTTCCTCCCATGAACAACATCTGCAACTTGGATTGCTTGCTCCTAAGAAGCAGATACAGCTGATAGAAAGATCAATCATCCATGTCGATGAACAGAAAATCAATGAGATCATGCCCAAGGCCCTTGTTTTGACTTTTGTCAGATCAGCTGCTCTTCCTTCAGAAGTGGATCTTATTAGATTGTTCAGTCGCTATGGCCCTCTGAAAGAAACTGTGACTGAGGTGCACCAAGATACTGTTAAAGTTGTCTTCAAGAGATGTCTTGATGCTGAAAGTGCTTTCGGTGCTGTTGGCAAGTGCAGCTATTTTGGACCTTGGCTTCGTAGTTTTCGGCTTGTAAATATGCCGTTTTCCCTATCCAAGTCAAGCCCTGAAGATCCTGGCACGGGGGTTCCTGGTAAACATCTGTTAGTTACTTAGTTTTTTTTTTTTTAAAAAAATAAAGCTAGTTACTTAGTTACATTTCACAATTCAATGACCAAAATGTAGGCTTACTGTACCTGGTGATATGTGTTTCTTGCAGCTTGTAGGGAGTCTGGAATGGATAATGTGCAGGTTGACATCATCAGCAAAGTTGATAAAGCTGAATCTGTGAAGAAAGCATCAGCATTTGAGATGGTCGATCCAGCTGGGCGAGCTAACAAAACTGTAGGTGAGGGTACGGCTGAAGAATCAGATGAGCAAGTTGGTCTGACTGACCAAATCAGTTAGCCTCTCTTCAAGTAAAGTAACTTGTTAATATTCAGGTTGTCTGCTAGATCAAAGGGCTGTCTCATCCAGATGATGTATTGTTGCATTTGTATATAGAAAAGGGAATCCGACACAATGTTAGCCTTCAGTAACTAGGGCATCTATATTATCATGCTCTTTTATATAAACTTAAGATAAACCACTGTCCTTTCATCGCAAATAGATATCCTTCTGACATTGGTGCAGTGAGAAATTGATCAGTCACTGTACTAAGATCTCAAATAGGGGAAGCTATATTTGTTTACACTATTCATGGTCAGATTTGGAGCTACTGAGATATCAACCTTCTTGTATTAGTGTCATTTATAATCACACAATGTACTGTTGCATGTTTGGTCGGCAACTAATTTTACCATATACTTTTAACTAAGGTGGCTAACCATGGTATTGCCATACTTTTGTATGAGAAGTGGGCCAAAATGCTAAGAAGTTATACAAGCTGAGCCGTGGCAGCAACCAACACTGAGTAACAAAACTGTACCCGACTAAAGTTAGGCGTGGCAACATTAGTTATAAACCAAACACGCCCAAGTTCGCATTGTTTCGTGAAGTTTTACTAGAACACTTGGTCAAAACTTTTTCATTACGAATTGGAGGAGTTCTGGTAGCGATGGAGTAACTAATAGTAGCTCCATTTTAAAATATAAGACCGTTTTTTTTTAAGATTAAGATTGAGATGACTAAGAGTTGTGATTGGTTAAGAGGAGAAGATAGGTGAAAAAAAATCAAATGAGGACGATTGTGGTTGGCGGACATGAGATAAGGGGGTGTAAAAATAATTGTATTTTAAGACAAACTTGAATTGCACCAATGACGCAATGATATTTCTATTAAATCTGAATCGCACAGTATTAATCGACGGATCAAGACGATCCAATCATCAGTAAGGACGAGACTAGCGTCTGGACATCCGATCCGGATGAATTATTTCACTGCTCGATATAAAATGTTTAAGTGAAAAATGTTTCAAATATTTCATAAATAGAAAAATAATTTACCACTCGGTAGAAAATATGTTTCAATCCCCGGTTATTAACCATCGAGATTTATCTTTTGAGACATCAAACAAAACCGTAAAAAATCAAAAACAAAATCTGAAACAATGCTAAAATACTCATTGAAACATTGGGGTCCAACACAAAAAAACATCAACGTACATTAGCTGAAACATCAAAAATCATAAATCATGCCAATCCAGATCTACTCTTCATCTCCGACTCTTCATCTCCGACTGTCTTCTCGGCCACCGAAGATGGCGAGGGTGGGGGAGGGAAATGGAGGGTGCAGGGAGGGGGGTGTTTACCGCAACCCCGTCGCCATCGCCGGGCGCCGCCACTGTCATTGGGCGCCGCCGCCCTCGTCGTGACCCAGCGCTGCCGCGGCTCCGCCTGCGGATTGGTGGTGATCGGACGCCTGCACACTAGCTTTATCGCCAAAATATCGCAAGTTCTCCAAGGAAAACCAAGCGCACGCGTCCAGCCGTCTCCGACGTCTTCTATATCGCCGCTCGTCTACTCCTCCAACCGCCGCTGAGCCGCACGCGCCCTTCCCGAGACCGGCGAACTTTCTCCGCCACCGCATCCCGCACCGGAGATATCACATCCGCTCCTCCGAGACCTCGGCGGCAGAAGAACGTCGGTCATGCAACAGGCTACGCCCGCAGACGAGGTGTGATTGCTCCATTTGTGCTTACCTTCTCTTCTCCATCTGCTTGACTCATCGCAAAATTGAGAACTCTTGAGGGAAAAAATTGCAGAGCTGATCAACAACACGGAAAATATGGATTTGTTATGGATTGGGGGATCCGTATCGTCTGCCTTTGTAGCCAACGGCAAGCTTTGCCGTTGCATTCATCCGGACCTCTCGCTAGTAAATCAACGATTCACCAGACCATTAGTACCACAAGCACCACCTACATTACCAAATAATACACTTTGAGGCCAAATTTTAACTGCCGAGTTACGTGCAGCTTCGCAAGTCTTCACCTATTCCACAGCACGGTGATGTGTTGAAGTGAACGTAGAAACTGACGGAGGCTGGTATATGATGTTCTTATATTTAGAGCGTGGACACAACTCAACCTTAATTATCTTGCAAAAAACTTAATCTTGATTGTTTCTAAAGATACTCAGCAAACATGCGATGGAAGGGCGATAATATTGATTGTTTCTGTATGATGCAGATCAGTACATCACTTGCAACTTGTTAAAGCTAATTAAGTTTACAAAGATCCTGTTGTTTAGCCATATGTAAATTGGGTCTGTTGGTGCTTATCGTTGATTTCCTAAGGGAGGGTCAGGATGAAGCAACGGCAAAGTCTGCCGTCGGCCAGGCAGACGATACGGATCCGGATTGGGGGCGGGCTGGAGTGGGAACTAGCATTCAGAAATTTTTAGACGATGAGAGAACATGAAAGCTTATGAAGGATCGTGTCTTTCGATTACTCTTGGATCATTTCAGGATTACCTTTTCACACGCTAGGGCTGCCCCTTATATTCAAAGGTTCTGATGCCAATTTGCTATCCATATGGAAATGTGCCAGCACGGTTTACACGGCAAGAAACCAAAGTGCCGTACTTAATTCTTGATAGTTTGAACAAGCAGTCATGAATTATTATGGGATATAACTCATTGACATCAGAGTTTAAAAGTAAGGAATTAAGTTAAACCTTTTCCTGCTAATTTTACAATAAACAGTTGTACTGTCCAGTAAGAAAATGTGTCAGTGCTACTATGTAGTAATATGTGCATAGCAAAATGGTAGTAAATTTGGATTTTGGAGACGTAATGATGATTTGTACTGGAGTAGTACTATCTGAAAATACAATATACATATGGGGAATTTGGGACATATATAAAAAAAGAAATCATTTTGTGAACAACACATAAATATATTCACCTCTTTTTGACTGGGGCAACAAAAGGATGATCTGTTTTGAGCCTACAATCATGGCCAAAGAAAGGGTACGGTTTACCCCAAGTCAAACTTTTTCTATTTTGACCAAATATATTGGAAAATGTAGTAGCATTCATAAAAAAATGTAAAAAATTATCTAGCTGTGGATTTAATGAAATTGAATGGTGTTGTAAATGTTGCTACATTTTTTGTAAACTTGATCAAATTAACATGACGGAATTTGACTCATGACGAACACAAAATGGCTTATAATTTGGAATGAGAAACTTGCAAACACGTTCACTAGTTATTTTGAAAACAATGTTAGCAACTTATAGTTCGATCTATGTTTCAACATCAATAAGAGTTGGAAATATCTCAGTGATAAACCGACAATGCCGTAGTATATTCATGTGGGCAATTACTCTGTAACTGAGTCCGATCGAACAACAACATTGTCCACTTGGATGTCATCTTGATTAGTTTGTGCTGTATAGCACAATGAGCTGCTAAACAAATTGCAAAATGGAATGGGTAATAGAATACCCAACAATTTTCTCAGTCATGGTACATTGTCCAATGTTAACTCATGAGAAGAATGGGTAAAACTTCAATGCATCCTTACAAAAAGGTTTCTGAAAAAAAGTATAAACACGTGAAACCGCGATGTACAAAACTATTTTTATTTTGCTTTCTTTTATATTTCCATATGAGTTTCGTTTAGAAAGAATTGTCTTAATAAATCTCGTCTTATACCGTTAAATAATTAATCTCTGTGTTGGAAAGCTCTCTCTTTCTAATAAGAAAACATCACGATCAACTTCAAATTAAGTTTGGAATTTATTTTTTTCATTGCGACTTACAGGGCAATAGCAAAATGACGGGAGCCTTAGATCTAATTCATCACATTTCCCCCTTTTTTTTTTCTTACACCTTCATTTGAAGGACCGGATCGACAAAATGATATGATCTAAAAACAATTAGATAATTAGTTTATCAAACACATTGGGCTTGCTTACTTGTGTTGTACTAATACATCCGTTGTGGCTGCAGCAAGCCAGCAACAGAACAAGCATCACAGAATTGTACTACACAGGCTGCAGTTGCGGGGCCTGCACAATTGTAAAATTCTCTTTTAATCACCTCTATTATTGATTAATACATATTACCTCCGTTTTATAATGTAAGCCATTTTGATTTTTTTTCAACGTTTGACCATTTGTTTTATTGAAAATTTTGTATAAATAAAAAAAATAATAAGTCATGCTTAAAGTATTTTTGATAATAAAGTAAATTACAAAGAAAACAAATGATACTCTTATAATTTTTTGAATAAGATAAATAGTTAAACATTATAAGAACGGATAATTTTTTCAGATCCGTTTGAAAACAAAAGTGAACTTTTTTCAGATCCATGGGCGATTTGGGGCAGGTTTGGTTTGTGGCCTAAATTGGACTTACCAATATTTGGCCATTTTAGTAGTGTTTGGATTGTTGTCAAAATTTGGCATGCCTATGAAATATAGGCTACTTTAATAGTGAAATCAAGTCATTTTAGTTTCAAACCAAACATATTTTGATCTTTTCAAAATTAGACATGCTAATATTTGATATTGTCAAATATTGATAAGGCCAATAAAAACTTCAATCCAAACCGGCCCTTGGTTCCATTCCAATCCTTCCATGGACACGCCTCACCACCGTGCAGACGGGTGTGCACATCCGGCTAATCCGAACACCAACGCCGCTTTGCTGCTGCTAAGTGCCACCACACTGCCACTGCTAAACCTGCAACGCGAAAGAGACGCTCGCCTCATCACGAGTGCACTACTCTCTCCTCCCCTCCTCTCTTCTCCCTGTTCACTCCCCCGCATCCAATTCCACGCTTCTTCTCGCTCTCTCTCTCTCTCTCTCTCTCCCATCTCTCTCCCTCTCCAATTTCTCCATCACCTCCACACCTCTCGAGCTCGCCGCGCGCGCCACCTCGCCCTCGCCCCCGCTCGCCCGCAAGGTAAACCCTCCCTCCGAGCTAGCTCATCCACGTGCTGATCCGCCGCGCCTAGGGTTTCGGCCCCATCGCCCGGCGCCCGCCAGATCGAGGAGAATTTCGACCTCCACGCGCTGACTGACTGACCTCCGCTTCTATCTCTGCAGATTCCGTCGCCGGTGGGGTGGGCGCGGGCGGCCTCGGGAGGTTCGCTCCGATGAGCTCGACCCACGTGGTGGCCGTCGCGGCCCCGGATCCGGGCGGAGACGGCGGCGGCCTCGGCGAGCCCCGTCCCATGGCGGTGGATGCCGTTGCTGCCATGGCCACGGGGGACGCGGGTGGGAGCTTGGGTAGTGATTCGGTCCCCGCGGGAGACGACGACGCTGATGTCACGATGACGGAAGCCGCCGTGGAGGAGGAGGTGGCGGTTGCTGGTGAGGTGAAGGGTGCGGTTGTGGAGGGTGGTGATGCGGCGAGTGATCCGTTGTATGCAACGGAGTCGGCTGGTATGGTCGTGGATGAACGGCCCGTTGACGCCGCGCGAGGGGTGGTAGTTGGTGGAGGAAATGGTGGGGAGGAGGAGAAGTCGTCGCCACCGGAGGCTAGGGTTTTGCAGGGTGAGGATGCGGGGAAGCCTGTTACGGTAGAGGATGTCGCCATTGCTTCTGCCACTGCTGAACCTGCTGGAGCCGGTAAGAGGACTGACGGTTTGATGTGTTATTTTCTTACTCCTTTCGCATTGCATTGCTGAATTATGGTTACTCTGTTTCAGAATCTGTTAAGCTCGAGGAGAACCATGTTGATAATGGGAAAGATAATGGTGTGGCACACGGAGAAATGCAGAATAATACGATTGCTGATGTTGAGGGGAGCACTGAGATCCAAGAAGATGATGGATCACCCACGCTTGAGGAGCAAGATGATGAAAGTGAAATGCTCCCGCTGTCTGGCGCGACGAATTCCAACTTGTGTGCTAGATACATCCTTCCTCCTCTTGATAAAGGTGGTTTTCGAGTTTCTGACCTTGTTTGGGCTAAAGTGAAGAGCCATCCTTGGTGGCCGGGTGAGATTTTCGACCCTGCAGATGCGTCTGAGTTGGCATTGAAGCACCAGAAGAAGGGCAGCCATTTAATAGCATATTTCGGTGACAATACTTTCGCGTGGTGTGATGAATCCCAGTTGAAGCTTTTTGTTGCAAATTATTCACAAATGGAGAAACAGAGCACTTCAGGTGCCTTCGTTAGTTCAGTTAATTATGCCCTTGAAGAACTCTCAAGGCGGATACTGTCAGGTATGACCTGTTCTTGTTTGCCAGAAGAGCCCTCTGACAATGGGATGTCTTATATGGTCGAGAATGCCGGCCTCAAGGAGGGAGTTACTTGCTCTGCAGTTAACCGGCCTGAGATCTTGTCATGTTTCAGTTCAGAAAATCTTCTTAATTATGTTAAGTCGCTGGCTCTGTTCCCTGGTCAAGGGGGTGACTTGCTGGAATTGGTGATAGCTTGCTCCCAACTTACATCCTTCTATCGATCTAAGGGATGCCCTGAACTTGCATCATTCCAGACAGGCAGCGGATGGGTTGAGGATGGCATGGACACTTCTTTCATCCAGGATGTAGTGGTTGATGAAGTTGTCACTAATGAAGAGCCTCCTGTTCCTGATAAGCCCAAAAGAGGCAGGGGGCGACCTCGTAAGCAGAAGCCTGAGGATGGTCTAGAGTTGGAGAAAAAGACAACGCCCAATCTTTCTACTGATAACGCTTGTGATCATCCTGCGGAAAGGCAGATGGATATGGAGTTTGATGATTTTGATGGCTTACAGAGCAAGAAAAGAAGCCTGGACTCATTTGAAGATCCTGAGACCAAGACGACAACTTCAACTTTTGGTAGTTCTTTCAAGATTGGGGAATGCATTCGGCGAGCTGCAAGCCAGCTGACAGGATCCTCATCTATTGTGAAGTCTCAAAATGAACTCATGCCTCATAAGAATGTTGCTGAAACAGAAAATGGAGATTTTGATGTCTCGAGTGATGATGCTATTGATGAGTTTAGTGTGGAGAAGCGTGCTAAAAGGAGATGGATTAATAGACACCACAATGCAGACCCCAAGGAATTATTGTCGCAGATGTGCTCGGTGGCTGCGGATCCAGTGAATGGACATAGTTTCTCAGCAATGATAATTAATTACTTCAGTGACTATAGGAACTATGTTGTTTCTACTACTACTGAAGCAAACATCGTTGAGAAACCTACGGCAAAAAGGGGGAGAAAGCGAAAGGTTTTGCCTTCCCCTGAGGTGGAGACAACTGATCACATGCAGGACTCCTACTGGTCTGGCTTGAGTTTGCATAATCACCCGATTCATGACCTCAGAAGAGCTAGTACTAGTACAAGGCCAAGGCGCAGGAGGAGATCATCACAGGATACATATTTCCATCCACAGCAAAATCTACAACATGGACTATTGAGCCCTAAGAAACAGATACAAGTGATAGAAAGATCAATTATCCATGTTGATGAAAAGATAGCCGACGAGGTCAAGCCCACTGCACTTGTGTTGAGCTTTGGTAGGTCAACGGCTCTTCCTTCTGAAACTGATCTGATTAAGATGTTTGGACGCTATGGGCCACTAAAAGAATCTGAGACGGAAGTTCACACCAGCTCGAATACTGTTAAAGTTGTCTTCAAGAAACGTGCTGATGCTGAAAGGGCTTTCAGTTTTGCTGGCAAGTTTAGCACATTTGGTCCTTCGCTACGGAGTTATCGTCTTGTTAATATGCCATTTTTTCTCGTGCCCTCACAAACAAATAATCCAGAGGCACACCCTGAGTGCAATGGCCTGGAGATTCCTGGTAAACATGCCTTCTATTACTTTTTGTGAGTTAGTTTACGTTTCAGAAAATATTCCATGTTTAATATACCATGCATTGATGCCTTTTTTTTATCAGGTCCAAGTGTGTCCAAAGTTCCACTGGATGCTGCTCAAACTGAACAAGTCGACAAAACAGATGAGAAAATAGAAGATAAACCTACTACTGAAGTTAAGGCTATGGAGACAGGAGATGATATGAATACATCTGGAGCGCTAGAGGAGATAACAGAAAACAAAGCTACCGCTGAGGGACTAGCTGACAACACAACAGAAGGTGAAATTACTGCTGAAATGCACGTTGAGGAAACTACTACAACAGAAAAAATTGTAGAGGATAAAGAACTAGTTGAGGAAACAAAAGAAGGTGAAACTAAAGCTGAAGTGAACGACGAGGAAACTACAGCAACTGAGAAGACTGTAGAGGATAAAGCGGTACCTGAGACAACAGAAGGTGAGGCTACAGCTGAAGTACTTGAAGAAAGCGCACCCACTGAAATAACTGTAGAGGATAATACCGTCTCTGAGGAGACCACAGAGGTTGAAACTAAAGCTGAAGTACATGTTGAGGAAGCTACCCCAATTGATAAAGTTGTAGAGGAAAAGGTAGCTGGGGAGACAACTAAAGGTGAAAATACACCTGAAGTATGTGTTGAGGAAACTACAACAGAGGAAACTGCAGGGGACAAAGCACAAGATGAGATAACAAAGGGTGAAACTACAGCTGAAGTACATGCTGAGGTATCTATAACAACCGAGAAAACTGTAGAGGATGCCATAGTCGAAGCACCAGAAACTACAGCTGAAGTACATGCTGAGGTATCTATAACAACCGAGAAAACTGTAGAGGATGCCATAGTCGAAGCACCAGAAACTACAGCTGAAGTACATGCTGAGGTATCTATAACAACCGAGAAAACTGTAGATGATGCCATAGTTGAAGCGCCAGATGAGAAAGCTAAAACATCTAATGATGCTGTAGGAAATGCTAGCATTGAAGAGCCAGATGAAACTACAGCCAATGATCCACTAGAGGATGTTACCATTGAAGAGCCAGATAAGAAAACTACAGCTGATGATCCTATAGAGGATGCAACCGCTGAAGAGCCAGACAAGAAGACGATGGCAGCTGGGACAATTGAAGAGAGTGACACGGTTGAAGCGCCAGATGAGAAAACTGTACAAGATCCCATGGTTGAAGAAGGTGGTACGAAAACTGCAGTTGCTGAGGAAACTGTAGAGCCTGCAACTATGGAGGCTTCGGCTGGACAATCAGGTACAACTGAGCAGACCGGTTAGCCTAAAAGCGGATTCTTGTAAGTTTCTGATGTTTGCGGCAGTCGGCTCAACTGATTCACCCATCTGGATGTCGTGTGGAATCAACTCTAGCAACATAGCGATATTAGTTTCTAGTAACTACAGCGTATTTGCTGCGTTCCATATAAATCTTACATGTAGTTGTCTTGGGAGCAGCAGTGTGTCACGAACAGAGGTTTCTTCAGGAACGGTGGTGCGGCAGCCAGTGGACCAGCTACTGGGTTAGCATCCCGAATTAAGCCATGTTTCTTTCCTTACATTTCAGACCCTTGAGCCAATCTTCTGGGGACTCATTGATTCTTGTATCAATCTTCATTTTGTAAACTGGCTGTGTTCTGTAGCTCATTTCTCCATTATTCCATCATAGCTCGTATATTTTTCATGCTGATTCTACACTTGCTACTTTCAGCATATCTAATCTTATCATGAAATGTACATTTCTTTCTAGTTGCTTGCCTTCTATCTCATCTGTGCTCTACTGAAAATATAATTGATGTTTGTCTATTCTTACGACCGTCGGTACTTTCATGATGATTGTCAGTATTCGGTATTTTCTGTAGTTTTTGACGAGTTGGGCTGAATCCTATTAATTTGTACTGTCGGAGTCGGAGGCCTCATTGGCTTGGCTTATCCTCGTTGAATTGGTGAACATCAGGTCCACTTCATCCAATTTAATCAGACCAAGCGGCCAAACTAGATGGATTATGAAGAGCGAGACTAGCCAACACGACGTCCGGTACCCTGGGTACCATTTTTTTTATACCCGGGGTACCGAAGTTTTTGGTACCCTGGGGTATCAGACCTTACCTGTCTTCCACCTCTCTGGCCATCGTCGTCGGCCAGCTGTCACAGATCCAGCTGCCCCTCCCTCCCTAGCCGTGTCACCCTTGTCACCCACCGTCGAGGCGGCGGCTTCGACGACGACGGCGACATCCAGATCAAGCGACGACGGCCCATATCTAGCCGTCACCGTCGAAGATCAAGCGACGACGGCCCATGTCTAGCCGTCACCGTCGAAGCCACGCCGCTCGCCATCGCCATCGAGGGCCCGGAGGCGCGCGGCGCGGACTCAGGGTGCGGCAGCGTGGGCAAGAGGTGGAGAGGCATGGGGCAGGGGTCTATTCCGACGGACCCTGTCCGTTAGTCTTTCTCATCATGAAACTAGCCAAATTTCGGCGAAGATTCAAAAATAAAGCTGTCCGTCCCAAAAGCCAGGAATCAGCCCATATTTACACGTCTCACGTCTGCAGAGCCTGGACCGATCTAAACTAGCATTTCTCACCGGCAAATATTGCATGCCAAATGCCACCTGCACCGCGCTCTTCTACAGAACTTTTATTATGAGTGACCACGCACAGGAGGGAAGCAGAATATTTCCTAGTATTACAGATTGAACATCTATTCTCAATTGTTCGACACGCTAGTTTAAGACGAAATACAACAGGATTTATGCTTCCCAATACAAATATATGGAACCGAATGACAGCCAAAGACCAATTGTTAAATTATCCTGAATATACATACAACAACAGAGCTAAACAACCACCGAAACTAATCCTCAAAGGAGTAATTTACATCTGCGAAGCAGCATTGGCTCGACGCTTCGAAGCATCAGTTCTGGTTGATGGACATGGGATCTAGAGGTGGTGGTAAGTTCCTTCGCTGCTCACCATGAGGTGTAGTATACTAGCTAATGACTGCAACACCAAATAAAACCCACCTGTACATTAATAATGTGTCGGTACATGAGCCATTCCAGCAAGATGAAAAAAGAACTCGAAAGCACGTATGGTTTTACTTCTATCACAGATAAGGTATTTGGGTTGAGATGTACCTAGCAGTAGTTGCATGAAAAGGTCCTATCTTCAGTTTGAGACATCCCCGTTATGATACTGGGCAAGTCAGAATGGAAAAGGAAGTATCAGCACACATAAAGACGTCACATGAGTATCCAAGTACATTGCAGAAGTAAAAAATTAACATGGCGATAGCAATACCCCTTATAAATAGATATCAAGAACTGTACTAATAGCTTACATTCAAACTAATAACTTCGCGTAAGGCCAAAAAATAAAGTAAAGCTGCTCTCAATCACAAGCAGAAGGAAACTAGCTTCTGACTCTGGATACATTCATGCTCAGGTCCTGAGAAATGAGCCTGGTTCTATGGACTTGCATTCATCTACTACTCATACACAAAATATCAAGTACTTGTTTGATCTGGGCAACCCTATCAATCAACCTAAAAGGCACACACGCCAACAGCATAAGAAGTTCCAGTGAAGTTCCAACCAGTATAAAGTTGGAACTCTCCTACTAACACTGAAGAAACAAAAGGACCAATACAGGAAACAGTTATCCTCTCACACGCTGCTTAAAAACGACCAGTAGTGATAAAATGGTAGCAGCACAATGGAACAAGCAGTACTAGATATTTACTTGAGAATCTCACAATGGAAAACAGGGATATTAAAGTTTATTCCTACTGGTTGATGAATAGTAATGGAAAATGAGTAATCCGTCCATTCAACAATACAAGGATTCGATATATCCAGATTCACAGCCTCAAATCCTTAATATATTGTTGGACGAGGGAGTAGCATATTTGCAAGATAGTCATTAGATCATGCAGCTTATAGGAGTTTGTAAAGCCTCCAAACAAACCGCATGGCCAGCATAAATGTCTCATAAGAATTAAACAAAATTCAACGACTGTTAATCAACTAACTAATGAAATTCCTGGTAGTTCCATACAATTAATTGATTAAAGATAAATCACCTGAGGTTGCATATAACCCATTCCTTGATTGTATACTCCTTGTTGGCCCATCTATATAGAATAAAAAAAGGATAAGTTCATGTACTGTTAAAAAAGGAACTAAGGAAACAAAGAAACAAATGGATACTAACCCCTGCACTTGAATTGCTTCCTCCCCCATGAGAACCAAGTACATCCTTTTTAACAGAGCCATCACCAGTCTTTGCAGTTAATTTACTGTCACCCTATTATATTGATGATGATAATAGATCAGAGTAATACTCAACATCTCTCAGCTTTGAGTAGGCATGGTAGTACGATCATGAATCTTAATAGCATTCTTAGTATACAAAGCACCGTGGTACATCCAAATTTTCAACTGACAAGAACATGATATATCCACAATCTAAAACTGGTGGAGTTATTTGATCCCATGAAGAGATGTCTATATGCCTCCAAAATTTGCACATAGCTAGCTCAATTGTATACAGGTGAGCTAAACTCATGACGCTAACTCAGCCGCTTGCATTGTAATGTATATGAACACAAAGAATTATAGAATAGTAGGAGGCCCTAATCATCAAGAAAAAAATCAGTAGCCTATGGAAATAATCAAGAATAATTCAATACCACGTACCTCCATCTGCAACCAGCACAGCCATTTTCCAAACATACACAAACAAGAGAGACCATATTAGATGGCTAAAAAAGTGTTAACAAGATAAAATGATAGGCATACACAAACTATGCATTTTAAAACTCCAAACTGTGTTACAAAATGTTGCAGAGAATTTCGGTACTTTCTATAGCTTAGAGTACATATGCGCTTAGAGTACATATCCGTTGTAAGCTCTAAGTTCGGCTTTAGCTCAAGGTAAGTAACTAACACAAACTTCTAATGCAATCCCTGCTCTCCGAAAGAGGATTTCTTGTTGCTTCAATAATTTTAATTGCATCAGATCTGATAAGGTTCAAGGCAGGCATGCTAAATGAATTAAATGCCATTTTCGGCTTTTAGCTCAGCCATACATAAACATTTAGACTTGAATCTCTTCATACGAGGTTGCATCAACAAATCACTGGGTGTGTATTTTCAGCCTTTCATCCCAATTGATTAATGCCCTGATACAATTATTGGCACATTCAGTTTCCAACCATTCCTTCTCTGCATAAAATTGGAATCCTAAAGTTTAACAAATTACTATCCGTCCTCAAGTTTAACAAATTGTACCAAGCATTTGTATTATCTATCCGTCCTCAAGTTTAACAAATTACTAAAGAGTACTCCCTAATTAAGGTCAAGACACCGATCAATTTAGTAATTAAGCCATACCTAAAAAAGGCAAACTAGCGATGGTTCTACTTAACTCGCAAAGCAATAAATCACCTTAAATGAATTAAATGCCATTTTAGGCTTTTAGCTCAATCACAACTTCTTCCAATTGATTAATGTAACGATGCAATTATTGGCACTTCCAATCTCGCCGTTTTCTCTGTATTAAACTGAAACCCTAAAGCAACAGATGCTGATAAGACCATTTTTTCCAAAGCAACATTAGCTAATGAAATTAGGTCATACCACAAGCATTTGTGTTATCTGTCCTCAATCTTGACAAATTACTAAAGAGTATTTCCTAATTAAGGTCAAGACACCGAGCAATTTAGTAATTAAGCCAAACCTAAATAAGGTAAACTAGCGATGGTTCTACTTAACTCGCAAAGCAATAAATCACCTTAAATGAATTAAATGCCATTTTAGGCTTTTAGCTCAATCCTTCAAAAATATTTAGAGTTGATAGGTTATTGCAACAGACCACTGAGTGCATAATTTTAGGACCAAGCAACTACTTTCAATTGATTAATATAATGATGCAATTATTGGCACTTCCAGTCTCCAACCGTTTTTCCTCTGTATAAAACTGGAATCATAAAGCGACAGATGCTGATAAGACAATTTTCTAAAGCAACGTGAGCTAAGGAAATTAGGTCATACCACAAGCATTTGCGTAATCCATACGACCTCAAGCCGAACAAAATTACTAAAGAGCACTCTTAAATTAAGGTGAAGACACTGAGTAAGTTAGAAGGAAAACTAGCGATGGCCCTACCTAACTCGCAAAGCAATAATTCACATTAATCACACTTACAGTCACCCAAATTTTGTTTTTCCACAAACTTCCACATCAGTACGCACCTCTCTGTACTTCTGAAGGTAGACCTTGAGGGGCTCGATATAGTCCTCAAAACCCAGCGTGGCCATCGCCCACAGCAGGTCGTCACCGTTGATGGTCTTCCGCTTCTCCCTCTGACATTTATCGCTCGCCCTGCGAGCACCACAAACCCATCATATCACAGACCCACCAAAAGAAGCTCAAACCCCCAAAGTCCATACCATCCAGGCCAAAACAGAGCAAACGAAACAGAGTGAGATGAGGAAGCTGCTGATTACTCACTCGCTGGTGATGAACGAGATGAACTCGGAGACGCACTCCTGGACGGTCTCCTTGGCATCCTTGGCGATCTTCCCGTTGGCCGGGATGGCCTTCTTCATGATGCGGCTGATGTTGGCGATGGGCAGGAACCTATCCTGCTCCCTCACCCCACCTCCACCACCGCCCCCACCACCTCCCCTCGGGCTCCCGCTCTCGTGGCTCCCCCCTCCTCCCCCGGGGCTCGCCGGACCATCCGCCATAAACCACTCCTGCAGCAAACCAACCAAAACCCTAGATCCATCACACCAAACCAAACCCTAGCCACAACTCCAGAAGGCGCGAGAAGCGAGGTGAGGAATTGAGGGGAGGGCTTACCTTATATAGACGAGCGGGGATGGGGAGCGCGCGGGCGCGGGAGGGCGACGTGGAGGGATGAGGGGAGAGAGGGAGGTGGTGGAGGTGGAGAGAGGAGAGGGGGGAGAGAGCGGGGGAAGCGGAGAGATGGGAGAGCGGAGAGGAGAGCGAGGAGGGCGGCGAGTGGGAGATCGGACGCTGGAGAAGAGAAGGCGGCTCAGGCGGGTGCGATTGAGGGGGTCGGGGTATCACGGCCGTTGGTGGGGGGTATATATAGGGCAGGCCCGGGCGCCGCCGCGTGGGTGCTGCGGGTGTGGTGGGTGTAGGTGGGCGCTCTCTCTGCGTGTCTCTTGTGTTGTACTGTTGGGTGTGTGTGTTGGCTTGGCTTGGCTGGCTGGCACTCTGGTCGGTGCACCGTGGACCGGGTGTAGGAGGGGATGTGAGGGGGCCTTTTTTCCTTTTTTTTTTCCCTGTTCTTTTTAACCTGTTTTTGGCTTGGGGGTGAGCTTGTCGTTTGGTGAGAGCACATAAACGTGGAGATCTTTTTTACAGTTTTACATCAAAGGGGATGGTGAAATTTGCGATTAAGAAGGGGTTATAATTAGCTTTTGTTTTTTTTCTGAACTTTGGTAGAATGTTTGGAGAATGTCGATTCTAAGGCCACCACCTCTTGCAAAGTGAGCATACTCATAACAGTTGAATATAAGATCAGAATATGTTTTTTTTTTACTTTAACTAGATTTTACGCATCTGATAACAAGATAGTAACAAACAAGGGGGAGATGTATACGGCTTAGTTGTGATATTTGAGAGATTTAAAAAAATATCAGGTTTTATAGTTAACTGGTATTTTCAAGACAAATCCAATAGTTGAAAGGTGTTTAAGAATTCATCACCCATGAATACTTGTAAATTTAGTGGACGATGGCCAAAGTCAAGAGTTTCACTTTTTATACATACGCATCTAGCCATTTAAAAATAGACCAGCGTTCTAAAATGACTAGCAGACTAGGTTAGTCATATGAAAATATCAATAGAGTACTGTACTAAACAATAGACCGACAAGATATTTACAAAAGCTAGACATGACTAACGTACTACTACGTGTTTCTCTTGGGGAACAAACAGATGGTATATAAACATACAGCTTTATGTCAAGATGTTCCAAGCAAACAACATTATCTTTTTGGGACAGAATTACAATCAACGGAGAAATATTTGAGGAGCTGGGGAAACATTTCAGAAAAGGGATCACCTGCACCATTGCACGTGTTTTTACTTTTCACTTTGCATCCGGTATATTTAAAAGTCAACTGCAGGTAGCAAGATGTTGCAGCGGAAAAACAACCTTATCGTCCTCGCCTCCTCGGACACAGGCACAATTAACTACACTTTCAGGTCGGGGAAGATCAAGCTGTCTGATACTGTAATATACTGTTTTTCAGACATGATTGTGATCACTTGCAAGTGATTTTTCCTTTAAGATTAGGCTTATGGACAAAGCAATAGGGATAGTAGTATAGGATATCAAATTATCAATATCATCATCATCATCTCCAGGACCTTATACTTAACCGGCATATATTCGACAGATGCGTATGATTGCCTCCCGCTATTTACCAGGACAGACACAGTACATCGCATCTGGAAGCGAACCGTGTCGCCATTTTCTAGCGACTTCGGCCGTCCAGCGAAGCAAACACTTTTCCCGTCAACGCGAAGCTTTACGAAGAATCACATACAAACAACAGCTCACGGCGAACGCAAACACACAACACAACCTTCAGCTTCAGGCTGAAGCCAGACCATATAGCGCACTATTGGACCAAACTAAACGTACAATTCTCTCTCTAGCCTGCCGAAATTTAACAATGTAAAAAAAATGTTAACACCAAATTCGATAGGGTAAAGAACAAAAAGCAAACCAAAGACCTGTTGTTGAAAAAGAATTTTCACCGAAGTCCTCTAAGAATTGGTCTGGGAAATCTCTGCACCATAAGCAAACAACCCTGAAACTAAAGGATGATAACACGTCGTTGCAATCATATTAGACAATACGTGCGTCAATAGGTGAACAGAACGATGGATAGGATTGAAGATTTTCACCAGCCACTTATATTTACAGCAAAAGAGAAGGTTTGCATCAACAGCAGCGAGCTAAGCTGAGAGTCGCCATGTGCGCGACTACTTGAGCACACCTAGAGGCAACTACCATTATGTACAGAGAATGATGGGGCATGCGCCACCACTAGTTTTTCCTCTCTTTTTTTTCCCCTCCCTAACATCAGCTCCACCGAAACCGTGTCATAGGTAAGTCAAGCAGTGAACCACCCACATTTACACCATTGTTTTCCTACGTGATACTTACAAAACGGACGAATTTCTACTGCGTGTGGCATGTGCAGCTAGGTGTTATCAGTTTCAAGTCAAGATAGGTGGAAGGACCCCTGACCTTCCGTGATCGCATAGAGTAGTTTATCCCTCATCTTGTCCTGCAAGGTTGAGTGTAACAGTTTGGTGTCAATGCTAATAGTCACTGGAAGTCTGCAACTATCCACGGAGTAATATCTCCAAAACATGCTAGTATTGTTTAGAGCAAAAACATTCAATTCATTCTAATTATAATTTATCATATGAGTGCTCATACGATCATGTAACCAAGAGATCAAGTTAAACTCATAGACTATTAAAAAGCTACTCAGAACATTAGAATGTTACCGACCTTGGAAGAATAGGGAGGTAACTTCAGATAATTAGCGCAAGTCATCACACTCGGGAGGTCGTCATCAGCCTCATTGCTGTTATGCTGTTGATTATATCACATAATGTTAGGGAAGATAATAACAACAAATCCTAAAAGCAGCATATAATGAAAACAGACCTTTCGGACGACCGTAAACTTTGGATTTAGCGCAGCTAACCCGCCTGGTGGGAGTCGGGGTGAACCTGTTATAAATTGCAAAAAAGCTCTGCGTTGATGGCCTCCAAACTCCTGTATGATCTCCAACAACTGCGATGTATTTGGCATGAGCCTTTATTACCATTTCACAAGAAACATAATTTCTTTGTCTAAATATGTATACTGAAGAACTTACATTAATGACAGGAGGGCTGCTCGAAGTGTAGCCATGATCAAACTTTATATGATCCACAAGTTTCGCGAACTGTTCACCAACAAGGATCAATGAGGGCGGTAGAGCAAAAAACAGAACTATCAACAAACTCCAACAAAAGAAAGGCACTTACGTCCCACGTATCTTGTTCACCACAGAGTAATCGCTCCAGCTCATCCTCTGAGAAGACCTGGAGCATGCTTAGTGGAAATACCTGCATTTCCCAAAAGATGTCTAAAGAACAAATGCCAACAACACAGCTGGGCCCATAAAAATGTTCCCTTCTAAATATAAATAGAAGCAGCGGGAATGGCACCTCTCAATCTGAACAGACAAATTGAATGGCAATGAAATTATCTAAAATTACTACACATCCTACCAACCTGCCCATTTCCATAACTAGCATAAATAGGCGAATCATAGTGCAAATGAAGACCTCCATGAAACATACCTCATTGAATCCTGACTTAAAAGCTTCCAACTGTCTTGCAATTCCACTTCTAACCGTTGCATCAACAACAAAAGAAACATACTGTTCTAAATTATCAGCACTTACCTGCAATCAACATGAGCAATTTAACAAAGAGTCTAATCAGCTAAGAAACTGAAAGCATGAAAAAAGTATGCTCATATATGCTTACATTATCCAAGCCTTTTTCTGAAGAAAGAACATATTCTGGATATCCTGGAAGAGCAAACTCAATAGCAAGATCCTCAATTCTACAACCTCGATAAGACAAGTCAGATGCATTCCTGCAGTCCCCACTTGAACCTGATTCTAAATATTTTCTCCGAGCAGCAAGCGCTTTAAACTCCGTAAGGGTCATTGCTAATTCAGGATCAAATGAGTGAATGTCATATAGATTAAGTTCCTAAGAAAGGAAAAAGTTATTTAGAGACTACCAAAGTATAAAAGCATAGCACACTTCATCCAGGGATTCAGTCCAAATTACCTGTCCTAGTATAAGCTTGTAAAATGCTTTAGAAAATGGGATGTCGAGAATTCTGCTGTCTTTAATTGCCTTTGCAACCACTTGACCAAGGAGATGGAACTGTTTACTCACTTCTGAGAAGGAAGAACAGTCCACATGGGTAGACCACGGTTTAGGAAAAAGTCCATTTGGGGCAACTACAAATACAGAACCACCATAACCATTATCAGGGTCAGCTTCGCGGGGCAGCTCCCCTCTCCACATCCCTAAGCAAGACTTCTGAAACTCATGACTTATCAATGTATAGAATTCCATCGTAGGACCTAAACCTGTGCCTACTTCCTCTTCATATTCTACTTCAAGCAGTGCATTACTCCGAGCATGTGATTGCATCACTTTAGCAGCAGAAACCAGTATATTGTTGCGATCGACTTTGAACTTTTTCCTTGAGAAGGAAGGCACCCTTTCTATTATTATACCACTGCCACTTGTATCCATCATATTCCCATGTTGTGGGGTCAAAGAACCAAATGCTGTCAGCTGGAAATACTTCCATCTTGCCTCAAAAGAAAATAAGAAGGGACATGCAGACATCAGTTCAGTGCACCATAGAGGCAGACAGCGAGACCTTAAAACCAAGGGATCATGTATCTGCTGCTCCAGTTTATCTGTCAATTTAGCACTGACAAACTCCTGCCGTGGAACTAAAGAGACATCAGCTTTCAGATCATCAAGGTTAGTTATGCCTCCATGTACAAAAGCACGGTTTCTCTCATCAGACACGAGGTGAAAAGAGTATCGGTTCAACCCCTCTAGAACTTTTAGCATAAACAATATGTCATATGATGGACTTGCTCTGTCCAGTTTGCAAGGAAGCTTGCCAAGCAACAGGCTAGTGAAGAAAGGGAGTGTCTGGCACATAAATCCAGCTTTATCGTCATGTGCTGTTGTTGTTGCACAAGATGAATTCTTAAGAGAAACATCTATTTCTTGATTTGCAGCTGTTCTATATGTTACATCGTGCACAATGCGCCAAAACTGGTTGTCCAAAATTATGTCAGAACCTGCATCAATCTGATCCTGCAGGATTGATTGATACAGAGTAACAGATTTGTCAAGCTCTTTTCCTTTCAAGCCAAATAACAATTTTGGTTGTGCAACATAATCAATGCTTTTCTCTTGTTGACCTGCAACTGCACATGCATTGCAGTATTGAAGTTTCCATAATAAGACGAGGAATGAAAATAAGAGATTAAAATAAGTGTTTCACAAACCCCAGACTACACTTACTCTACTACTCATGTACTTACCAGAAGATGAAGGCCCTTTACTTGAGCCTGGTTCTACAGATGAACTTTGATTTCCACTTATGACACCCTGAAAAAGAGAACGGTTTGTCTTAAAAGATTGGCCATCAGAGTAATTTACAAGGCTTTCTTTTGTCAGATATATAGCATGCAACTGCTCTTTGTGGCCATAAAACATGACAGTCTGGAATACATCAAAATATATTAATTTGACCAAAGATGCTTCTAAAATATTTGGTTTGGATACATGAAAACACAAAATTAAATTTGGTGGAAAAACTTTTACAACATTGCACTCTTGTTGAGTTCTTTCTGATTTAGGTAGGACAATGAAATTTAGTGGTCAAAGTGAAAATCATTAATGATTAAAAGGCAAACCGAAGCTTATTTTACAGGAGGTACTAATATATGCATTTCTTGTTAGTCTCAGTTAGTTATTTATGAATTATGCATGGTTTATAAGCAGCCTTGGAACTACTCAACATAGTTAAGCAATATGAGGTAGTAATTGCACAAGGAATTTGAGACATAATATATCACTAATTAGATCCTAATTGTTCATATCTTTTGAAGATATTTACATAATAGACAGAATGGTACCTCTGGTGGAGGGGATGATTCGGGTGTGGAATCTCTTTCGTGAAGGTCATCTTCAGCATCAGAGGCAATACTATTGGGCGATGATTCAGGCTTCTGATTGCTTGTGCCTGTACAAATTTTGGGCCACAGGAACTCTTCAATAGTGTGCAACGAGGAAGAGATTTCCAAATTAACAACATTATCATAGCTCGACAAGTTGGTTTGATCTTCATCCTTCTTAAATCGCACTCGGATACATGGAGTAATTGTTGAGTGCCTAGTAGGGATATCTGAAATATTGCTCCTTGGCTTAAAATTATGGCTCATTATCACTGGGAAGTTGTCAAGAGAAGTAAGTGCATTCTGTAGTTTCCTTACTAACAGTGTCAAAAGCATATCACCCCAGCCCTGCTCCATTCTTGAAAAGGATATCTGAGCAAATGACTGAAACCTTTTTAGCACGGCGAGAAAATGTTCAGTATTGTAGTCATTTGGGTTTCCATCCAGTTGTAGGTATTTGCCATTGGAGAGGTAATTAGACAAAGATTTGACTAATCCACTCTCAAGAAATTCAAATGTAGTCATTGTTTCTCCCCCATGAAGCTCCATCATCACCTCACTTAAAATGTTATTCAAGTGCTCTTCATTTTGGAAATTGTCTCGGTTTAATGACTCATTGGCAGAATCGTTAAGAACTGCACAGCAAGTTTTGAGCTTCTGTAAAATCTCTGTCAAACCCATCTCAGAGTTCATCGCTTCGGTAGTGAAATAAGTTGTCTTCACATGCCTTGCGAAAGTAAAAAGCTTGCCCTTTCCAATCATGCAGGTCCTTGTTTCAGCACCATCAGATCTGGGATAATCAAATGCATAGCAGAAACATGTAGGCTTGTTTCTTATCACAGGCTGATTATCTGATTGTTCTGTTTCATCAGAGAGATTAGTAGATTTCGAGAAATCTTCTTGCATAAGAAGAGCCTCAACTGCATATACTACACCTTCCTTGATAAAATATCCAAGGTAAGCATCTGGAAGCTTTTGCATGAGAATTTCGATGAGCTTTAGTGATGAAAATAGCACATGATGATCCTTTCGAGATAATAAACCAGCCAAGAAACTGCCACAGAGAGCAAAAAAAATAAAAAAAAAAGGTTTGAAATCAGCAACTTTAGCATACCACAATGCAATTGATATTGTTTAGGGTTATTATGAAAAAAAAAAAGAACCGTGCCTTGGTATATTTGCATCCTTTAGAAACTCTTGAAGCATCTCAGGTTTACTGAAATAACAGATGTTATTCACAATTGAAGCACATCCATAGCAAATGTATGAGTTTGCACCAGAATTGACTGCCTGCACAAAACAACATACTCATTTACATATTTCAGAGCACAATCATTGTTGTGACCTGCTACTTGTTATTGTTGTCAACAGACCTTGATCAAGACAGGGAGAATCTCCATAGAGAATTGACACAAAAACCTTGGTTCATCGGCAATTATTTTTTCTTTTGCAAGTACAATCTGGGTGTCTTCAACATCTCTTGCTGCTGAAGGAATAAGTTGGTTTGCTAATTTCAGAGCTTCATTGACCTGAGATCAGTATATTTAAATTTGTCAAATGCTGTGCACTGTACAGATGACTCTGGATATAATATAATCAAATGAAGTAGATTAGGGTGGTGCATACATGGCAACTTGGTAAGTGACTTGTTATGTGCATTAGTGCAACTTATTAGATTCCAAGCTCTAATGTAACAAGGTAAATGAGAGTGGTACATACATAACAAGCAACTTGTTATGAATACTAGTGTGTAGCAGGGATAAGCATGCATCAGAAATCAGACACCAGCAACGGTAGAATGGCGCTAAGCGTATAGTGAAAAGATGCACTGATTGAGTGATGAATAGCTTAAGGAATTAAAAGACTCAAAATAAATCCATATTGTTATGTTGTATCGATGCTCATAAAGGCGGAAACAACTTGAACAACCAAATATAACATATAGTTAAGTTTATTCTATGGGTAAGGGTATAATGAACTGATAATAACCAAATTGCAACCAAACTGAATTGATATGCTACTACTGCTCCTGCTGCAAGAAAACCAACCTGGTTGTTTTGGTTTTCCAAAGGCAGGTAAGGCATGCCATGTGAAAGATCTATAGTAACCAAAATTCTGCTTATGGTGTTACCGACATTCAGCTCAAATAGAGACTTCACTGCCACAAGTGAATTACAGGCTAGCTTAGCGAGAAGACCAATCAAGTTCTGTAATCAAAACAAGCAACAATCAATTTCGTCAACAGATAGGAGTATTCAGGTATGTGCATAGAATTTTACTGCATACACTGCATGTTGATGTGGTAAGAGAAGTTAATCCGCCAGCGTTGATCAGAGGCAGGACTTTCTCTATCACACCCTGGTGACAGAACTTGTCGAGAAGCTCCACAGAACCATTAAATGAATCCACAATGTTTATCAAGCAACTTGCAACCTTCTCCACTAGCTGCAATGGTATATCACTTTAAACATAAGCACAGTTGTCATACATGCCGATACCCCTAATCAGTCTGAATAATGAACAATTGTACCATCTTGTCCTCGTACTGCAGTAGATTACACAGCACTGGCACAGAATCCATGACAAACTGGGAGCAATCTCTGGGGACCTTCTTACAGGCATTTGCAACAGCTGATACCGCAACCCTCTGAACAACACAAAGCAGGAATCCAATTGGTGGATGTAGCAATTCCACAGCAAAAGATGGAAATGGTTGCAATCCATACCTGAATACTTGCAGAGAAGAAGTCAATGTACGCGAGCGCAGCAGTGATCATGCCAGCCTGCAAGCACGGCGTCGGTTGCCTCCGTGATATCTTCTCGAATGCTTGCAAGCACTGCGCGTGAAACAACAATACGATTCACACAGAACACGTCAGGCCAATGTGATCGTTCGATCGGGTCATCAGAGCCGCTCCCTTACCTGCTCAGCAACATCAAGGTAATCGATGGCGAGGAGACGGGAGCAGAGCAAAGGGAGCAGGCCGTGGCGGACGACGGCGTCGGAGGCGCGCGGCATCGCGTCGCAGAGGTAGGTAATTGCGCGCACGGAGAGCAGCATCACGTCGGGGCTCGCCGCCGCCACGCCGCCCTCGGCGCCCCCGACCAGCCGCACCAGCGCCCGCGCCGCGGCCTCCGTCGGGAAGTAGCCCCCGACGTCCTCCCCGCAGAAGGAGAGCGCCTCGCAGAGCTCCGTCAGCGCCGCCACCAGCACCCCCTCCTCCGCGCCATCCGCCGCCACCGCCGCCACCATCCGCTGGAACCTCCCTCCCCCGCCGCCGCCGCACCTCCTCGGGCTTCCGCCCCCATCCGACTCGCACGACGACCCCCCATCCCCATCTCCATCCCCATCATCGTCACCATCCCCATCCCCATCGCCATCACCATCCGCTTCCCCATCCCCATCCCCATCCGCCGCGTGGCCAGACGACGACGTGTCCATATCCGAGCAGGCGCGCTCCATCGCCGCCGCCGCTGCCGCCACAATCGCAGCCTCCCCCTCCGCAACCGCCGCCGCCGCCGCGGCGGCGGCCGAGGTCGACGGCTCCGCGGTGCAGGGGCGCTTATCGGCGGGGTGTTCCGCCTCACCGGAAGCGCCAGGCTCGTCGGAGTCGGGCCGCTTCCGGCAGCGATCCATCCTCTTCAGTCTTCCCCCACAAGCTAAACCCTCGGCGTGAACGGAACGGAAGGCAAGGCGAAGGCGGAAGCCAGAGCCAAACCACCAGTCACCACCCGCCCTAGCCAGCCACTCTTGGCACGCACGATCAACGGATCGAACCGATCGATCGGGGTGGAGGAATCCGGGGGCCGCGGATATACACGGGAACTACGGGAGGCGTGCGGGGGTGGGTTTAGTCAGTCTAGCGCCCTCCTCCTCTCCTCCGCGATCGGTTTTGAGAAAGGCGATTTTGGTGGTTTCAACGGATTTGGGGCGATTTTGGTGGAAATTTCACGTGTTTCGACGTCGCCGGGGGTTGTTGCGTTGGGGGTGAGGCTCCACCGCCATACTGTGGTGTGGTTCAGGGAGAGGTGGGGACTAGGGAGAATTGGGACTGCGGCGGCTTCGGGTTCGGGGTTGGGTTCGGCTTTTGGGCGTGGGGGCGGCAGCGCGTCGACGTGTTGCGCAGTTGCGCTCGTGTATCGTGTATTGCTTTTTGGCCAGTTCGGGCTGGGTTGTGTGACTTGTGGAGTTGTGTGGGTTGGTGCGCTTGGGTTGGGTGATCAGGAGGTCATTGGCCTAGGATTTGTGTTTGTTTTCTTCTTTACTTCCAACAAAAAGGTGACACAGGTTGACGCTGATAGTAGGATCTCATCAGGCATCTTTTGGTTAATTGCAAGTTTTGTGAAGGGAGACAGTGACGTTTCTTTGTTAAAGGGATATGGACTTCTTTGTGAAGGCATCTATTGGTTTTCATTAAACTTCATAGTTAAGGGATTGTTGGGTTTGTAGCTCAACCGAGCCATGCCGAAAATTTGGAAATGACAATTTATTTTATCACTTGTTTGGTTTGTGGATAAAAAATAACATTCATATAGTATTTGGTTTAGTTAAGTTGAGCCCACCCCTTTGATAGCATACCAAACAAAAAAGCCTATCAAAAATCTTTGACAAACATATATTACACAACCAATTGTTATTTCTAAAAATATACTCCCTCCTCCGTCCTTTAATATACCTTGTTTTTCACAAAATCAATATTTGAAAGTTTTGACTAATAGTTAAACTAATCATATTGATGTTTAGTGTTATACATGTAACATTACTAGATTTGTATTTGAATGTGTTTTCATACGATGTAAATTTTATATTTTTTGATAATTTCTTATTGAATGAATTAATGGTCAAAGTAAAGTACTGTAGACCGTGTACAATTGAAATACTGCTTATATTTTAAGGACGGAGTGGGTAGTAATTTTGGAAGGACATGACTAGTAATTACACAATCCGCCTCCCTCGCCTCCGACCTCCATCTCCTCCACTTCCGTCTTACGTTGCCTCCATTGTCACCGTCTTCCCCACCCCGACAAGCCACCCCCTAGGCGCCAACGCCGCCAACAAAGGCCCGACGGCCGAACTCCACCCACCCCCTCTCCCTCCCCTCCTTCTTCCTCGCCTTCGGCGGCGGCGGCGGCTCTGCAGTTGCCGTCGACATCGGTCGTCCCCACCGCCCGCTTGGCCCCCACGGTT
>CM002483.1:14775561-14825965 GCA_000325765.3 Leersia perrieri
CCACCCCACCCCGAACCCTAAATACATGGCCAGGGGTTCGCTGTTGCCACCATGGAAGCCACCGCCGGGCACATCGCCACCATTGCTGACCCCCACCCGCATCTCTGCCGTCACCGACCCCTCGCGTCATCGCCGTCGCTCGCCTGCTTGTTCGCCCGCGTCGCTGGTTAGAGTGAGCGGCAAGCACTAACTTGATAGATATTGTGATTACGGAAATGAAAAAAAATTGAAGCCATGTGATTTTGATTCTACGGTTGGAAAATATTGAGGGCTAGGCATTGGTCTAAGATGTGGACCAGTTGCAGCCTGTAGGTCTCGTAAGTCACGCTGATGTCTTAAAAAATTATCCGATGTTTAAATCCGAATACCTAATATTCTAAATCGCATATTAATATATGTTATCGTGTTAATCCAAAATTGCCACACTTGTATACTAGAGCTGCACATGTCATGATCAACAGATAGACGCGCCTTGCTGATGCGACGGGGATAGGGAGGATCTCGATGTCGATCATCAGGGAGAGGTGAAAGTTGTCGGAGCCACGTGCATGGGGAGGAGCTCGAGATTGGGGTTGGTCTGCCACTGCGTCGCCTCCTTCCGTCAGAGTTGAAGCGCTCTTGTGGTGTGTCACCATGAAGTGGTCACATGCAGAATCTCGTGTGGGCCTCTTCACATTGAAGAGCCGAGGCCAATCTGTCCTCGAGCTTAGACCCAACCAGCGCCACCCTATCCTTCATCCGACATTGGCGGCGTTCCAATATGTGTTTATGAGCTGGTATCATTATGGCTAGTACCAAAACCACCATCGCTAGTACCAAAACCACTTAAAATAGTGTTTAAGGGGGCATTTTATCTGGTTTGGAAAGTTTGATGTGAGAAATGTGTGGTTTCTGAGTTCGAGGTGGTTTTACGAATTGGACCAATAGTATTGTTAATTCAGACTTTATCCCAATTGATATATGAACCTCTTCATAATTCGTGTTTTTTTCCTCCATCAATACTTCCAACCTCAAGATTTGGGAAGATATTAAGTGAACATGTAAATATGTAATAGTAGAGATGGAAAAGTTGAGTTCGCAAAGATGAGTCCACAACTTCGATAGCAAACCAAAAAAAAGCCCAAACTATTTGCAAGAACATATCGCCATTGCGAAAATTTTGGTAAGCCGGAAATAAAAAATATCAAACAAGCACTAACATTCATACATTACCAAAAAAACTGCAAAACATACTCCTATAGCTGGGAAATATCTGAGGACTTATCACTTATGGCGGCTCGAACGCGGGCAGTCTGGAGTCTGGAGCCAAATCCTGCTATACGCCATTCTGACTCACCAGCTCACCGCGCTAAAAATTTCGCTCCGCCCGCCTCCCAACTCTCCTATCTCTCTCTTTTCTCCCGCCACTGCAGCCGCCGCCCCTCAACACAGCTCGCCGGAGAAGGGGATCCCCCGTTTCCTCCGGTGAAATGCACGACGATAGCCCGCGCAAGGGCAAACCCGGCGGCCGCTCCATGGATGCCGCCACCGCCGCGGGGCTCGCGGCGGTCTGGTCGGAGTACTTCCCGGAGGAGAGCCAGTTCACGGCGGACAGCCGCAGCCCGCGCCTCGCCGCCGATATGGTCCGCCTCTTCTCCTCCCCCGACGCGAGCGACCTCCTCTCACGGGTAAGCACGTCTCCCCCCATTTCACTAGTACAGCGTTGCCTTTCGAGCACTTCTCACGGCGGTGCTATAGTAGGGCTCCATGCTCGGGATCGGGGTGAATGGTGATGTGCGATTGTTATAATTGGTTCGTGTGTGATCGGTTTTAGACGGTTTTTTCATATCGGTGGGGGCAGTTTTGGAGAATGTTCAATCCGGAAGTGCCTAGGATTTTAGCGGATTGACCGGCCAATCGTAAATTGAAATGTTCTGGAAATCGCAAGTGAAATTACTACTGTGAGTTCTTCATAAGTATTTACCTTTGTATTAAAGAGCCAGTGTTTATGCTTGTAAATGTGCTTGTCATTATCAATTTACTTTAGCTCTCCAGAGTTTGCAACTACCCAACTAGTTTTCACGTTCTTAGTGCCTTAATTGGGAATCCATAAATTTCATAAGAGGAATGCTAGTGAACGGGATTCATCGCATGGACGGTATAGCTGACCGCTTGACGCTCGAGCCGCGCTTGTGGATCGGCAAAGGGGTGGTGACATGCTCATTAATTATACTATCGAACCATCATACCGTGGCATAGTTTTTCTTATTTCATAAGTATTAAGAGACAATTTATTTTTGCAGTAATCTTGAAATACAAAAATGTAATCGGAATAATTTACCCCACTTTGGTTCATGTGGTTATTACTTAGTACTACTTACAACTTTATGGATTCATGTACAGGTCGAAGATGATGGTGACATCCTCTTCCTTCCGGTTGATTTCCATCACCTCTCAAATTTGACCTGGGTTACTGAAGCTCTCCAGGAACATCCACAAGAAGCATTGCTTTGCATGGGAGCTGCAGTTCATCTGGTTGATGTTTCTATTCATGTTTTCCTAGAATTAATCAGCTGTTATTTGTGTTGTGTTGTGCTTTCATGTTTGATTCATATGTCAGTTGTTGATATTTTCATCAGGTTTGGTGTGCTAGCAAGGACTTTCAGTTGGGTGACATCAACAAAATCAATATTAGGCTTTACAACCATTCCAAGTCTATTGCTTTGAAGAATTTAAAAGCAGCATATATTAGTAAATGTCATTCTATCTTTATCATCATGTGTTAAAGTTTGCGTGCATGTAGATGAAGTACTGATTTCTAGATTCACTTTGCAGAGAAACTTGTGACAGTGCGGGGTACAGTTTTAAAAGTAAGTACTGTGAAGCCTCTAGTGCTTCAGGTAAACTTTCAATGCATGAAATGTGCTACAAAATTTCCTCGTGTGTTCTGCGATGGGAAATTTTCACCTCCAGTATCCTGCAGTATTCAGGGATGCAAGAGCAGAACCTTCATCCCAATGAGATCTACTGCAAAGTTGGTCGATTTTCAGAAAATAAGGCAAGCGATAGATAAACTCGGCTACATTATTCTCTACTTATGGCACTGAAGCTTATCTCATCTTGTTTTCAATTCAGGATACAGGAGCTCGCTAGTGCTGAAAATCATGAAGAAGGCAGAGTGCCTCGCAATATAGAGTGTGAGCTTACAGAGGATCTTGTAGATTGTTGCATTCCTGGAGAGGTGGTAACAGTTACTGGAATAGTCAAAGTACTGAACAATTACATGGATGTTGGAGGAGGTACAATTTCGAATCAATTAGTATATTGTTTTGCATTGCTTCTTTTCTGAACCTCCCTGGATTTGCTAGCTCACATCTTGGTTTTAAAACTTGAGTTTGCAGAGACAAAAACTGTTTATCTATAAATGGCTGAAATTGGTTCACATGTATCTAGGCGCATATGGTTCACATGCTGTCAAACATTTTGTTTCGTTAGTTCATAAATCGGAGTTGGCCGCTAGAGCTCCAATTGGGAAGTCTCGAGTGATATTCAAGTTTTTTTTTTTCTCTAGATGAAGTATAGTTGAAAAACCAATATAGCATTGGAGCAAATCAAGAAAATAAACTTTCTTTTTCGTTTCTTCCAGATCATCAATCCTAAATCGAATATATTGAAACCAGAATCATCAGATCAACTCATGGACTTGGGCATGAGCCGTTCATTAGAAGCATAAATGCATAATTGTAGAGACACCTATCTAATGCTATATCTGGCAACACAATGGTATCTATGTGCTACCTCTCCCTCACTTTTAGGACTTGCAAGGTCATTCGGGTCTTTGTAATACAGTGCGTGTTAATTGTAGAGAAACCTATCTGATGCTATATCTGGCAACACAGAGGTATCAATGTGCTACCTCTCCCTCACTTCTTAGGACTTGTAAGATCATTCAGTCTTTGTAAGATATCACCGCTTTCTATAAGATTCTTGAATTTAAGACTCAAGACATTTTGTATAGGATGATGGAGAGAACAAATTAGTTGTTATGTCTACAGCCTTGTCTCGTGCTTGGTCTTTCTGCAGATGCCATACAGGCAGATAAACTTGTGCTAATCTGAGAATATTTTCCTAATATATTTGTCTCTTTTCTATAATCCATTTGTATCTTCAGGGAAATCAAAAGGCAGAAACCAGGGTCTATACTACTTGTATTTGGAAGCAATTTCAATAAGAAACTCAAAGGCCCATGCTGCTTCAGAAAATTCAGATGTAATTTCCACTAATATTCAGGCCAGTGGATCTTTTGGTTTTCAAACGTTTACTGAAAAGGATCTCGAATATATCTCCAAATTTAAGGAAGAACACGGTGCTGATGTTTTTCGTCAAATACTTCAATCCTTTTGCCCCTCCATCTATGGACATGAACTTGTAAAAGGTATTAGTATGGTCATTGTCTTACACCTAAACATTTCCACATGCTATTTAATGTGGTTAAAGATTTAAAATTTAGTTCCCTGTGGATTGTCCCAATGTTGGAAAGAATTGGTTTGGTTATTTTGGTAAAACCTATTGCTCACTTTAATTTCTGTACATAAGAAATGAGATGTCAGCCATTTTTTTCTTTGTTTTTTTGTTCAATTTGCCCTAGACCTGTGCATCATTTCCTGTTTTAAATGATTCTTTATGGGTACTCTTTCTGTTAATGGAAATGGGAGGTTGTTCCCCTCTTTTATCAAAAATAATAATAATTAAAAGAGTAATAAATCCTAAAACAATTTATTGGTGAAGTTGACCAAACTACTAGTACCTCCTGTTGCTCTAGGATGTGTGTGTTGTCCTTTTTTACTAGTGCATGCAACACTCATTTTAGTACATTACTGGTTACAAACATGCCAACCCTTCTGAGTCCATTTCCTTCTTATTTGCATTTTGTTGCTGTACACAACTAAATTAATATTTCCAATTTTTTTTTCAGCCGGTATCACTCTTGCTCTTTTTGGCGGTGTTCAGAAGCACTCAATTGATCAAAACAAGGTTCCAGTAAGAGGAGACATCCATGTTATTGTTGTTGGTAATCCTTCACTTAGCTTCTTTGCTTCTTGGTAGGTATTTTCTCAGCATTGCTCAAACTCGGATTAAAACTCTTGCTTAATGCAATTCTAGGCGATCCAGGACTAGGCAAGAGCCAACTGCTACAGGCTGCAGCGGCAGTTTCCCCCCGGGGTATATATGTTTGTGGAAATACAACAACAAATGCTGGTCTAACTGTTGCTGTGGTTAAAGATTCTATGTCAAATGATTATGGATTTGAGGCTGGTAAGCATATGTGACTGTCTTGCTCTTTCTCTTCACATGGGTATGACTAATACTCTTACCTAACTGCCTGTTTGTCCTGGTGGATTTGTTAGTCTTAAAACTTGCAAGCAGACCAAAATAAGTACTCCTCCGTCCTTAAATGTTTGATGCTGTTGACTTTTTTACACATGTTTGACCGTTCGTCTTATTAAAAAAATATATGAAATTATTAATTCTTTTCCTATCATTTGATTCATTATTAAATAAACTTTTATGCACACGTATACTTTTATATGTTTTATAAAAGGTTTTGAATAAGACGAACGGTCAAACGTGTGTTAAAAAGTCAACGACGACAAATATTTAAGGATGGAGGGAGTAAGATGCAAGTGGGTCTGGTTGGGCTAACCCATTGACCCACCCTAGTTTTTGGCTTGACTAATTAAGGGTATACACATAAAGTTGACTATCAAATCATGTTGACCCTTTGGTTTGCAGGTGCCATGGTTCTTGCTGACCGTGGATTATGCTGCATCGACGAATTTGATAAAATGTCAGCAGAGCATCAGGTAGTATTAGCCTGATATGCTAAAATGTTCATTAGAAAGTTCTACCCTCCTCCCATCATGTTTCTAATGAATTTGAGCTCATAGGCTTTACTGGAAGCTATGGAGCAGCAATGTGTGTCTGTGGCAAAGGCTGGTCTCGTGGCAAGTTTATCGGCCCGTACCTCTGTGCTGGCGGCTGCTAATCCTGTTGGTGGTCATTACAAGTGGGTTAATGTTTTACTTCCTTACTAAATAAATATTCCATTCCCTGCATATTGTGTACTGCTTATCATTTTTGATCCGTCATCTCCATTCACATTTTCCTTTTCAATTGATACTGGTTAATGTTTTGGCTGTGGGCCAGTCAGCCTGTTTTGTACAGACTCAGGGATACATAAGCACCACCTATGGTCAGAAAAAAGACCAGGAAGAACAGAGACGAGCCCATAAAGTTGGCCACAATAGCAATATATTGATAGTCTGGTTATTTGGATTCAGTAAAACTCTTCATATTCCTATAATAGGACACAATGTACATCTCTGTGATGTAAGCTAGTAGTACATGAGATGGTAAACTCTTGGAGAAAGAGACTGGCGGCGACGCTTTGAATGTAAGAACTTTGCTTAGAGAGAGTGCTTGCTGGGGTAGAGGGGAATTGGGCTAGTGTGATAATTTTGGGGACATGAACTAATACATCTTAGGCCCTGTTTAGTTCCCAAAAATTTTCACCCAAAAGTATCACATCGAATCTTTGGACACTTGCATGAAGCATTAAATATAGATAAAAAATAAAACTAATTGCACCGTTAGGCTGTAAACGACGAGACGAATCTTTTGAGCCTAATTATGCCATGATTAGCCATAAGTGCCACAGTAACCCACGTGTGCTAATGATGGCTTAATTAGACTCAAAAAATTCGTCTCGCGGTTTCTAGGCTAGCCATAAAATTAGTTTTTTTATTCGTGTCCAAAAATCCCTTCCGACATCCGGTCAAACGTCTGATGTGATGCTTTTCCGAAAAGTTTTCACCGACTAAACAAGGCCTTACTAAATCACAAAATGGACGTGTCATTCTCTTATATGTATTTTGGCTCTTAATGCCTGGTCTGATGAGTTTAAAATGATGACTTAACCTAATAGATATGGTAATAAAAACGCAATAACCAATAGCTAGACACTAAATTCATGTGTTACTGTCAACTTAACCATTACCATATTGTTTTCTGTAGCCGAGCAAAAACGGTGAATGAGAATTTAAAGATGAGCGCCGCCCTTCTCTCTCGGTTTGACTTAGTTTTCATTTTACTTGACAACCCAGATGAGTTGCTGGACAAGAGAGTATCAGACCACATAATTGCAGTAAGTCCCTGTTTTATTTTATTTTTCCTATTCTCATATCTCAGTTATACCATGGGTATAGGAAATGTTCACATGATGCGATATATCTGTAGTTTAGTAAGAATGATAAATGTATTGGGGGATACATTTCTCGTGAATAACTAAGCAAAGTCATATTTTCTGCAAGCAGCTCCACTCGAATGATGGGGGCTCTTTCACAGCCAACAAAAGGATAAGAACAGGTCTTTGATCAGTCATTCAATACCGATTTTAGTTCATTATTTGCTGTTGTACAACTCAAAACTTACCCATTGTTGTTGACTTGCAACTTTTTTTAGTGCCTCAATTTGATGGGAGTACAAACTTTGGCGTTAGTGAAATCCCATTAGCTTCAAGGCTGAGATTGCACCCAGAGAAAGATAAAGATTTCTGCCCATTACCTGGACCACTGCTTCGTAAGTATATATCTTATGCAAGAACCCATGTTAACCCTCGAATCTCGTAAGTTTCTTTCACTCATAAATACAATGGAAAGAGTTGTCCCTTTCTTGTTTGTCTGTAGACTGTAGTGCATCCTCCAATCTTAATATTTTCCATCTTTAAGCATACCATCGCCAGCAGCTGAAAGTCTGCAAGATTTTTATTTGAAGTTGAGAGACCACAGTACTTCTGCTGATAGCACGCCCATCACAGCCAGGCAACTGGAAAGCCTTGTAAGGTTGGCAGAAGCTCGTGCACGGGTGGATCTAAGAGAAGAAGTGACCGAAGAAGATGCTAAGGTGAAATAAGTTAAATGCTTGAGCGCCGCAAAGTTGCTAAGACTCTAATCCCTGTTGCTGGTTAAACCCGAGTTCTTTTGTTATTATTAAATCAAACTTAAAAACGAGAAGTTCTGCAATTTCACCCTGCACATGTGCAAATTATCTTCACATTGGAGGTTTATTTATAATTGTATTCTTCTCTAGTTTTAAATTTGAAAAAATCGCACAGTTGTACTGCCTGGCTAATAACTCCTTTTCAGCAACAGGCAAATAGGAATCCAGTGACTACACAATTGAACAAACTCAACAGAATGAAGCAGAAAAATAATTATTATGTTGTTCGTTTGTCACCTGACAGGATGCTATCGCGTTGATGAAGGAATCTTTATATGACAAATATGTCGATGAGCATGGTTGTGTGGACTTTGCTCGTAGTTCTGGGATGAGCCATGAAAAGCAAGTCAAGAAATTTCTGAATGCCTTAAACAACCAGTGTGAGTTGGAACAAAGGGAATGGTTTTCAATGAATGTAAGTCTCATGGCAATTATGCCTCAATGTCTTGTTTGTTGAATAATCTTATCTTATTAGTTGCAAAATTATATAAAATCACAACCGAAAAATCAGTTTAAATGGCAAAATGGCCAAATCCGATTATGCTCTGGTTGAAGAAATTTACCTTTGCTACTTTTTGAGAATTTTTGTTCTTTTGTTATGCGGTTTGTCCAGTGTAAAGACATCTGTATTGTTTACAGTATCTATTCACAAACAAAGTATATAGTAGGTGATATTTTTGGTATGCTTGAGCTTTCTGTCACGCACTATCACTTTCCTATTGCCAGGAGATGTACAAATTAGCTGATCGTATCAGCTTGCAAGTTCCAAATTTTGATGCAATGCTAGAAAATTTGAACACTGCTGGCTATATTCTGAAAAAAGGACCAATGTATCAGGTATCGTCCCGTCATTACTCTTCTTGTCAGAACAACACTAGATGCCACACCTGGCATCATGCTGGGTATTGTTTTGATTTGTGAGATCCATGGTAAGCCCTTCACTGGAAACATGATGTGTTGTTTTTTCTTCTGTTGACAGGTAACAACCTCGTCATGCTTTGGGAGCCAAGCTACAAGGTCAAGATGATGAGTTTTCTTCCGACATAATCCGTAAGTTTGTTGGCTAGGATTGTGCTGGTTCTTTTGTTGAGTGTAATACTACGCATCCTTGTTAATGCTGGTATTATTCCTAGTCACTCAGAATCAAGGGTTTATCGCGTGCCCGTTTAATTACAACATTGTCTGAGCTAACCTTTGGTTGCATAACCAGCTGATCCAGGAGGCCTGATTCTATTTCGACAGCAATAGAGTATATGAATGCTACAAGGTGCAATGTTATGTACAGATCATAAGATATTAAAAGATGTCTGTCCGTTGACTCACTGTAATGTGTGGACTAATGCGTGCTTGGAGCATGAGTACGTATGCAGTATTTGAGCTGCCTACATTAGTGCGGTTTCCGGAACCATCGGACAAGCAATATTTGAGCTGCCTACACTAGTGTGATATCTGAAACAATGAAAAGCTCATAATTTGATCAATGTTCTGCTTAGCAGCATGATACTTAATTCTTCACGTGCGACACACCATAATTTCATTTCTGTCTACTGAAGGAATAAAAACCTCTTTTCAAATTCGGCATTTCGCTAATGTGAGTTCACATAGGCAGATTTCGCTCACCTGATCAATGTCGAACAATTTTGTCAACAAGTTATTGTCAGGAAAAAAAAAACTACCAGTGTCTACTAAAATCACTGTATAAGTGTATAACGGAATATGCCGAGATTTCAGAAGATTGGGATAAACCACTTGTTTTCATTTTCTGGAATCACACCTACCAGTGACAACAACCATCCTGGACGAGCAGCGACTAAAATTCAATCTGTTTACTATTTATTCGAATCTAGCCTCCCTCATAAGTGTGATCAAAGATAATCCCAGGTAACTGGACATAAGCAAACTTATCACAAAGTTTAACAAATGGCAAAATACCACAAAAACACAAAAACTAGGGAATAATCACGGATGAGCTGGCATAATATTAATATATATCCAACTTAAGGAAACAAAACTCTTAATATTACTGTAACCAAAGCCACAGCTGAGACGGAACCATTTTAGCTTATACAGCTCGAGTTTCAGAGATTTCCAACATAGAAAGGGACTTTCCTACTCAAATATCCATAGCCTTGACAGTCTAGTCCAACATTGCAATTCAAAAGTTAAACTAAGACCTCGGCTTCTCCTTCTTCTCCTTGAAAAGTGCAAGCAGTGACACACCAGACACCTTCACAACCTTGAATCTGACACCAGGAATATCTCCCACAGCATGTCCCTTCCGACCGAATCCAGCAATCAGCACTTCGTCCTAGAGTAACCAAACAAAAGAACTTCAATACTCGTTGACAGGTAGATCATTTCAACAAGTACTATATCATGAAATACGTACATTTTCCTCAATGAAGTTCAAGCAACCATCATTTGGCACAAAGGCAGCAATCTTCTTCCCGTTCTTCACCAGCTGAACACGAGCACACTTACGAATGGCAGAGTTAGGCTGCTTGGCCTCAATACCACTGCAATGCATTAGTTGGACATTATTTCGAGTATAGAAAGCATGAGATTAATAAAATCAAGCATATGAGTACTGTTAAACGTACATCTTCTCCAAAACAATGCCCTTGGCATGAGATGATCCGGCAAAGGGTTTCTTCCACTCATTGCCCAAGTGGCTTTTCTTATATGCCTTATCTGCCCACCTTTGGTTCCTGCGGTGGGTCTTGAGCTTGCGCCCAGCTCCCATACCACGTGTCTTCCTGCAATGAAATTTCACAAATCCAAATTAAGATAAATCACAAGCTAAGCAACACGGAGACCATTATTTCAACCAATGGACACATGCATCACTGCTCAATCTCACCATTAAGCAGAGTGGCTATTAAACACAAAAGATATGCACCACACTTTAATCAAGAGACATAACAAGATTGCATCATCATTCTACAAATGAGGTCATGTGGGAGAGCATCATCATTCTAAAATAAAGGGTCATGTGGGATGAGAAGGAAATGAAGCATATCCTGCAGTTTGCAGGGAAATCAAGAGAAGCGAAATTTAATGGTATAGTATATTACAAGCAATATAAGCTATAATTGGAAACAGCGGCTGCTATAAAATAAAATCTATGTAGAGAAAACAACCACCTAGCATCTTTAGTCATCCAGCAGCATAACAATCACATGACCATCATTAAGAACAACAGAATGATCACAAGTGTTACATAATCTCCCATTTGGAACAATCGAATTGGCACAAACAAAGATCAGTGGCATAGCACCTAAAATATTGTATGCTACCATGCATAGCTTCCAAGATTTAAGCATTTAAACCTAGGAAAGAGCAATTATTAACATAGCAGCAACGAATTGATATCGCTTGTGAATATGTTTAGCACTGACGGTTAACAATCTGATCAGCGCTGGACCGTCAATAAGCTCACACTACCCTCACATCTACCGCAATCTCACTCTAATCGTGAGATAAAAGGAGCCTAAATGGCATACCGCATAGTAATCCAACAACACACAACAAGAGAATCAACCAAACACGCGCAGAGCTACACTTCCTACAAATCAAGCCAATAAGCGGAGATTGTAACCAAAACAAAATGCTTCTGGCCTTCTATAGGATACATGTTAACACAAGCGAATGCACAGATCGCAGCGAGGCTGGACCGAACGGAAACCATTAGAACACACGGAGAAGAAGAGAATATTTGCACGCACCCCATGGCGACGGAGGCGAGGTCGAGAGATCTACGGGCGCGCGGCTAGGGAGGACGACGACGGCGCGGGAGAGGAGGGCTTCGAGGAGGACGGCGGCGGTGGCTGCAAGAGGGGTGGGCAAGGGAGGCGACGGAAATTTATAGTAGGGCTCGGTCTTTAGGGTTAGCGTTGTGCGCGCTGAGATTCGTGCTGAGGGGTGTAAATCTCACGGCCCTCGTGAGGTTGGAGAGAGCCCGGCCCGCCATGTCCTCGTGAAGTCGTGAGGCCTTGTTTCAAAAAAAAAAAAAACAGAGAGAGAGTTTAAGGCCTTTGTTGTTTTTTTATTCATGGGCCCATTTGCTGGAGGCTATGGATGTTGGGATTTTGTTTTTCACCCCGTCATATAGCTATTCTAATTTCTAAAGAGCCTTATAAATGTGCTTATTCTCCTTTTGCCTAGTAGTAGCAAACTGTAAAGTCTGATCCGCAGAAATTACAGAGGACATATGTCAGTTCGAAATCATGGAAATTTTCCTATGCGTTATAAATTAGTGTACCTTTTAATGTTCTTCTACCGTGTGAAGCGACCTAGTAAAACAAATGCGTTCAGCAAAACCTACCGAAATTCAATACGGAGTACTATAAGCTAGCAGAACTCAACTGGTGCATTGTACTTACATCAACATAAATGGATGAATAAATATAAGCACAATGGAATCACTTCTTTATGACGATTTCTGTTGGTATCAATTGTCTCTCAAGGACAACGCTTACATGTTGTGATACAACAATTCTACAAACACAAGATAATAACAGCTTTATTATGTTGTAGAACAAAAGAATAAGGAACATTTGAAGTGGATGGCAGCTCGGTTGAACTGATATAAATGATATGTAAACACTGACATTTGGGGCTAGCTAGGAACTGATTTATATACCTCCAGACTTCCAGCCTATGGTCAACCACTTTGGTGAAGCATACAAATATTTCTTCTGGTACACTACTCAAACTTCTTGCAAGTTTACCACAATGTGACATGTAATGTTGCACATACATCGGAATGGAAGCATCATGCCCAGGATTGGCACAAGCCACACTTCCAATTTTGTGAATACCAGACCTCATTGAAGTGTCAGTATACCGACAAAATTGACTTTTGATTAGAGAAGAAATCAAATGGTCCGGAGCTATTATTTACACAAGTTTGTTATGGCATGGTATTCTCATACTAGTCATGTCATTCTGAAATGTAAGGCTACACCTTTGGAACATGAAGATCAGCTAATGAAGAAGTGAGATCTTCTCTCGATTGGGATCTCCGACTTTGGAGTGTTGTTTGACCTGGCTTCCACGGTCCACTAGAAAACTGCATCTGACCTAAGCTTCCAACAGAATAGCTGTGATAGACGCCCAACGACTGCCTGGAGGACTCCATAAGCTGGACACTGCTGCCTCCTAATCCATGGCTCATGCTGAATGGATGGGGCTCTGACCCAGCAACAGTTGGACTCAACGGTGTCTTTGTTCTCGCATCACCTGTGAAGAGAATGGCAACACAAAACAAATTCAAGGTTTGTCTATAAGCCTTAACCTCAAACTACAGTGACCAACAAGTGAGACTGAAACAACCATAGAGAATGCAGGATAATTTCATTTCACTTCACATAATGCAACAAATATCTTTCCATTTCCATACTATTGTGATTTCACTGTTAATAGAGTTAACTAACAAAATATCTTTTTATAATAGTATGTTATATAATTTAAAAAGTTCAGTCCAACATAAGAAAACTATACAAAACAAATTGAGGTGAAAAGGAAAAACACAGCTTTTTAGAATTTTAAGATATCTGGTTACTCAAAATTAAGATGATACAGAGTGTTAAGTGTAACACCTTATTCAGCTTCGAAAAAAGCAGGGCAACAAATAGCTCTATATCTACAAAAAAAAGGATAAAAAATGGTATATATAGTATCAATAGATCAGGGTACAAAATTCCATACTTCTAGAATTTAAGTCCCAGATTCGTAGACAATAGATGTTATATACACAAGGGAAACACCATAAAATGGCAGCAATATCACAAATAACTCAATACATACCTGAAGTAATATGACTCCATAAATGAAATCTGAAAGGTGATCCCATGCCAAGCACAGGGCTGCCTGCACTGTTCTGCCTAAAAATTGGCAGATAAGACTTGCGGAATGATCTTGGGATTGAATTGCTGACACATAATATGGCGCATATGACTAACACAATTGAAATCAGAAATAATGTGATAAGAATATTTGGATTTATCTCCCGGTGTAGAATGTATCCTTGAATATCGATTCGTGTAGACAATGCCTGTCCGGCCTCTAACAAAGCAACCCCAAGAGTCCAAGTTATACTACCAGACCCAATTATCACCTGGTTATCTTTGATCTGCAGTCCCTCTCTTAGAAGTGATGTAATATAAGGAGCCCTGAAACAATACTGCTCTATAAAAGGTTGTGGTGGAACACTACTCTTTGCAACCTTCCATGGTTTTTCACAAAATTCCTGACCTCTTTTTAGAACATCAATGAGAGTGGCATCGGCAGTCAAATTGAAAAACTTAAAAACCACATAGAATCCAGACATAGCATAAAACTGACCATGTGGTTGCGGAAAGGAACTAGCAAGAGCACAAGATTTAGTGTTACAGTCAACTCCAGAGCTTGCATTGGACCACTCAGAAAGATTCACTGCTACTTTTGCAAGGGCACTACATTCATTCCACTGAGGTGCCCCAATCAACTCAACCGCCATCCCCTGCTTCTCTTTGCCTGCTGTCTTCCCTCCAACACTGGGGCTTCCATCTAATTTGAGTGGGTGGCAGTAAAAACAAATGTAATCTTCTTTGTATCCCGTCTGTAGACAAGGATGTTTAACCTGAACCTTTTCATTACCAGCTGCCCCTCCTAACTTCTTCACAAGATGTGCAACAGATTTGTCAAATGCATCATTCAGCCCATATCCAGACAGAGAATAAGCACTAAGTTGATGATTGACAGAACCAATCCTCAGACTGATACTTGTCTCATCCTGAATGGAATTATCATTCTCAAATGTCACCTGTAATGATGATCCACCTAAATCAAGTGAACCATATGTCATTTTAGAAGATGAGGTGCTAAACATATTCATGTGGTGGTTAAGAGCTATCCATCCATAATATGCTTCATCCATGCCACTGATGATCTTGACTCTGTCTCTATAACACAGAAATGATGAGTTCTTCATAATATCCCAAGCATTGTCCAGAAGCCACTCAGAGTCTGCACTCGGTAGCTTGCGGACACCAGCTGTGGCATATAGAAAAGCAGGTGTGTGTTTGTGAGCATGTTTAGGAATCAGCTTCTCAGCCATTCGAAGGAGGGGCTCTATTGTCATCTTCAATCCAGTTTCATTGTGAACAAGTTTGTTCAGCCCAGGCTCAGTCTCCATTCTCTGATAGGCTCGCCCAGTTAATTTACCAGATTTTTTCTTAGGAGCATTTCCTAAGGTTTTCAAAGCAATAGGAAATGTGTTTCCATCATCATAGTTAACAGACCATTCGTAAACATGCACTCTTGTCCCGGTGCTTCCACAATCAAGAATAACATAGTATTCAGAGCTTCCTTCTGAGAGAAAGACATGGAAATATCTCAAAGAAGCATATACGAAAAAAACCAGAAGGAACAGAGCAATAGCGCAACCAGCAGCTCTCATGCATTTCTTTCGATTTGTTGGTGATGAGGGGGGTGTTTTCTCTTTTGAAAAGCTTGCAACAGCACCATCTCTTTGAAGTGTGCGGATAGGTTTTGCACGCCCTGAGCCCAAATCACTACCAATGCTAGAGCCCCTTTCTAAAGCATCAATTCTCGTGAAGGTCGGCAAATCTTGAAGAGAAGAAGAAAGCCGCATAGCTGCTTCTTTGCAGTCAGGGTGGCAACTATTATAGCCTCTCAGTGGTAAGGGGCAATAAGTGGGTGTCTTGGCAAATAGAAGTCATAAGTATGTAGCATAAATGCAGAGTAAATTAATCCAATGGTGCCTCTGCACAGCCTATGCCTGCAACAAAAATAAATCCACAGTTAGAATAACGTGCTAAACCTAAACCATATCACTAGAGCTAAAATCTAAGACGCTTAGCATTAACTAGCAACATTCATCTCCTATGAAGGGTATTTACCAGTCTATGAACAGCAGTAATATCAACTCACATGCTAAACCAGGATCCCAAATCCTAATCCCAACTCTATGATGCCCTCCCAATGAAACCGCTATTCATATGCATCATCCAACCGACACAGCCAGCTCAATAGATCACCACCGACGAAACCCCAGCTACACACACTACCGCCCCATGACCAAATCCCCCCAAGATGCCAGCTTTCTCTCGATTCCAGCGCCGCCTACAGGATCAATCACGTACTACCAAACCGACTGATCCCAACAACTTAGCCAAACTTAAGATCTAATCACCCCAGCGCAACCCGCGGCCACAGAGACCCCGCAGCCAGCGGCCCGCCCGATTGGATCTGGCGCGGGGACACAGCCGATCAGGGGGGAGAAAGGGACAGGCTCCGTGACTTACCCCGTCGCAACGCTCCTGTCTACTCCTCGATCGCCGACTCCCGCGGCGGATTGGGCGGCGGCGCGTGGAGGGGGTAGGTGGAGTGCGCCGCGGCGGCGATGGGGGGCGGCGGTGAGGTCGAGACGATCAGACGACGCAAAGGCGAGGTGAGGTGGGGGGAGGAGGAGGCGACTGCGGTGCGCTGCGGCTGGCCGCAACGGCGCTGCGTCGGAAGTGGGCAAGGCGAATGGGGGGGATGGGGGTGTGACTTGTCCTAGGCTCGTAGTAGCACGGCACGGCGCAGTTGCCAGCCGAAGCCGGAAGCCGATGGCGATGAGATCTCGACCATAGGCAGCGGCGGCGGCCCGGCCCGGTTGGCCCAACACCGAGAGCCACCGGTTCAGGGAGTGACGGGCTGACGGCCCAAGGCCTGCGAGAGATGAAGGCCTACCTCGTATTGTTGGGCCGATGAAAGGGGGCGAGAGGGCCCAACAGTGCCGCCGCGGCGGTCAATGGGTCAACCGCGCCTCAACGAGCCGCCGCCAGCGTCAAGCCGTAAACCTGGAAATCCTGACGGACCTGACGGTGGTGGCTTGGTAATCAGTGCACGCGTCTTTTTTTTTTCAAGCACTTCCGTATAGAAATTTTCAATCTAAACCCACATTTTTTAAGCGCGCCATCCTAAAGTATGAAGACTTATAGGAGTTTAATACACCTAAAAACCTCTCTAATATGTACAATCTTTCTCATAACATGATACTACTTTTCTTTGCTCATTAATCTGTCCTAACGATTCTAAAAGTCATTGTACCTTGAGATTGAGGAAGTACAACTTTCAACATAAATCAAACGAACATTCAATTCAGTTGTTTATCTACTGCTCCCTCCATTTCAATTTACTTGTCGTTCTTATTTAAAATTTATGCCAAATTGCATGTCGTTCTCATGTTTTAATGTACTTTTGGTTAGAATCTTTCATGTTTACCCCTATTTTATAGACCATGTAATCAACACTAATTAATGGAGCACTAATATGTAGTACCTCTGCATTCATATTTGATCTTCATATAAGGTTTATACATCAAGATTAAGAATATATTAAATCACATCGATTAAGATGTCATGCATGACATCCACACATTCTTCTATAATGTATGTACTAGTATCGATTAACAAACATGTCAGGATTACGGATAAGAAATATCCTTATTACTCGGATACACAGAGTACGAGAGAAGTTATACCTGTACGAATACGGAAAGAAGACCAAGATATACAGGGAAGTCATAGAAGAATACAGAATGAATCCGTATGCCAGAAGGCTAAGACGGAGACCTACTTATCGAAGACAGGGGCTTTCCTAACCGCGCGAATCTCACAGTCTGAGTCCTACCCGAGGACTGCCGATAGCCCATGGTATAAAAGGATTACTGCCCATGGGTCGAAGGACGGATCGATTAAGCCACAACAGAAGCAATAGCATAGATCCATAGTTGTAGCCACCAAAACCATCGAGATCGTGTTCGGTCCTTCCAACTACAATCTTGCCGAATTCCTGTTCCCACATATTGTACTCTGTACTCAGGATCTTTCCTGCCAGCAATCCCATATAAACTGGAAGTAGGGTTATTACCTTCTCGGGGCCTAAAACAGTATAAAAAATCCTTGCCTTAGCTTTCCAGCGATGTCGTACTATATCAGTCCTTACGCCAACGTTCCCCCGTCATCTACATACCCCGTCTACAGATATCAGCCGTTGACACAACATGTATAGTAACTTTCTTAGCATGTACATATTTTTTTTTGTTGTGCATTAGTTATATTGCAACAAAATATGTGCTCATGCAACTATATAAAAATGACTTCTCAAACCTATATGAAGATCAAATTTTGAACGGAGGGAGTGTGCATGTACGCAGATTAAAAAAACAAAGAGAAAGCAAGGAGTACTATTAGGGCAAGTACAACGACGAGACAGCAGCCGTCGACTCGCGCCATTCAATGCATAAACGTCCGACGTGGCCATCATTTACTCAGGAAAGAGAGCGTTGCCGTCGCTTCGTTCGTCTATGGCAGCTGCGCGTGGCCCGAGGCGAGGCGCCGAGTCCCGTCGCCCGTTGTACGCCCAACTGCTGGTCGTTGACGGCGAGGCTGATCCGATGCTCCCGGCGGCCAGCTCATCAACTTGAGTTCATCTCGCTCAAGTCCTCCAAAACCACCCCAATCTCTCCTCAATTCCTTTTGATTTTAAACACAAACTTTCCTTGAGCCAATAACCAAATTGAAAGCCGGTACATGGGGCTCCAAATCTTGTATAACTTGTTCGGACAAAAGATCAACCGTCAACTCAGAATTGATCTCTGAAGATCGGGGGAAAGACTCGACCTTTGAACTGTCCGTCAGTGTTCATCGAATTCATATTTGTCAGTGTGATCCATCTATTTTTTTAGTAGGCTCAAATAAAAATAGCAAAACTTATCTAATTCCATCCAAATTTGGCAGGATGATAATACACGTATGCTATTTTTCATCTTATAGTTGCATACTTCATATTCAAAAATTGGAGAATCAAATTACTACTTTATTATATCATATCATGTATTCTCAAGAACCGTTTCACATGAATATATATTATATATATATTTGGTGTTCTCATAAAAATTATTTAAATATATCATGTGTTCTCTCGTGTAAGCATCAAAATGGTTACAAAGATCAAATTATGTATTATATCACAATGATTAAAAACGTGTCCAACGATGAATTAAATATCTTGAAGACAGCCAAACATACAACATTTGTCTAAGCTGTTGTACAAGCTGTCTATTTAGCTGTCTGTGTATGACAAAAAGACAGCAGCTGTCTAGACTGTTGTACTTGCCCTTAGTACTACTCGGTAACTTTCATAGTGCATGACCACTTAATGCACCGGGATTAAATCTTATTTATTTAATTAATAGGGTATAACATTACTTGTTACCAACTCAATAGCCTGTCTTAGAAATCCTAGAACGACAATTATACCGAAACGGAGGGAGCAGTAGTATCTTGCATCATAAATGAACTCAACACCCTACTCGTACCGGCGGACAGGCTGACTGGTTCCGACCTCCGGTGATTGGTTGACCAGGCTCCCACCCCCGCCACCGCCACGTGCGAGGGGCGATGTTGCTCGCAGTTCGAGAAAAAAAGCGTGTGATGACTTGGGGAAGCAAGTCAATTGCGGGAACGGAGCCGAGGTCCGAGGCCAAACGAATGCCGTGCTTAATTAGTTCGGCTTAATCTGCACGAAGCGGTTATGAGCTGTAGACAGTATCGGCGCTGCACTCGGACTTTTCAAAGTCGAGCAAGACAGACAGTTTAGTTGGATTGCCACGTGATTCGTCATCGCCGATCGTTGAAGGTTTCCCTTCGTACAAAACTGACATAGAGTGTGGATTATAATCTTTGCTACATTTTCGTTTATGCGTCATGTAAATGCCAATACAATATGAATCTTGTCCCATTTTCAACAATGTTTTGACGAATTTTAAGCATTCGACCAAAGTTTGAAATTCGGAAATGTTGACCGAATTCTGACCGAAATCATTGATTTTTTTTTTTGCTGAATTTCAGTCTATCATAGATTCACAGGTAGTTGAAAATGATGATCTTAACCTGTATTCCACTACGTTTTACCATGGGAAAGCTACTTATAACAGGGCCATGCACAATGCTGTAGTAGTAAAGGATGTGCCCTGGATGAAAGAGAAGGGCGTCATTTGTTGATTAACCAAGACTGGAGACAACCTGTTGTATAAAAAAAATGAATTTTACTACTGGATACAACCTGTTGTATGGAGTAATTTATTGGTATATCGACCAAGATAAACTTCCAAAAGATTATATCGACAGCAATTGTCTGAGTCATCATTTAGAAGACTGTTCTTTGTTGGTAACAGAGCTTCCTTGTCTGAGTCATCATTTAGTTTGTATGGTAACCCCTGCAAAGGAATATTCAGTTGCAGCGGAGAAAAACAGGAAGTTTACTCCGGCCTTGCTAGTTTGCACTTATAATGCAGTTATAGGTGAGATTCAGAAAATCCATGTGATAAAACTTGGACCAGAAATTTCAATCCTAAATCATCACAAATTTCTTGCACACAAATGCTTAATTGACTTGGCAATTAGGGAAAACCAAACATACATGCATCCTGGTACAATAATCAATATAGTAGTAGTAGAGTACACAATGAAGGAAGGAGCAGACCAAATACTTGCTGATCCTGTCTTCCAACAAACCCATACAGTACAATTAAACGGCACAATATCCAAGCCAAGAACTACAAGAGGTTCTTCCTTAAAAACCTTGGCAACCTCCTGAACCTGACAGACTAAAGACAAACCACACGAAATCAACAACAAGATCACAACACGAGCAAGAAGTACATGGACGGATTAGTGCTTACTCTAATATGGCAACTAATCCAACCAAGACAGGGGGTGAGGAAGAGATCAACAACAGATTAACCGATTAATTAAGAGCTTAATAATTATTTAGCTCCTGCTTAATTCTGCTGCGAGCATAAAAGGAGCCCATATTAGCAGATAACAGAGGAGCGACCACGACGAAGACCGGCCGGCCGGATGCAAATAGACCGGCGGCTTCAGCTTCAGTTCTTCACGGATGCTCACTTGCCGTTCTCGTCGGAGACGGCAACTCCGCCGCCGCCGCCGCCGCCGTTCTGGCTGGAGCGGCCGCGTCCAGGCACGACGATGCCGGCGACCGCGGCGACGATTTCCTTCATGATTTGCTCCTTGATCTGGCCCCTGCGCGGCGGCGGCAGCGTCGCCCGCGCCGCCCTGATGCCGCCGGCGCGCTCTGCCGCGGGAGGCATCGGCGGAGGCTGAGCCTGGAAGCTCTTGGTTGCCATCGGCGTCGGTGGTGACGTCGCCGTCGCCGGCGAACTGGTCGGTGAAAGGAGGGTGGGTGGAATCAGTGGAGAAGGGAGGCAGAGCAAATGATTTTTGCTGCGGCGAGGCGGCACTCAGAGGCCATAAATAGGCAAGCTCAAGCTGAGGCCCGTGGGCTGAAGGGTGGGTCCCAAAGTGCGCGTGGGGCCAAAAAGCCCGGTTTGTGGGCCCACCGCAACTGCGACTTTACGAGCAAGCCTCCTGTCGATGACAGTTGGGCCTACTGTCAGTGACACAGTTGAATGTACGAATATTCATGGTCGGTCCATGTGTGGGCCCCACTAGCCACTGCCGAGATTTTTCCACGTAGGTTATTCCACGCACTTGCGCCTTGGATAGCAATTAGCAAAGCCTGCCTTTGTCCGGTGGTTTGTGATGGGAATGTCTGCGCATTAGTAGCAGATAATCTCATGCCATTAATCGTCACTCCGAATTGATCAAAAGTAGGAGTAATTATGAAAGGAGGTCGATCAGATGATGGCCGAGCACTCCACTCCATTTTTAGTACTGCCTTGGAGTAGTTTATTATTCGATCGAATGAACCGGTGGTTCAGTGATCAGCGTCAAGCTAGGTTGCTGTTTGTGATTGCTTTCCTTGCCACCAATGCCATGTCGCCTAATGCTGCGATGTGGATAAGCACGAGGAGGACAACAAGGTCAATACCAAGTGGCACATTGAGAGGAGATGCTTTCACATTTGCAGGTGCGTATTAGTGGTATTACTCCTCCTAATTTTGTCCCGCTTTTATGAACTCTGATGGTGCAAGCTGCCTACTCGATCCTCTCCGTACTTGTTCGTCTGTGTTTCCTTCTTAGCGAAGAAACTTGCGAGATAATCCTGGCCGTTGGAGCTCGTTTGCGATGGGATTACGTGGTTTGCGTGACCTCATAAGGAGCACGTCACACTCACTCGCGAGTGTTCTTTGGCAGGCAGCTCGGTTTATCCGAGCACGCGATCGATTTAGTTCACGGCCCACAAATATGGGCCTAAGTTATTTTTATCCAGTGGGCGGATGGCTTGGAGATTGCGATTTGGTCTTAGCTCGTCTTTATCTGATTTTCATCTAAAATATCTGTTAGAACTTTTATTTAATTCTCAAAAAAGATGTTAGAACTTTTATTTCGGGGACAGTTTATACAGTTACCGTCAAATTTCTTCCAAAAACTTAATAAATATATTTGTAGTATATAATTGTAGTGTATTTATCTTGCATGTACTTTTGTGTAACTTTCAAAAACTTACGTTAGTGCGGTCCTTTTTGCTTTGCAGGAGTGAATCCCCTCAACCGCGTGCACCCTTTTCTTTTTTCCCCTTCTTGCACAAATCTCGAATAAAATTTAGCTGTCTAAAATTATGCGAAGTAACAAGTTCTATTGTAGTTATATACAAATTACAAAGAAATTACGCTATATTATATATATTTGGAAGAGTTCACCGAAAAAAATGTCGCAGCACCGAAAAAAATGTTTCAACTATCAAAACGGGCGAAACACAATCAAATCTCACTTGAAACACTTTCTACAGCACACTATTGAAACACCAAAGGATCCCAAATACATCGATGAAGCACCGTCAAACCCCAATGCAACATTTTAATCTAACTGATGAAACATCCAAATGCATTGATTGAAACAACAAAATAACAATGAACTATCTTCCTCTTCCTCCTCTCGCTGCCGGGATGCCGCTCTGGCCAAGGTCAACGATGCCCTGTCAACAACCACCATCCACGCGGATAACTATACTTGATCTATAACGCCGCCATCGCTGAAAACAGCTTGAACATATCCGTGTCTATGACATCGCCCGTGGAGAGGCCAGCCATACCCGCGTCGCCGTCGGCGGCTGCGGAGAGGTTTGTGTTGCCGCCGTTGAGCCGAGAGCTCGATCATGCCCGCATCACTGCTACATCTGTAAGAGCTTGGAGTGTCGCCGCCGCAATTACCTACTGCCGCAGTGCCGCCACCGCTTTCCGTCCTTGCGGCCTTGCCCTCTCTTGCTGATGATTTCCTCGTGCATTAGCTAACAGTCACCTCCATGGCCTCCGTGAGAGTTTGGGGGAGAGAGAACGAGGAAAGGAGGAATGGATAAAAAGCGAGTGGCTAGTATGCGTCTGATATTTTATTTTCCTCCGGACGACCGAGTTGAAGCATTATCGTATTGTTTGTGGTTTAAAATTCAAGACTGAAAAAGCAGACGATAACCCCCACCCCAACAAAACAACTTCAAAAAAAAGTTTAAAATTTAAAATTTTGGCTTACGCATGTTGATAAGGTGATAAGGAGAAGTGCAAACGATGGAAGCCTTCTTCGAAAATTAAGGCGTGCATGCATGAGAGAAGTTGATATAATAACTTAACTATCAATTAACTAACTTAACAAAATAGTTTAGTGCCATACAAATGATACTAATTAACAGTTACTTTCGTAATTGTTGATGATATAAGTAAGGGATTTATTTGTAAAGTTTCATCATTGAAGGCCTGTGTTTAAAAAAATGTCTTATATTTTTTTTAAGCGAGGGAGCACTTTTTAGTGAGTTATGCTCAATTAGCTGTGCCAAAAAAAAAAAATCCCTAGCTATCCCGATCTCATCCGATCTGAGCGAGATGTCCACTACTCCACATAACACAGTGCTTTTCCATGTAGCCGAGAAAAACGCAAGGTGGCTTGACTCGCTGTCGAATATATATTTGCGCCTTTGCATATGCTAGATGGATATAGATGCCACTGTGTTACAAAAGTTTCGGATAACGAAAGTTGCCCTTTTTGCTCACTGCCAAATGATGCTTATTTACAATGAAACATGTACATTCAACAAATCAACAGATTTTGGGGGTGGGGGTCAGCCAAGCTATACTGTAGAACGTTATAACTACGGTGTAAATTTATTTTAAATACCGGTGCTAAATTGCAAAATCAGTGGCAAAGAGAGCGTGCTTGCCAAGTCAGCTGGGCGACCAATGGCCTAGCTAAAAACTGACCCAGAATTCGCATAAGAAAAACTATCAAGAAGAGTAGTCATCGAGCACCAGAGTAATACTGATACATGTACCATGCAACATCGATGAATGTGCATTTTACTTGAAATATACTCCACATTTATACATCTCTAATATATTTATACATATACTCCATATATACATCTCTAATAATATTTAACACAACTGAACATGAGGGGAGAAAATACTAGGACACCATATGTATATATTAATATGTGCATCTGTTTTGCACAGTATACCACCATATAGATGCAAGATCATCTAGTTGTAGCTTGTTTCTCTTCTGAAGCTGTTGCGATCTGCAGCCTGGCTTGAGTCATCAGCTTCAGTGTTGCCCGTCGCCATGAGGCTGCTGATGCTCCTCACTATCCTGAGCTTGACCTGCCCTCTCTTCAGCGGCGGCCTCTTCTCCTTCGCCATGTTGACACTGCTGCTGAAGTACTGGTGGTAGCTGAACTCCATCACCTGCAACCTGATTAGCACTCTCTACCTTAACTCTTCTTACCCCTGTCACTGTATGTGTGTGTGTGAGAGATGGGTAGTGTAAGGGGATGAGGAGAAGTGAAATATTTATAGGCCAAAAAACAGAAGCGATCTCTCCCTGCCTGGCGGGTCATGCCACCTCGTGTGAACACTCGCGTAAGTGACAAAGGGAACTTATGCCTCATTTTAACATGATAGCGACGTGGACGTGAGAATCAATGACTGGCATCGTTGAAGCCTTGAAGGAGAGCACGGTTAAGCACGACTGTCAAATTAATTGGCTACTGGTCAGCACGAGGCAAATGTCCGGTTCGTGGAGCTGTAGCTTGTAGTTGATGAGGACTACTAGCTAGTTGTTCAATAATCTTAGGGGAAAAGCTGAATTTCTCTGCTTCTTGCTATACCTCCGTTATATATTGTAGGACGTCTTATATATTGTATGGTGGTTTATTTTCTGGATTTGTCTGATTCTTAGAATTTAAATGATGATATGAATTATTTAGGAAGCTCGAGATTCCGAGAGAAGTTAATTTCCAGTAGCTTTCTAAACACGATCCTAGGCTCCAAGCTCACGCAAGCTAGCTCGAGGTCTCCTTTGAAGTAGTACAAATTTTGGAGGAATTCCATGTGGTTTTTTCCTACTAATAGCTTCAAAGGAAGCCTAAGGGCTATTTTAGTTTGCTATCGAGATTTGCTGCTTGATTTTTCCTACCAATATTTTGGTATAACTTTGATGGTTTGGATTGAAGCCAACTTTTACGTAATTAATGCCCATACTAATTTGATAACAATCTAGAACATTTTATACAATAGCATCATAATTTGGCATTATTTTGGAACCAAACCAAATATTAACAATGCTAACTTACCTTACCAAACAATCGGTAGTCCCAAAACTTACTTATATTTTGGCACTACCAAATAATTTATAAGGCGGTGATCCAAACAAATCCTAAATTTTGTCCTGGTTACTTTATCATTTTCGTTTCGATTGTGGGGATCATTTACCATTCATGGTTGAGATTCGTTGATGTCCTCTTTACTGGTAGAAGAATATTAGTAGAAGAGATCTCAATCTTTGGTTTATTAGTTATACAGCTAGGAAAAATTATGCTACTATCTGTAGTTGAGATGATAGTATAAATAGATATGATCCACAGGATTAGAACACATGAAGGTTTAGGTTGATTCTAGTAAGTAAACCACCACAACTACAAGTACTATTAATAGAATATTTTTTCTATAATTATTATTACAAGTCAATGGTTGATATCGCTTTAATTGGTAATAATATAATTATATATCTGTAGATATCACCGTAGCGAAGCTATTCATGGCTTGCATTCATCGAGCTCAAGGTCGCAGATCACCACAGAGTATACAATTTGAGCAGATTTCCCGTTAAGTGAATTACCATTGCTTTCTTACTCAGCTGTCAGATGAATGTGCGCATAGTCAGCTCGGCTAGCTGTGGCTGTAGATAACTAGTACAAGCATTTTGTGTAGCTTTCTACTCGAGTGCTCGACCTCAGGAAAAAAGAGGCTACCTATCTTTGCACTCCCCTATCACAACTTTATATATACACTACTACTACATGTTCTTTTACACTTTACATTACAGAGCAACTCGATTCAGCAGCAAAAAGAAGCCTTGCTGTTCAAGTTGTACACTGTACACACATAAGCCGAATATTTGCGATATCCAAATGGATCAGGATTCGGTGCCAAAGTGGCAAAAAGAGTCAGATATATACATGCACTTTCACATTTTCTGACGCATCTGAAAGATATTTTTTTAAAAAATCTGTACACAGTGAGATACTACTATCTTTTTTATCAGACATCAAGCAACTGGTATATCCCTTTTCAAGAAAAACTGAAGAAAAATTCCTAGTGGGACACTATGCACTACTAGTGCCTACTAATATATCCCTTTCCAAGGAAAAAAACTGATGAAAATTTCTTCAATTTCCAATACAGCACAGCATGATGCTATAATCACGTATCCAAAGTTATGATACATAGATATTTCTCTCGGGAGAAATTTACATGGAAATTACTAAGTGACTAGCTCGGCCTCTTATTTCAGGACATGAGAAGCAAGTCCAGATATCAGGCCGTATTATTTCTGATTTGATGTGCATTAATCACTTGACTGCTTCTGATCCATACTTATCTTTCTAGACTTTGCCTGACCTGACCAAGTCAATAAGTCAAATGTTCTTTCAAAAAGGAAGAAATAACCAGGGGATTTATGCCCTAAAACACACGGATGGTCCTAAGTTCATTGGACTTGTTGAGAATTGTGCACGTGCAAAGATCATTCTGTTCACTGAATAAGAAGAGAAAAATGGTCACGGGTTCGAGATTCTTAGGGTGTGTTTGGTTCATGGGTTGAGCTAGGTCGGGACGGAACGAATCTATTCCTGAGGCTATTTGGTTTAGGAGCGGGTGGAATGAGTTGAACCCGAGAAGGACTCTTCAGATCCTAGTCCAACTCATCCGGCAAAATCTTCCGTACCTTGCGATCCCACGCGGACGGAGCCGATAACGTCGACACACGCGGGAGGAGCTCATCTATGAACATTGTTGTGGCTTGGGGAGTCGTCCATCGCTGCCGTCGTCGCAGGGGAGCCGTCCCCGGGACGGCCTGCTGCCACAGGAGCACCATTGTCGCTTGGGGTGCCGTCATCCACCGATGCCACCCCTACAGGGGAGCCATCGACGAGACTACCTGCCCTCCACTCGGATCTGAGGTGAGCTTCCCTTCGTATCCGCCGCCTGCTTGGATCTAAGGCGAGCTTCCCTCCTCCATCGCCGCCCGCTTGGATTCGTGGAGAGCTGCCCCCGCGATGTCGTCAACCGCTCGGAGTCCTGCGCTACGTGGGGAGTTGTAGCGGCAGTGAAGGAGGGCGGCGGAGGGGAAGGCACTGCTGGGGATGGCTAAGGGACGGACGAGGAGGCGGATAGTGGGGGCTGGAGGCGAAGCGGCGCTGCTGGGGGTGACGACACTACTGCAGGGACCTAGAGCCAGAGATAAGGATGGATTTGACCGTGACCGAAACGTGGATGAACGGAATATAAACGTGGCCCATTCAATCACTTCTTTATTCCCTCATACTAAACAAAAAATTGGGTCCATTATACCCCTCAAACCAAACACACAAATAGAATCATCCTATTTAAAATACACGAATTGGTTCAACCCATTCTTAACTCACCTCAAACCAAACACATCTGTTTATTCAATTGGCCACAGAAGAACCAGCCAAGATAAGTTATCTTACATGAAACCTCCTTAACTTTCAAAGCAGTTTGTCTTACACTCACACCATCTAAGCCTAATGCAGCCATGATATTTTGGTGTGGCATATTTCCTTGTTCTGAACCTTGCAATCTGCTTGCGTTGATCCCCGCCCGGAACCATATGAGGCTGCTAATAAAAGTTTGCGCTATCTGCCGCTTGAGCTGACCGCTCTTTAGCGGCGGCCGGCTTCTCCTTTGCAGTGCAGTTGTTGCTGACTGCTGTACTGGCTGTAGGCTAGCAGCACCCGTATCAGGGTACCATGTTCCGGAACGAAATTTTAGAAATTTTATTTTTATTAAACTCCTATAGGATATACCTTTGTCGAATTTTTTTCTCAGTTGTTTTTATATAAATTTAACTAGAATTTGTTAAATGTTAACTTTTTTGTCTGAAATATTCTGAATTTTCCATATTTTTAGAAATTTCGCTCTGCATCGTTACCCTGAAATGTTTTTTATTTCTAAAATATAGAACCCTGCTCTAAATGTGGTCTTTTATTCAAGTCTGCTCTGTTCTGTGTGTTTGTTGCAGGCTTGCAGCCTACGTAGGAGAGAGTTTATAGGTTAATAACTCTTACTTGAATTTCACTGCTTTTACTCCCTCTGGTTTTTAATGTTAGACGTTGTTGATTTTTGAGCGAATGTTCGACCATTTATTTTATTAAAAAAATATTTAAATATTATTTATTTTGTTACGAGTTGTTTTATTATAAAAGAAATTTTAAGTATGACTTATATTTATAAAAATTTAGACAAATTTTTTTAATAAGACGAATGGTCAAACGTATGCTAAAAAGTTAACGGTGTCAAATATTAAAAACCCAAGGGAGTAGCAGGTTTGATTCTGTATTTGTTGGTGCTGTTTTTTCTTCTTGTTTTTTCTTTGCAGGAATAAACTGACTGCTTTAGGATCAAATTAGAACGGTCTTGCGGTTCTTTATGACGTCGAACTGGGGATTTATGCCCATCAAACAAACGGCTGCAATGAGTTTGTTAATTACTACGAGCATCAATTAGCTAGAGCCTAGAGGCAAGTTGGTCGAGTGTATCTCTGGATGATTCATGGACAAATCGCCCAGCAAAAGCATCAGCGAATAAAATGATAATATTGCAGTGTGCTAGATGGCTAGATGTTGTGGTGTCTCTCTTAGAGTGGGCAGACAGGCAGTGCTTGCTTCCTTTTGTTAGCTACTAGTACTACTAATTCAGCATTTGTGCTTCCTTTTGTCAGCCACTGAATGTCTTTTCAACCAACTAAATTCCATCTTTCCCAAACTACGCCATAAATGATTAATTAAGCTAGTATATTAGGCAGGAACCCAATCTGTTAAATGGTGGATGGATCACCACCAGAGACGTCTGCGGCGTCCGGCCAGTGACGTCTGCTAGCTAGACACACAGAGTTTCAGTGACATCGACATTCTATCGAAACTGATTATTCCTGAAACCTACTTTGTTCATCTTCAGACATAGTATGCCTTGCAACAAGTTATTTTTCTTTTTTTTTAAAAAAGAAATAAATAATATGTATGCCAAACACCACCAACATGAATCACATTCTTTTTTTTTTTTCTGATAATGATCAGCGTGCATCACATGGATGATACAGACTCGTCAGAAAGTATACGATAAGGTCAAAGCAAGCCATTTTGTCTGATCGTTCGAGGTGTCCATCGTTGAGCGGGTTGCATGCTGCGTGAGAGGCAGTCACACTGACACCTCAAGCTCGTCGGGTCAACAGTGACCACATGCTCCGAACCTAGCTGCTACCGCTCATCAATGAAGAAGCCGTCAGTTAACAGCTATTAAGCACGTGCTCTTCCTCTTAGTCCACCTTAATCACGCTGTCGGCTAATCGATCTGTCGCTTGATCTTTGTGACTGATCAAAGGAAAATCCAATGATGTGTTTTGTTCATCCCGACGAGAGTTTTCAGAGCAAATGCAATGGCAAATCGACTATTATTTTTTTGACAGCAACGTCTTATGAGAGACTGTTTGGTCACATCCCCCAGATGGATGCTACTAGACATTCAGAGAGAATTAGATTAGTCGTAATTTTTTGCTGATATGCACGCACGTTGAGCTCGCCCTCCATGTAGTAATTAACTATCATTTCTGTCATTGCAGGGCATAGATTCGCTAATTAGTGCCCATAAGTGGTCAAGTTGTTCCTGCAAAGAATGGTAAAAAGACGCAAAGCCTGATGCGTACCACCGATTAATTAACATGTGCCGCAACAGAACAACACTACAGTTCAGAGAGGAGGAACTTTTCGCCTATAAATACTTCTTGCCTTCTCAATTCCTCTTCACAATCTAACACAAACAACAGCTACCACTACCTGTTCATCTTCAAGTCTTCTACCCCTTCAACAAGAAAGAGAATAGTTTCAGTCTTCAGAAGAGAGGGGAAGCCAAGGCCATGGAGAGGGGTTACAGCAGCTACTACCACCAGTACAAGAGCAGCGGCAGCTTCAGCGCGAAGGAGAAGAGGCCGCCACTGAAGAGGGGGCAGCTGAAGCTGCAGATAGTGAGGACGCTCAGCAACCTCGTGGCGCCGAGGAGTGCTGCAGACGCGAAGAAGAACGAAGCAGATCGCAGCAGCTTCAGGAGGGAAGCGAGCTACAACTGAACAACCTCTGATTGAGCTGCAGCATCGTCAGATAGATGCATATTAGAATATATATGTATTGGCTTTTGTGTGTATTGTGTATTAATTCGTGTAGCTAGTATTCCGTAAGTAGACGTACTGATCGAAATAGTTGACATGGAGACAGGACTAGATAGATAGATGAATGCCGTTTTGTTCATCTCCCCTAATTTTGTTCAGACTTGAAGTAATGTAAAAAACAAATTTCCTTGGTTGTGTGGTTAGTGGTTAGTTGGTAATGCCGTGGTTCATCAGTAATTTTTTGGTTAAAATATTTTTTTATCCCTGGCTTAATTGCGAGCTTACTTGAACTTACAACACGTCTGTAATGCTTCCAAGATGATACAGTCACTCATCAGCGTGTGCAGTTGATGAATTCAGCGTGCGGTTGTTCACCTGAAGGAAGAGAAGCGCACAATGGATATACTGATAGTATATACGGAGTACAAGATACCAGTTCACAGCTTTGCGCAGCTTTGCAGCCTTGCTGCAGGTACCCCGTTCAAAGAAAACGGAGTGCAACTCATTCCAGGTATCTGAATTCTGAAACGTTTTTCTTGTTGTTCACTTGGAGCACAGAAGCATCTATATCCGGCATCCATCATACATATTTTAGACTGCAAAGATGCACTGAGAACCTAAAGGGAAGGATATATTCACACGAGTACACGACACCTGTTCTAACTACCTGTTAAGGAACATGCTTCAAAGGGACAGGGAATTAATCAGTGATATATCAATCACCAGCAAAAGTTCATCGATTTGATGCAATCGATGAGCCAGCTAGCAAAAGTGCCATGAATTCAGCTGGTTGCAAATTGTAAGATCAGCTCTTGCTCTTTGGTTTAAAATATGAAAGTTGTAAGATATATTTTACAATGGGTTTAATACAACTAATCTAAACCACTCGTCCAAATATATAGACAAAAGTTGCTATATTTTAAGGCGGACCTCATATAATATATCTACTGATAGTAGAATAATATCTCTACTGGCAGTAGAACTCATAAATCAACGTTAATGATAATATTGATAGTAGACCGTAAGTATTTTACAACTAATATTATATCTATTGGAAGCTATCTAAGCCTTTCAATAATTATTAATAGTAAACCAGTAGAAGTGATATCAACAGTTCATAATTATTTATTACTTCTATTATAGCCTATAGGAGTGATCTCAACCGTTGATTACGAGATTTACATCTAGGAAACCTTAGAGTAATTTTTACAAACTACACATAATTAAACCAATCTATCGTAAAACTAGTCAATGTATCACAAACTATATATTCAACATCAAATGTATCATGACACTACAGGTATTAGATAAAATATCACAAACTACCGACTCATAAACAAAATTACCAGAAGACTATATATTCAACATCAATATAGTCACAAACCTACAACATCTATAGATCCAGCATAACAATAATGCTAGGGATTTTATTTCTAAAAACAATAGCTTTGTGACAATTTTAATATTTAATGTATTTTTTGTGACACTTAGCCTAAATTATATAGTTCGGTAATAAACTTGGTGGGGAAGTCAATTTGCAACCTAAGCGTATGTGCACCTATACCCTCTACCGTTAGATTTGTTTTGAGATTCGTGCATGTGGTACATACTAAACAAAAACACATTATAGTAAATATGGTCTTCAATTTGTAGCTTTGTGACAGTCTAGCAAAAAATCTATAGTTTGTGAAATTACTCAATAAAATCATTGTACTACCTATAATTCATACGGTAAGTGAATATGATCTGTTGAACTAGAAAGATAAAGACTCTAAACTGATTCTATTACCATTAGACTATTATAGACAAGTGGAACAAATAATTCTAATATCAATAGTCAAGATGGTAGTATAAACAAATGTTGGTAGTGGTAACAGCATATATGACCCAACGATTGGTTTATAAGTTTTTTTAAAATAAAAAATTGTAGAGGAAATGTAATAATATAACTGCAAATTAATAATAGGTTGCGTTTTACGGCTAATTTTTTCAGTGGTAGGTGATGTACCCATCGACAGCGAGACGCTTATAGTGATTTTGTCAATCTCAAGATATACTAGCCTAGTCTTCGGAGGTACTCATAGGATATGGTGTGCGTGTGTATGTTTATAGGGGTAAGAGTGCGCGCGCCTGCGTTTGCATTGTGTTTTAAAAAAATATAATAGGTTGAGTTGTCATGAAATGTTTCAATACTTGACGAACCAAGTCACCAAGAAATGTATGTGTACATCGCATCCATGCACGCGCGCATTTCCCTTTCTTTGTCGTCTTTTACGACTTTTTGGCTTAATCACGCGTAAGCTTCACATGTGATTTGCCGGATTGCACAACAAGATGGCCCCATGTGTACTGAATTCCAGGGGCATGGGTAACATCATGATCCAGCAAATGCTAGTGGATTACATATATAACAACAAAAGCCTTCAGGACCTTATCCAAAATTACATTATATAGGGGCATAACATGAAATCCAAAAGCATGTTTGGTTAATACTATATCTTCCTATGAAAAATGCAAGGAACCATGCCAGTTTCGCGAAAAACCATAGGAAAGATAAACATCAGAGAGAACACACTAACCACGAAGAAAACATTCACATCAAAAGAAGAAAGACGCAAAACATGTCTTGTTTGGGCATCCCTTACTTTTTAAAAACCAAGAAATTTAGTTCAAAAGCAGCCAAAGATTTGGCACTTTTTTGCATTTAAAATGGTCGTCACAATTGTAGCACATTTGGTCTATCTATTATATTAAAACAGGTTAAATAAAAGCCACAACATTCAATCTCTAGAAATTACTATATTAATTGATAAAAGAAAAGAAAAGCAGCATGAAATCATTAGATTGTGATGGATCTAAATTAAACTAATTATAACTGTGCGGATTTATCGATATAATTTTACTGTGCAAAAATAATTTCTTCAATGATAAAGAGATGGTAATTGTGTATCAAATTCAACTTTATTTTAAATCTGTTACATACGAATACAACTTAAAATTGTATCTATTGCAACATAAGTGGGAGAGTTGTATATATCAATTTACACACTTCCAAAAGAGGAAATCTGCTAGTTTTTAATTTAAAAGAGAACGCTTACAACCTATAACTGTGGATAGCGTCGCTAAGAATTTTAGCTAAATTCCATGTTAAACTAACAAGAGTTAAATTCACTAGTATTTCTTATATAAAAAAAACTCTGCATCACCATTCAAAGGCAAACACCACTAGGTTTGTAGTACCATTCAAAGGCAAAACACCACTAGGTTTGTAGTACCATTCAAAGGCAAACACCACTATACCTTGCATCTGAAGTGGGAGCAGCATGCCCCGACGTGTCTCTGACCTTTGTATCTCTTGTCTAACATCCTGTCGGCATACGGCCTGGCATGTGGCCCCATCCACTACAAATCCACTGCAGATTATTTCTGATTTCCCTGAGGAGTATAATTACTTAAGTTTGCAAGTCAAGACCCAAGTCTATTTGGTGTTTGGCCTTTTTATTGAGTAGCTTCTCTCGTTCTCTCATCTCTCTTCTTTTCACTTTATCATCTGTGATTCATGCACACACGATTAATCATTTGCCACCTCGCCAAACTAAATGGACATTTGTGGATGTTGCTATCTACTAGCTCGTTTTGGGTTTCTACCTGTGCCATATATATTTGCTTATCATTAGCTGTAAAGCAAGTTTTACTGGAGATCAGAGTTTTCATTTGAGTGCTTGCCTACTCTCTTGATTTGACGTGGACAACAAGGAGAACTCGCTGGGGTTTCAAGGTTTAGTAATCTGTGATTACTTTTTTTTTTTGCGAGGAGTAATCTGTGATTACTTACAGTAAAAAGAACATGTTGTATTGAATATGTTAGAAGCCAAACTTTAACATTAACATCTTTTCAATTTTTTTAGATTGGACACATCTCAAAAAGTGCTTTCAAAATATTGTAATTTTATCAGGGAGTTTTTGAACATTTTACGATACAATCAGTGGTTTAATTTGTATCTTCATATGAATGTTTCGTGGCCAGTGAGCGTACCTTAGAAATTCCCAAAGGCCAATTTAAACTAAAGTAATCCATATTTTAGTTGTTGAACTTGTGCACTTCCATTGACAAACAAAGGAATTTGGAAGGAATTTCATTAGGTTAAAATCCTATGTGAATTTTTCTATTTGGTTCTTTGGATAAAAGGAATAGCTATTCATAAATTCTATGAAATTCCTCCTTTGGATTGACTTAGAGCATTAGGAATTTAGAAGAATTAATATGAGATCCAATCTCTTATAAGAAACAACCCATGCATATTGGGAGTGTAAACTCTTCTAGCTAGCGGGGACCAACGGAACCCCCTTTGTGTGGTTTTAACCTAGGAGCGAGGAAGAGAAATGAAGGTTTGCTGATGATACCAGTCAAATGAGCATGGGAGAGGAAACCAAATATTTAATTAGACATATTGGGGCCACACAGAAGCGTAATACCGTACTTCTATATGTATTCTCTTGATGTGGAAGAGCTTACAAGCTTCTCTGGCAATGCTAGGATGTCTGGGGATGTGTGAACGATATGAATCAACCTATTCTTTTTTTCAGAGGTCTTGGTCCACCTTTTATCGTACATAAGGGCATACCACAGTGGACTGACACTGACAAGTATGCCCTAGTCAAAGGGAGTTCACTTTCAGGGGAGCCATTTAATGGACATGACCCCTGGTCATGGGAGGGTTCGTGTCAAGCCTTCCCATCCCATCGATAGGAGAGTAAAGTGGATGGCCATGCATGTTGTTGTTGATTCCGTTCCGCATGGCCCCCCTGTGGGCCGTGTCTTCATCGCCGCTCGTGACAGACGACGACATTAACTTAGGGACATGACGGGCACGTTCAATTGTTAGGGCGCGATGACAACAATGGCTGATGGGATGCGTACACCTGCACATCCCTCTTTTTCTCCCCTGCTACCAATGGGACGGATGCCAATCAACTCCCTAGTAATGCACCTCATGCACGCGATGGAGAAAACTGCTTTCACCTATGTATGTGCCATAAATGCGCATAGTTGTGGGTTACACGCTACTGTTGACACCTGGTGGTGATGCGTTCCCCGACCAGGCGCGAAGCTACGTTAGGCAAGAGGATTCAAAATTTATTTTACTTATAATTTATCTATTTTCACCACATAAACACTCTCTCGGTTTAAACTTGGACACCTGGATACAAGAGCGACACCCCTCCTCAATTTTGTTCTTGCTCCGTCCCTGTCCCCGACCTTACCCAGCTCGGGTGCCCGATAAGTCGAGCATGTCTTCTTGGTCAGGCTGGGGACCACGCAGTGCAGGCCCAATAGCGTCGTCTGGGACGCCCCAAGCAGCCTATCTCTCTTCTGGTTATTGTGTTTCTACTGTGCTCTATCTAAACGGTCATTCCTACGGGTTTTTATGTGTTTACTTAATCCATAAAAATTGAGGTGATAGGTCATTTCAGTCCTGTATATTGTCATGTTAATGTGTTTTGATGATTTGTGTCGTCAACTTTTGGACAAAACACATAGGAACACTCGTCATATTATATTGCTAACGCAAGATAGACATCACACTCGGATTTTATTTCTTTCATCATATACTGATACTGTGATACTAGATGCATGGTTGCTGGATGGAACTAAATACATGAAGATTACTATAGGTTCCAATGTACATTCCTTAGCCTTTCTTCTTATCTTTTACCTTGCAAACTAGCGCTGCGATGGAGGTGAAAATAGACCTAAAGATCTGAGCTTTTATTTGCCCTCTCTTCGGTAGCTTTCTCCCACTGCCCTTCACCGAATGCGCCTTCACTTCATCTGCCATTGATGAAACCTGCACAAGAAAACCAGATGTGTTACTTCTGGTTAATACATTGCAGATTTACACCATGGATTGTGACAAGAAGTTCTTGACCACCTCAGAGAAGAATGTGATCACTTTAGGAATCAGTTGTTTTCAGAGAAGACAGCTGATACCGGAGAAATTGAACCTCAATATAGTCTCCTCTCCTGTCCTCCTCCGGTCTGCACGTGTATGTGTATATATATACACACTGGCTGGCTAGTGACTTGTATAGTGACTTACTTATCTCAGCTGTGAGCTGTCTATCTCTGTCAAATAAAGTGGTTGGTGCGTGCGACTAGACTGAAAAACACAATGGGTGTCATAGAAGGAAGATAGTGCAAAGGCTATACAGTGATACAGATGAATGTGACTCAATTCTCGATCAATTATGCAAACAATATAGATATGAATGCCATGCAAGACCATATCCTGCAAGTCTTCAGGCTTTTGTTTGCAAACTTACTCGGTGGAGTGCAGATTATGTCTCCTAATGCTAGGATTGTCGGGGTTTAAGATCTGATCTGAGAGAGACAGGAAAGAGCTATGGTTCATGAAAATTCTCTTGGTTGGCATGGTGCTGGCCTGTTCATCGGCAACTAAAACTGCTCACAGTAGGATAGTCAAGGTTGGAATTGGGGTATCTATGAATATGAAATGGTTACTTTGACTGAACTAGGTAGGTGTTGGAAGAAGAACATCTGCTTATCGTTAGGTAATGCCTAGATACCGACCAGGCTGTACCCCAACTGGTTTGGATGTTCAGGACACCAAGGTTCAAGGAATCCCAACATCAGTGTTTTTTTTTAACAAGATACCTGTGATTAAAACTTTTTGTAAAGTAAATTAAAAAAAACCTTGAGTTTTATAGTCCTAGTTATAGAAAACCACGAAAATTTTGGCTTATGTCACATAACCACAGATATAGTGGCACTGTAGTTGCAGAAAACCCACCCTATCCGAAAACCCACCCTATCCATATTTTAGCTATGCCAATATATGAGACCTACTTATAGACATTCTACAATGTGCCTCGTGTATACCATGTCATCATCTGAGCTAGCCAGGCCACGTCAACCCATAAGTGGGTCCTATATGTCGGCATAGCTAAATTCTGGACATGGCCATGGTGTCAATATACCTTTGGTTATGTGACACACATCATAATTCTCGTGGTTTTCTGCAATTAGGACCGTAAAACCCGGTTTGTGTGAAATTTACCCTTTTTTTTCTTCTGTAGGAAACGAAATAGAGAAATGACCAAGAGAGAGACATTGGAATCTGATTGGTCCAACCTTTCCAACAAACTTCAGCATTTTTGCAGTCATAGCTTAATGCCCCAGTCAAAAAGACATTGGTCCTTACAATAATCTTTGAGATGTCATAATCTTTAGGACAATAAGAATGAGCGATTCCTCTCTTCACAAGCACACTGTAGTGAAATGACTTTGACCAAAACAGCTTCCAACTTAACAGCGATTTTAGTTACTGCGACGAACACTACAGCAATACTGATCAAGTCTGTGTTAACCATGGTAATAATGTGATAATACCAACGAGAGTAAGTAATAGAATGAAATGGATCAAGTTAACTTGAGAGGACCCACAAAAGCGTTTAGCACAATCTTCCCCGTTCAGACAACTCACGCTGGTTTCAGCTCTCAGGGACACACATAGCAGAGTTTCATTGACTTTCCAAATGAAGTCCAAAAGTGAGGCCGGTCCGTATATTTGACAACACAAGCACACCCTCGCTAGCAGAAATGATAATTCATTCACAACAAGCATGCCATAATTGCATTGTGTGTTGCTACATTTGATAATTTCCACTGAGGCATTTACATCGAAAGGTAACTAATGGACAACCATATAACTTGCCCTTTTCTCTTCTCGAGTAATAATGGAGAGAAGAACCAACCTATAGACCTAAAAGAGTGGCAGTGAAAAGAAAAAATCATTTAAAGGAAGGAGGCAGAGCAAAAAATAGGTACAGCAATGATCATGTTCCTTGGAAGCATCCAGGTTTAACTCTTTCGACAACCACTGTAAGATCATATAAAAGAATATCATAGTGGTGAAGATATGTGCAAAGGGTTGATCTGCGATTATCAATCCAGTTGTATTTCTTGCAACAGTTCATGTTGTCCATTCATTTCATTTGTGACTACTTGGACACTTTCCAGATCGTTCTCTTCCTTTTGCGCCTCTACTCTCAGTCTGTCATCTTCTTTGGGTGAACCAACTGGCTCTTCCACATCCAGCTTCGGTTCTATCTGATTCTCATCATTGTTGTTGGCTGTATCTTCCTTCTGGTCATGTGCTTCAGTAAGCTTGGGACTGTCATCAACGTTGTTTTGTTTTCCCTGTGAAGAAACCACACGGACAGGTCAGTATGTAATCATATAAATGCTTAAATGTCAGTGCAACCTTGGAGGCAAAGAATGGGGGATTTGCTTAGAATTGTGAAGTTCAACCATGAATCGTGTTGCTGCAATTTGCCGCCAAATATTATAGTGATGAGAGCATGAGATTATGGAACTTCATGAAATACAGGAAACTGAACATTAGATAGAATATGACACTGTTTTAGCTCAAAGGGAGTATCGGACTGGATTGTAAACCCATGCAACTAAGCAAAAGCTGGTGCGACCACATACAGGATGCCTCATGTGTCAGTACCATATCCATTAGTCAGAAGAATTACCTTGTTCTTATCACGCCAACTCAGTGAAAACGGTGAGAGCAAGTTTATTTTTTTAGGCTGGAACTCCTGTGATGAATCATAGTTCGCTCGACCAGGGGGTGCGTCTGGGATGGATGTTCTGGAGGGGGAAAGAGAGTCAATCAAGTGTCAATGTTAGAACAGTATATAACTCGAATTTAATTTTAAAATGAATGTGTTTTCATGATAGTGTGATCTGCTAAATTTTCAGGATCAAGTGAGCAATCCGAGCTGACAGTTGCACATTAGAAACCTTAAACATGTTCTAAAAGTTAACCAAAAGAGGTTCAAAATTCAAACAGTACAGAGTTTCATAAATGAATTAGAGTTGTTGTGTTTTGGGTTTAAGCAATATACTAACATACAGTTGGCACTAACAACATTCTAAGAAGAAAAAATTGGCATACCTTGGAGAAGGCAAAGGAGAAAGAAGTGCTTTCTGCTGGCTAGATTGGTACTGCAGTGTGGCCTCCAACATTGTTTCTGCCATTACAGCTCTGTTCTCCATTTCAGCGAGTGAAGCCATAGCTTCCTCGTACTTTTCCTACATGTATCAGGATCACGTGAAGGTGTAATATGATAAGAACACAGAAAAGAACTATATACATCTGTTTTAAGCGGGCAACATATGGATATGTCATGGTATTTTCTAGTGCGCATGTGAATGTACATGACAATGAATTTAAATTCTTTTAAGTTAAAGTATGCTATGGGAAGATATGATCTGGGAAGGATGGATCAAGCTTGTTGACTAACCTGCAGCACATTTGCAGCATATCTCTGAGCTGCGGCATCCTGCTCAGCAGAAATGCGTGCTTCCTCTGCAATTTTCAGTTCTTGTTCCACACGCATCAGTACCTTCAATAGAATTCCTGGTAAGTTCATATGCCATGAAGAAAGAAATATCTAGAAAATTTAACAAGTATCAAGTGTACCTGAAACATTGTCTGCTCTTGTTCCTGCTTGTCTGACAGATTCTGTCTTAGTTCAGACAACTCTTGTTCCGATTGCTCAACCTAAAAGAGAAGAGGGATACTCTCACACAATTGTGTTGGAAAACTAGAGATTTTTAGCTCATAGCATAAATTATGAAATAGTGTGGTTGATTATAATTCGTTGAATGGATACTAAAACACAGAGTGCCTGTACTGTACGCATAGACCTCACACCATTTATAATATGATAGAATGGTTATTTCTAAAAAAAACTGTTATATATACTTGAAATAAAGAGTATGATTAAAATTATTTCTGAGGCGTTGCATTTTAAACACCATCAATATGACCTTGCAATCTGATTATTAGCACAAAGGAACATTTTTCTCCTTATACAATAGTATACGCATCTGGCTATATACCTTTGCACTTAATTGCCGCCTATTATCTTGCTTAACCATCTCCATCAATGCTGTCTCTAGTTCATCAGCTCTGGATATCAAAAGGAAGAAAATTGGGATTAATACTTCAAGAATTGTAAATAAACATTTCTAGAGTTCTTCACAGAGATTAAGTAGGTAGGTGGAATTCAATATGGGATGGTTGTGATTTAAGGAAAGGAAGTGGGTGGAGAAATAAAATGGGATATGGTTGTGATTGACTGATTGGTAGGTGAAGTTGATATATTTTGGGACAAAATTTGAATGCTAAGAGTTGTAATATTTTGGGAAAGGGAGTAGACAGATCAGGACTCAGGGACTGTACCAGGACTGAGACAGGTAAGAGTCCTAAGTATATTGAAATGTGCAAAAACATAAGGTGGTTCCAGCAACCTATACCATAGAACAAACATGTATATTTTCTAATAATTAAAAAAACACAAAGGTTTTGTTCCAGCAAACTATGACAATTTTATTTTAACATACCTGAGAACAGCTGACCTTCTCTCCTCTAGTAATCGGCATAATTCAAACTTCAGCCAAGAGATCTAACATAATAAGAGTAGATCCGATAAGACGATTCCCATGGTAAAAAAACTGATTCCCGTAGAAGATATGCAGTAACAAAAGTAATTCAGGTAAAAGACATGCAGTGATGAAACTAATTCAGATCAGAAGATCTATTCTGATGCGGACTAGAAATATACAGCAGACAGCCAGCCACTTTAGGCATTGATAATGATATTAAACCTTAGACTATGAGTGAGATAGCTACCTGGTCCTTTGGGTCTGGTAAAGCTTCAATCTCAGAACTGACAGTCAGACCGCCATACATATCATCCATGTTTCCAGAATCACTTTGGTTGGCATCCCCATCTCCAATATCACTCGCTTGGTCTGGTGAATCACTTATTGACACCAGTGGATCAGGATCACGTTTGAAATTATACAGCTTTGATGCAAGACCATTGGTGTCCAAGGCACCTAGACCTTTTGCTCTTTCTTCCATTGAAGATAGAACAGATGGTCGATGTTTATTCCTCAACTCTTGCAATCCCGTTTCATCTACAGATTGATATCCCATGCGAGCGGTCAAGACAAGCTGGCTGCTGTCAAAAGTGGAGCCAGCCAAAGACTGCAAAAGTGTAACTGCGTCACCAGCATCTTTTGTGGTCACAAGTGCAGGACCTGCAATTTAATACAAACATCAGTACCTAGCCAGTCCATGAGATGAACTTGTCCCATGGGTCTGACTAAGCTTGTTATCATTTTTTTTAGGAAATTATGAGAATATCAGAAGCATGTCCAGTACCGTAAAACTCTAGTAGTGCAAGAGCTGTCCGGAATAGCATCACACGATTTCCATCAAACAGAAGCACATCCCAGACACGGAGAACTGAAAATTTTCAAACGGAACATATAAATGAGCATGACACTGATGAGACTGCTAAACCAAACAAGGTTATGCTTACATAGACGATGGAGGTAACAAATAATAAATATATAGTGTAGAACCGTTTTGAATAAAATCCTTTTTTGCCCCTGAAAGTTGACCCAATACCTTATTTGCCACTCATTCTCTCAATAACATGTGAGCCCAGCACCCACATATCAGCAAGACATCATGGCAAATAAGGGATTGCGTTAATTGGCAGTGGCAAATAAGGAATGACATAGCCATCACCTGAGATCTAAGAAAAACATGGTAATGCCTTTGCATTTTTTAAAGAGGACCATGGCTCAAGTTACTACTTATCCCTACAATCAATTGGATCTGCGTCATCTACTTGTGATTCCTAACAAGGAGGATATAATTGTGATATTGCTTCCATAAAATTAGAGATGTTCGAATGCTTAGTCATTCAGTGATGCTTAGGGCCTGTTTGGTTGCCTGTACCAAACCTGGCCCGTATTTGCGGATGCAAATTCTCATTGTTTGGTTGCCTGGATTGTCTTCCCAGCCAGGCCCTGCGCGTGCAAAAAATGCCTCGCAGCCAGGCTGAGCGGAAACGCTTGATTCGAGCTTCGCTGGTTAGCCAGGCCCAGCGGATGCAAGCACCGCACCTGTGAGTGTACCACGCTGCACCCGCGTGTGCAAGGCCAAGTGATGGGGTCACCGCTCCATCCCTTGCCCTCTCGTCATTTCTCCCCCACGGACACAGGGCTATCTCCTCGCGATGGCGTGACCGCCGGCGATGACCTCTCCGCTACCTCAAGCATGCGGCAACGACTTCGAGAGTGAACGCCGGATTTGGATGCCTGATGACGAGTTCGAAGGAGGGTTCGGCGATCCGGCGCCACCACCATCTTTTTCCACCTTCTTAGCCAGATCCGGCAGCCAACGACACTTCTCCGCCAGAGCCGTTGCCCTTCATCCGTTCCTCGCCGTCGCCCTCCATCTCTTCCTTGCAAGCACCGTGCGCTCCCTCCCTAGTGGACTGGCAACTGGATCCAGTGGCCACAAGCTCACAACCGCCGGATCTGGCCATCGGAACGGCGACAGCCACCAGTGTGAGATCCACCAAGCACCGCTCGCTACAGGAAGCTTCCTGCTCTCCCGCTTTTTTTTTTGTTTTCCCTTATTTATTTATTTTCTTTCACTAGATACATCGGATAAATATGTATTGTGTGTATTGGAGTAGCAAACCGAAACTTTACTGTGTATAAAGTCCACGTTTTTACTAGAAAGAATATTTTTATGTGCTGAAATCTCGTTTGTATATCTTGAATTTTCTTTTTTTTTGGAGGTTATATGTTGAATTCAAAGAAGGCAATTTTAACATAATTTAAGAAATTTAGATTTAGACCATATATTTCAATACATAGGTACACATATGATTGCGGTGGTAATCTTACCATCAAAACAATGGGGTAACTGGACTCATATCTCGTGCACTCAGCCAAACATCTCTAAAGTACGGGTATCTACGTACAACCAACCAAACACCATCTCTTACAATTCAGGTTCACTATATGCAAGCAGCCAAACATGTTTATGTGCATCAGTCAGGCTGATGCCATTCAAGCAACCAAACAGCCCCTTAGTCATTCAGTGAGTACGCCAGAATGGAGTAGTATATAAGATAATGTAACATCAACATGCTTTCTAGAGGTAACTCAGTAGGCTTAGTTAAGGTATAAATGAACATTGAAAAAGAAAACAAGATAAAGGTAAAAATCTAACCACTCTCCCAGGGAAGCACGTTGGTGAAAATGGACAGGAACCATGGTCCAGTAACCCAAGCAACTTGAAGACCAAGGTAATCCAGGTGATTTGCTGCATATAAAGGATATTAAGCTTTTAATTCTTAGTATATCTTTTCAGTTACTAGATGAATGAGGCACGCCAGACCAATGTTATATCATATTTGGAATAAGTTGCGAACCTAGTTTTGGGAATTTTTCTCGGACCAATTCCTCTAAAACAAGCTGATCCACCTGGACACAACCCAAAGTTCATATCATATACGATTGAAATAAACACACAGTTCCATCTTTCAAGCACTCAAACATGCAAACAACAGAAATCTGGAAGCGAAAACATCACAATACCTGCGACTCAACCATTTCTTCAGAAAAGTATCCATCAAAATAGTCATCGATAATTCCTACCAATGTCCTGTTACACCATCAACGGCTTTAACATATCACGTAATTCTACTATCACAATATTTTTTACCAGTGCAAACACAAAAATGGTACAGCAGTGGGCATGAGGGTGTACCAAAATGCATTCTCCTCTGGCATCAATAGAAGTAAGAGACCAGCAAAGAAGTTCATTGCCTACAATATTAAAAAGACAAATCTTTGCTAAGAGATTTCACACCTGTCCAAGTAAAATTGTTCCTCGACTACATTATTGTAACACTTGGAATCAATTGTCACTACAGAGTTCCGCAGAAGTAAATGACTTCCATTAAGATAATGGACACAATGTCGATCATCATTAACCATTTACCTGGCAGTAACCAACTGTTGGATTGTGTCTAGCATAAGCTAGAAGCAAACGTCTCAAAGCATTTCTCCCATCCTCATCTAAAGCAGGATGACCTGGAAAAGTTCTAGGCAAGTCCTATAAGGACTCCAGATATGACATGTTATCAGATTTCCAGATAATATGTTAAGTAAAAGTCACAGATTCACAACTACTCTATTTGCCCTTTTTTATTATATGTAAAAAAGGAAAAATCGACGCAGTGACCTACCTTCTCTATTTGCCCTTTCCATTTTTCAGAAGAAAATGCTGAAGGTACTTCGGCATTTTCCCCGACAGCATCCGAGGTTGACGAATGCAAACCTCTGCTATCTTCTAGTTCACCTTCTGCCGCAAGCAGACTATCATAGTAACCTTTAATCCTACGCGCTCCAACACCAACAAAAGCTTGCCATAGCTGTCACCACAAAAGCAGGGGCTCTTGAATGAACTGAACAAATCTAAAGTTAGAAAAGGAACAAGGTGAAAGATTCCATGACACAAACCACACCTCTCCTCTCAAAGCCATTGGCAATCCACCATGAACTAGACACTCCAACTCTTCCTTTGAAGGAGAATTTTCCTCTTGACCCTTGTTGTCAATGTCAGCATTCGCACTATCACCTGAATGCACTTCTTGACTGGGCTCAACCTTGTCTACATCATAGAACTCATCATCTGAATCCTCGGACAATTTGCTCTCTTGAACCTTCACCGGATGGGTGACATCCTTTGTGCCCTGGCTGCCAGCAGATGATTGCTTCTTCTCGACACGTAAACTCATCATCTGCTCTATGTTTCCCAGGGATGTCCGGATTGGCTTCCATATTTCAATCTTGTGTGGCCCTTGCACAATCTTCTCACGCAGCAACGCGGAACTGCCAGTTTCACTGCTGTCCACGACATGCCCAGCAGCTTGACCTTCCTCTTTAGTCGGTGCAAGCTCCGCATCCTGTCCGGATGATTCAATATGCCTCTCCAGAAAATGCTTCCATCTATCGGATCTCTCCTCTTCCTCCTCCTGTGAACATCGCACCAAAAGGCGTGCGATTTGTCAAGATCAGAAGACAATGCAGATTAAAGAAAAAGTCGGTCCGTGTCTTCTATACCTTGTAGATGCTTGCATACTCCTTGTAACGCTGCAAGTGTTGGGGCCGCACAGCGAAGCCATAGGCATCCCTGCTTCAATCACACAACATCAGAAAGGGAGCATTTAACCGCAACTAACTAGTAATGCATAAAACTTCGATGATTCTATACGTGTACCCTCTCCTAGATTCAAAGCAGTAAGCAGATTTCGCTAGGTTTAGTCATATCCACCAAATTGTCGGCGATTTCGCAACTCAATACCAGAATCTAAAACTAAAACCGCTTACTACTACTGGTACAGCAGGATGCGGGCGCAGAAACCCAGATCTCCCCAAAAGGAAAGCATCACGGAGCTCCCAACCAGTGCAATTCCCCCAACAATCCATCCCGTGCTTTAATCCTACCCTCCGACACACAGAGGAGATCCAGCCCTCCTCGCCGCTCCCGCCCACACCCACAGCCAATCCACCACTCGCCGCATTACCCAAAAAAACAATCCAAAAAAAGGGGGGGAGATCCCCACGTCGCGTCGCGGTACACCCACGCGGCGGAAGAGGCCAAAACTCTGAAAAAACCGAAAATTCCTACAGCGAACGGCCGCCGAACACGCGGCCGGCGTGGAGGTGGGGAAGGGGGCAACGCACGAACCGCTTGTGCTCGAAGGCGATGAACGGGAGGCTCTTCGGCTTCATCTCCCCGCTCCCCGCGGAAGCAGAAGCAGACGGCGACGGCGGCGGCGGCGGCGGTGGAGCGCAGTGGGATCAGCGGCGGGGGGAGTGTCCGTACGGAAGGGAGAGAGTAGGGAGGAAGAAATGTGTGGGACTCGAGGATGACCACACCACAGCTGTGTGAGACCGAACACGAGCGCGTCTCGTGGGTTTCGTTGGTTTCGGGCTTTCGGCCCTGCCTTCCCTGACACGAGGACGGGGACGGGTCACGGCGCGTACGGGAGTCGGGGCTCCGTGACTTGTGACCTCCGCGACCGACGCCCGAGACCCGAGACCAAGATCCCGATCCTCCGTGGGTACAACACGGGAGGAGCGGGTGTGCCGTTCCACGGTTCCACCTCGTGTTTCCTGTGCTGCGGTTGGGGCGCCGCGTTGTTGGGCTATGGCTGTCTCGCCTGATCTGATCTCCTCCCGTTCTGGTTGATGATGAAGCTACGCGTTGCTGCGCTTTGCTTCTCCTTTGATGGTGAAACAAACTGCTGGTGCAAAAATTGCGAATGATGTTTGTTCGCACGCTGAACTGACAGGGGTCAAGTAGTCAAACCGATTAGTAAATATTGGGTTGGTAGTCTTTCTTTAGACTTGAGGGTGGATTTCTTATTGAGAGGTTGAGGGTGGTCTGGTGGAGTTTGTTGCATGCGTGGGTGCGTGGGTGCGTGTGATTTGGTTTTTAAAGATGGGTTGTTGTCGAGTATATTTGCTATGCTTTGCCAGTCCACCAAACAGACCAACGGTATACATTTATAGTTTTATACTGAGCTAACGTGACTACGATAGAGCATGCTGATGGAAGTAGTGGGATGAGGTCTTTGCGATTTTATATTTAAGGGAATGTGTTTAAAATTATCAGGTTTTGACTGATGCCATATCATTTGTTAATTTGAAGAGGCTATACGCTTGTCGGGATAAAACAAACATGCGTAGTTGCCAGGATAGATGGTTGCTAGTGTCAAAACTGCATGTTGTATATCATATGTACTCAAAACTTAATTATGTAGGTAACATTATGATTTTAAATTAAAAATCATACTACTAGAATTAAAAAGAGTATTTCATATAGCTATCTTTTGAATGGTTTTCATACATATAGATTGAAAATTTGAATATGAAGGAGTTGTTTGATCTGTAGCCATACTTTGGTACACCACACTTTTGGTTGCCACAGTTTTTAAACATGTGTTTGGTTTTTTAGCCATAGTTGTGGCTTGCCACACATTGTGGCTAGCAATTTGTTCACCACACTTTTTATAGCTGGCATAATTTGTCTAAAATTAGATGTGGTGAAGTGTGGCCAACAACCGAGCATGCTCGAAATATATACATTAGAGATGGTGTCTATGTTTGAAATATAAAGTGAAAAAAAATGTGATGCTACATGGAGTAACACTTGTACGCAATAGTTGTGAGATGGTACAATAAAGAGTTGTGTCAAGCAAATGAGCAATGTCGCAATGTCACTCCAAGTTACAGTCTTTTTTATTAAACACGGTATAGACGCAGGTGTCCACAAACACACGCACACTCACCCTTATGAGTGTATTCATGCACACCCTATTCCTATAAGCATCTCTGAGGATTGGGTCATGTTATCTCAGTTGACTCGTTGTCGATGGGTACGCCGTCTACCACTAAAAGAATGTTAGCCGTAAATGCGAGGATTCGTGTTAAATCTGAAATTTAAACTCGGGTGGGCAGGTTTCACCACTAGATATCTAACTAGTTAAGCTACCCTCACTTTGCCTCGTGGCTACACTCTTGTACAAGATTGAAGAGATCGACATAAATAGCCCTATACATTACTGAAAATGTGTTGTCTGATCGGTCACATGAAAATACCTATAAAATTTTGGATTTTGGACGATCTAGAATATTGCTCCAGGATTCATGCATAATTTTATAACCATAGTCCAATCTCTATCCTGCTTGCTTCCTTGTTTGTACATCATGAACTCAAGTGTGACCAGGCCCTGGTTGTCCAATCCAATGTGCCGCGTTGGGCATGTCCTTCGTGGCCTCCATTTTTTCCTTCACCTAGATTAGCCATCGCATCAACCATCCTCACCAACTCATGCTACTAGATTCATTGCCGCCCTCTGCCTCCTAACCACATGGCCACTCTAGCCCTCACCGCTAAACCCATCAATCGCTGGCCTTCATCCTTGCAGCTCTGATGTCTTACAACCACCAGGCTTCCACCTCTTTGACCATTCCTCTAAAATCGCCCTCATCGCTCCACCACCTCCTCCCAAGCCCAAAGCCCTAATCCATAGGTCTCTTGCTAAAGTTCCAAAACTGTCTCGCCTTCGGGAAGTGTTGTCATTGGTGAATCTTCCATTGTTGATGACTACTTTGGTATTAGATTAATCCAACAGGCAGGGAGCAGGTGAATCCACCTTGCATAAATATAGTCAAAATAAAAAATATCTACATGCTTAGTGCAAATTAAAAATTTATACCCACCAACTTGCAAGGTAATCACACGCCAAGCAAGGAGGTGACCAGAATCAACCATATGTAGGCAATCAATTAAACACATTGCATCAGATCATCTCATACATCTCTAAATAACCAACCAAAGATCCATTGTCGCCAGTATCTATGCCGCCTTCGTTGCCTTGCTCTGCGCCGTCGTCGTCGCCACCTTGCTTCGCGCCGTCATCGTCGCCAGATCCGCGTTCGCCGCCGTTGATCTGCGCTCACCTGTGTCGATCCACGTCGTTGCATCAATGCGTGCAACCCGCGCCGGCACGAGTTGGCCGACCGCCGGTGGTGAGCGCAAGCGCTGGTGAAGGGAGTGGAAGAATGGAGAGAGGCGGCGGAGAGAAGGTGGGGAAGTAGAGTTATGGTTAAATTTTATATTATTTGTTGGATTTGGGGGTGTCCATTGCAAAATGACTAAGCTATCTGTATTTTTTGAGAAAAGAATGACCAAAATAGAGTATGATAAGGGCTAACTTATAAATTTAAAGCAATCTAAAACCATATTAAAACCATTATGCATTGTAAAAGAGAGGAGTGTGGTCTTAGCCTAAAACCCTATCTACCTGTATCTCTAGTTGGATATGACCTACTAGTGTTTTACTTTTCAAAATAGAACAGGTACAAGAACAGTGGTGCACACGGTCTCTCTTCCCAATGCATCTCCATTATCCAGAGTCCAGATCTGCCTTTTTCTGATTAGCAATTCCACGTTAGTTGTCCGATACTCCATGCATAAATCATGATTTTGCTGTGGCAAGGGACAGTGGCACATACTCATATAGTGAGCAACTGTGCATTAGTACGACTCGAGCAGTTAGCGACATGTTCTTAGCTCACCTTATGATAAACAAGGTAACCTCGTGAAGTCAGTGCTGTGAGACCAAGTGTGGTTTTTTATCTGTAATGATGGAAAATTGGCAAGTGTCCAGGAAATGCCGGTGTTGACTAACGTGGGTCAGGTTACGACATCTGTGCCCGAAAGACGATGGTTCGGTCTATTTGTGTGCATGGTCACTTGGGGTCAACTTTGGTCGACGGCGGACCGGGATCGAACTTAGGGGGAGTTGTGGTCTAGCACGGTCAAGGATGTCGGGTGACAAGGTGGGACACAAGCGTACACAGTGGACGGACGTCGTGGCGGGAGATCGTCATTAATTTGATGCACAAAGTCAAGAAGGATGCGATTCAGACTTCTCTTGCAAGACCTCGTGATGGGTGGAGTGGCCCGGGATGGAGTTGGCCTATCTTGGCCCAGTCCACAAGAGGATCAAGCAAGGAGAAAAATTTGCACTCCAGAAGGACTGAAATCAGACTTGAAAAGGACGCAAAACGGACTTCTTTTATCGGTGTCGAAGGACCTAAATTAAACTTCATCGGCTACAGCAGCAGGCGGCCCAGCCCAGCTCGTCTCAGCACCGGTGGCTGACAGGCGGGCCCC
>CM002483.1:14826993-14840422 GCA_000325765.3 Leersia perrieri
CGCGGATTGGCTGCTGGATATGCGACACGTGGCGACGATCAGACGGCGCGGGCGCGCGCGGGGGATGGTTCCGGAACCCTCCGGATCTTCTGCGGCTCACGGGAGGCAGGCGTGCATCCGGCGACGTGGCGCAATCCAGGCCGTCCAAATTTGATTCAACGACTTAAATTGTTCCAGGATTAGGGTTTCGTCCTAGGGGCTTTTTAGACTTTTCCTTTGGGTGTTTAGGCTTCATCTTAGGCTATAAAAAGGGGGCTTACCCTGAGGGAGATTGTGCACTTTTGGAGAAATAGTTGAGAGACCACTTGGAGAGTTTTGGAGAGTTTTTGAGATGAATTCTCTCTTGTTCATGTGAGGATTTTTGTGAGAGTTATGATCTAGATCTTGTTAGGTTTTTAGTTCTTTAAGGAACTTGTGGTAGGCTTGTATTGAGCTTTTGTAAGCTTCTATTCGATGAATGAAATTGGAAGTTTGCTGTGAAATTTGAATTGTTCTTTGCACTTGTTCTTCTTTTATTTTTGTACTTTCTTTTTGATCTTTCAATTCCGAATCGATCTTGCAATCTCGACTTACTCATAGCCATGGGCTAAAATCTCGTGTTGAGTGCAAGCTATTTCTTCTCTTCTCTCTTTTATCTCCCTATTTCGATCTAGTCTTCATAAATGACTATGGTTGATTAGGTTTAGATTTTTGCAGGAATTTTGGGGGTTTTTTTTTACCTATAGATTAACCCTCCTCTCTATAGCGGTGATGCGATCGAGTTATGTCTCCTAACTTGGATCGAGGTCGACGCATTTTGAACTGCCCCCATCTCAGAAGGCCAGAACTTTTAGGTTTGTTTCTAGAAGCTATAGCTCCCATGTGATAATGTTTTCTCTAAAAATTATCATCTTGTTCATGTAATATTAGTGTTGTTGTACGCTGTAACGGACGGTATACCGTTTGTTTGTTTGTTTACGCATCGTGGGGTGTGGATCTCCTAGATTATCCCCGATCATGGGGTGTGGATCTCCTAGATTTAAGGCCAACTCTACCAGGTGGATGTGACAAAATTGTAGCCATCGTTCTGTTTGTATGGTTGAGATCGTATCACAAATATTAATCCAAGTTAACTCCCTTGATCGGTGCAGAGCATTTCCCTTGGTCAAATGTCTTTCCCGATCAGGGCAGGGACGTGATCGTATCAGGGGCAGTAACCCTTTTGGTCATGTCTTTCCTGATCGGCCATATTGGTCACCTGCCTACATGGCCAGTATCACATTTGATGTTTTTGAGACGGCAGCAGGGTGCATTTCAGCGGCTGCTCATACGGATCAGACAAATTTATGTACAGACAAGCGAGAGTCTCGGCAGATCGACCGACCAGGCGGTTCAGGCACATGTATGTACACACCCACGTCATGTAATCACGTTGCCACGAACATTCCCAACTTCGCTATTTCTCCTCGAGCCCCGCGACCTCGTCGCCGACCGCGCCGCCGTCGAAGTAGTCTTCCCTGACATTGCCGGCCAGCATGAGGCAGAGGAGCCAGAAGAGCGACGCGTCGAGGTTGAGGAACGCCGCGCCGCCGAGCACCCCCGTCGTGGCCGTCGGGCACTCGTACCCGAAGTCGCCGTGCACGTTCCGCACGTGCCGCGTCGCCTCGCTCGCCGTCACCCACGCCGTCGTCGATATCCCGGCCACCGTGATGCCTCTGCACAACAACACAAGAGGATCAGACCTCAGAACACGGAGCGCTCGATCGATCGTGCTCTTCCCGTTTTCCGTTTTTTTCCTCTCTTGGATTTTTCTTACATGGCGAGATGGAAGAAAACGTAGAGGAGGGTGTAGTCGAAGAGGACCTTCCTCGGGACGGGCTTGCCCTTGTAGGGGAAGAAGATGGCGACGGCGCCGACGCCGGCGCAGCACGCGGCGGCCACAGCCGAGAGCGCGCCGAGCGCCACCGTCGGGTCCGACGGGAACTTGCACACGACCACGTCCCTGCCCCTAATCGGCGTCCCATGCGGCGGCTGCAAAGCACAAACAAACACGGGGCGGATTCAGCGCGAGTCGCCGGAGAAAAACGGGAAGCATTCACGCGGCCGACGCGGCGGCGACATCCGACATGGCCATTACTCTACCTTCTTGAGCTCGCCGAGGATGCCGAAGAGGAAGGAGAGCAAGCCGAAGAAGGCGGTGGCCATGCCGAACTGTGTGCTCTGGCTCAGCGCCATGGCACCGATCCCCCTCCTGCCTTGTCAATCAATTTTCTCGATTGGTCTGCCACCGCCCGTCTCAATTGGAGCCCCTGGGAAATCAAGCCATGAATAGGTTAGAACAAACATCCATTGGCATGCAGATTTCAGGCCGCGAACAATTCAAAACTTAAAAAAAATGGCAGAATTTTACACCAAACAAATTCCCGCATTTCAAACAGAGCATCGGTATAAGAGATGCCATTTGGATTCAAGAACAGGCTTAAAAGCAGTCCGCGATGTTGCATAAATGGTTTCAGATCAAATGGACGTTTTGGGGGAAATAAATCAAACTCACGCAAGAAGGAAAAAGATCGGACGAGGAAGAAACGAGCCAAGAAAAGATGAATTCGATTATTTTCCCGTCTTCTTTTGCACCTCGTTTACCTCATTGAGATCGTTTCCATTGTGGGGGGAGAGCCTCCAACTGAGCGGGGTAAATTGGTGAACACAGAGGAGGGTCAATAAATATAGGCCTCAATGCATGGCTTTTCCGTCTGCCATATCCATATCCATATGTTGTGCTAGCTCTGTTACAGGTTGGAGCATTGGATGCATATACATCTGGATACTAATTTCAGCTGCTGTCATAATCTGGAATGATTTTTACAATGCACCGGGATCAATTAGCTGGATCAGATGTGTCCATGTATGAACCTGGCCAGTGTTAGGGGGAAGTTCATGCCAGTAATGGTGGGTTATTTCTTCTCATTCGATATTTCGATCACCTTGTATTCCTTTTGCTACCGAAATTCGAAAGAAGCCATTTTTCTTTTCAGAAACACTGTACAAATGTAGGCGTACACATATGCGCGCGCAATCACCCCTATAGACACACACGCATATCCTAACACAGGCACCTTGCAGTCGATAGGTACGTAGTCTACTATTGAAAGAATATTAGTTATAAATACGAGCACCCGTTAAATCTAGGATTTAAATTGGATGGACAGGTACCTCCATTGGATATCTAATCAGTTGAGCTACGCTCACTCTGTCTCCTGGCAACTTTCGTGTGCAAGATTGAAGAAATCAATATAAATAGCCATGTACATTTCTCTCAAAATACCTATAAAATATAGGGTTTTGGACGATCTAGAACATTTCTCTAAAATTCATGCATAATTTTATAACTGTAGTCCTATCTCTATCCTCCTTGTTTCCTAGTTTGTACATCATGAATACAAGTGTGATCGGATGCTTGTGTCCAACCCAATTGTCATATAAGGGGTATCACATACTCCCTCTGTGCTTAAATGTTTGACGCCATTGACTTTTTGATATATGTTTAACCGTTTGTCTTATTAAAAAAATTTATAAAATATATAAAACTATATGTGTGGATAAAAGTTTATTTAACAATAAATCAAATGATAGAAAACGAATTAATAATTTCATAAACTTTTTAAATAAGACAAATGGTCAAACATATATAAAAAAGTCAACAACATCAAACATTTAAGGACGGAGGGAGTACTATTGTGTATATACGGTCCGGAGACCTTTACATATATGGGGTAGGGCCTGCCATGTACTACACGATTAAAAGAAGCTAAGATCACTGTACTGAAAGATAAATTTGGGTAGTTTAAAATAGATTCATTCCTTATCCTGCTTATTCCGGGATCCCTGAGTCTGAGTCACGACTACTCTCATAGAGGTATAAATCTAGAGGACCTTGCTAGGGACATGTTCAATTAAAGTCCTAAGACTTGTAATCCGCTGAAGCAAATCGAAAACCTCGGAAGTGCATCGTCGATAATCTCGTTTACTTGACTAGCCCCACATATACGCCTATATAGTCATATATCTCCATATATACTGGTCGAATTGTTCATACTAGCCTGCGGCTACTCGGCGATATCACCCAATCTATTCATTAAGACAAAACGGGGCTCGTGATTGACTGGAGTAAGGTTATTACCCTAACGGGGGCCCAAACCAATATAAAAATCATCTCTCTTCTTTGTGTTTGTTTGTTGCCTAAACCAATATAAAAATCACGTATTTAACTTGTCAGTCTACGATAATTGGTGTCTCAGATAGAAAAATTATGATATTTTTAAGATTAAATCAAGATGATGCAAAGACAAAAGGAAGAACAAGTCCATCTGCCTGTCTGGAAAGATACTACATTTCTCTCTAACGAACGTTTTAATACATTTGTTGTATATACTCCATGTAATTTTTGAGCCTTTTAGAACGGCGGAGACCAAAAAAGAAGGCAACCAGAACGATCCGGTACTTCAGAATGCAAGCAGAATTGCATTCTTCACCAATAAAACGCACTTCTTTTTTTCCCCGGCCAAAAAAACGTGAAGTACAAAAAAAATTCCTTTGCCGGGACTCGAACCCGGGTCTCTCGGGTGAGAGCCGAGTATCCTAACCAGCTAGACTACAACGGAATGTTGTCTGTGAGTACCAACTTAACATATCAAAATCACTCTCTCTTCTGCCATGCTGAGCTTGATGGAAAGAACGATTTACCAGCTAAGCTCCTAAATGTCACGGAAGGAAATTAAACTAGGCTTCATATACTTCCTGTTCACGACACATCTCGGTGCAGTGTGGCGCTAGTCGCCTAGTGTGGTGCCGGTGCTGTGATACTGTGATGACAGGTTTGGTATTCGAAAGGGTCATGGTCTCATGGCTGATCATGGTGGAGGTGCGGGCGTGCGGCGGCTTATCTGAGGCCCACGCGGAGTATATATTCCTCCCAGCGTTCCCGTTGTCTTTGGCGTTGAAGTCGAGTTTTTTTTTTTTTGAGACTTAGGTTTCCATTAAACCTTAAAGAGCATGGTTACAATCTGCTTCTAGCAGCATACGCAGGTCAGGCGGAATAGCATTGTGCCATTCATCTGACCTCCCGCTGGCCATAGCTTGTCTAGCTACTTCATGCGCAACCTTATTACAGGATCTATTCATAAACGTAAAGCAAAACATTGTAAACCGGTTGCTTAGCTCTTTGAGCTCCATCAACACAGAACTAACCATTGGTCTCACAGTAGCCAAATTCGACCATAGGCCGATCAACTCCTGGCAGTCCGTTTCCAGGTGAAGTTTCAGAACACCTTGCTTCTCTGCAAGAATAGCACCATCACGGCAAGCGTGTGCTTCCATCAGCAGTGCATCAAAACATCGGCTGTAGGGGGTAGTTCTTGCTGCCAAGAACCGGCCATTTTCATCCCGCAACACAGCTCCAGTCGTACCCCGTCATGAGTCCTCCATAAAGGCCGCATCAACATTACATTTTACCCATCCTGCTTGCGGTGCCTTCCAACCCATGCTAGCTAATTGAGGTGCTGAACTCACAATATCCCCTTCCGGATGATTAATTTGCCATAGGTCAAACGCTGTGTCCCGTACCCAATTAACAGCATGGGTAATCGGAATAGGTTGTTCGCCATGTCGTCTTTTATTCTTCATCATCCAAAGTGACCACATATCACATATAATGGCCCGCTCTTTTGCTGTGCCCTAATAAATCAGATCCCAAGCCCACGTTGATGAACACAGGTCTGGTAGCTTGACATTCATAATTTCCTTAGTGTGAGTCCAGAAGATCTTCGCGATCGTGCACTCCATGAGAACATACCGAATCGATTCATGTGCAGCTCCACAGATATCACAGTTTGCCAGCGGTTCGACATGACGACTGTTTAGGATCTGCTTCACCGGCAAGAAGTTATGAACCACGGAGTGTGCTTCAACGAGCAGCGACATTGGGACGTACGGCTCGGCGCGGTCGGCAGTTCGGCACACGGGCGCTCGATCGCTCGGCAGGAGAGCGGCAACGGTGCGGGATCGCACAGGTGGGTAAGGGGTTCAATTGCGCGGTGGCTCGGCAAGGCAAGGCACGGCACGTATAGTAACAGGTAGTACGTCTGTTATGATCGAATCGACGCGGAGCACGGGATCGGGTCGCGGACTCGCGTTGCAGCGTGGCGTCGAGCTGACGCCTGACGCGCGCGCGCGGTCGCAGTCGCGGTGCGCGAGTTGGCTCGAGGAGAGCGAGACTGCGAGGTACTATTACTCCGCACTTGTCGGCCGAGGTGTGGCCTTGTCGATCGTAGGCTGCTGGTGGGCTCGGCCCAAGGTCAAGAGCAGGTGCCAGGCAAAAAGAACCGGAAACGCTTGCTTTCTCTAGATAACAGAACGAAAAAAAAAAGAACAGAAGGGCATGGTAGCTGATTTGAACCGCGCATTCAAAATTGGAAATGTAATTTTGAACTCACCTCCTCAAAATCTATATATATCATTATCTATTATAGAATCATCCTGCTAGAAAATTAGTCCCGATCTCGACATCGGCAGCTAACTGCGGAAGCACAAGAAGAACGCCATAGAAGATCCAAACATGTCGACGACACAGAGGCACGATGTTTTTTAATGTGGTTTGGTCAAACCTACTCCACGGGACACTGATTATGGGCGCTCCTCCCTGATCCAGCATAACTTCGGCTTACAGACTATCCAACGACCACATGGCCAGTCGACTATGCCGCCGACGGTCGTTCCCTACGCCTACCTATGCTACTATCGTTGTGCGGTTACAATAGATGTGTCTCCATATTTAAAGGAGAGCCTAGGATAGAGTCCGACTCTTCTATTATCCTATAACCTATTACAACTCCAAGTCCTAAACTGTAACCGACTACGTACACATATCCGACACAAACTCTAACAAACTCCACCTTGGCAAATATGCCACTCCAATCTGGATCTTGTTCCTTGCGAGAACCTCCGTGTACCCGGACTTGAGTTGGTTCCTTTTGCGGCTCTTACCAAGCCGCCCCGACAAGTCTTCACCAGACTTACCGTCAAGAGATTCCGCTATCCTCCCGTAACTTCTTCCTCCAGACTCCACCTGCAATGGTGCTCCATCTTCTCCTCTATCTTCACAGTCGTCTTGCCAAGCAAAATTGAATTCCTCACTAGCTGGCCAAACTAACAAATCCAATCATCCACGCTTTCTGCATCCGTGACTAATTAACTGATACCGAGAAAATCACCATCGCACCAAGTCTCAAGAAGAATTACCACAATAGCTGTCTCTTTGCCTTCAGTGACACAGTTTTTATGCATCTCCATCTCGCCGACCCGCGGATCCGGATATACCCTGTACTGATAGACATCACCGTTGAACACTATCAACGGAATTTTACCCATTGTTGCCCAGATTTGAGTTGTACACCGAGTTGCTTCACAAGTTAATCCCAACGGCTGTCATCCCAGAGTCAACTTGACTTTCACATGCGCCATCATTGCCTCACTGCATTACCAACTATTTCATAGCATGGCTCCATAGCACATCACATATAGATATGCTACACCTTGCCAAGTCACTACTCACTATGCATCACATTGCATGCAGCCCGCCTGACCACGTACAAGCCATATTAACTCCAATCACCAACAACCGTATAAACTAGCCACCTGCAGCTATCCCGGTCAACCTCCAAATCAATTGACACATGACTACCAAGCTTGCCAGCCGTATGCCGTCCGACCTCTGCAGCTCTCGTGCACGCGACCCAACACCAAAAAACAATTGATACCGTGTCTGGCTCGAATGTGGATTCCCTACAGGACTCCAACCACAACCGCATCTGCTGTCTTTGGAAATTCGCTGCCGCCAACTGCACCTGGAGCCACCTCCTCGACACAGGAGCTTCACCGTACCTTCGCCGATCCGCCGTTTCCTCACCGGAGCCGGCCCGCGTCAAGATCCGCCGCCGCACGTTGCTGCACCACGGCTGTACGTCACGCTCGGACCTCATCGGGAAATCCGCTCCGGCCTCCGATTTGAAAGTGTACTAATCCACCCCTAGTGGGTTTTGGTGATAATTGACAACATTAATTAAGGGACTAATGTTTGCTAATGAGTTGTGAAGTTTTGCAGGAAGACAAGTGACCCCCTAATTGTACGGGAATTCAAGTGAAGATGATTAGGACGACAGAGCGGCTCAAAGGATTAGATATAGGTTTACATTTATATTTTGAGTCGTAGGAAAAGCCGTACTATCAAAGGGGATCGGCTAGTTAGAACTTGGATCAACCTCTGAATGCTCTAAAGGATCAAGTCTATACTAGCGTCTGAGAGACATACTTGTAATGCACAATACTTGCACGTTTTGGTTCAGTACGGCGAGTCCGGAGTGTCCGGACATGGGCTGTCCGGAGCCTCCGGCTACTTTTGTCGGAGTATCCGGACATGGGGACCACCATTCAAACGGCTAGTGAACGTCACAGTTACACGTCATGGTGTAATGGCTAGGAGGTCCGGACTGTCCGGACAAAGCGTCTGGAGTGTCCGGACCCCCTATTTCCAACGGCTAGTGTGTAGGTGTGTGGGTTATTTAAGCCCATCCTCTCCCACTGAGTTTGGTTGACTGCCACATTCACTTCCTACCACTCCTAGGGTTCTAAAGCACTTATTTCTTCTCACTTAGACTTAGATTGATCTAGGGATTAGGTGAGAAGAGAGGGTGAGTTGTGAGAGTGTGTGGATTTGATCCTTGAAGAGCACTTGGAGCTTGGGCAAGATCTAACTGGTTGAATTTGTTACTCTTGGAGATTTCATCTCCTAGACGCCTAGGTGTCGCCTGGAGCGCTAATCGACGTGTGGTTGCTCGGGAGAAGTTTGTATGGGATTTCCTCTCCCTAACGAGGTAAGTGAGTATAAAACTCAGCTATCACATAGAAGTAGGGATCGATAGAGCAAGGGTGCTACTAGGGACTAGGACTCCCGGCTTGGGATTTAATCATGGGATCGTCCGGGGAGTAGCTAGTCCGAGAGCTCCTTGGAGATCGAGGCCAACTTGTATGAGATAGCTGGGTGATGTCTGAGATCATTCGATCTCGCTCGTTAGAGCGTCTCAACGTGGAGTAGGATCTTTGGGTTCGAACCACGGTAAAAACTCGCTGTGTCTTTGTCTTTTTTTTGTATTGCTTCCTATACCTCCTGCATCCTCTGTAAATTCCCCTCAAGGAATTTCGTGATTGTAGGTCCGGATGCTCCGGTCACTTTTGCCGGAGTATCCGGACCCACCAGACTGTCCGGACCATTGGACCGAACTGTCTGGAGATCTAACTTCCGCAGTTAAGTGTTTGCAGGATTATTTTTAGGTTGTGTCTATTCACCCCCCTCTAGACTGTTCACGATTGACCGTCCATCAATCTCGCCGCAAGCCGAAGCCGACGAATAACCACGTCGTCTTCACAGCCATCGAATGACCCGAGCGCTATGTCTAGCCATCTCCTTGTCGAATGCAGCTCATCAAAAGGCACGAGTCACCCCGCTCATAGTATAGAATTCCACTGACCGAGAACGCCGATCGCCTCCAACTTCAATCAACCCTGAGCGTCATGTCTGACCATCTCCCCGTTGAAAGTAGCTCATCAGAAAGTTCAAGCCGCCCGTCCAACGTGTCCGAAACCACCGATTGGTACGCCAATCGCTTCAGCCGCCATCAACCCAAGCACCACGTCTGGTCGTCTCCCTGATGATGCAGCTCATCGAACGGTTCATGCCGCCATATGAAGTGTTCGAAACCACCGATCAAATTCCGTTGATCGCCGCCGTGCTCCACCTTGCGTCAATGTCCCTTCCGGACATTACTGTGCAGCAGTCGCGTTGTGAAGCACCTCCATCGAGTCTCTATCCTTGAATCTCCAGCAGGCTCTGATACCACTGGTTAGAAAATTAGCCTTGATCTCGACATCGGCGGCTAACCGCGGAAGCACAAGAAGAACACCATAGAAGATCCAAACGTGACGACGACACAGAGACACGAGACACGATTTTTTTTTATCGTGGTTCGGCCAAACCTACTCCACGGGGCACTGATTACGGGTGCTCCTCCCCAATCCAGCATAACTTCAGCTTACAGGGTATCCAATGACCACAGGGCCGGTCGGTGATGCTGCCGATGGTCGTTCCCTACGCCTACCTATGCTACGGTCGTCGTGCGGCTACAATAGATGTATCTCCCTATTTAATGGAGAGCCTAGGATAAAGTCCGACTCTTCTACTATCCTATAACCTATTACAACTCTAAGTCCTAAACTATAACCGATTACGTACACATATTCGACACAAACTGTAACGCATCCGGTTTCAAAATTCATCCAGCGTTGACGGAGGGCGCGTCGAAGGAGGTCGTCGCATCGAGGGAGGTGTGGCAGGGCTGAACAAGGACAGCTTCTCCGTTTCCAAGATCTGGATGGTGTCAACCACGAAAGAGGACGACCGGACGGCAGAATTGGCCAGCGGGAGCCGGGAGGCGCGCGGCGTCGTTCCGGTGGCCGGCGTGAGCAAGAAGCAAAACGTCAATGAGGTGCACGCCTGGATCGTATTTTCTTAGAACATGACGCACCACTTTAAATTTTCAGCCAAGCAGCTAGCGCCCGATCCGATTCCGAACCGGAACCTTATCCGAGTGGAAGATGTGGCTCCGAACCTCGACTCTCCCTGCCATAAAAGGGGCGGGCGGCGTCGGAGAAACCACTGCATGCACCGATCTCCGACAACTGCAGCAGCGTCGCTCGCTCGCACGATGCCGCCGCTGCGCCGAGACCGAGCACCACACGCCAGTCTCGCGTCGTGCCGCAAAGGCTGGCTCTCGCTGCGGCGCGCCCGGAAGCACAGAAACGCCAAGGGCGGCGCGATCTCGGCTCTTCCGGAGAACGCTCGCCAGCGACGTCTTCACCCGCCTCCCGGACGCCGCCGCAGTAGTCCGGTGCGCCGCCACGTGCCAACGCTGGAGCCGTGCCATTGCCGACGCGGCCGTCGCCATATGCCGTTCGCTGCCGCTGCCTACCGTTTTACCACAGCTGGCCCTGGGCTTCTTTCACCAAGAGGCAGCAGGCCGGCGTCAGCGTTGCCGCTTTGTCCCGACGGCTGCCGGCGCTCGGCTCCTCGGCACCATGAGCCCGTTCGTGGATGATCAGCTGTTGGAGTACTCCCGCCAAGTCACGTCCCGCAACGGCCACGTCGTCCTCGAGCTCCGGCGCCGTGAGGGGCACGCCGATGGACTTAGGCTCTGCGTGTGCAACCCCATGACAGGCGACGTCGCGCTGCTCCCACCTCTGCTCGGCGACGACAAGCCGGGAGCCTACGCATGCGCGTTGCTCACCGGTGACGACACTACGCCGCCGTCGCCGTCAATAATTATTCTTCCGGGTCCTCGTCGTCTACAACCGACGAGCGTTCACCACGCTCCGCTCCTACTCGTCAGAAACCGGCCGATGGAGCGCCGAGGTGAGACGGTCATCAGGGCCTAAGATGAGCAGCTACACGTTGAGCCAGCTAGGCCAGAGCGTCGTCCATGGCGGTGTGGCCTACTGGCCCATGTTGCACACGGCGTTCGCTGTGCGCGTCGACGCGCCGGAGCCCGAAGAGGTGCCCATGCCGCCTGCCATCAAGAAAACACCGCGGCACAACCATTTGCTCGGCGTCACCCCGGACGGTAAGCTGAGCTTCATCGACAAAGGGCTTTACTTTGACGGTTCTGTCGGGGTGTCCACAGACTACCACCTTGCATTTGGAAGCAATGGCTGCACTCGCAAATACGAGAGGACTTGGCGTGTCAGGTTGCTCGAGCTGAATGTGCATCGTCAAGACGCCGTTAAGTTGCGATGGTTTTGCGAGAGGAGTAGCAAGCTCTTCTTCACGATCGACGACAAAGGGAGCAGCACTCCAGGTGCCTATGTGCTCAGCCTTCAGACCAACGAACTTGAGAAGGTGGCCGATGCCGTTGACTGCGGTTCGTGGACTAGTATTGTCGGATATGACATGCATAATGCAGCCTATCTTGCTTCCTTAATTTAGCCTGCTACTGAGCAGTTATGTAACTTGTGTAAACTGTACAACTTATGTAACCATTGCTTTTGAGTATTTTTATGGTCCAATAGATAGTATTTTAAGGTATTGATATCTTGAAGTACCAAAATAAAATTCAGTTGTTAATTCATTATGTCACGTTAGAATGAACGGTTAGATTGTGTTTTTGCAAAAGCATTCTACTTTCCCTATAAAATATGGCATGGAGATTTTTTTTATCTTTCAGGTATTTATTCAGTTCAAATCCTTAATTCCAAATAGATGGATTCAGCGTGAAAGTACACCCATTACAACACATTGGTATTTCTTCTAGTTATAAGCCACACTGGAAATCCTTGCTTCACCTGCTACCAACCTTCAGGCAGATCTCTGCAGTGATAATTGGAAATGGAAAGTCCTCTTCCTTCTGGTTTGACCGATGGTTCGACAATGAATCAATGGAACACCGCTTCCCGGCCCTTTCCTCCCACTGCACAGCTCTGAGCCTATCAATTCACCACTGGTATCATCACGGTTTGACGCTGGTGCCGAGACTTACAAGACAGGCTGAAACAGAACTCCAAGCACTGCTGCTCATCCGACAACAGATAGTACTCAACGACAATCAAGACAAATGGCAATTCCTTTCCACCAGTAGTGGTGACGATTTCTCTTGCTCCTCAGTATATATACAAGATGCTGCGACACTCGGCAGTTCAAGGTAATCTGGAAGAATAAAGCTCCACCACGAATAAAGTTTTTCGCTTGGCTCCTCTATATGTTCAATAATTAATCAGGTGGGGTCCCCCCCCCGGTTGAGTTTTCAAAAAAAAAAGTAATATAATACAGCAGCGGTGAGTTAATTTTCACCTAGTAGGTGCAATAGCACCCAGGCCAAGAGGCATCAGGCACGCCGCACGGTATATCTTGCTCAATGATCCTTGTTGTATTTCCAGGGTTCCAGGGACGGAGCCAATGTACAATAATTGCCACCGCATGCTCCGAGTTTCGAAAAAGCACATACTCCCTCCATACCCACAAAACAAGTCGTTTAGGACAAAATTGTGCTTACTAAGGAGTGATTAATTAGGACTATTCTTCCCTGTCTGCCCTTATTAAATAAGGGTGTGGGTGCATTTCATTTGAGAAGCAAACAGAACTGAAACTGCTAACGCAGTGAGCTTTGAAGGCTGCGCGCCTGGGATCGACTCTTGGTGTGCCCATTTTACATGGGAATTTTTGGATGGCGCCTATTTTTAACTGATTTTGCATGGGAAGTTTTGCATGGCTCGTTTTTTCGGTTTGGGCGCGTTTTTTTTTTCGTTTTCTTGTAAGAACAAGAATTACATCCCTAGGCTCATGTTCTTGTGT
>CM002483.1:14840522-14854998 GCA_000325765.3 Leersia perrieri
TTTTCCACTTGTCATTTATGAACATGCTGTGTGAAGTAGTCGACGGAGTCCGGCACCACCTCGACGGAGTCTGATGCCATCTCCGATTCTAGCCCCTCGACAGAGTCCGGCGCTTTGACGGTGTTCGGCGCGTTGACGGAGTCCAGCACCTCGACGAACTCCAGCGACCCAACATACTCCATGGCGCGACCGAGCTCTGAAACCTAACTACAGCTGGGTAGCCACGAAGAGAGACGCGCGTGTGCGAGCTTGCGACATCAAGGAGACGAAGATAAAAAGATGTGTTGCATGCTGCATGCATATGCTGCCATTAATCATGTCCATTAATCACGTCGCCTCGTTTCTTGTCTCGCCGCTCGACCATTGGCTCTCGCGTCAGGGGCATATGCGTCCAAACTTACAACCCGCTGAGGAACGACGACTTGTTTTGTGAAAACAAACCAAGAGCCCAGAACGACCTATTTTGTGGGTATGGAGAGAGTACACACAGAGGGGCAGAGAGCGCAGCGGCAGCAGACTCTCGATCTACAAAATCAGTGCCACGAAAACTGTCCAAGGTCGTATGCCCCGTTTCGTTTCGAGCGCGGGAAATTCAGGGCCCAAACAGCCACATGCCCACATCACTGGCCAACAAGACAAGACAATTGTCTAAGCCCCGGCCTCGCAGCTCACTCATGGTCGCATGGCCACACCCCGCCACGAGCCCACGAGGCCACAGCGGCCGGCCGCCCGCCACACCGACCAAAACCTGTCTCCAAACAGAGGAAGAGAGATCTCGCCGCCCAAGAAGTCCCTCCGCCTCGCGCCAAGCGCCAGCGCCAGCTGCGCCACACACCACGCCACCTGTGAGTGAGACATGCCCGCGCCCGCCGTCTGTCACCTTTGTCCACACGACGCGCGCACCGCACGTACGCCTGCTGCACCCATGCCCCCCCATGGCTAAACAGCTAAGCTAAGCTAAGCCCAACCACGCGCGCGGCCAGAGCCCGGGCCGCGCCGCGCGCGACGCGACGCGACCACCGGCTAATATTGGCACGGTCTCCCCCCTCTCCCCCGCATCCCGCGGCGTGTCCTCCTCCTCTTCGTCCCCTCCTTGCCTCACCCGCCTCCCCTCTCCTCCCTCCCTAGCCAGTAGCCCCACGCCCACCCCGAATTTACACCGCGCGCCGCGGCTTCCTCATTGGCCTCGGACGATTCGATTCTCCATGGCGCCCGTGGCCACGCTCCTGCGTTGAATACGCTACGCTAGCTGCTGCGTTGATTTTGCAATGGCGGCGGCGGGGTCGTCGTACGTGGACGTGCCGCTGGGTGGCGATGGTGGCGGTGGCGGAGGGGAGCAGCCGCCACAGCAGCTGCACCGGCAGCAGAGCGCGATGCAGCGGATGAAGAAGCAGCCGTCGCGGATCGCGTCGGGGATGCGGCGGCTGGCGTCCAAGGTGCCCGAGACGATGCGGCTCAAGCGGACGCACTCCGGCGCGCAGCCGGCGCTGCGTGGCCTCCGCTTCCTCGACAAGACGTCCGCCGGCAAGGACGGGTGGAAGAGTGTCGAGAAGCGGTTCGACGAGATGAGCGGCGCCGGCCGCCTCCCCCGGGAGAGCTTCGCCAAGTGCATCGGTCAGTAGCCATTCCAATCCTCCTCTTCTGCTCAACGCCAGCTTGTGTTATTGTCAACACCTCAACGCCGCAGCTCCAGGCCTCCAGCTGCATGCAGCATGCCAATGGTCTTTCACCTTTCAAGTAGTAATTGACCACAGCATTATTAAAGAAATGGTGGCATTGCGTTGTTAGAGACAAACATCAAAATTGAGATGGTGACACTGCATTCTTTGCGACAAAACATCAAAATTTTCTGCAAAGCTGCATGTGGAGGAGAAGAGTTAATCCTTCCTAGATCGAATGTTGATATTTTCTGTTCAACATTTAAACCATTTCAAATGGCTAAGCAACCGGCATCGACGTCCTGCCATCCGTGCGTGCATGTAGCACTTCGTTGATACACCCATACAATATGATTCATTCCTATTCGCAAAATTGACCACCCTCCCCTCCCAAAAAAAAAGGAAGAAGAGAAGGAATACATTTGGCTAACTACGGTTTGCACAAAGTCCAGACTTTGCCCCCAAATATAACTCCGAGACGATGCTTAATTGACTACCACATAGAAAGAATAGCACTCATGCTTACAATAAAGAAAGGCTAACAACACCACTACAGTCAGGAAAAAAAATGGCATCAATGATGCGAATAACAATACATCCATCCTCTAAGCTGGTTCTTATAATATATCAACTGGATATCTAAGCTTGGATTGGTTCTGCAACCTAAAGGTATGGCGGATTCGAAGGAGTTTGCAAGTGAGGTGTTTGTGGCATTAGCAAGAAGGAGGAGCATCAATCCGGATGATGGGATAACAAAAGAACAATTGAAAGAATTTTGGGAGGAGATGACTGATCAGAACTTTGATTCGCGACTACGAATATTCTTTGACATGTAAAGGTCTAACTTCCTTCTATTCAATGGGAAAAAACTTATGGCTTGCCCCTTGATGAGATTGCTTTGCTGCTATCAGGTGTGACAAGAATGGTGATGGACAGCTTACAGAGGACGAGGTCAAAGAGGTTAGCTCCCAATCATCTCTGAATTTACCCTTTTCTGCAAAGCTTGCAGAAATGATCACAATAAAATTTACCTGTCTCCTTCCATATGCAGGTTATTGTTTTGAGTGCCTCAGCAAACAAGCTTGCCAAGTTGAAAAGCCATGCTGCAACCTATGCCTCGCTGATCATGGAAGAGCTGGATCCTGACCATCGCGGTTACATTGAGGTACCAAGACAAGAAACCTTCTCTTCTTTCTGACAAAACAGCAGCATACAGATATGCTTGTCTCGGTGCAGATTTGGCAGCTGGAGACACTACTCCGGGATATGGTGACAGCCCAAGGGCCTCCAGAGAAGATGAAGCTGGCCTCAGCAAGCCTTGCAAGGACAATGGTCCCTTCTACCTACCGGAGTCCAATGCAGAGGCGTTACACCAAGACTGTTGACTTCATCCATGAGAACTGGAAGAGGATATGGGTGATCTCCTTGTGGACGATCCTCAATATTGGATTATTCACATACAAGTTTGCGCAGTACAGGAGCCGGGATGCATTTGAGGTGATGGGTTACTGTGTCTGCATAGCAAAGGGTGCTGCAGAGACACTCAAGCTGAACATGGCCCTTATACTCCTCCCAGTGTGCCGAAACACACTAACAAGGCTCCGATCAACAGCACTCAGCAAAGTCATTCCATTTGATGATAACATAAACTTCCACAAGGTATACATGCAGGACTCCTTGACATTTCCAGGACTGCACAGCCTGACCTCTTTGTTCTGATCGCCATGTCAGGTTATCGCACTGACGATTGCAATTGGATCGGCTACTCATACACTTGCTCATGTAACCTGCGACTTCCCAAGGTTGATATCATGTCCAAAGGACAAGTTTGATGCCACACTGGGGCCATACTTCAACTATGTTCAACCAACATACCCATCACTGGTTGCAAGCACTCCAGGGTGGACTGGCATCCTCATGATCATCATAATGTCATTCTCGTTCACGCTGGCGACACATTCATTCAGGAGGAGCGTCGTGAAGCTTCCATCACCTCTGCACCACCTTGCTGGTTTCAATGCCTTTTGGTACGCCCATCACCTGCTGGTGATTGCATATATCCTCTTGGTGCTGCACTCCTACTTTATATTTCTCACCAAGCAGTGGTACAAGCGAACGGTATTACTCTATCATCTGTTTAGCACAAATACTTCCTCTGTGAATCCTGTGTTTGTGCATAAAATTGACACTTCTGTTTCCAGACATGGATGTACTTGGCAGTTCCAGTCCTCTTTTACGCCTGCGAGAGAACTACCAGAAAACTTCGTGAGACCAGTTATCGTGTCACTGTCATCAAGGTAAGCAACAAATTTCACATGAATACCACAATGAGTTTTTTCAGGTTATTCTAACCTCAAGGTGCTAATACAAGAAAACCATTAATTGATTATTAAATGTGCCATGCAGGCAGCAATTTTCCCAGGAAATGTGCTCTCTATTTACATGAATAAACCACCAAGTTTTAAGTACAAAAGTGGGATGTACATGTTTGTAAAATGCCCGGATGTTTCGCCTTTTGAATGGTACCATCTTATCGTCTTGTCCAAATGCCAAAGTTTATTCAGGCTATGGCTTATTAGATTTTTCAATTCTTCCAGGCATCCCTTCTCCATAACTTCTGCGCCTGGAGATGACTACTTGAGTGTTCATATCCGCACATTAGGTGACTGGACAACAGAACTCAGGAACCTATTTGGGAAGGTCAGTTGACTGAACAGAAACAAAATGAAAAGGATAATAAGTCGAGCGTCACAAGACCTTATGCAGTATTTAAATGCTAAATTAACAAAGTTGCTAAAGGGCTATGCTAATTCATGCAGGCTTGTGAGGCACAAGTAAGTTCCAAGAAGGCTACACTTGCACGACTAGAAACCACCATCGTAGCAGATGGCCTGTCAGAGGACACTAGGTAGTTACACCCTTTTTGTTACATTTTATATATTCATTAATTTTTGAAAGGAATTTCTATACATTTATATCACTAACCTTCTTGACTGACCTCTCTTCATTAGGTTTCCTAAAGTCTTCATAGATGGCCCTTTCGGCGCACCAGCACAAAATTACAGGAAATATGACATTCTTTTGCTTATCGGGCTTGGGATTGGAGCAACACCTTTCATCAGCATACTGAAGGATCTCCTGAACAACATAAAGTCCAATGGAGTAAACTGCTTTACTACAGCAAATTCTTTCTTATACGTGAAAATAATTGCACAATATCTAAAGTGAATTGGATTCAACAGGAGTTGCAAAGCGTGCATGACACCGAGTTAGGCTGCAGCTTTAAGAGCAATGGACCAGGAAGAGCTTATTTCTACTGGGTGACCAGAGAGCAAGGTTCCTTTGAATGGTTTAAAGGCGTCATGAATGAAGTTGCGGAAAGTGACCGTGATGTACTACTCACTCTAACTGCTCCAGTACAACTTGCACATTCTCCCTTTCAGATTAACAAATAGATACTAACCTAATTCCTCACTATACAGAATGTAATAGAGATGCACAATTACCTGACAAGTGTGTATGAAGAAGGCGATGCAAGATCAGCTCTGATTGCCATGGTCCAATCACTTCAACATGCCAAAAATGGTGTGGATATCGTCTCTGGAAGCAAGGTTTTACCCAGTTCTATCCCTTTAAATTTGCAAACGGATTCACATACACAAAAGTTGATTCAATCCTTGTCTCGTTTTTTACAGATTCGAACACATTTTGCAAGGCCGAACTGGAGAAAGGTATTTTCAGATCTGGCCAATGCCCACCAGAACTCTCGTATAGGTCAGTCCTATGTGATAAATCTCAAGTGACGGTTGGCTCCTAGTTTACAGGATAGCAATGCTGAGGTGTTTCATAAATCTGCAGGTGTTTTCTACTGTGGATCTCCAACACTTACAAAAATGCTGAGGGATCTTTCAATAGAATTCAGCCAGACGACAACGACTCGGTTCCATTTCCACAAGGAGAACTTCTAACACCAGACCAGGAAAACACTAAAATAATCGCAGGAGTGCTTCTTAAGTTCTTATAGAAAAAGAAATTTTAGCATCGGGTAGCAACTCTAGCCGTGTAAAGTTTCATCAAGAGCTGGGGCATTGGTGTACAAAGGTACGTGTGCATTAGTTACTGCTGCTGCCGTTTATAGATGGAGGAAAAAGGGCATGTATTTATGAGAAAAATGAGATTGTCTGTTAGAATGTATTTCTAAGCAATGAGAGTGCTTCTTAGAACAATTGACAGCAATGATTTGTTAGAATATTGTGCGCTGATGAAATTATTAAGCCCTATCTCTTTTTTTGAGCATAATTAAGCCCTATCGGTATGCAAAATATTTCCATTAACCCGTTCAATTTCCATATAAAACCAAAAAGGATTCCACATTCCAGCTACCAGAAACTGAGACCTGTCCACCCATCATCAGAATCATTTCTGTTACAGGACAGAGGCGCGAGGCCTGTGCGGCATTTCGCCGAGAAGATACGCGGCGGCGCAAGTGGGTGGTGAGAGCGGGAAGGGAAGGAAGGGGCTAATGGAGAGGAGGGTCCGTTGTTTTTACCTTTGCCGCGGCGCCGTCGACGGCGTCACCGGCGGAGGGAAGCGCGGCCGGCCACCGACGCGAACGCCGGGAAGTTGGGACGGCGGCAGCCAGCGCCCAGCGCCCAGCGGGCTCCCTCTCCGCTCTCCCCGTTTCAGCCCATGTAAACCTATCGTGTTTGAGGCCCAACCCGAATTTGGGTCTCCGTCAGCGGCCCAGATCGAGTTGGTACGAGTAAGGAGTAACGCAGGATTTTTAGGCCCTCCCATCCAATACTTTCAACTCCCAGCCGACCGATCAGGATTGAACGCCTTAGATGGAGCGCTACGGCCTACCGTTTGCTCCCCCGTATTTTGGATCGTACATAGATACTACATGAGTTCTACACCTGCTGTATACGTACACATTCATATACAGTAGTAATCGGTTTCGTATTTCGTGGGCCCAGGTGGCCAGCACGTCGGCGGTGGGGGACCACGGCGCTGTGCTTCTCACTTCTCAGTCGCCGCCGCCGCCGCCTCACCTCGACGAAGCTGGATTAGGCGTTGGGCTACGGCGAAAACGCCGGGCGAGGAGCGTGTAGCCAGGCCGCTGTCGGGGCGCGTCTCGGGAGGCAGACCATGGCTGGCGGCTGCCACCCACGCGCCGGCGCTGCAGCCGGGAAGGCACCTCGCGTCGACCGATCGGCGTCGTCAGCTCCGCCGCGACGGGCCCTGCTGGCTGCTGCAACCCCGGCCACGGCATCCTTACCTCCGGCGACCGGCTTCGCCAGAATCGCCGCCTATTCGCCGGCCGCCGCTATCGTTGGTTTGTGGGAAAAGGTACACACCTGTCGAAATTTCATTGTCGAAAATTTGCTAAATAGCGGTGCCAATCATGAAATCTCTGCAGTTGCATCGATGAATTTGACAAACATCACAAGCACTCCTTTTCTTTTCTTTTTTTTGATTTGCACGTTGGCTGTCGTATGGTGACGACGTCCATAAAAAGGGCACAATAGATACGCTTCACTTAGAACACTAAGTCACTAATCCTAGTACTAATACTGTGAGGTTGTTTGACCGTCCCAACAAATACTGGAAAGACATCCATTCTTAAATATATCTTTTGTCCTGCAAAACATTCCTCCTAGAATAAAGAACTGAGACTAGGCACTTGGGCAGTGGGGATCCTGAATTGGGTGTCATGAACAAGCTTGCATGATTTACCATTTGGTCATAAGCACCCTCTTTTGTGTACTCATCACGCACATTACTAAATTTGCATGTTTTGTGAATATTCCATGCATCTTTTACCTCTGGTCTCTCCACTTTCTATTGAATTCTGTAGCACTTTCTCACCCGATTCTCAAATAAAACATCATTAAGCCCTGTTTAAACTTTAGTTGGACCAATTGATATGTTGAATTTCCAATTTCCGACTGAGATCCCTCAAGTGCGCAAAGATTGTGTATCCTCATCATGTCCACAATCAAGAACCAATGATTGTAATTGGTGAAGAGTTAAGCGGCCAACTCCTAATTTTCGTATCAGAGTCAACATTAGCATCCACCCGCACTTTTGTTCATGCCATGTGTTCTTCCCTCCTAATATCCTTATGATTGATTTGTCCACATGGGCATTATTATCATACCTGTTCTTGTTTCATTTCTTCTATAGGTAATGGGATAAGGTGTGAGTGAAACAACTCACATGATTCCTTTCTTTCCTCTCCACTTAAGAAAGCAATTTGTTCCTCTAATTTGAAATGTAGGGCATGTTCACTTCATTGCCAAAAAAAACCTTTCCAAATATTGGTAATGTCAAAATTTAATAAGGTGGTGATGATGGTGTTTAGTTTGTTATCTTTCTAAATTTTGATAGAAATTCTAAAAAAAGAAAGTTCTAGAAGTTACCAATATTTGACAACTTGCCAAAATTTTGGCAATGCTAAAAGATAATATGGTTGAAAATGGCAATAAACTGAACAGGCCCGTAATGATTTGCTGAATTTTTTTACTGTGCAGGTGATTAGTGGCAACATGCTTTGCCCCTAGCATTGTTAGTCTCGTTTTATTTTCAACGTCAGATAAATTTACAGTTTTGTGAGCTAAACTAACTATGCACAAGAGCCAACTAATCGTGTACAAGACACATTCATCGGAATCATATATATGCAGTCTTAGGCTACACAAAAGCTTGCACTAAACAGTACTACTAGTTAAGAGTGAGGTTAACAAAGTTATCACTTATCAGTGCATCGTACTTAGCAATTAGCATTAGCGGCCGACAGAGAATCCGCCAACCACACTTCCCACCTCAAGGGGAGGGTAGTGACAGTCAAGTGTCCCTTCATTCCCCCTCTACAATGCAGTGCAGACATAGCCTTTTGGAGGAAAAGCAGAAATTCCAGAGAGGCAGCAAAATGTATACCATTTTGATTAGCTTACCACTGATTCTCCTGGTTACCCTAAAATAAGAGATAGTGTAGTACACTTTTGTAGTTTTGCTGCTAATATATTTTCAGCTAATTCCTACCATATTGATTGGAATCTTGTGTTCTTTGAATTTACTTACCTTTGTATTCCTTCAAGGCTAACGCTGTTGACAGATTTATTTCAGTCACTTCTTCAGGTGAACATCTGAACTTTTTAACATTGAAATACATACATCAGAGGTTTACGGTTTCATCCAATGGTGCAACTTTTCTACCAATGCATTAGCATGGTGCATTTTGTAGCACAATTAAGCTTCTGATAGAACAATTTTAGCGTTATAACTTTGAATGGAATCACAGGACTAGTGACAATAAGAAATATCTTACTAGGACTAGTGTAGGGGAGGAGATAGCCTTAAGCTAGTTGCAAGGAGCATCGGTTTCATTCATGCAACAATGGGCCGACTGTAAAAGGCCTACTCATTGCTCTTCTCATCATTGAGTCACAATGCTTAGATTCCTCTTTGACCGATCTTCTGATATCATGGCAGCCTCTGGTGCTGCACTTTTGCCAGTTGCAAACAGTTTGGAGGGTAGTTCTTGGTCGTCCATTACTTCACTGAAGATTCCGAAATCACATAAAATTCATGCCGTTCTTGAGAAAGAAGTGAGCTCTCTGCAGTGCAGAGTTGAATTCTGCCTCATTGAGTGTTCTTCATTCCTTCTTGTATATTTCTTTGTAGAGCAGCTCTACATATCTAGGCCAAGTGCTGCTTTATTCTTGGCGATACTCATTTGCTGCATTTGAACGGTTTCAAATGGTCAAAAAGGTAGGCTGCTGAATATTGGTTGCATTTGGGCTCTTCGGAATCGACATGCGCCTGCAGAAAGATCGGTCAAGATTATTCTTCACGGTTAATGTTTCACTGGTTGTTTATTTGGTTAAATTTTCCTTGATAGCAGTAGGATGTTGAAGCTGCCAACGTCAGGCTCCGGTAATGCCGTGTTCAAGAAGACTATGTGTTGATTCCATGACTGAAATAGTTTGCAAGACATGCATAGTATATAGGGGAATGTCGCTACTTTTGCCATCGCATCATCAAGGCAACAAAGCTATTCCACTATCTTGATTCTGTGACAGTTGACACAGAGATATTACACCTCTTACCTGCCTAAGAAGCATCTACATGATTTCAATCATGTTTTTCTAGATAGTTTAAGCACCGAGATCTCCAAAGGACAATACGGAGTACCAATACTACCAAATAGAAATTGTATAGAGATCATATATTTACTATCTAAAGCTACCGATACTACCAATTCGAATTCTCGGAGGATAAGAAGAATTATGTTTCTACGGATACTTAGACACAAGATTATGAAAACACAGGAACAGGAAAAACATAGGAATAGAATGCGCTGCCCACAGGAAAGTTTTAAAACCGTTGTTTGATGGGCACGCAAGAAAAAATCAGGAATTTAGAGCCATGGGGAGAAGAAAACATGTGGTAGAACTTTATGATTATTTTCCTCTAAAATCTTTATAGGATTGGCATTTTCATAGAAATTTCAAAGAAAATGGTACGATTCAATCCTTTATTTCAAAGGGCTCCATAGGATTCTTTCCCATATGATTGAATTCCTCCATATTTCCTATGTATTTCCTTTGTTCCAAAGGGGGGCTCAATTCTTGGAGTACTAGTTGAATGTCGTGCTTTGCTACAGATAAATAATATATTATGTATTTCTTAAGATGAATAGAAAAGTTCTTTTCATAAAATGTATGACCATCTTTTTTATATAGAAAATTTTCACCTCAATCTGATTTTATATATTGATATCCACTAGATTCTAGATTTGATTGATTTTTAATATTACAAAGTTGAGGGTTAAATTGCAAAAATGCAATGAGAGTAGGTGGTACTGGCGGATCTTCCATCACCACCAGAGACTTTTATAGTGGTAAAAATAACACAAACTATTTCTATTTGTAATACTACCAATACAAATTCTTGGAGTATAACACAAACTCTATTTTCTACTACCAAATAGAAACATAACTCTTGTTATCCTCCAGTAATTCGTATTGATAGCTTTAGATAGTATTACAATCTCTATACAATTTCAGGACCTAGTTTGGTTGGTGTTATTTTCTCTGTTCTCCTTTACTTTGGGTTGGCGTCAGTGCTCTGTTTTTCATCACTGGAATGAGGCAAATCTTATGCCTTTAAAATCAGGATCAAAATGGCTAGATGCAGGCCATCTTCAGAAAACCATAGAAGACAATATCAAGCATTGGAAAACCATAGTGGGAAATCCTCAGAAAACTGAGGTGCCACACTGATGAAGCCAAGGCAAGATTGGCATGTCAAAGCACTCTTATTGGCGAGTGAGAATATCTGCAAATTCAGGGTTAGGGACATCTCAGCACTTGCAGAGGCGAAAGATGTCTGCCTGCCTCGCCTGTGTTACTGCTATCATAGACAGTCAGACAGCGACCAGCACCGTCTGTTTGCACGTAATTAATGAGGGGCAATTTGCCATGTACAACAAGACAGGAAATTTCCGGCGGGCACACGCCTTGGCTTTGCCACTGTCAGTGACCGAAAATGCTTAAGCAAGCATGACACGCACTAACCACAGTACAGACACACTAGCCGCCACTAACGATAACGAGCGAAAATCAGTATCGGTATCAAGACAAAGGTTGCAGCACTGAGATTTTTCTTCTTCAAATTTCAGGTGTGAGTGACAGAAAGCAAAACCAGGGCCTCGGAGAAGACAGCAAAGTGCTGCTAAATACACTACTAATTCTGAACACACATAACAAAAACACAATCTCCTTCTCTCTTTTCTTAGCTTCTACTGTTTTAATTTAATTTAAGGCGATGTTACACTACGGCAACAAGCCAACAACAAGAAGGTCAGCGACGCCAGTCCGACCACCGCACTGTCCACGACAGCAGCCACCGCCGCCGCTCGGTGCCTTCCTGCCTTCCTTGCACCTGGCAGCACCAATCAGCTGCTCCCTGCGTGTGTGTGGACAGGTCAGATCAGTTCATGTCAGGTCCCCGAGCACATGTCAGCGATGCTGGCCCACAGCTCGTCGTCTTCGTCGCCGTCGATGTCGAATCCAATCAGCTGCTGCTTCTGCTGCCGGTGCTGCCAGTTGGCTGCACCGACTGCCACCGGCGTTTCCCACCACTGGCTCTGACTGTTGTCATAGCCACTGCTGCTGTTGCTGTTGCTGTTGATGAGGGCGTTGAAGGTAGGGCACTCGTAGCCATTGCTATACACCTCCGTTTCCGGTCCGGCAACCGCCTCGGCCTCGTTCTCCGTGTCGGCGTTCCTCGCGAAGCGGCCCTGCACCCTTGGCCTGCTGTCTGCCAGTGTCTTCCTGCAGGCGTACTGAAAACAGCCAGAGATGATGAGCAACAGGAAAATGGAAATGCATTTTTTGTAGGTTTGTGTGAGGGGGATCAGTCAGTACAGTGATCTTCTTGTGGAAGTTCCTCTGGTGGCGCTTGACGCGGTACCTTTCGATCCTCTCCTTGCGTTCTTCTGCGCTGTAACGACCCACCTTCTGTGAAAATGGACCGCCTACTTCCTGGCTGCAGATGTCACCTGAAATCGGTGGCACTGGTGGTGGCGACGGCGGTACATTCATCACCTGTCTTGCATCAGCATAGGTGAGAAAGTGATTTTTAACAAAGTGGTCATCAATGATCAAATGGCTATAATTCCAGCTTGAGACTTGGTTACGTTACCTGCAGGTCACCGGTGCTGAAGACACGGCGCAGGGTCCCGGAGCTGAACTCCAAGAGGTCGCCGGAGGATGATGAAGTGGAGGAAGATACAGGGGGGAGAGGCAATTGTCTTGCTGGAGCAGACGAGCAAGAGAATGTGGCAATACCGTTGAGGAGGTCAGGCAATTGGTGATGAAGAGGGAGGGAGCGAGAGCTGGTGCTCCTGTGGATATAGAAGGAAGAGTGGTAGGGAGGTGGCGCCGAGGCTGCAACATTGGGAAGGGAGAACATGCCGCCTTTGTCATCGATGAAGCCGCTGCCACTGCCAGGAATTTGGGTTGGAGCTGTGGGCACAGCTGAAGAGAAGCTCAGTGCATGGTGCATGGAGAGGTCACTGTAGTTTGGCGTCGATGAGGAAGGACGGAACATGGCTTTTGAATTGTGGATCCCTTTGATGTGTTGGGGGACTAAGTGCGACTGAAGGGGATTGGTATAAAAAGACAAAGTTAAGTGTGTGCAGTGTATACTATATGCACCAAAGGCAGTAGGCCACTCATTTTAACAAGGCACAAAATTCCTAACATAAAAGCTCTAAGCCAATTACAGCCAACAATCAACATGTCAAAAGGATCGTCAGATATTCAGATGCATAGAGAACAATTCAAACGTTTTGTGTCTAAAAAAGATTTATGTGTTACTGTCTACTCCAAGAACTCGATCAGCCCTCTTTGATAGCCAAATTTGCTAGTAACAGTTGTAGGTGAATTGAGAAGGAATGTACTTTGTTTTCCTTCCTTGAGTGTGAGGCTAGGTCCTACACGCTCGGATCGACAGCTCTCTTGTCGATGCTCGTAAATCTTGTAATATTTGTAACTCCATCAATCTTAATGAAATTCAAGTTGCCCAGCCTTTGGCCAACCCGGCTAAAAAGAATCACCATCATGTATTAATGTTTTCTCATCTATTGTTGAGCTGTATGGCAAGGCAAAGTTATCACCCTTTCTATATAGCTAAGAAATTGGAGATGAGAATATTTTCCAACAAAGCAAAAGACGTTCAAAATATATCTGCTTTGATAAAAGACTTAGAAGCATGCTGAATTTAAGACTTGAGAAGAATAAACAGGTGTCAGACTCATAGCTAAGGAATATGCTCCAAGCCTCCAACCTTTCATGTACTAAAAAAAAGGAAAAGACGCCAGTAATCCTTTTGTGGAAGAGATGAAGGGAGATACATAAAGCCATCTTCTGCTGCTATTTTCGTGCGTGGACCTACTGCGAGCATGCATATACAGGCAAACTTACCAGGAATGGTAGTTCTGAAAATCTTTGATCAATAACAAGTTCACAGCTAAGCCTAAACCTGTCTATCGCTGGTACAGAGAATAAATAAGAAGCTCCTACCTTTTCCTAACAAACCTGCTTAAAGAATGCCGTAAGACATTACCAAGAACTACGAAACAGTGAAACAACAGTTATTTTATTTCTGTATATTTGCACTGCACATGAAACTAGAAAACAGTTCAATGAAGCCAGTTATCAATAGAATTTAGGGCAGAAACAAGCAATGGAGCACAAAAGTAAATGTATATTTACATATACTTTTGTCCAACAGAATCACTATGGCAACAGGACCAGCAACTAACATATGGAGAAGGGATAGAAAGGTGTAGAAGACATACTGTAGTTGAATATCTGTGTACTGCTTGCTACAGGGGCGGATTTAACGTGGGTGCAGGGGGATCGAGTCCCCCTACACCCAGCGGACCCATGGGAGCCCCCACGAAGCCCCCCCTCTAAATTTTCGCCATATATAAGAGGTAGGGGGTGCGAAAGAACAGGAAGAAGTTGAATCGCGCGGGAGGTTGAAGAAGAACAGTTATTGGGCCGAGCTAACCAGTGAAACGCCATTTAATTTAGGCCCTGCGGCTGCACCGAAATTATATTTAACTCCATTCAACAAGTCCACAAAGCTGAAGCCCATTACCCCATCACGTACAATCCACATCAGTACATCACGTACTCTACCATCCATCGATCCAGCCCAGCTGCCAGCATCCATCGACCATCAACAATCCCCAAGACCCCAACCCTAAAGCCGGCGGTGGTCGGCGAGGCGAGCCACTAGCA
>CM002483.1:14855098-14912211 GCA_000325765.3 Leersia perrieri
AATTTTATTTCCAAAGTTCTGAATCAATTTTTTGTCTAATTGTGTCTCAGTTACCTAGAACTTCAACATGTCAAAAAGAACATTGCTAAACTATTATTCAAGTGGCAGTAGTACCAATTGATGAGTATCCATTTGAGAGAGTATTTTCAGCTATGTCTCTTATAAAGACAGATTTGTGAAGCAAATTGGGGGATGAATGGCTTAATGACTTGATGATTTGCTATAATGAGAAGGAGATTTTCAGAAGCATTGATAATGAAAAAATCATAGAACGGTTTGAAGGGATGAAAACCCGTCGTATGTTAGTGCCTCAAGACAATTCACTGGTATGCTTTTTTTTCTAATGTTCAATTAATTTGCTAATTGTCACTAATTTATGTTGTTTACTTGTTTTATGTATGTACAGATTACTCCTAATGAAGATTAAGTGGTCGTCTCGTGAGAAGGAATGAAGGATAATGGGATGTCAGTTGTGAGTTGTTGTAATGTACTTTGCATTATTTCTCAATGTTCTCATATATACCACTTTAAGACTTCAAACTATGTTGTTTGCTAGCAATAAAAGATGATGAGCTTATGTCATTTTACTACCTATTACTATCTTGAGCCCCCCCAATTTTCAATTCCTAGATCCGCCCCTGGCTTGCTACAAACTAAAGCCCACCTTTCTCAACTTCCAAAGCTTTCAATTTAAATCCTTAAACAGCCTAGAGGTTGCCCAGCAGTCCTATCTTTGATTCTGTACAATGAGATCCTGGTTCTGTAGCCAACATAAAAAGCAACACCATTACAGCAATTTGCAAGGGTTCCATCTAAGGCTGGTGCCATTTTCAAATATGTAGAGAACTATCCATAATTTGAGATTTGACTATAAGAAAGTAGGAAACAGGAACTTACCACTCCAAGGATCAGAAGAGCTTTGAGAAAGCTGGTGGCCAGACTAGAAAACTAAACAGTTCCCCCGTAAAGCAAAGTAGCACACTATGCATGGAACTATAAATAGTGAGTGTATTGTGGATAGAAGGATTGGTCACATCTGATAATTGACGGCCCATGTCTTTTCATAGAAAATATAAGTGTCTATAGACAAGTGAACGGCCAAGGTAGAACTATTAACTTCATGCAATGCATCTTATATCATAAATACCACACATACCTGATCAAATCCAGTCCGGGCAAGATTTTGAAAGATCCATGTCATGAACTCGCCAGCAGCATATTATCTTCCCTGCTTTTAGTAAAATTATTAAGAGACAAGAGCAAACATACAACAAACAGCTGTGATAAACTGCACCATTGCCATCCCATGAAAAAGGGGCAACTGAAGAAAGTAAATACAATTTTAGTAGGACAAGAAACTTGCCGTTTCGTTTTATGATGTTAACATGTCAATATGCAAATGAATCAGGACATAAACCAAACTGTCCAACAAAAATGAAGTCAATGCAAACTTGTTGTCAGGCAACCTGCCACTTGTTGAACCATGCATATATACAAGAAAGAAAGAAAGAAAGAAAGAAAGAAAGAAAGAAAGAAATTGCCAGCTAAGATTAAGAATGCTGTTGAGACCATAAAGCTTCTCCAAAGATTACATGACAAAATGACGTTTTGAGAAATGAACCATTTTTCTTAGTACAATGCTCGTAAAGTTGAAAATACCAGCACATGTGAGATTAGCACGCGGGCCCTGGGCCCACATGCCACTTTCACTGCAAGCCCTTATGTCATTCCGCATGCGATAGTATATGCAATTGTACTACCTAATTTTTCTCAAATTAGAAGATAATTGTGCATATAAGAAATTTCTAAGTTCTAAGAGATCATGCAGAAATTTGATTCAATCTAACTTTTCGTATACATAGACTATTTTTTTATGTTTTTAATATATCAGGCCAAAAAGGTAGATCAGTCTATGCTGGTAAACTAGCAAAATAGTTGTACCACTAATTTGTGTAGGCATTTCCAACTTGACCTCAATTTGGCAATTGAAGGCACTCAATGTACAGAAGAATAAGGACATATTTTTCCCAGTAACAGGAGTATTATAAATGAATTCAATACATAATATGCTTCCATCAAATTTAGTTCTGACATTAAGGTCACATGGGCAAGGGAACGATGCAGAAATGAACGAACAAGATGAACCAAATTTGTATTAAGAGATGTAGAGGGCTCTTTACATTTAAGGCCTATGAGAAATCACATATACCACAAATCAATTGACAGATACACTGATCTCTCTTCTGTATTAAATGACAAAAGATAGTTGATGATTCAACCATTCTCATCTACGCCCCCTTGAGCCACTGTAATGCTTATGCACCCCAGGACCCATGCATGAAAAGAGTGATGGTTTCTTTGGCTTCGCGCCAAACAGGAAAGTCCTAAGGGGAACTCCAGCTTTTGTTGACAAGTTACGGAAATTCTGTTGAGCTCGGTTGCTTCTTGCAATAGATAACTCAAGATTTTCTCGGAGCTTCAAGAGCACCCTGCCAACCTCCACTTGGAGACTTCTTACATGGTCCAGCCCAGCTTCTAGCTCTTTGGCAACTTTGTTATTCTCTTGTTTCATATTAAGCACCTCCCCTTGGAACTTTGCAGCTTGGAAAGGGGTGAAGTGAACTTCATCGCTTTTATCCATGGTTGTGATCTTTTTTGATATCTCCTCTTGTATGCCGCAGAGTGATGAGAATCTGTTCTCTAGTTCTCCTTTTAATAGCACATTCTTTTCCATCCAAACTTGAAGATCTGTGTTCAAATCTCGGAATTTCTTTTCTAGAACAGCTGACTCCAGCTTTGCTACCTGATAACTGATAGGAACTCCGTCAGCACCACACTGTGCCTGTGCATCAATCAATTTATCCATCTCAGCTTTTAGCCTGTCAAATGATGTTTGGAAATTCCGTATTTGATGGTATGATGTGCTAAATCTCAACCAGAAGTCCAAGTTATCCTCCAACACCCTGTCAATATCTGCCCTAAATTTTTCCTCAGCAATTGACAAAGCAAGTTGTTCTTCAACTTGACATTGCTTAATATACTCCTCTATCTCAGCAATCTCCTTGTCTTCAGTGACAGGAGTGGTGCTTATTTTGGATGTTTCTTCAGACTTTTCCACATGTTCAGGAGCAGAGGTGTTCATCTTTCTCTGCAAAGAACTTAACATGCGCCGAAGAGAGTGAATCTCCTCGTCTTTCATTGCATTGGCACTCTTCAGATCTTTCAGCTCTGACATTGACACTGAATGATACTCTTGATTTTTCTCCTCAATTTCTGAAATCTTTTGCTCTGTATCCTTGTAGCTGTGAAGGACAGAAGCATACCCTTCTAATAAAATCTTCTTCTCACCATAAGATACGTTTGTATCAGGATGTTCCTGCACCAAAGGACCCTCAGAGCCTTTATCGTGTTTCTCGACTCCATTCTTTGAACCATCAAATAGATCGGATGTTTGTTTATTGGCATACTGACTTGTTAGTTCTGAATCGCCATCTTGACATTTTGGCTCTAGGGATGAATTCATGAAATCACTGTCCTCATGCAGCTTCTCTACAAATTCAGAAAGTTCACTGCAGGCTGCAGTCATTTCTTTACGAATATTCTCTGTTCCACTTTGTATGGACTTTCCAATTTGTTGGACTGCTTGCAGAACCTCTTCGACTTGCTTCAATCTGTCTACCAGCTTACTGTTATCAGCAACTAAAGCTGACTTGTCTTCTTCCAAGGCTTGCAGGCGCTTGTGAAGGTCATCTATCTCAGTCCTCATTCTATTGATCTGAGCATTCTGTGAACTTGTAGCAAGCTCCAGGTCAATTACCTTCTCCACAAGTCGGTCAATCTTATCTGCTAAATCCGCCACTGATACCTCTGGGTGCAGTTCAATGAGTTCTTTGACCTTTTGGCATACTTCCTGCAGATCAAACCTGATCTCGTTCTGAACAGAATCATCACCATCCCCAGATGGTATTGCATGGATGAGTTCTTTGTTACTGCAATCAAGTTCATCAATTTGTGTATGAGGCTGCCCACACTCAGCTTTGAAGGTATCAAGCTTCTTCTTTGCTTCAGTGAATCGTTTAAACTCTGTTCTTGCCTCTTCCGATGATCTATTTTGCTGGACCTGCAAATTAACTAAAGTATCCTCACAAGACATAATGGCTCGTGCAGCCATCAATGCCCGGGCTTCATTGTCTTCAATGGCCGCACCAGTGCTAAAAGCATCTTGCAAGCTGCAAACTTCATCCTGCAACTCCACCACCTGCTTCTCAATGTCCAGATACCTGCCTAGCGCGCTGTCATAGGAGGTCTTCAAGAACTCTTTCTCAGTCTGCAGCACCAGGATTTGCTTCTGCAGCTTGTCGATCTCCTCCTGCGCATTGTCCTTGTTCATGTGGGAGTAGGAGGTGATCCTCCGGTGCACCCTCTTCGGGACCGGGCTAGTTCCCCCGCTAGTGCCACGCGAGCCCATTGACAGGCCTTCCAGCGCTGGAAACTTGAAGTTGCTGAGATCAATCCCGTCACCGTCTTGCATGGAGAACTGAATCTGGTCGGGGAACGCCGTGGCAATGGTGTGGTTGGCCTTGTGCAGCTCACTGGATATCCGGTCATACCGGTCGGCCAACGCCTGGTAGGACCTGAACATCTCCTCGACGTGGTTGATCAGCTCCGGCCGGCTCTTGAAGTAGAGCTCCGCCTTCTTGCCGAACGAGTCGCCGTCCGCTCCGATGAGCTTGAGCATGGACTTCACCCTGTCCTCCATCTCTGCACACACGCACACAGACCCCCAAACACGCCACCGTCACGACAAGACAGAGAATTCGCAAATGGGCGACGCATTTCGCCGAACACTTGGAGGGGGTACGGAGGTGCGGCGTGTCACGTACCGTGGATGGTGGTGTCGAGCCACTTGGACTGGGTGGTGCGGATGTGCGACGCCCACCACCAGGAGTAGGCGTTGCTCGCCGCCCGCTGAAGCATAGCCGGCCGGGGTCACGCCGCGCGCGACCGCCCGACCCTCCTCCTAAATACTCCGCGCTCTCGGCGCGGCGACGGACGGGGGTGGCTCCGGCGGCGCGATGCGACGAAGCGAGGGTTGCGAGCGGTGGTGGAAGCGTGGGGGACACGAGTCGGCGAGGTTGCCCGAAGGAGAGGAGGGGTGGGGAGGCGGGGAGTGGTGGTGGTGGTGGCATCGCGAAATAGGAGGTGTGGGGGATGGGTGGTTTCTCGCGTGGTTGGCCGTTGCCGGCGAGCGGCTGGGCGCGACGCGCGCGGGGAGGTGGGATTGGACGCGCGGCCGCGAGAGGCGGGCGGCTTTTGCCTGCGCGGGGCAGTGCGAGGGGAAGGCGCGCGGCATGGTGGGTTTCCCGATCTTTGCGCGGCGTACGGGAGGCGGTGGCGCCGTGCGGTGCGGATGGTTTTCGCGTAGCGGGGCAACGGGACGGGGAGTCCCGTTTTTCGCGTCGCGGGGTAGAGAGAGCCCACGACTCCACGAGCAGTTTTTGGCCTTTTGGGCCAGTTGTGGGGTTTGTAAGTTCAGGGCCCCTGTTCTTTTTAGAGGACGGAAGAATTAACGAGTGAGTTAACTAGTATTACTAAAAAATTTAAGAAAAGTTGTTTACAAAGCTGATGGTTCTTGTTTTAAAAAAGTATCGTTTGGGAGCTTAGGGCATGCCCAATGGTAAATTAGTGCCGTAAGTAAGAAGTATCATGCAGAATTTCTGTATATGTGGAAGAAAGAGAAAGAAGAGAGAAAGAGATATGTTAATTTGCTTATGGTATAAAAGACAACAGTTGTATATTATGTATATAATTTTCACCATTGTAGTCTGACTGTCTCTTAGACGAATGGTTTTTATTGGCCCACTTAATTCTATTTTTAAGGATATATATACAACCCAATTGATAGCCCATTATATATAATGTCTCATATGCTATCTTTAGTTGAGGTGGAACAAAATTACATATAGCGATGTCTCAACCATTGGACATGCCCTTAGGACGTGCGCGTGAATTTCTGGGTGACCCGCTCGCCTACTCGGAACTTCACGGTTTCGCTCCACACTTGCATGGGTAATGAAGGGTGAAATTTGGTCATGGGAATCACCGGTATTATTTGAAAGTTTGAGCTGAGATTGATTCCAATTTCATCCATTTATTTGAAATACCATGTTAATATCTAGAAATACCTCTCACTACGAGCCAATTTTGATGGGTATCACACAAGAAGTCAGCTCGACAACATCAGATGGACAATGCCTAAAAATGGTGAGTACTTGGTTGCAGAGGTATACATTGTAGATTACTGAACATAATTTGTTCAGCTAATAGATCATCCTAATGCGAAAATTAAGGTTACTGACCAATAATTGATGAATCCATGGATGGCTTTCTTTTCTGCTTGTGTTGATGGCTGGAGTGGACGTAGAGGATGAAGTCCTTTAACCACTCCAGCTTGATGTCGTTGTTTGGTGTAGTATCAATCAGCGATGATATCGTTGAGGCATGCTTGAACTCCTCTAGGATAGGAAGCCACACGAATACCCAGCAGCGATAACTTAGGATCGAGTTAGATAGGATTTTTGAAATCACCCGAACGATCGCCGTTTCCGTTCTTATATAATCATTGTGAGTATCAGGGGCTAACCAAATATAAGGAATTAATGGCGCTACCGATCAATACGCTTTAAGAAAATTAAACATAATCAATGGTTTTAATTTTACTGGTTAATAAATGAAATATTATGCAGCGTGATTATCTTGATTATCTCCCGGCCTCCATGCCGAGAGGTCAAAATCCCAAACATACATGTCCTTCCTTGGCAAAACCACATTTGCTCGAGGGGACACAATTTGGAAATCAAAGGTTCTGGGCGAGTGGAGTTTTTTTCATGTGGCTATTTGCCCGTGCCTGGAACTTCAAGACCGATAATTTGGAAACTCGTGGATGGCCACATAACATGAGGATCCCTGGCTTCTCTATTCAACTAAGCCAAGATATTTGATGGGAGTCTGAGCATGATGCCAATGCTGGTTAACTACTCCCTTGATAAACTAGAGGAGTGGCAATCGGCAGGAGTAACCGAGTAATACGTACGATGCATGTTCATCGCCGGGGCATTGTTGTGTCTGCTTGTGGAAAAGCGTACACCACTATGTTGTTACTTTTGCTAGGCCAGGGGCACTGACCTCAACAAACCATCTTGTATTATTGTCTTACCATTTTGTATTGTGGTTGTGGCTCATACTCCTTTTTCTCTTGATAACGTGTTTCTTCCATCGGCTAGTGAAAAAAATTGATTCGATATATGACTAATATACTTAATTGAGAGACCAATCTACTCAATTGACAAAAGTGTGCAGATGCTTAATTAGTCATCATCTAGTAATCTACCCATGTTAACGTCATGGTGGTGTTTGTTGCATTGTGACGACATTATGTGAAAAAAAAGAGAACACTGCAAAACATTGTTAGTCATATTCATGCACTTCCAAATCAATCACCCTGCACTGATGCTTCCCTTGTTCTCAATGTTTTATAGCATCTATAAAAAAAACTGCGTGCCATGTAAGATTAAAACTACCATCACCGTGATAAAGCAAACCTTTTTTTTTAAGGATGTAGGGGTTGTTCTATTGAAAAAAAAAGTGCCGGCAACTTAAAATAGTGTTTTTCTTTCTTTTTCCGTACGCATGCTTCTTGAACTATCAAACCGTGAGTTTTTTTAAAAAAAATTCTTCATGATAGTCGTTTAAAATTAACGAATTGATCCATTTTAAAGTTTTAAAAAGTTAATACTCATTTAACCATATGCTAATGACGTTTCTCGTTTTACGTGCATTACTACTCCAATTTGTCAATCCTCTAAACACATAGAGGAATGCACCCGTAGAATAGTTTTATTTTAGGACAAAGGTACTAATTTGAACATCCCTAATGTAAAGCAACACAAAACCATGCAATATATTAGGTGCAAAAGTGTAATTTACTAGTTTCAAGTATTTATTTTTCACTTTGTTATACTTAAAAAACTAACTGAAGTTATACTTAGAAATGTTAAATTTTAAAACTGATTTTTGTTTTTTTAATAACTGAGAATGGGCTTGTACTTTCAGTTAAAATCCGCTTTCGGGCCCTAATTTCGTAGACAGTGAAAATCTAGGGTAAATTTTACTTTGGACCACCTTTTATTACCGTTGTTTCACTTTGGACCACCCTTTAACCGATGTTTTCAGTTTGGACCAGGTAATCTTAACTTTGTCACATTTTAGACCACCATTAACTCTTCCACATCTAAATTTGATTTGGCATATGTTAAAGAAATAGTTTACATACATCAACAGTATATTTAAAAGTAGAAGCCGACGTAATCGAAATCGTTTATATGCCTCATAAGAGATTTAGGTAGTCCAAAGTGTAACATAGATAAGATTATCCAATCTAGAATAAAAACATCACTTAATGGATAGTTCAAAGAGAAACAACGGTAATAGAAGATGGCCCAAATTGGAATTTACTTGAAAATCTATCAAGCCCAAACGTCCCAGTCACGCCCACGCGAAATAATCCTCAGGCGTCCGCCAAAATTTGGACCTGTGGGCGCCACGGAGCGCACGAAAAATTCAGGCCATCCCGCCAAATCATCGATCCGCGCCTCACGCCACGTCACCGATCCGCGTCCTCCCACAGTCCTAATCGCAGCCGTCCATTCTTTCCACATCCAACGGCAGAAACCTCCCCTCTCCCTCCTCTTGCTCCCCTTTTTAAACCCCACCCATCTTCCCCCAAATCCAACTCCAAGCATCACCACAGCCGCCGCCTCTTCTCCCCTCCTTTTCTCTCTTGAGCTCCACCGGATCATCGTCGGCGGCGGCCATGTCGGGGCGCGGCAAGGGAGGCAAGGGGCTCGGCAAGGGCGGTGCCAAGCGTCACCGGAAGGTGCTCCGCGACAACATCCAGGGGATCACCAAGCCGGCGATCCGGCGCCTTGCGAGGAGGGGCGGCGTGAAGCGCATCTCCGGGCTGATCTACGAGGAGACCCGCGGCGTGCTCAAGATCTTCCTCGAGAATGTCATACGCGACGCCGTCACCTACACCGAGCACGCCCGCCGCAAGACCGTCACCGCCATGGACGTCGTCTACGCGCTCAAGCGCCAGGGCCGCACCCTCTACGGCTTCGGCGGCTGATCCCCGTCGTGACTGCTTCCTTCTATCTCTCCTTTGTTGTCTGGCCGTGCTCTCAAGACGTGAAATCCATCTTGTTTAGTGCCCAATTACCTTGTATAGCTCATTAGTTGGGTTTACATAAAATCATGAAGCTGTGAAGCAAGAGTCGTTTTCATCTGGGATTTGAATGGAAATTCGTTTCTGAGCCAATATTGTGAATCTGTTCTGTTGTTGGTATGCGATTCCTGAATGCAAATTAGATATTTGTGCTTTGAAATGCAATTTGTTTGAGAGCGATTTGGTAGCTGGAGTTGATAGTATGTTTTGTGTGATCGAAATCTGCATTGCAGGTTCGCTTGTTGAAACATTTTTTTTTCCGGAACAAAGCATGTTAAAATGGGTTACATGCTGATTTTACCATCGCTGACTGGGAGCAACATCAGCCAGTTTGCAAACTGATTGTAGAGAACAATAGCAAAAGATAGCCGAATCATCAATTTGATGGTGTATCTTATTCGGTTAATCTGTGTAATATTACCTCGTTTCCTGATCTGTAATCTGTCCCCAAATATTATTAAATGACCGCTGGTTTTTTATTGCTTCAGCAAATCTGTTTCTGAAATTACAATACAGTACCGATGTGCTTTGCTTTCAATTGCTTCGTGCAAAATAAATTTGCCTGAAATCAGTCATCTATATAGTGAATGACAAAGAAATACCCTGCAGGAAAAAAACTGAACAGTGTGATGCTGCACTTGCACATCTGCAGGAGTGTTCATTTTGCTAACTTCGAACTGTAGTACTAGTACAAAGCAATGCTGAAAAGAATTCATTCGAAACACCTAGGAACATTAGAGCAGAGCTTAATTCCGTATAATAGCTTAACCGTTTAGAATAACTGAAGGAGAAAATCATTCTTTAAACACGCATAAAGAATCAACATAAACTAAAGCCCGTCTTCCTTTGAAATTTAGTACAAGACACAAGTGCACATACAGTACAGATCACTGAACATCCTTTCTTCAGGCATTGTTATCTACCTAAACATTTGCCTGCAAAGTGGAATAGCAACCAAATTCAGGGGTAGGGCCATGATGTGCTGTACACTTTGAACCCTGATGACAATGTATGTACAAGTACTCGTACACGAACAGGCTCTTCTATTTTACAACCTACAAATTCTACTACTCCCTCTGTTTCACAATGTAAGACGTTTGACTTTTTTGTTTGCAATGTTTAACCATTTGTTTTATTCAAAAAATTATGGAAATATCATTTATTTTGTTTGTGACTTACTTTATTATCAAAAGAACTTTAAGCATGAGTTTTTATTTTTTATATTTACACTAAATTTTTAAATAAAACAAATGGTCAAACGTTCCAACCAAAAAAATCAAACATCTAACATTATGAAACGGATGTAGTATTTTGTAATATGGAGTTATGGGCACACGGAAAAATTCTACTGGCACCTTCAAGTGCACCTTCTGATGCACTTGATATCATAGCATCACCTCTCAATCCCGTTGCGGTTGCGCTCTGGACTCTGTCCCATCGCGCCACGGGGATTGGGAGCGGAGTCAACCTCCTACTGGTGGTGGTGGAGATCGATATTCACGGAGTTAGGGATTTAGAGAAAATATTGAATAGGAGTAAGATTTTTCATTCAAAAAGCCAGAAATTTGAATTGTATTTCATAGGACACAGTTGTGATACTCTAAATATGTGACGAGAAGAGCTTCACCTAATTTACATTTGCTGTTCGACTTAATTTTAACGATTTAATTGGCACTTCTGTTACCCAACACTTCTTTAATAAGTCCTCGAAAAAAAAGAGTGCTAAAACAAACTCTACCTGGAATTAGACCTAAAGATGTTAAATTTTAAATCCGAGAATGGGCTTCAACTTTCATGTAAAACTTGAACTGGGCCTAATTCGTAGAGTGAAATTCTATCAAGCCCAAATGTCACAGCGTGCGCAGCGTGGAATCATCCACATTCCACAGGCGCGAGGCGTCCGCCAAAATTTCAGACCTGTGCCGTGGGCGCCACTCAGCAGTCAGCACACGAAAATTCCAGGAATCCCGCCATGTCACCGATCCGCGCCTCACGCCACTCACCGATCCGCACATCCTCCCACAATCCAAATCGCGACCGTTCATTTCCTCCGCATCCAAGGGCAGGTGCCTTCCTTCTGCCTCCTCCTTCCCCCTTTTTAAACCCCATCCATCTTCTTCCCCCAAACCCATTCCAAGCACCACCACAGCCCTTCTCCCCCAAATTCCCCACGCTCTCCTCTCTCGAGCTCCCGGATCATCGTCGGCGCCGGCCATGTCGGGGCGCGGGAAGGGAGGCAAGGGGCTCGGCAAGGGCGGGGCCAAGCGCCACCGGAAGGTGCTCCGCGACAACATCCAGGGCATCACCAAGCCGGCGATCCGGCGCCTTGCGAGGAGGGGTGGTGTGAAGCGCATCTCCGGGCTGATCTACGAGGAGACCCGCGGCGTGCTCAAGATATTCCTCGAGAACGTCATCCGCGACGCTGTCACCTACACGGAGCACGCCCGCCGGAAGACCGTCACCGCCATGGACGTCGTCTACGCGCTCAAGCGCCAGGGCCGCACCCTATACGGCTTCGGCGGCTGATCGACCCATCGTGTGTCGCCTTCTGTCTCTCCGATGTTGTCTGGCCGTGCTCACAAGTCTTGCGGTCAAGAAGAAAGTTAGATGAAAGCGGTGAAATCCATCTTGTTTAGTTCACCATTAAATGAAAAGCCATCAAATCTGCCTTGTTTTAGGAACCATTAGTAGTGGGTTACTGGGTTTACCTGAATCATGTTACTGTGGAGCAAAGATATGTTTGCATCTATGATTTGAATATAAACTCACTTTCTATGCTGATATTGTGAATCTATTGTTCTGCTGTTGGCCAGTTTGCGTCTGTCACTGTATGATTTCTTTTGGTATGAAATTTAGTGTGATTTGTACTCAGAGCCTCAGAGGATGAGTTCATACTGTTACCTTTTGTGTGTTTTGCATTGTTGTAGTAGTACATTTCAGATTGCCTGAAATTTGATTGATTTTACCATCGCTGACAAGAAGCAACAGCTGCTTGTTTGCTGACTAATTGCACCCAAAAAATATCAAGAGATGGCCAAATCACACTTCAATTTGATGATGTGCTCCGGAAAATTCGTATGTATGCTTAGGAAAAACACTGATGGTTTGCTTTATCTATTTTCATCTGGCTCTTTCAAATGAATTTGCCTGAAATCAGCATAGTGAATAGCGAAGAAAATATGCTGTAGGAAAATTTTGAACAATGCTGTCGTACTTGCATATCAGCATAGTGAACACAAAAAGATTTCAGTTGAAACACCATGCTTAAAAAGATTCAGTTGAAACACCTATAGTCATTAGAGGCAGAGCTATTACTGTAGGAGCCTTTCCTATATACTCCTAAAAAACATTAGAGGCAAAGCTTTGATACTAGCATAGAATAACTACCCGATTACAATAACTGAACATGGACACCATTCTTTACACCCCCACACAAAAAAACCCCAACATAAATTACAATGTTTAAGGAAATTCTTCCTTTTGAAACCTACTCCTACTCCTACAAGACACAAGTACAGTGACACCACTGAACATCGTCATCAGGCACCTTGTTTCTAAAACCTAACATTTGCCTGAAAAGTGGAACGACAGAAAAATTCAGGGCCATGATGTTCGGCACACACACTTTAAACCCTGAAGGCAATGTATTTCCAAGTACAAGACAAACTCTTCCATTTTACAATCTACAAATTCTTCCATTTTGTAATATGGACACAAGCAAAATTTAGCATTTCTATCAAAATATACACTTACACACCAGCAAAGAAAGGAAATGAAAAAGTGCTAAGAAACATGAGCAGCTAGATGACTCGATCAGCACAGAGATGTCAAATTCATCTAAAGGCCCTCAAGGAATTCTGCAGTCACTTGATTGGCAGTCCAGTTTAGCATAAAACAAGAACTGTTTAGAACACCATCACAAGGTGAAGGGAACACCCGAGTCGTCTGTTGAAGGCTGAAGCGCATTAATCTTGATCACATATTTCTTTCCACTTGAGATGCTGCTGCCCTCAGAACTCGTGTGCAAATCGTCTGAACCATTATACAAGGTGGAATCCTCATCCTCGTAAGCATTACCGATGCGGCCACCACATTTGCGGCAGAACAACCTTGTCCTCTTTTTGAAGAAACCCCAGGAGCGCCTTGAATGAAAGTACGGCATGCAGCTCACCTCATCAGTTTGTGTAAACCGACTCTCATCAATGGTGAAGAATGAGATTACACCTTTCCTGATCTGCTTACCATACTTGGATCCAATGTTTGCTGTGTTCCGTGTTGAGGAGCTCAGGTTCAGTTCATAGCCACAGTATCCACAGCTGCCAGAAAAAAGCAAATAGCACACACTATCAAAATTGACCCTAAACCTTTTCCCAACTGATATCAACATGCTACCGTTTCCACTAAAGAAGAGTCATAATCACAAAAAAGACAATTTCGTGCTTGTTACGCTTTCATAAGCCTAAAAATTATGTTAAGTAAAGTTGTTAGTGTCAAATTGTCGATTCAGGTATGAGGATGTAATTTTCAGCAAAAGACCCTTCCAAATGTAATGTCACATTCAATTCCTTCTGTTTAATATATATTGCAAGAAATAAAAGCACCAATAATACCCTTAAAAAAGTACCAATAATTGAGTTCACTCCAGCTGATCGAAGCTGGTGCTCTTTCTGATCAATCTTGCTCGAGCCATTAGGAAGGACACCAATCACTACCGGCCAAAATTAATCAGTAAAACAAAAAGAATTTCAGATCCATCGGTTACCATCTGAGGCTCTGAGCCCAGAAAGGCAGCAACATAACCTTCGTAAAAAAAAAGCAGCAACATAACCCTAGTATCGAATCCCCAATAACATCTCATACAAATCGAATTTACAACCAGACTCTCCAGGCGAAGAAACACTCTTCTATAACTTCTTAAATATACTAATCAGATTTCAAGAGGAAAGATCAAGCAAGGTTTTTGCCTATCCCTAGCTAGGGCTTGTGCTCCTAATCCAAGCAGCAGAAACATGGGGGATAGATAATAGCGGGGGAAAGGGGAAGCGAACCTGTAGGCGACGTCCTTGGCGGAGGTGTAGCTCTCGGGCGTCCTCACCATGCTCCCGTGGGCATCGGATCTCGATCGATTTGGTACACGAGGGAGGAGTAGGAGCAGAAGAGTATTTTGATTTGATTTTGCTTGGGTGGGTGGTCTGAGTCAGGGAAGAGGCTCCGCGAGCCAACGGTCAGTGCAGGGCAAAGGCTCGATCGGACTCTGTTCCGTTGGGCGCAGGGAAGAAAGGGGAGGAGGGGAAGGGGATGATGATGATGTGCTGAGCTGCCTGACGACCGAGACGGGGTACGGGCGGGTCGGCCCCCGTCGGCGCGGCGCGGGGTGGGGTCGCGGCTGCATTTGTGAGCAGACTGCGACGTGATTCGTGGCTGATTGGCTGCAACTTTTGAGTTGTTCGACGTGGTGGTGGTGGAGACTGTGCTGTGCGGCGGTGGCACGATGGACGGACGCATGACGCGTTCTGAGGTTCGGTCGCGATCGGCACCACGTGTGGTGTCCTGCTTGGTTTGGTTGGCTACTTGCTGTACTGCAACGTTGGTGTACGTTTTCTCCCCCCGTTTTAGGACTCCTGATTGGCACGGGCGTACGGCAACGCCCGGAGCTCGTCTTGATATATTCCAGTTCTCACATTGACAGATTAACAAAGTGAAAAAAAAAGAATGTCAACTGACTTTGAAATTCTCCCGATAAAACGATTTGTTGCAAATAACCTCTTACTGATTCACACCCTATGCTTTCTGGTGCCTATCAACCCACAAATGATCTAGGAATACCAGCTCATAACAGCCATGCCCGATGACACGGCAACGGTGGAGTAGCGAATCCAGATATAAATTGACATGGTGTTAGTGTAAAAATATAGCATGCGTGAAACAAATGGGTTATATATCAATTTAAAATTTTTCGAAGAAACCCAAAAATGTACATGATGAAATGAAGCAATATTGCTTCCTCCATTTTAATTTGCAGCTATACATATTTATGGAAAAAACCTATAAACAAACAAATTGGTATGGTCTACTCAAGTTAGTTCCATATATGCAACTATATGCACTAACTACAAGAAGCAGTGCCCCCGGAAAAAAAGTGAACCTGATCATCATCTTGCTACTAATAAGAGCCATGGGTTGAAGTTGGTGTTTGTGCCGCAGCAAGCCCCAACGGTGAATCTGCTACTTCAATAACATCCGCACCAGCGTGTTGACGTGAAATTTGACCTCCACGTGTACTATGCTAGGCCTGGGAGATTTGCTTAACTCTTGAGCGCAAGTCCTTTAAATCAGGTTCTGAGCGTGCCAGTTGATTTGATCCTGCAATCGACAAGAATAAATTTGTTAGATAATTATCGTTATCGGCCTCTAGGCCGATAACTTGGAAGCCGATACCATGAAATGTGGGATCGGCCTCGAGAATGATATGAAACAAGAACAGGCTTGGATCGGCTATTTAAGGATAGTGCTTGTTGTTTAATTATTTAGCAGGTTAAATGGAAGCCGATACAAGCAGAAGATAAACTATCGGCTGAAACCCCGATAGAACCATACGCGTCACAAACCGATTATTCTTAATCGATTAGCAATCGTCACGGGCTGAAGGATTGGACCGAACCAAGACAGCTTAACCCGATGGCAATCATTAACCGATCTCGATAAACCGATAAGTGACATGTATGATGGTAGATACATTGTGTCGTATATGGCGTTGTCATAGCGTATGTTTATCAGAAGGAGCCTGATAAGAATATTGGACTGAACCAAGAAAGTCCTTATCGGCATCTCTACTAGAATATTGGACCGAACCAAGGAAGTCATAGTAAAAACGATCTAACGCCCGTATGCCATGAGTGATCTATAATCTAACAATGTATATGATACGCGTCATGCAAATCAGCATCTAAAGCGATAACTGATTGACATGAAGTTTGATGAATCTTACCAACTGTTGTAGTTCGAACACTCGATGCAGCACAACTCGAAAGCTCGACCCGTTAGAAAATTTTTAGCGAAAACGCTAAGGTGGCGATGCGCCGAAAGTTGTATTGATTTTTGTGATCCTCCTCTTTTTACAAGCACCTGGGCTACAATATTTATACCCATAGGTGTTAGACTCCGACTAGGACACGGCTCTATCAATTGCCAAGTCCAGACACTTTAAAAAAGAAACAAATCCTATCTTAACAAACTAGGACTCAATCTTAACAAACAAGGAAACTATTTAAAAATCCTAATCTATATACAATCGGTTTCCATAATTGGTATCCGAAATAGCCTGCCTTCCCGTAATCTTGCGTTGACTCGGTCTTCATCGCCTTAACACAGAATCGGCTTAATTCGCATCGGCTTCATACCCGACGCCATCCGATGCCATCTTACCCGATGGTCTGTGTTCAAATTCTGGTGTCAAGACAGCGATGTTTAGCTAGCACACTGTTGGATGAATGTAGCCACGAGTCTCCACTTCTATATACCAGGATCACTAAAAGATGACTAATTGTATTTGTCTCATGCGGACAATTGACATATAGTTTCAAAATCGGTAAGACAAGCTTGGTGTGAAGCCGCATCACTAAAAAAATAAGGTTATGGTGGAATGGGCCTAACTTAACTAGGTCCGATGTGGGGAAGATGTCACACTCAAAGGTGATATTAGGAGGGTTTGCATTTTTACCATTAACAAAAGAAAATGAGAGGGACAACAACAACAACAATAATAATAAGATTGCAAAAACCAACTTAACTGTCACTATTTCAAAATTCCTCCGCAAAACTTAATTTGATATAAAGGACCACTCAACCAAATCCAGCTACACACGTGAAAAACCAACCCAACTTCTTCCCAATTGGGTGTACTTGTAGCAGGTCAGATCAGTAGCCTATGCTTAACCATGTTTGATCAAACTTAATCTAACATTAACTTTAAACAGGATCTTAACTCAGCCTAATCATGATCACTAATCATAATTAAATGCGGAATACTCAGATGAGACTAACCAGAGCTAGTAGATGCCACCTGTAGTCATAGTAGAGCTTGATGTAGATGAAATCCACGGTGTTGGTGCAGATTTCTAGTGGGTAACGAGCTTCCGTACCTTTCAACACTCTTAACGATCGGTCTATCGGATTAGGGTTCAAAAGAACCGACCACCACCCATGGGGTGTTCTCCTTTTAGTTATATAGTGCTGTAGGCTTGAGGCCGGGCTCAAAATATGGGATAAGTTTGCCTCCCGATCAAGACATGGTTTTGGGGCGTCGGTTGAACTGGCCCGAGATTTAGGGGTGCGTGGACGCTCTCTCTCTCGTGCCTGTTTGCCTCTGACTGAGATCAAAAACTAATCCAACAAACCAGATCGTTTTTTTTTCAATTTCTTAGAATACTATTTAACTGCACGTATGTTGCATTGCAATATGTATCAAGTAAATTTCTATGCGTGTGATGTTCATGGTGGTGCAACGCGTGCACGAGCTAGTGCCCTGCCGCTGTGTACATGCAAGATTAGCTGGGGTGGTAGTAGGGTAGAACCGTATAGACGGTCTGCACGACGGTGAGGACGAGTAGTAGCACGGCGGCGGCGGCGGACATGCTGGTCCATGGGTTGCTGAAGTAGTCGTGCGCGAGCACGGCGCGGTGCCTGTTCCAGCTCCGGCCGCTGTACTCCCTGACGTCGCGGTACAGCTCCCCGTAGCAGTTGTTCACCGCGTCCGGCGGCGGGCACAGGTGCGCGTAGAACGCCGCCGCCGTCTCGCCGCCGCCGCCCCCCCTCGCGGCGGCGAGCACCCCGGCGCGCTGCATCGCCTCGGCGTCGCGCCGCCCGTGGACGAGCGACGCCATGAGGAGCACGTAGCTCGCCACCCGCTGCATCTCCCACCTCCCTCGGCTCTGCTCGTACGCCACAAGGTTGGCGAGCGTGGCGCGGCTGGTGCCATAGCTCTCCACGGCGGGGATCTCGAGCGCGCCGCCGCGATGAGCGAACGTGACGTCGACGAGGCTGCGATGCGACCGCTTGGCTCGGATCGTCACCCCGGCGTCCTGCAGCTCCGTCGCCGGCGGCATCTGCCACGGCATCCGCTCGTGCACCGGCTTCGACAACCACTCCTCCCACGCCTCGTCTTCCTCCTTGCTGCTTCCGCTCCCGCTCCCGCCGCCGCTGTCGTTCGTCCGGTCCTCCGGCGGAAGGAACCAGTGGTAGTAGAGGTGGAGCAGGTGGAGGATCTCGCCGTCCGGCGGCCGCGCTGTGGCGGCGTCCTGCGGCGTGTCGATTGTAAGGTACTTGGCGAGGAGGTTGGTGACGAGGTAGTCGCAGTCGAGTCCGCCGGTGGCGATGTCGTAGAATCGCTCGACGACGAAGAACGGGATCTGGTTCTCCAAGAGGAAGAGGTCGCTGTACACGTTCTGCATCGCCCACGCGGCGTCGATCATCGCGTCGGCGGCGCGGTCCTCGCCCTTGAGGAAGAACTCCACGACGAAGCACCCGTCGAGGAGGAGCATCTCCGCGAACTCCCTCGCCGTGAGGTGGACGGGCTCGGCGTAGCGGCGTCGCGCGGCGGGCTCGAGCTCGCGTGCGGCGCGGGCATAGGCGGCGAGGGTGGTGGTGGCGTCGTTGTTGCGGGCGAGGAGGTCGCGGAGGTAGCGCCACTTGTGCTCCTCCATGGCGCGGAGTCGGGCGGCGCCGCGGTGGAAGGGCCCGATGGAGACCATCTGCGGCTCGTAGAGGTGGCGGTTGCGGTCGCGCATCGGGCCGGCCACGCGGAAGATGGTGAACGGCTCGCTCTCGTGTGCCTTCCCCGGCAGCGCGTCCAGCCGCCGCCGCATGCTCGACGCCATCTCGTCGGCCTCGGCGTCCGCGCACTCCTCCAGCCGGCGCTGCATGCACGCCGACACCTCGTCTGCTTCTGAGCCTTCATCGGTGGAACTCGCCTCGCCGTGTTTGCTGCCGTTGGCTATGATGGTGGTGCTGCTCTCGTCGCCGGCGGCCGGCTCCGGCCGGTCAGTGGGACCCATCACCGGACAAGCAAGAAGTACAAGGCTTCTGGCGGGAATGTGGTGACAAGTTGCAGCAGGTAGTAGGGGATTAAAATGCAAAGGACGAGAAAATTGCAGCTTCCATGTTTGACCAGCCAGCCTCGTTGAAATTCTCGTGCCATGACAGTGAGAAATCAACGTAATAGGTGCAAATTCTCCTCCATGTTAGATTTGATTGGTTTTTGTAGCAGTCAAAAGCTCCACCTTAATTCTTAAGTAACACTAGAGACGGCAATTTGAGTACAACAACGTACTGAGAAAAGTATCTGGCTGGTGGAACCTTCAACTCACCTGTTGAAACTTGGAAGATTAGGTAATAATTCTCGGTTACAAATTAAAAGGACAAATTCAGTACAAAATCAAATGCCATGTTCTGTATTGTAATATTCCAATCAGGTGACACCTTTCAAAAATAACAAAAATATTTTTGGAGAGATGTAAGGGCGTCCAAGAGCTACATATTCGTGTATGACAAATTTTTTTCTTGCCAGATTGGATGAAATCAGGAAGAACTAAGGGCTCATTTGGAACTATAGGAATTAAATCCCAAGGATTTGAATCCTCTATAAATCCTATGAAATTTCTCCAGTCCAAAGGAGAGCTAATTTTCCTCAAGTGAACATTTTAGTTGTCCTGCGGTTGGTAAGGAAAGGAATTGTTGGGCATAGAGTGTTGCAAAGGAAATGACAACCACATGAAACAAAAATCAGTCTTCATGGGAAGCTCTAGGACAGGATGGGTCAAGGACTTAAGGGTGTGTTTGGTTCCGGTTGAGGTGGTATGGGATATTAGATATGTTTGCCCATATTTTGTTGAATATAGCGTTTCATTTTTTTTAGTTGGGGATGAATATGCCCTCCTATGTTTTTCTAAATAAATATGGATTTAGTGATCTAATTTTTTGTTTAGTTGAAGTGAGTATGATGGAGGAGTGGTTATGATCACCTCTTTGTTTAAAGGTGGTGACTATGCCACCTTTAAATTCATCAAACCCACAAAATTGTCACTTTGCTAAAAAAGATATAAAGAAAAAACTAAAATAGATGGGAAGATACGGGAGAAAAAAAAGTGCCACCTCGCCAGCCGATGCCTCTACTCCTACTGCTGGTGCCACATCACTACTTTTGGTGGCCTTCGACACCACTTTGCTTCTCTCGTCGGCTGCCGCCTCGTCTTTGGTCAAGTCGCCTTGCTCCTCTCGTTGGCCATCGCCTCATCTTTGGTGTTGTCGCCTCGCTTCTCGCGTCGTCCCTGCGCCGATCATCTCCAGATCATCTGCCACCCGCTAGTCCCATTTGTTACCATATCTTGTCCCTTGTGTCGTACCGACCCGACAGATGTTTTTCCTTGCGCCATCGTCGTCATCCATGTTGTCGGCCTCCCTCCTCCACCCCGTCATCGTCCATCATGCCATCGGTGCCCCTCCTCTGCATCTGTCGTCATCCCCGCGCCGCCAGTCTCCTTCCACCAAGCCACTGGCCTCCCTCTACTCACATCGCTGATGATGGTGAGAGAAAAGGGGAGGGATGACACGATGTGAGCGGCGCGCATTCATTCGGGCTGGTAGCTGCATCCGGAAAATTAACCTATAGTTTCCTCCAACATATCAGGAGTATATTCTTTAGTGTGACACTATCCCACTATGGTGCACCAACCGAACGCCCAAAATTGAACGGTTATCCGGGCAAATCCCACCATTCAAATACACCTACAGGCAACTGGAGGTGTGTGGTGATACGCAGTGCACTATATGGGAATGGAAACAATGGGAGGTTCTAATGTCTCCTTCGCGTTGTCTTGTGAAGTGCTGCTCATCAACATTGGAAGTAGAGATAACAGCCTGACCCTGAAGGTCACCTGTTATTTCTGAAGACAGATTGCAGGAATTGTGTTGCAGGCTTGTAGCACTCAGTCAACTGGGGAATGACTGATCTTACCTCTCAATTGTGATCAAAGGAACTCTTTTCGGTGTGACCAAGATTAGTAAGTACTTAAGGAGATAATACGAACTATGAACTGTGATAGAGTAGCTCATGAGTTGTGTCAACATACTCAGCATGACTCTATTTCGTTGGTATGGTTCGATGGAGTCCCTAATTTTTTATTTAACATCTTGTGAACTCTGATTCTAATGCTATTTTGAGATGATATACAGCTCTTTCCGCTTAGCACAAGAAAACGTCTCCATACTAATGAGTACTTGAATAGGTGGCTTCGATATCAAAATATCCGGAAGAGCAACAGTTAATATATGTACAATTTCTAAAGCCAATTCTTAACTAAGCTGTCCTATTCTATAGGAAAAGGCTACTGCTTCCGTCCCAGAATAAATATTTATCGGTTTCCGCACATCACGTTTGACCATTCGTCTTATTCAAAAAATTTATAGAAATATAAAAACAAATAAGTCATACTTAAAATATACCTAATGGTAAAACAAATCATAACAAAATAAATAATATATTTAGAAAATTTCTGAATAAGACGGATGGTCAAATGTGACGTCTGAAAGTCAACAAATGCCTATATTTTGAAACAGAGGTAGTAATTCTTAGTTGATTTGAAAATTCCCTCGATCATAGATATTTGATATACAATTTAGTGAAACTAGAAAAAGCTTATAAAATATCATATATTTATTAAAATACAATAAACATCTGAAAATTATCCGTAGCCCATGTTTTTTAGCCTGATTAGATATTGTCCAAAATATCTTTTTTAGATTTTGTCATAACAACTCTGAAGAATTGTTGCGCACTTGCTATTGGTTAGTCGACCAAAATTTTCTAAATATTAGTCAACCGATCTAATTTATCAATTGTGGGCTATCAAATTATATTCTAGTACCTTCAACCAAGGGGAGGCATGAGAAAAGAGTAACACGATGGGGATAACTCACCGGAGAAATGGACGAGGACACCAGCAACATCCATGGTGAGTCGATATGCTTCGTCGATTAGGATTTCAGGACAGAGATGGTGGTAGACGGGGTGGAGTAACTAGCGGTAATGAGTAAGTACATCTTTAGGTAGATGATCAGAGTGGTGGACAACAGATAATCAGTGACAGAGATGGGCAGACTACGAGGAGCCGAAGCCATGGGATGAAGAAAGATGGTGGGATGGTGTCGGAGGCAGAGGCACCTCGTTGCCACAACGAGAGAGGAGGAGCGAGGGGATGTGGGAGGGAGGAGGCCGATCGGGCGGTGCTGTTGCTGGCGGCGAGGTAGCGTATGGGAGCGGGCAGGCTAGGGAGAGAGAAGAATATCTATAGAAGTGGAAGAAAAATTATAGGCCCAGACTGATGTAGGGAGAAAATTGACTGATAAAAAAAACCAGTCATCCTATTATCAATAGATGATCCCAAACTGTTGCAGTTCTAATTTGTCAATTGCCAGTTTTTATGGCATTTGATATTACTATATTCGTCTTAAAATATAAGGACTTATATCGTTTTTGAAGAGATTAAGGTTAATATAAGGAAGAGTTGTGATTGGTAAAGATGAGAAGATAGGTGAAAAAAATTAAATAAGGGATGATTATGATTGATGTAGATGGAATAGATGGGTGTAAAGGTAGCTGTATTTTGAGACAATTTTGAATTGCTCAGATAGTTATATTTTGAGATAAAGGGAGTACTATAGTTCTCAAAGAGAAAAGGACCCGTGTGAGTGCGACACAAAGAGGTTCGGATCCAGAGACTTTTTTTTAGTTCGTGTCTCATCGGATGTTTGTACGTTAATTAAGAGTATTAAATATAAACTGATAATAAAACTAATTGCATAAATAAAGACTAATTCGCAAGACAATTTTTTAAGGCTAATTAATCCATGATTAGCAAATGTTTACTATAGCATCACATTCGCTAATCATGGACTAATTAGGCTCAATAGATTCGTCTCGCAAAATAATCCAAAATATGGGATGAGTTTATTAATAGTCTATATTTAATACTTCTTCTAATTAGTTTTAAACATCCGACATGACAGATTCTTAAAAAAAAGTCCTGTATCCAAACAGGGTCTAACAACATATTTGCTCCGTTCCAAAAAAAAAAACTGATTTGTTAATTTTGGCTGAGCTGTCATGTCAGCCTGTCGCCGAGTTTCACCGTTTAGCCGAGGGAAGAAACCCCCTCCCCTCCTCGACGACGACGCAGGAGGAGGGGGAAGACCGACGACACCCACTCCTCCACCTCCTCTAGTCCTCTTCTCCTCACCTCCTCCCTTCTAAATTCTAATCCCCTCCCCCGCCTGACGCGGCTGCGCCTCCCTCGTAGGCTAGCCCGTTTCCGGCGTGCGTGCGCGGCGGGCGCCGGGGGGCGAACGATGGCGGCGGCCGAGTTCCTGTCGCCGGAGGCGGCGGAGGTGGGGCCGGTGCGGCAGCATCCGGGGCGGGCTGCGTGGCGGGCGGTGGTGGGATGGCTCGGATTTCTTCTGCAGATCCTGCTCCAGATCATCCGCCGCGCGCCCTCCTCCTTGGCCCAGCTCCTCTCCCCCTCCCCGGCTCAGCCGTCACCGGAGGTCGCCTTCGTGAAACTCCCCTCCGAAGCGCCCGCCGACGCGTCGACCGGCCCAGCGCCGTCTCCGCCGCTCAGACGGCTCACGGTACGGACAAGATGGAGTTCAGTTTCTTCTGCGGTTGACTTGAGTGATAAGGAAAAAAAAAACTACTGCTACTAAATTGTGGTCATTTCACATGGAGTAGGCTAATTTTGAGGTCTAGTGAGTGGTATGATTTGTTAGACAAGAACTAATGATTAATACAGATGCTGAATTATCATTGACAGTTTGACAATTGACACCATGGTAGACTTAGTTGCCATCTTATTTGCTATTTTAGATATCAATATCCTATAGTGGAGTTACCTTCTACCTGTGTAACTGTAACCTAGAAACTTTAATTTTGGCGGATTGCTTGACTCCAGGTAGTGCTGGACTTGGATGAGACTTTAGTTTGTGCATACGAGTCATCAAGCCTTCCTGCTGCTCTGCGTGCCGAGGCTATTGAAGCAGGATTGCATTGCTTTGACATGGAGTGTGTATCCTCTGAGAAGGCAAGCAAGCTGTCATCTTTGTTCTTTTTGATAATCAGTTTAAACTCATTAAGTTTCTTATTAGAGTTTGTGTTCCTGATATAAAGGATGCTGAGGGAAGACAGAGGGTAAACCGTGTAACTGTCTTTGAGCGTCCTGGTTTGCACGAATTCTTGCAGAGGACTAGCGAATTCGCTGATCTTATTCTCTTCACTGCTGGTTTGGAAGGTTTGTTTCCTAAATAATTCATATTGATATGCAACTAGAACCCACTTGAATTTTCATGACCTGTGTTTTTGCCCCAGGATATGCAAAACCATTAGTTGACAGGATAGATGCTCACAACAGATTCAGTCATCGTCTCTATAGGCCATCAACTGTTTCCACGTAAGTTATTGTTAGCATTTTTTTAAAGTTGTTAGATTGTGGATAATGGACTCTTTTGCTTGCTCCTGACTTCAATTTGTACCATAACAAACTATTGTCTTTATGTCTTACTCGCTAAAATATTGAAATGTGATTTTGACTGAATTTTAATGGGATGATTTTTGTAAGTAGAAAGCTTAAACATTGCAAGTGCTTGTCACTCATAAGTATCAACAAATTATGCTGAGAAATATCTTATGCATATTTATTTTATGTGGAGTTGGTCCTTGTGCTGTTATTATATGTTCATGTGTTCCTGGCTTTGGGTACCAGCTTGATGTCATAGAGACACAATACTTATTTGTTGTGAAATTTTGTTGTCTGCTGCATTAGCTGAGCTCTTCAGTTATTTGACGCTGTTATGTTCTGAATTCCAGGGAATATAGAGATCATGTAAAAGATCTTTCTTGTTTGTCCAAAGATTTCCGCAGAATTGTCATTGTTGATAACAATCCATATAGTTTCCTATTGCAACCATTAAATGGAATACCTTGTCTTACATTCTCAGCTGGACAACCTGTTGATAATCAGGTAAAACTGCAATTTAGATATCCATTGGTTTTAAACAAGCATTTTTGGTATGCTGATCCACTAATGTTTTCAAACATTTTAGCTTATGGAAGTGATATTTCCACTTCTCAAGGACCTTTCTCTGCAAAACGATGTTAGACCTGCACTGTATGAAACATTTCATATGCCTGAGTGGTTCCAAAGACATGGGATCCCACAAAATGACCAGGCAGCATAAGTTTTGCCATCAGGGCATTGGATTATTAGGCGAAGGCTCGAAAGCTGCCTATACTCTTTGAGATGACATTTGTACATAATTATTTCGTCCAGGCCGTTCCATACGATGAAGCCATTGTTCAACACAGAGTATGCAGATCAGTATTTGTATTATGGAACTAAATTTATTGCTGTATAGCACGTTTTGTCGCTGACAGTTCTGATAATCTAACTGACAGTTATAATGGTCTGTGAGTTCCTGGAGGCCTGTAAATTCCGATCCAGGCTCTATAGCAATGATTTAGTAGCATCAATGCCTTAAGATGGTCTTTGGAGCTACATGCCTACATCACATAGTTCCTGGTTTGTACATGGTTCATCTTGCCTAGAGTAAATATTCATATCAGGCTTTATGCTTGTGCACCATCAATTTAACGTTGGATCTTTAATCCCCTCATCATTCGAGGCCTCGAGGAGATTCTTCGATTGTGCTACTGTGTCCATCCTTTCACATGTTGGATTTTTCATTGTTGCTGCCTTTCTGTTAATGAATAGCACGTAGTAGTTTAGTACTAGCAGCACTACGGCAAAGAGATAGATCCATTGACATCTCAAGGCACAATGTTTTACTGTTGAAACTTGAATTAGGTGAATCAGGGTAAACGCTAAAGATAGACAAGGGTATGGTGAAGAAACACTGCTTGATTTCTATTGATGGGTTGGTTGATGTACATCAGAGCAAGTGAAAACTGTACAGATGCAACACCAACAGAGAACCTTTCTTTTTTACATGTTTACCGTTTACTTTGCACGAACAAGCTTGCGTTCATCTAAAAAAACAAGCTTGCGTTTACCTCACAAAACAGGTTTCTATGTCAAGGATTGCCACGAAAAGTTAAAAAGAAAACACAGCTTGATTTCTATTATGAGTTGGGTGATTCTGATATGTACATGCACGGACAAGTTTGCATTCACCTCGTAGAACAGGGTTTCCATGCCAAGGATTACCCTGAAAAAATAAAAAGAAAACACACCTTGATTTCTATAGATGAGCTGGGCGAAGTACATCAGAGTAAGTGACAGCTATACATATGCAACACCAACAGGACACAGAGAACCTTTCTTTTTCTCATATTTACATGCACGAACAAGTTTGCATTGACCTCGCAAAACAGGGTTTCGATGCCAAGGATTGCCCTGAAAAAATAAAAGGGAAAGCCATCCTGGTGCAAATGGAACTTGAAAAGTGACCCCTTTCGTGCAAATATATTAGTTGACATCTCAACGATACGCATATGAAAGCCATGGATGCTGCAACGCTTCGCTGGCTGTTGGTCTCTTTCTGGGGTTGATTTGTAGCAGGTACGACAAAAATTTAACAAATCTGGTGTCCGGACATTGCAAGCGACGCCGCAAGGAGGTCTTCTCTGGGATCAAGTACTCCAATTGATCCGTCTCCTAAAACAGGAAAGAGATTGGATAAGAAACTAATGTCATGGTCTGAACATTGAACAACACTTGCAATAATAGCAAGCTGGCAGTGTCGGCGAACAATGACTCTTATGGTAAAGGTCATGCTTTATAATGGTAACAAACAACTCATGGAGTGTCAGCCAGCAGTGTGGGGTTGAAACTATGTACGGGTGTGTTCAACTAACTAATATAGCCAAAATGCCTGAGTTAGGAACCAGATCCCCACGAAAGCACAGAATAAATTCGGTACGACCCGAAATAACTTGGGTACCAAACACATATTAATATGATGGGAACATAAGTCTCTGAGCTTCTGATCTAACACTTCTACCACCAATATAACACAACCCGAGAAAATGTTTCAGTTCTCAGCTACAATTTCTTCATGACTCCAGATATTTTCTATGACATAACAAAATTTAGAATAAGCTTCAGTTGAGATAAGATTTTAAAGAAATGAAAATTTTCAAATATCGGAAAATGAGCAGTACAAAGAAGGAATATGGCACGGTTGGCACCAACTGAGCTAAGCACAACTGTAAAAAAAATTCTTTTATAATTGTCAAAGCATGGAGCACAAAGAGAATCCGAAAAGGAGAGATCAGACCTTGCATATTATCCATTGATTACTGATTCAAATAAGAGTTGCATCAAAAAGTAGAAAAAACCATTGTTTTTTCTTAACCAAATGGTTTGGTTTCCTAATTTTTAGTTTTGAGAATACTTCCAGCACAATTTGAAGAAAGTACACAAGAAATAGCATGTACCTCATTCTTGTGGAACAAGTCGTGGTCTTCTGTAAAGTACTTCTGGGTATCTTGTCCCAGTGCAAGCATTTCCATGTCAATTGGACCAATTGTCCCTATCATCCGAGCAAGAATTATTTGTACTGATTCATTAGGAAAGAGCACCTGTAAAATTGTACAAGAAAGATCTCAATCACATTATCATTGTGAGGAACAAGAGAGCATTATCCTATTGGTTTACAATACACAACAAATTTTATGTTTCAGGTATCTTTAACAAAGATGGTAAACACAATATCTTCTATTGGGACTAGATTAACAGAAACCCCGGTATACTTACTGTTACTAGAAGATCAGGTTTTGAATTTGGTAAATATTTTGCAGATAAGTCATAAGCACTTGAATCATGTTGCAGTCTCTGCGCACAGCTTCTTAAAACTAATAACAGTTTTGAGATCACAAAGAAGGTTCTACCCAATATTTCAAGAGTCTGACAATTGAGAAAGTGATAGTTTTCTTGGATGAACTGAATAGCTATACAAGGGATGAGTTAAAAGGCACAATGATTCATTTAACCATGATAAAAGGCTGGTTTGCATTTTTTTTTCCTTTGACCAGGTATCATTTACCCTAGATAAAATGTAAGCATGTCGTGACAATGTAATATACAAAGTACTGAACACAAACTGGACATTAGTAAGTAAAGATGAAAAGTTGAAAACTTACTTCTCCAGTGTACAGTTCAGCTAAGATGCAGCCAAGAGACCAAATATCAATCTTTTGATCATATGGAAGACCTAGAATGACCTCAGGAGCTCTGTAAGAACGTGACTGGACATATAAGCTTAAGTTGTCTGTCAAGAAGCAACTGCTTCCAAGATCAATAACCTTAACTTCACATCTGCTGTAACTCTTCATGAGGATATTCTCTGGTTTAAGGTCACAGTGAACAATATTTAAATGATGCAGATACACCAAAGCTTCTAAGCATTGTCGGGCTATAGCCTGAAAACAACAGAAACACAACATACTTCAGCAAGATCTTGTATGTTTACATAATATAACTTAATCATGCTAAAAGTATTTAACCTTTCAAAAAAAAAAGATTGTAGAGAAATGTAATTGTGGAAGATCAATGGATAAAGAGATCTTTCTACAACCACAGGAGTAAACACTTTTGCACTGCGCCATGATTTATTTAGTAAGGATTCATAAAATCAACAGAAAAACATGACTGTTACAAGCTTTTGCAACAAAACAACTAGAGATACTCTCAGGAATAAGGGAATAACAGTCAGGCGTACCTGTATTCTGCGCAATGAGAAGTACACTTCATCACCAGACTCTTGGTTATATTTTTGAAATTCATAAAGATTTGCCCGTAGCAATTCAGTGACAATGAAAAGATGTTCCTGCCAATTTTTTGGATGACAGCATTCCAAAGGGTACATAATGAGAAATTCGTATGATTGACCATACATATGGTGTAACAGCAAACCAAAGATTGAGTTCATTGTATCTTTATATCAAATACCTGATAGTAGAAAAAATCGTAGAGGCGCAATATGTGATGTTCATCATCAGGATCATATTTGTTTACAAATTTAAGGAGCTTTATCTCGTCCAAGCTCTGGTCAAAGAAATCCTTGTCATTTTTTATTATTTTCAGGCAGACATCCATTCCCGTCCAAAGATCCTGTGCCTGTACAACCTTGCTGAATGCAGCTGACCCAAGATACTCAGTGATGCGATATCTTCCGCCTACAACTGAGTTCATGACAATGGGGAACTCTTTGTTTTCCTCAAAACCAGTCCTGCAGAGGACACCTATGACATGAGCATGGGCGTATATTTACATGATGTCAGAAGAATAATTAAAAAAACATCTAATGGTGAACCTGTTCTTCCGGTGAAAAATTCTCAGCTCAAATACATCATATTCTTCATGAAATCTAGAAAGTGCAAGATCAATATCTGCTCTCGAATCTTCCTCGATTTTGTTGGTTGTAGAATTTTGAACACCTGTATCTGTTCGTCCAAAGTCCATCTCATAAACATCTAAAGTATCACCTATCTCAGGTAAAGAATGTATGCTGTAACTATTTTTTAGAAGTTCATTGTCATCGGCAGTTTTCTCGTTCTTAACAATGTTAATATCCAGCTCATAGGTGCCACTGAAATCATGTTCAAGCTCAGGCTCTGTAAGAGATAACCACAATTAGAAAGTGACCAACTAGTACACAACCGAAAGGAAACTTTGCATGGAGTGAAACATATTCTGAGAAATGAACAGATCATCATCGGGTTTAGTGGCAACAACAAACTGAATTCCATTTGAACTTGTTCAAAGATTTTCACAGAATAATTGAGAGGTCAGAAGTCAGAAATACTCACTCTGAAGAGCATCTGCCCCAGCCAAATACGGACTGAGCATCTGCAGCTCCTTCTCCACCGTACTCAAATCCAGCAAGTCGACATCTCCACCCTTGAAATCCATTGGTTGTTCACCTTTGATCATGACATCTCCATCGCGTCTGAACAGGAACGCATCTGCATTACACTCATCCAACACCTCCGTCTGGTCATCCATGATTTGATACCTCCCATACACAGCAGAGCAAGAATCCCTCAACAACTCATCATCCTTCCCCCCTCCGTAGCAGCAACTGCAAGGAGCAGAGGAGCAGGTATACACTTCTGCGCAGACTTCAGCGTCGGCATTGGACTTCTCGTGCAATTGGCGGACACCGCCGCCATCTGCAACACTAGAGTCGGCGCCAACGATGAACTTGTCTTCCTCGTCGCCCTTGTCGCCGTCCGAATTGCCGTGGAAAATGTTGCCATCGTAGAGACAATTCTCGGCGAAGAAGAGGTCAGTGGTGTCGTACTCGCGCGCTGTGCCGAACTCCATCTCCGACGACGATGCCTCCGACGGCGCACGCGGCGACCACACGCCGTACGGATTCACCAGCCCTATGACATCAGTACGAAACAACACTGACCAGACAGATTGACAAATTTTGGTACTCCTAGTACAGAATTCGAGCCAAAAACCACACAATTTAGAAGCTCGCGTCTCCCAATCACACGCGGCGGGGATCGAGATCATGCTATCAGTCACTGGGTCACACGCTTGCGCAGCTCTGCTCCGGGACGGGAAGCAGAGCCGAGGAGGTTTCGGGTGCCGCGTGATGAAGCAATTAAGCAAAATTGACCTCTCGAGAGCAGGAATTACCTGAGGGCGTGGAGCTCATGCTGAGGAAGGAATCGGAATCGGAATCGGAGTCAGAGCTGGAGCCAGCGCCGGCGAGCGCGCCGCCGAACGCGGCGTAGGAGGTGGGCAGCCGCAATGGCGGCAGCCTCGGGTCGTCGGATTCCGCGCCGTCACGAAATTCCCCGTCGGCGAGGACCTCCTCCCTCAACACAGGCGCCGACAGCGCGAAGCCGTGCCCCTCCGCGGGGAGGAATCCCATCGCCGCCGCCGCCGCCGCCCCCTCCGCACCCAGCGCCGACATGCCCGGCGATCTCACTCACTCAGTGCTCACCCACTCACGCCGCCATCCGAATCAAGCGGAGAACGCAACGCCGACGACGCGGCCGAGGCGGGCGGCAACGAGCTGCCGCTTATACTACTAGTAGTAGAAGCGAATTAAGCGAGCGAGGAGGAAGACCGAAGAGGAAGGCCGCACGCCGCACGGGATCCATCCAACGGCCGGCTCACTGGCCGGCGGGGCCCGCCGGTCGCAGGGGCCCACATGTCAGGGACGGCGTCGGCGGGGGCGCGCGCGAGGACGATGACGCGGTGGTTGGTCGGGGTCGGGGTTGAGGAGGAGGAGGAGGAGGAGGGGGAGCGGCTCGATCTGACGTGGACATCATCGGCTTCACGCCCGCCACCGCCATTATTGTCAGTCGCTGTTGCGCTGTCCCGCTCCCCCACCTGGTTCGGGTTGGGTTGGGTTTGGCGTTGTCCTTCTCCGCGCTGCTTCGCTGGGCGATTCTCTCTGCGCTCGTGAGTCGTGACGGAGAGAGCGGTGTACTGAACTCTCGGCGAGACGGCGTCCGATCCCAACGAACCGCGACGCCAGATCCGCCAAAGTACCTCTCCGCACCCTCGTCATTACGACCACAACCGCTTCCGTTAGATGGTACCTGAGCAGTAAATGCTTTGAAACAGTGACTTAAATTGCTCCTCAATTTCGATCGAGAGGTAGAAACAGAACAGATTACGATCCCTGTCGAAAATCGGGGGACTTCTAGGGCCGACCCAAAAAACACAACTTGCTCATATTTTTTTTTAAAAAAAGAACAATTTGGCTTTGAAGTGTTTAACAAATTCAATTTAAATTTCGTCGTTTTTTTAGGGCCCTGATTGTAACCTGATGGCTGCAACTGAGATCTGTCCCCATTTGCAGTGACAGCACATGAAGCGGTTGTCATGCCAAAATAAGTTGTAATTGCTGCAGCAGCAGCAGTAGCCATCCGATGGGAGCAATAATAACTTTATAATGTTGAGTATTGAACCTGATGTTGTAGCTGCATCCACGATGGTTATTCTATGGCCGAAAAAAGAAGTATCAATTGGAGCCATGGTTCTCGCAAAAATTATAGATATTTCCGGTGAACGGGTTTTGATCCGATAATTGGATTGTAAATCCTAGGTCGAAATGTTGTGTATTTTGAGGAAATCATGGGTATAAACTGTATGCAGGAGTATGTTCCCGACTGTAAATTTGGAGTACTGTTTTGCTTTCTTGGTTGCCTATTGGTCTCACTCAGGTTAGGCGCGATATCAGGAAAGGCGGAAAGAAGACATCGGGGCTGTGAGATTTTGCTGTCATGGTAGTTGGGAAGGGGTAGAAGCTAGTAGCTTCTTTGGCTGTAATTACCGTGTTAGTAGAAGTAAAATTTACTGCAAGCTTATGGATCATAATTGATGGCGGAATTCAGGTTAAAGCTTCAGAGAAATCGTAGAGAAAAAGCGGCAAACGAAAAAGATATCTTACCGGCAAACAGTTCATTTCGGTTAAGTGTTTCTTTAACAGCTCATTTCGGTCCCAGGTTTGGTGAATAGCAAATGCTAGTAGCAAACCTTTTTAAAGACCAGGAGGGAGCTTGGTACGTGATCTGAACATTCTTGTCTCCATGTTACTAGTATACTTCAGAATTATTGCTGATGGAAAATGTGAAATTGAAAAAAAGGGGGAAAAGAGAGAACAATGTGTGACATACTGACATCTAAAGTTCTGGTAATTATGTTTGGTTGATCTGGTCTTGCAGTTGATTTGAAGAAAAGAATGCATTGATCGACCTAGCATTCTTTTTAGGGTTTCTTCTTTTTACAGAAGTGAAAATATTGATGAGTAGAAGACAAACGTAGAGATTTACTTAACTACTCCAGCCAAGTAAAGTCTATTTAACTACACACTGAGCCCAGCCTCCATGCAGTACTTTTAGGTGTCACCCCACACGCTAATTTCTGAAAGACGACAGTGAAAAGATAGAGAATACATTTCTAGGCGGTTCTTTGATCCTCCCTTTCTTCTTTGCATAATTTCACAATAAAGCCACAAAGAAAAAGGTAGGCAAGTCGCTTTTCCTCCTCGTGATTTTTGCTTGCCACTTGAAAACAGTGGTAGATGATAGTTAATTGTCAAGTACGATACAATTAGTCACACAAAGAAAATAGAAAAGAGGTAGAGGGTAGATCACATGATTTCCCACGGTTTCTGAATGCCTGTTTGAAAACAATGAAAGTCTGGACCAGAGAAAACAGTCTCTGAATTTCACTGTGGTAAACTACAGAGAATCTTGTTTCACATATTCAATGTTAGGCTCGTTTTGTTCCTCTTTTCGCGTAGAACTACAGAGAATAGATCTATCACATTTTATTTTAATGATTTCGGGATGCAAGCATAAAAATAAACTATTTGGTTATAACTGAAAAAATGTTTCGTGGTTATCAAGAAGAATGTGGACCCTTTTGGAAACATCCAGAAAAAAATGCTTCCCTGCTCCTCACAGGAGGCGGCCAGGTTGAGGATTGGACGGTCCACCTCACTGCTTCAAATCGAACGGCTCAAAATAGCATGAACAGTAAAACAGTAGCATGCTAGCGTGGCAAGAAGCTACACAGCGCTCCGTACATCACCAAAAACTATAATTCTTATAGATATGGACATAGTTTTGGACAGTGGCAAACATAGGATTTCATGGTTGGGTATTCCCCTTAATAAATAATCATTCCAAATAAAACACAAAGTCAGTCACAGCTGCTAGGGTTCAGAGTTATTAAGCTGGGCCAAATGGCTGGAAAAGAGGCCAGTCTTCAAATACTGAGAAGATCAGAGAAAGGCCTAAGATAGCCATGAATTTCAGGCCAATCAGAGTATATGTATGTAATATACCTATCTATAGAAAATTTTTCCCCAAATAATTTGGGTATTCCTAGGAATACCCTATTCCCAGGACTTACGTTGCATCAGCCACCGGTTTTGGAGTATTGCTAAATGCCAATTTCTCAGATAAAATAATGCTAACAAACACACGTATCATGGCCGTATCGAAGTCCTTTCAAAAAAGAATCCGCCAACGCTGGTCCATTTGTCAATAAGCAAACATGCACCAGATAAGATGCTTGTTTAATCAATTGTTGTAGCTTGAGAGAACTGAGGTAGGGTTTACCTACATAAGGGATTTCGAATTATGGTCTTCTACCTTGTGGTGGTACTGCTCTCGGCACCTTGCATATCGCCTCACCTTCAATAGGGGCCTCCTGTGGTGGGCGCTTCACAGTACCTATTGGTTCCTTTTCATCACCCAACACCACCTGAATACCCATGAAAAACTTTGATAAGCATTATACCAACTGATTGATGAATGTTAAAGGAAAAAAATCCATTTTACTCCCCTAAACTATTTCATTGGATCACTTAACCCCCTAAACTACTTTTTGTTTATTTTATACCCCTAAACTATTAGAGATGGCTCACTCTAGACCCTTACCTCTGTTTCTCATAAAAATTGAAAATATTATGGAGCTTTGGTAATGATGTCATCTACAACTCAATAAAATTTCATCCCAAAATATGGTTGGTATAAAGAGAAATAAAAAAGAGAAGTGTTGTTAGGGTGTAAAATGAACCATTTTTAATAGTTCGGAGATAAAACGAGCCAAAATATAGTTTAGGGATTAAGTGGTCAGTGCAATAGTATAGGGAGTAAAATGGACTTTTTTCAATGTTAAAACTCAAACTAATAGAATTCTTCTAAACGTTCCCTCAAAGACGGTTACAGTTCCTTCTCTCTCCCTCGTTGCAGGGAGAATCAAGTAGTAGGTCTATATTGGTGATCTCCCCAGCAAACCCAGACCCACCGACGCCACCGTCGACTGAAGGGATTGAAATCTAGGAGACGTGATGATGACTAGGAAGGAATCAAACATACCTTATTCCCTTTCTCCTTCTCGTCCTCTGACTTCTCGTCATCTTCGTCTTCTGATTCCGAATCATCTTCGTCCACGTCGTCAACCTCATCCTCGTCCTCGTCCTCTTCGGCCCTGGTCTTAAATTTATCAAAATACCTACGGATGTACGACGAGTCAAAAGGTACAGGCACTGGACCATGTTTCTGAACAAGAGATATTTCCACAAGTTACCAGGGGAACTGAAATCTCAACTTGTCAACAAGACAAATCAGACAATAAGAAAAGCAACAATTCAACGAACGCGCCGAAGAAAAGCAGAAACTGGACGAACGAATTAACGCACCTCAAAGGCCATGGCGACTTTCTCGTCGATCGACAGATCGGTACGATCCAAGATGTACGAGATGTCAGGACCCCGCGAAGTCAGCAGCGGCGGCAAGCCAGTTGAACTTCATGGCTGAGCCTTCCGGCGGCGGCCTGAGAACTAGGGATTCCTTCCTTTCGAGTTTCGACTGGCCCTTTTTTAGGAGAGATCGTGAATTCCTGGCCATTTTATAGGCGGCACGACCCATAACTAGCCCATAAACTTTAAGACGTTGGTGGGTGCCAAAGAAATGGGCTCGTCGCGCGGCCCAAATCTATCTGGGCCCATCTGGGTCTCCAAATCGCCATAACCTTCAAGCTGCAATTTTCTTTATGTTGTTTTCTTCTGACAGCATGCTGTTCCGGCGTAGGGGAAGACTTGGGGAGTTGGGGTAGCATCATCTACCATTCTACCAGCTAATGGCACAATGCCTCACTGCATATATACTAATAGTAATAACTTGATCTTTACCAATGTAGTAGATGCATCCATCAGACCAATAAAATGCATTTGAGGGGAACAACAAAATATGGTACAACACTTTAGCATGGGTACAGCTGCGAATGAGATATCAACGGGCAAGCAAGCAGGTGCACTGTGCACAGCAATTGGTGCAGCATTCTGTGCGTGCTCCTCATCAGGTATACCAGGAAAGCTACTTACATGAGTAAGCCAATCAGGAGCTCTGCCTATCTAAATTACCTTCAAAATAATCATTAGACAAGGAAAGGGTCTCTACTTAGTGGACCAAGGCCAGACTTACATGTGCAGATGAGTAAGGACAGCAACAGCTGCAAGTCTGCAACTTCACTCGTTACCCAATTTTACAGATCCATCCTTTATAAGCCTTATGCTAAGACTATTGAAACGTCCTCTTGAATAATGCCGTGAAGCCTTTCTCCAATCTGTGCCGGTCTTCATCATAGCTACGAATTCATCATAGCTAATTTTGCCGTCCTATATAAACAATAAAAAAGCATGTTAAGTGAAGGCATAAGATCGGGAGGTTGTATCATTGCTATCAGCATAGGAGAATTATCACCTTGTCAGTGTCAACCTCGTGCAATATGTCCTTCACCACTTCCATGATATCAGCTGCCCCATCCTCCACCAGGGCCTCCTGAAGCTCCTCGGGCTCAATATAGCCATTGCCATCCTTGTCGAAAAATAGGAAGGCCCGCCGAAGGTGCTCATCATTTGCCATCCTTTGTAAATGAAGTGAAACGGCCAAAAATTCACCATAATCCAATGCTCCTCTACCGTTTGTATCCACCTATTTTCCAACCTCAAAGTATCAGATATATAAATCAAACTTATAGTTTATTGATATTCAAGGGCATTAGTAAATTACACTTATCAGACCATTTAGACCACCTAATTCTCAACTGACTCTAAAATTGCATAAAATATGGACCAAAGCGAGAAAAAAAGAGAGGATGAAAGTTGATAGCAATCGACTCAGCACACTCACTGGTATATATAAACTTGCCAAATAAGTAAGTTCAGCGAAATATTATGTCTAAGAGTACTGACTAATGAGTATCATAAGCACTTAAGCAGGTCCATTGTAAAAATAGAAATAACAGTTTGCTTAAGCCCTTCATCCATTATTGCAAGATTATAAGGAAATTAAAGAGGAAATTGGCCAATGGATCAGTTTCAGTTATCACTAAAGATGACAATTTAATCTGATTGAACTAACATTTGTGACTAGATTAATTTTACTGGATTAATAATCTAACAAGCAAGTGAAATGCTTCCAGGTTACCTACAGCTTCAATAAGCATTTGTACTTCAGATTCTGCAAGATGGGAACCAAACTTTGTGATTCCACTCTTTAACTCTTCATAAGAGACTATACCATCATTATCGGTATCCATCACCTTGAACATGTCCTTTATGTCCTCAACCTCTTCTGCGGACAAGTGATCAGCAATAACCTGGTCAAGAATTAGTTTTGGTCAGTAAAATATTATATCTCTTTGGTAGACAGAGAAAAAAAAATTAATATCAATGAGAGAAGGATTTTCCTCAAAAAAATAAGAGAAGAATACAGACCCTTAGAGCTCTTCTTTTGAATCTGTTCATCCTAGAAAACTGTTTCAGCCTTGACTTTACAATATCTCCAAGCGGAACATTTGGAGCCTTCTTAGCATTTTGAAGCCAAGTATGCTCTGCAACAACAGAAGTAAAACAGCTGGCTTGAGTACCATGCCTGCATATCATTGTTCAATCAAAGAAAAAAAAAACAAATACATGGTAACACATGATTGCTTGATTGTCCACATTATTTAGCATGTGCGAAGTGTGACAAACTTCTTTGTTGATTCAAAGTTTGATAGGCATCCCAAGATTGTACAAAAGAATGTGTGACCGTTAAAAAGTAAAATAAAAGAAACATGTATAATTCACTGAACAATTTGGCATGACTCAACAATGATAGAACTATAGAAGGCAATATAAGATATAGTTGCAAATGGCATCAGTTTCGGTCCATGCCCGCAATATTAAATATGATTCTTTTTACCTCTTCTGCTCAAATTTACACATTTTCCAAGTTGTTTCCATCTGGCAATTACCATTTACCAGTATGAACTATGTCTCATCTAGACCTCATATTTACCTTGGATTTATAGCAACAGCTAAACATCTTAATCTACTCTCAACATTCATCAACCACCAGTTTTTCACTGTTGATTTCGGAATCATGGTGTTTCATACCTGTACTTTACCAAATTCCAGCAGGTTGCCAGAATTTAACAGACACATTAGGAAAAATGCAGGAGAGTCTAGGGAGGTCACCAACTATCATAACAATCACTTAAAGTTGATCATACAGAATTTTAACTAAGACTCCTAGGTCATTTAATCCGCCAACTTTGACCAGTGCAAATGATGCACAACATAGCCAAAAGGAATTACATGTCTTGCTAAGCTAACAGTGTGGGGGATTTGAAAGCACTATATGCTACTTACCAAGAACTTGTTTTGCTGTTAGCCTGAGCTTTGGGTCAGGCTGAAGCATCTGCCGAACTAGATCTTTAGCATTGTCAGAAACATTGGGCCATGGTTCCCGCTTAAAATCTATATTTCCACGAAGTATAGCTTGTGCCACTCCTTGTTCAGTCTCTGCAATTTTTCTTGGTAAGACTTTACCAAAGAGCAAAGCTAAATGATTTAAAGTTCTCACAAAGAAAAGTCAAAGTACCAGCCCAGAAAGGAGGAACTCCACATAACAAAATGTACAAGATCACACCAGCACTCCAGATGTCTATTTCAGGCCCATAGTTTCTCTTCAGCACTTCAGGAGCCATGTAATATGGACTTCCCACAATTTCAGAAAACTTTTCACCTGAACAATCAAGACAGCAGATCAGACTAAACATGTTTAATTTAAATATATATCATACAGACATTTCATAGGGAAAGGAAGGAGGCTTACAAAAAACATTTGATCATAAAAAAAATCCAAATTATTCAATAGTCACTGTATGACGTGTATCAAAATGAGAATAGTTACACATCTACAGGCAATCCTATAACATAGAGGCATTACTAACCCAACAGAATGTCAGAGTCAGAATCTTATGAGAAGAAATAAAGAGCGCTTCTGAAAGAGGCTTGAACACTACTTACTTCTACCTGCTACTATATTGCTGCACACTACAGCTAACCTCAGTCTTGATGCCACACTAAAACATTTATGACTACAAATCAACACAAAAATGAATACCCCCCTTTCTTGGCGAAAATGTTAAATGCATCAAGGTTTAGCACTATGGAACGTTTTGTAACTCCAGAATTTACAATTATTTGGTTGTTGCACAAGTTAATCTAAAATTCTGGTAGCCACTTCTTTGTGAGGAACTTATCTGCAAAACTGCAACTAAATTTTTTTTTCTACCAGGAAGCAAGACCCAGTATGGAAATGTATACCAGGGGAATGAATTAGCTGTATGAACTCCACATGATACAAGGGTGAGGATGATTGCCATAACAAACTCTATAAGATTCTTGCTTTTATAATGTGAAACATTATGTAACTACTGGATATTGCATAGAAGCGAACAAAGTCATTGGAAATTTGTTGTCGAAGTAGTTAAATTATTTATTAAATAGTAACCAGAGGACAAGAGGCATGGAATTAAAATGTGAATAGTGCCTATTGAGAAAAGTGAGACATAAAGCAAAACAGTAGTAATTAACTGCAAAGCATCACTTCAAATCTCCTGTGGCCAGATTAATAAATATTAAACCACAAAAAGAGTTGCATCAATATTGAACCATACTGTTCAGTCATCTAACCCACATAATCATTGTGTTGAGTGCCTGAATCTTATTACCCAGAAGGCCAGAATGAGCTGAAGTTGAATAAGGGCAGCACCAAGGCACTATATTTGGAAAGAGATATGTCACGTCTGCTCCCACAGGTAGCTTCCCAAATTCCAGAAACAGCAACCATTCGACAACTCAACCTACTAGATCCTAAGATTCCAATATGTGAACTCGCAGCACGCTCAGCAAAACTATATCAGGAGAACAAGATTCCTAGAAATATCTGAATTCACAGGCTCACAGCACACTCCCGGCCGGCTGTCGAAGCAAAATCAAGAAGGTACATCGAAATACACTGCTATAGATTGAGTGTGTGCGTCTAGTTTGTTCCAAAAGTTACATCTAAATAAGTCCCAGCAGGCAGCAGTAGTACCAAAAGTAATAAGTTTTCGCCAGATTACGCAAGCAAGAATGCAGCACTCAGCTACAGCAACGGCCACTACAGAACACAGTGAATTCCACCCAACCGGCTACCAACCCACCAATCCTGCGAGAACTCCAAAAATAATACAAAAGCAAAAAAATCCAAAACCGCTAAAGGCAGTTCGTCCAAATCGTGGACGGATCGAATCTCACCAGGCTTGAAGAAGATGGATAGCCCGAAGTCGATGGCCTTGAGCGGGGAATTCTCCTTCTTGTTAGCAAACAGAAAATTCTCCGGCTTGAGGTCCCGGTGGATCACGCCGTGGCGGTGGCAGAGCTGCACGACCTCGACGATGGTGCGCGTGACCGCGGCCGCCGCGCGCTCCGTGTAGTGGCCCCTCGCGACGATGCGGTCGAACAGCTCCCCGCCCTCGCAGAGCTCCATGACGAGGTGCACGGCGCCGTCGTCCTCGCACGCCTCCCGCAGCGACACGATGCTGGCGCTCCGCGGCAGGTGCCGCATGATGGCAACCTCCCGCCGCACGTCCTCCACGTCCACGGGCGTCCGCAGCTTCCGCTTCGAGATCGACTTGCAGGCGAGGAGCTCCCGCGACGCCCGGTCCATACACAGGTACGTCACCCCGAACTCGCCGCGCCCCAGCTCCCTGTCCAGCGCGTACTTCTCGTCGATCCCGCCGCCCACATCGCTCCCCTCCTCCCCGAGCACCGACAGCCGCTTCTTCTCCCCGCCGCCGCCGCCGTTTCCCCCGTTCCGCGCCTGGTGGGGCTTATTCTTCTTCCCGCCGCCGCCGCCGCCGGAAGAGGCCGGGAAGTGCGAGGACTTGACGTCCTCCCTCGCCGCGGCCGCCGGCGACCGGCAGCAATTCCCCATGGGCGCGCGAGATCAGGGGCGTGGTGGGGGCAGTAGGCTAGGGTTTGTTCCGCATTGGGCTCTGTGCTAGTGGGGGAGGAGGAAGAAGGAAGGAGGAAGAGGGGGCTAGAGAGAGAAAACTAGAGAGAGAGAGAGAGATTAGCAGAGCAGAGGCTACTATCACTGCTCCTACCAGCGAAGCGAGACCTGTGTCGTGTCGGGTATAACGTAACGGTATGGAGGAAGCGCGGGGGACGGGTTGCGGGGGACGCGTAGTGGGCGTCGGGCAAGGGGAACATTCCCACGTGGCGTTGCCTTGGAGCCCGATGGGTCGCTGCCTTGTGGGGACCCTGGACGTGGTCTCGGGTTTCTGCGGGGAGTTCGGGGGGTGGTGGGACCCATGGTCGTCGGCGAGTTTGACTGGGCTCCGGAGACGACGACGGCCGTGGAGTGGACTGGAGGTGAGGTGACAGAGGAATCGGATAATCTTGTGGGGAGAAATAACAAGCAGATTAGCGACTGATGACGGTTGTTTAAGGTTTATTTTAGTCACGAAGATTCATGAAGAGCAATTGTTTGCGATTATTCTTGCTGTCTTGAGAAATTGTTTAGATATTCCTTCGATGGTGCAATGTTCGGATCATCATCGTACGAACAAATTTCGAGTGCCTGTTGGGTGAAAATATTTCTTTACAGCACTATTACCCTCGGTCTCAAATAATCCCTATTTTTTGTTGCGTTTAGCATGGCCACTTGTTATAGTTGATTAGAAGACCATGAAAAGGAAAAGAACCGGTTTCTCCTTTATTTTTTCTGTAGCCTGAACACCACTTTTCAGTGGTAAGCGGTTTTCATAACTTTTCAGTGGTATAAGTAAAGTACCTTTCTCATAAGTCAAAGATGTTACCGAATGTGTCATATTTAAACTAGATACGTCCATGTGCCTGGGATAATAATTCTAACTGCACGTTTGTAACGGTAATTGTGAAAAAAATCATTAATGAAAAATATAATGAATATATGCTGGGCATATTATTGTCAAATCACAAGACGCTTTTGTTTCCTTGGTTTGGCCTAACCACGAAAGGGACACTTAATTCCCTTTTGACCTATGAAACGTACTGTACGTATCATGTCCCCTTTCGAATATGTATTTGTCATTTCAAAGTGGTTGCGTGTTGCTTGGAGTAAGACTGAAGAATCATTTGGATATTCTTGCTGTTACCCTCCTCCACGACAATGCAATTCAACAACACACGAGATCTCTCGGTCTAGGTTTCAAAAAGACTTTAGTTCTTCTTAAGCCAGAAATTACACCATCATCTACGTCACTCTATTAAGGTGTAACACATGCGTGTATAAATCGTCAAACTGGACGTATGATTTTTAGCAATTCCGAAACTTAAAACGTATGTTTGCTACAGATGCTCTCCTTGGATCCTCCCAAGATTCCATGACCAACGCCCATATCCTGCAGTATAGTACTGTACGTCTGTACCGTGATCACAGCCGATTTTTGGCTTCACGTATGCTGCTATTCTTCTTCTCATACTAGAATGGATGATTCCGTTCCATGCTTGTTATATTTTTTAGATGGCAATGATTGCAAGTTCTGATCTTACATTTGTCCAAATGAACCTAATTTTGTTGTTCTGACAGATGACGATATCTGGTTTTAGTCTCTTGGTTTGTGAAGAGCCTTGGTTAGAGCCACGTAAAGTTTGAATTTGTTCTGTTTTTCTTTTACTGCTTTAGAACGCTTGTATTCTGAATTGTGCTCCGTTTTTTTTTTATGGAAATGGGAGGGAATCCCCTCTTTCTAAAAAAATGTTGCACTGAACAATAAATAACTCAACGTATGAGGTGAAGAGTGAACAAGTCACCTCTATTGTCAAGGCACATGGCTAACCCTTTTGTTTGGAAAAGAAAAATCATAAAAAAATTGTAGGATTTAAATCATATGGAAATATTTTCTAAAGAGCTATCTGAAACAAAAGACTGACACTATGAATTATGGAATCCCTACACAATGCCTCGTTCTTTCTAAGTTTAATAGGGACTTTAACATGAGGTCTAATTTCATGTAAAATTTCCTTTTGAGTGCATCTCCCACCCTAAACTTAAGCGTTGGTCTAACCAAACACATGGTCTAACCAAATGGATATTCATGCAGTTTTTATGTGTTTGTATATTTTTTATTTTACATATACGTTTGTATAAAATCATGTTTTTATTCCTCCGTTTTCAGGATCATTTGTTTCAAATAGCCTAAGCAGGTAATCACGGCAAAACTAAATTAAACATGGGATGGAATAAAATTCTCTCTCTGCCCTCGAGCAGAGGAACAAAAACGATCGGTGCGTACGTGTAGCTGCGCACAAAATTCTACCTTAAACAAAACGGGCCTGCCGGCTGAGCCCAGCTTTACGCCTCCCGTTTCACGCTGGGCGCAATCATTCATTCACCGGCCCGTGCACGGTGTTCCCTTCCCTTGTGCCCCACTCCCGCCAAAAAGGAGGATGCACCCTCCTAATCATTGGCGCCTTGAGCTTAATCAAATCTCGGGGTAATAATAACGACTCGATCCAACAACCGAAGAACTGATTGCTTGCTTAACGACGCAGGCAGCCCTGCGTCGCAGACCTGGCGCGTATCCTGCCTCTAACCGTCGCGGCGTCACGTACGCACGAAAGCAACGGGGTATGCATATGTCAAGCTCCGGTTCGCTGCATAGCTTTGCCAATAACGGCTAAAACGGATCACTGAGTCAGTGAATCGCTTTGTCTGTTGCTGCTGCTCAAGTGGTGCCAACTTGCGGCCTTGTCGGACCATATAAGCTGAGGCGAATTCGAGTGGGGGTGCAGGGTGCGGAATGGTTAATGATTGCACGTTTCACTTTCACCTTACATGGTTAATGGTTACACTACCCCTGGTTCACCGCACGGAAGAGCCGAAGAGGTGAAACCGTGCGTGAGAGTGAGTACTCATGGCTTGTCGCCGGAGGAAGGGGAAGAAATGAAAGCTGTTCGTGCGTGACATTCGCAGCGTCATGCAGTAGAGTGAAGATTCTTCTCTCAAAAAGAACAGGAATCGCCTTTGGAGTAGAGCATTTTTTGCCGCCCGGTAGAGCTTAGCTCGTACTCGTAGCACTCAAAGCGGCACCAAACTTAACTTACAGTACCAGGAAAGCCCATCATGAACTCATGATCACAACGAAAAGTTTGAAGCTGGGCCTATGCCGGTTTCTACCAAATGGGCTGCAAAGCCCGTACTAAAGCTACTCCTACAGCAGAGGGCTGGAGCCCATCTGATGTATTCAGCCTAGGAGCCCTGAGACCCAGAGGCCAGAGCCCAATGACACGGCGCAACCCAAACAGAAAGAAAGGTGGGCCTTCACAATCACTCCATCAGAGCCCGACAGGGCAATAACGCCCACCAAAGATTCCCCGGCCTTGTTCCTGCTGTTCCTACAAACACTCACTGACTTCCGGGACCCGCATCTGCGCAACCCACCTGTCAGTGAAACGGGAGGAAGCTTTCGTCCCCTCCTCCCACCCAAAGCTTTGGTTGCAATACACCTTCCGTCCGCGTCGCCGGTCGCCTCCTTCCGCGTCCTCCCAACCAAAAGGATTCGAGGGGTGGGGGTTGGGGGAGGCGACGTGAAGTGCAGCAGTGAGCAGTAGCCATGGATCGCGTGCAGCTCCTCCTCATAGGCCTGCCCGCGCTCCTTTTCATCTCCGACCTCTCCCACATCTTCGCGCCGCCGCCGCCGCATCTCCGCCACCCGCCGCACCACCACCCCCATCCGCCTCACCACCACCCGCCGCATCACCCGCATCCGCCGCATCACCCGCACCCACCCCACCACCACCCTCACCCGCCGCACCACCACCACCATCCCCACCCCGATCCCGCCGCGGAGGCCATACAGGTGGGTCATGAACCCTAGCTCGAGTTCCTGACTTCCTGTTGCTACGATCTAAAGTATAAGCTGATGTGCTGTTTTTTTTTTGGCGCAATTGTGGCAGCCGCATGTGGATGGAGCTGGATATGGCACCAGCGTCGAATTGCAGTTCTGCGCCTCCTGCTCGTACAAGTGAGTTCGTTGGCGTACTGTGTTTTGTGTTCATGTGGACCAGTGGCAGTAGTTGGTTGGTTCGATTATTTCTTGTGCCCGTATCAAATAAGCGTATTACTATTATACTACTCTGTGTTTTGTGTTCATGTGGACCAGTGGCAGTAGTTGGTTGGTTCGATTATTTCTTGTGCCCGTATCAAATAAGCGTATTACTATTATACTACTCTGTTTCAGATTGTAAGGCGTCTTATCTCTCTAGTAGGGCGCCTTACAATCTGAAACAGAGGGTAGTAGCAACTAACGATTGGCTTAGTTTTGTGCTTGCCGCAGCTGAAATTATTCAGTTCAATTTACGCCGCACAATGATTTATGAGGTGGATTGCTTGGCACTCCACTCCACCAATGACACACATCACTGATGGTTATCATACTGCTGTATTCATATGTGCACTTATAACACTGAATGCTCAATAGTAGTACTTGTAAGAAACACACTAGTTCGATTCTTAAACTTGCGATTATGTCTTGCAGCTGTGGGGAACTTCATAAGCGATAAGGGGCTATGTAATTATTGTCCATGATACACAGTGTGTTTTGGTCTGTTCAACATCTTTGAAATAATGTAACAAATTAAAGTCGAAGTATATGTATAGAAAGAATGCAAAAAAATAACATTAAAGGTATACATGTATTTTGTGGGTTTCTCATATGCCTCGTTCTATTTTGACTTGAGACAATTAGTGGTGATACATCACATATATGAGCTTATCCTTGCTTTCAGCTGCTTTGCACATGTAGCCTCTTGTTTGAGTTCAGAGGTTGGATGATAATGCTGCTGAGTATGTGTGATTTAGTCATTCAGTCTATATGAGTTGCCACTTGCCTGTATAGCGTTCACCCAATATCACCCTTTCCGAACTTCTAGCCTTGAGGTCAGCTGGTTTTAGCTTGGATTCATTGTGGATAGTTTGGATGCAACTACCATTTATGCTCAACTTGTCGCACTGTTCCTACAGTGTCTTTTTGGTAACACGTTTTGTGCAACTGAATGATACACCTTCAAGTTCAAGATTCCCTTTTAAAACTGGGCTATGCACCTGAGGATCTCCTTATACATTTTAAACCCATTAATCTGATATTTGTCCTATCATAAATGTCCTGGAAAGTTTGATAGTCAGACAAAATACCAAAATTTCACTCTACTATCATGCTATGACAGTAGTAGGACATACTAAGGCCTCGTTCTTTTCAGCGTAAAGTCTGAAATTTTTTCTTGCACGAGAAATGAGGCATAACATTAGTGCATGGTTAATTAAGTATTAACTATTGCAAACCTGAAAATAAATTTGTTTGATTTTTTTAAGAATATTTTATACAGAAAGTTTTTGCATGAATGCACCGATAAGCAGTTTGGGAAGCATGCTCTGGATAACGAGAAATAGTTTCAGCCTGCTAAGCTGTTTAGAACGGGGCCTAAAAAGGTTCAGTAGGCAGTAAAAGATCTGTTAAACTAGTTGATTCCTGTTGACCAAACAATGGGATTTTAGGGTAGTGCTGTTGTATGGCAGGTTACAAAAAAATGTTGCAGCGCAATAAAATGTGATGTGGATCATGTCGAAAAAATGTGATATGGATATAAAACACCTAAACTGAAATAAACAATTATAACAGATAAAGATTCTGAGATATAGAAATAAGAGGTTCCCTTGTATGTAGTTAATCTATTTAATATTTACATCATAGAACATAAATAATTATTACATATAAAGTTTGATATGTATGTTTCTCAATCTATGAACTTTGGTATTTATTGTATCGTCTTGAGATAACTGATCTTAGTTGGAAGATCAGTATAAGTTATCTAACTAAATAGGCCTTTCCTCTTCTTTCTATTTTCATAATGATATCTGTTGTCCATCCAAAAGGACCATTTAATGAATTTTATGCTTCACAATTTTGCATCTGCAGTTTGACAGTTTTGGTAACATTTTGTAGGGGAACTGCGATGACTATGAAGCGCATGCTGGAAACGTCATTTCCAGGAATTCATGTTATCTTGCATAATTACCCCCCACCCTTCCCCAAACGTGTACTCGGCAAAATTGTGCCAATTCTTCAAGTTGGAGCCATTGCAACAATAATGGCTGGTGATCAGATTTTCCCCCGACTTGGAATGGTTCCACCTCCATGGTTCTACCAACTGCATGCTAATAGATTTGGGACCATGGCAACAATCTGGTTGTTTGGCAATTTTGCGCAATCTTTCCTTCAAAGTTCTGGTGCCTTTGAAGTTTACTGCAATGGAGATTTGGTATGCTTTCTATATCTGACATACACATTCTGTTTTCTTTTTACCCCCCATCTTTACATTGTGAGCTAATTTTTTCCTAGGATCACATCAATTAAAAATGACTTTCACCGCAACAACCAAGTAGAGATATGCAAATACAAAAAACTGCTACATGGAAAGTGGCATCATGACTCGAGCAGTAAACCTCCTTATTCCTTACCAAAAATTACTTGAACTTTTCAGGTTTTCTCGAAATTAGCTGAGCAGAGATTCCCGAGTGAGTTTGAACTCCGGGATCTCATCAGCAGCAGATTGCCAGATTCACTGTTTGGAAAAAATGTGGGAAAAGCCTTGTCTTAGATGATGAAATCAGAATGTCACACGCCAAGTCGACGTCTTGCTGTCAAGATACAATATTATTAGCTGTTAACGCCGAGCGGCCGAGCCGTTTGGAAGCTTTGCAGCTTGTCTATGAATATCCGATTATATGGCTTGTAAAGGATAACCTAGCGTGAGATGGTGACTCAACTGTATGAACTTATGACACTAGAAATTTGTGATTCCTTGTTAATTTTCTGGGAGAATGATAAAAGTTTGAAGTACTCGTCACATTTGGTGCGATTTATACTGGTTGTACTATTATACTATGATGCATTGTGTATTTCTTGGAGTTCTCTATTCATGTTCATGCTAGACATCCCTGAAATTGGAAACCAAAATGCAGCAGAAAAATCCTTTGCTAGCCAGCTTATGAATGTTTTGCAGGGGCTATCTCTGCAGAACAAATCAATCTGAGCTTGTATATCAATCTGAATTCTGAAACCTGTGCCCCATCATCATTGAGATTTCAGACGAAAGGCTCCAGCTCCCGGTCTCTCTGTTTCGCTGACAGCCTTCACTTCGCTTAATTGACGGTCCACTGGGCCCACTGCCATGTCAAGGCCCAAGCTCGTGGGCGGAAAATTATAGGGATAATTATGTCATTAATCCGCCTTGACGGCTCAGTTCCATGTCTAAGGCCCAAGCTTGTCGGCGGGAAATTATAGGGCTAATTGTGTCATTAATCGGTTAAACAGGGCGAACTGAAGCACGAAGTTCAAACTCACCTCCTCTGGACTCTGGACCACTGTCCTATGTTGCCATCCTCTGTGGACATGGTTCATAGACCCGCTGCTGCTCCGCCAAACTATTTTGTGGAACATGTCCACGGTAACTTTTTCTGTGCCACGAGGTGTCAGACCTGCCTGAACCGAGTCCATGTGAACCGAAACCCCCCTCCATCTTCCATTCCCCAACCTCGGCACCACCGCTCGCTCAAAACCCTCCTCTAGTCTCCTCGTCCTCCTCGCCGGCTGGAAGATGTCACTGCTGCTCCGCCGCCTCGCCGGCGCCGTAGCCGTCGCGGCCCCCCTCCGCCGACCCCTCTCCACGGCTGCGGCGGCGTCGCGCCCTCAGTGGAGCATGATCCTATTCGGGACGGAGCTGGACAGGTCAGGTGCGCCGTCGCGGAGCGCGCGCGCGTCCCTGGACCTCCGCGAGCCGCCGCTCTCCTCCTTCCTCTCCGTCCCCGCCCACTTCGTCGAGCGTGGCCCCAACCCCCACCCGAGCCCCTACGGAGACGCCACGGGCGAAGGCGACGTCGTCGGCTCGGTCGTCGGCGCCACCGGCGACGGGCTCCTCCTCCTCAAGTTCTACGACACCCGCTAATACTCCCGCGTCATCGCGAACGTGCGGCTCACCATCGAGAGCCAGATGACGGCGAGGCACTTCGGCGAAGGCGACCCGGACATGGCGCACTTCGTCTGCAACCCGCTCAGCGGCCAGATGTACCGCCTCCCGCCCGTCGTCGAGAGCACCAGCTGCGGCACGGGATTCGGCCTCCTCACCCGATCCGATTGCCCGCACGGGCACGGGCCGCCCGACAGGTACGTGGTCGCGAGGCTCACCACGGGAGAGAAGGGGGAAAACGTGTTGCGCCGGTTCATGTCGGAGACCGAGGAGTGGAGCGATCTGGTGTCCGTGCCGTCGCCGGAGCTGGTGGCGACTGGGCGGGCGTTGTACGTTGACCACAAGATACTGGCCTTCGGCGACCGGCTGTGGTGGGTGGACGTGAGCTGGGGCGCCCTCTCCGTCGACCCGTTCAGCGCCCGGCCGGAGGCACGATTCGTCGAGTTGCCGACGGGCAGCGTACTGCCGGACCTGACCGGAATGGCGGCGAGCCGGATTCTGGAAAAGTACAGGCGGATGGGGGTCAGTGAGGGGAAGCTGCGCTACGTGGAGGTGTCCAATACGGTGAAGCCGTTCGTGGTCAGCGCATTCTCGCTCGATGATGAGGGCAGCCGCTGGACGCTGGAGCACAAGATGGAGATCACCCCAAGCTGGCCGGGTGATCTCAAGGTGAGGGGGATGCCGGAGATTGCCGCCATCGATCCACTGAACGCCAACATCCTGTACCTCGAGGTCTTTGCCGAAGTTCTCGCCGTGGACATGGCCAAGGGCGAGGTGATTGGGAGGAGTTCCATTTTAGGCAGACCCGGTGGTGTAGGCTAGTCCCGCTCTGGTTCCTTTGTGCCGTGCGTGCTCCCACCGTGGCTTCAATCATCTCTGATCCCTACTGCAGGTATATCCTCATGGACCTCATATACTTCATAGAATTGAGTATATATTGAGGTGTTGAAGAGTACTTTACTGTAATTGTTAGATTGCGGCGAGTATTAAAGTTGCTGGAGTTTAATTTCCTGCAATAGTTGGATTGAACATACGATTCTTTTGAAACCATGTGTTTGCAACCTTGTGCAATCAATGGACTTAAATTGATGTATGCCAGCTCTATCTGTATTGTGCTTCTTCAAAAGTGTTATCTGTTTGTCATCACTCAGATTCTAGTTTTGCAATATTTCAAGGTTAACAATTGGAATTTTTTTACGGTCAAACAAATAGTATCTCGAGGTACCAAAATAAAATCTAGCCATCCATTCATTATACCGGTACCTTGGTACCAAAATAAAAGGTTGGATTGTGTTTTGGTACCTTGAGAACCGGTACCTTGAGGTACCGTTTATTGGACCGTAAAAATTCTCTAACATTTGGGATGCCCTGGCCAATGACTGGGTTAACCTATAGAAAGAGTCTGTGGAATTTTCCTGCTTATCCAGTATACCTTATACTGGATTATCCAGTGTTTGTGAACTTCAAATTTTGCCTCAAGTTTTCTTTAATTTGTTTTTTTTTGGCTAAGAGTCTAATGCAGTACTATTGAAATGTTCAATTGAACTGGTGCTGTATGCTGCCCTCAAAGTTGTGTTACTGCTATGTTAACTGTTAAGCGGAATCAATCCTCCCTAATAGTCACACTTAAATTGAGGTGTTGGAGAGTACTATGTTGTAATCGTTAGATTAGCACCGAGTATTTAACGTGTTGCCATTTGCTAAGAAATCACGTGTCGCAAGAGATTCTGGCGATCGAGGAATGTCTTCGAACTGAGTTCAATGTCCTGCAGTTGTTGGATTGAATATACAATTATTTTGAAACTATGTACTTATAACTTTGTGCAACCTATGGACTTCGGTTGATAAATACCAACTGTATCTGTATTGTGATTCCTCAAGAGGTTGATCTATTTGTCATCAATCAGATTCTATTTGGCAAATTTTCAAGGGTAACATTTGGGTTAACCTGTAGAAAGAGACAGGTCACAGGAGTTTCTTCTGCTTCAAACTATAGCAGCATATCTAATACTAGTGTATTAGATTTATGCAATGTTCCTGAACTCCAAATTTTGCATCAAATCCCTTAATTAGTCTAGCGCAGGTGTACATTTGAATGATCCACTGAAGTGGTGCTCCATAGCTACCCTCAAAGTGGTGCTACTTCTACTTAAACTTCTGTAGTAAACTGACTATAGCAGTAAAAATCATCAAATCATGGACTGGTATCAGCATCAGAACTTGGTATTGGCAGAACCCCATATCTTGTTGTCATTGGAGACGAATGTCTGTTATGCAACACTTTTTGTTGATGTAGCTAATTATCAGGTGTTTTGATGCTATGTTTGTTGCTATTGTGTTCTGAAATTATTGGATACATACATTGTTCTTGTCATTGTCATGTATGTGCTAATATCGTTGAAATTGTTGTATACATGATTGCAGAAACCCTTTCGAGAGAAGACTGATATTGAAAGGAAGACATTGGCAGACACGCTGATTCGTGTTGATAGCTGTTAAAATTGAAGTGCACCAGCTAATCCATCTTTTGGTATTTTCTCTTCTAACTCATGTGTTTGTGTACCTTTGTTTTACCCATTGTTACTTAAAAGTAACCAATTGCAATGGCTGCCAATGGCTCATGTACAATGTTACTATGTGGACGAGTCTCTCGTGGTTGCCTAATACTTCATCACATGTTCCTAGTTCCATACTGTTTTCCTCTTTATTATGGTGTTGTAATTTGTGGTGTGTATACTTGCTCTGCTTCTACATCTTTAGTGCCATATGTTAGTCCTGCTGAGATTTGTCGCTTCAGTAAAGGAGGATCACTCCTATCTTCTGTCAGAACCACCAGGCATGAAACTACCTCAAACCTAAAAGTTACTCAGAGTCTTCACCATGATCAGCTTGTCCTTAACTATGCTGAAAATTCTACGACCACTTGATTGGTCGATCAAGAGTAAACTAAAATATGTAGCTTGCTAGCCTTTTACTATATAACCAGATTGTAATTTTTACTGCAATCAACACTTAAGAGACGCAAGGCTGCATCTTTCATTGATAGAATAAGAACAAAACCACTAGGATGTTCTGGTTTCAGACTTTCAGTATACTTTGTGGTTATACTGAATCCACCAAATTTGACAATTGTTCATTTCGCCCGTTGTGTTCTCTTCTCTGCCTGTGAGATGGGGAAACTGATGTTTACTCTTTGCTTTGCAGGTTCCTTGAGGCTGACTGGTAGAGACGTTCAAGATTTTTCGTTTCTTATGGTAGCAGTTTCCTGAACTCTCATTTATGGGTTTTTCCGAGGATTTTGAAGTGGATTTGGACTTTGTTGGTCCAACTTGTTGTGTTTTGTTTGGACAGACACTGGGGATTGTTATGTTTTGGTATTTTTCCTTTGCTTGCATGCCCGTTGAATGATTCCATAGAATGAATGTATCTCTAAGAAGCAGCTGGACATGGGATAGTCACAGAAACCCAATGTTGCTTTCGAGACACTTGCCTGTGATAACATGCCTTCTTTTAAGCTATCTTCGCTGGTAAGACGGCATGTGTGATCTGACCGATATGTTTTTGTTGGATATTGTCATCAAGGAAATATAAGCAGCCTATGCTCTTGTCGAATGAGCAGTGCTACTAAAATTACTAGGGCACATTTGTTTCCTCTGTTCTATCTCTCTCTCTCTCTCTCTCTCTCTCTCTCTCTCTCTCGGCCCATAGTCATTCGACTCATTTTGGGCCATAGCTGCTGATCGGGCCAAGCAAAATGGGCCATCGCAATAGCTTTTTGGCGGGAAACTAGACGTAGTATCGTAGGAATGACGGAAAGTTAGCAGTGTGTCCTCGTACGGTAGCACAGATTTATCCATGGTTCCGTCTCACTGGATCATATACACTGACATGTGGCCCCCCGAGCATGTGCTCAAGAGAGGAATCCGGTGGAACAGGAGCACACGATGCTCTTAACTCTGTCACCGCAGGCTGCAGTACGTGCTGCGTGAACCAAGTCCACAACCACTCTAAAGCAACAGGGAAGGCAGCGGCCAGCCTTCTTCCTCCTCGATTCCGTCAGCCCCAGTCGCCGTCCTCGCCGCCGGGCACCTCGCGCTTCCCCGGAGTAATTAACTGGATCCACGTCCGCCGATCGATCCCCCGTCATGGGCGGAGTGACAGGCGTATTCAAATGAATACCCAAAAATTTTAAAACATAGAGGCATATATATGCAATTTATAATACATATATATAAAAAAACTAAAAATTAAGCTGTATTTATTCTAAAGGGTGTAATTTTTCTTTCATCTCAATATTTTGAATACCCAAACTCGAATTCTTGGTCCCGCCCCCCATCCTGAGGGCTTGTGCTGTTCGCCGCTTCGTCACCTGCTGGCGACGATCGTCGGCCGCGGAAGCCCGCCGTGCTAGCTCCTCCACCCGCGCTGGTGTCACGCAGGTTAAGCTTCAAACACCCACGCTGTACTCCTCGAACATTGGGTTACTTGCTTGTTTACTTCCCCGTTTACTTAGTTTTTTTGCTGAGACTAGAAGGTAGAGGGAAAACCAGCTTTCATGGCAATTATTTAGGATTCCTTCTTACTCAAATAAACTCCACGCTAGAAACCCTCCCAACAGATCAAACCAGGTTAGGAATTGAGAGCGTTGCTGAACTGGGCGCTGGGTCTGGGGAATGGTGCAACGTCGAACTCTTTTGTTATTGCCGGACAATCCAATCGAAAGACCTTTCGGTGCATACCTTATTATTTTTTTCTTTTTTCCCTCTGTTGTTAAAGTTATTTTCATTTGGCACAGGCGGGGAATCCTTAAGTCCACATGGCGACCGTCACAACTAAAGAATTGGGCGACATTGTGCGCGATAAGAACAACATTCGGAATGTATCGGTTATCGCTGATGCTGGTCATGGTAAGATTGAATGTGATTATGTGAAATTCTTACATGTGGTTGTTTTACTTGCTCGTTCATAAAATTGTATGAATTTTCACGTTTACAATGTGTCATCTTAGTAGAATTTCTAGATTTATTCTTTTCAAACATTTCTATTCATTAACATATTGAGTATGATTAATTTGTATTGTTGAAATTGTCTACTTTTTTCTTCAATTATAGAAAACCCCCCTCTATGTAAATATCAATTTCTGGTGGGTCTAGAATGTGCTGAGATTGGATGCAAGTGTCACATTACTACATAATGTCTGGTATATTGGGTTTGTAAGATTGGTATCTTGTCTTTCTTCTATTATTCATATTACAATACTTATATTGCACTGTTTTTGCTGCTTCCATGTGTAAGTTTGTCTTTTGAAAATATTTTTGTTCTAAAATTTTATCTTCTACTCTATTTTTAGGCAAAAGGGTGATATTGGATTCCCTGATAGCAAATGCTGGGATTAATTCGCAGGAAGTTACTGAAAGCAAATGCTATTCTCTGTTCTACAAAATGCCTGAATATTATCTGAGAAGCTAGGATAAGAGAGCTTGGAATGGATACTTGATCAATCTTATTGAGTGTCCAGTGCACCGTGGCTTGTCTAATGAGGTTCAAACTGCACTTCGCATAACTGATGGTGCTCTTGTAATAGTTGACTGTTTTGAGGGCATGACTTTACGAACCAAGACTTCTATCCATGAAGCTCTTAGTAGGAAGATTCAACCTGTTCTTGCTCTGAACAAGATCGACAGATTCTTCCTTGAGCAGCATGTTGACGGTGAGAAAGCTTATCAAAAACTCTCCTGTCTATGATAGTGTCAATGCTGCCATGTTTTCGCATGAAGGAATTCAAGTGTATCCCAAGGAGGGAACTGTTGTATTCTTATCTTGTCTGCACGGATGGGCATTTTCTCTTTCAAGCTTTGCTAAGATATACTCCTCCAAATACAATGTTGAGGAATCAAAGATGATAGATTGTGGGGTGAGAACTTCTTTGACCCAGCCACAAAGAAATGGACACAAAAGAACACAAGCACAGTTGCATGCAAGAGGGGTTTTGTTCAGTTCTGCTATGAGCCTATAAGAGAAGTTATGAATGCTTGTTTGAACGACAAGTGCAAGTTTTGGACTATGCTGGAAAATATTCATGTCACTGTGAGTTCTGAAGCTAAAAAACTTGTTGGTATTGAACTCATAAAGTATGTTATGCAAGCTTGGCTGCCAGCATGCAGTTCACTTTCTGAGATGATGATATACCACCTCCCCTCTCCAGAGAAGGCGTGAAGGCATTGTGCTAAGAATTTTGGTGTGGATCTTGATACCATTTATGATACTGCCATTAGAAAGTGTGATCCTGAAGGCCCTCTTGTGCTTTATGTTTCCAAGATGACCCGAGCATTAGGCAAAGGCAAGTATTTTTCTTTAGGACGTATCTTCTCTCGGAAAATCACATTTAGAATGAATGTCCAGTTTTTGAGTCCTAACTGCGGTGAAAGAAAAGATATGTATGTCAAATGCATTGAGAGTTCCCTTATCTGGATAGAAGATAAAAAGGAGTTCGCTGAAGATACTTCTCGCTCCATCTCTATCCCTGGTCATAGGGACTTATATGACAAGGCTACATGCACTAATATCTGTAGTGGAAATATTATTACCATGTTTAGTTTAGACCAGCTTATCAGGAAGAATTCTACTTTGACAAGTGTTAGGGTAGTGCCTGTCAGTGCCCCATTTGTTGCAGTTCATGTTAATCGCAAGGCATATTGTGACCTTCCAAAATTTCTTGAAGATATGAAGCAGATGTCAAATACTTCAACTAAGACTAAGTTAAAAGACATACACTTAATTGAATTAGAAGGCTGTGATAGTCATCCATCAGTAAGTTTCTTCCCATTGCAACTTTCTAGTACTGCTATTTAATGAAACTTATTCCTTACAGTTTGTAACGGTTGCTTTGTCTAACAGAATTATCATTTCTTGAATATGGATGAATCTGATCCTGGTTGCTTTATGAGAATATGATGGATTGTATAGCCCATCATCGCTTCTATACTTAAGCTCACTTGGATAATGTTTACGACTTTGGTTATCCTAAATCCAGAAGGTGGACAACGTCCCAAAAGGGCCACTATCTACAGTATGTCCAAGTAGATGGGATTGTGATTTGTTTTGTAGGCAATGCTTCAACAAGTTGGCTACATGGTCTAATCACGGAGAAATATGTTGCTGAATTCATCAAAAAAATTACCTGGAGATTCAAAAAATGCTACAAAACTAACATATTGCATAACAACAGCAGGGCGGGAAAGAAGAGATATACCTATATAAGGGAACTACCATGATCAGCTGTTTACATCTGCATTCGGGACAGCAGTCTTCAGAAAAGCTTGCAAAAATTTGTAAAACTATATGGCACATCATTTTTTCTGGTCCTGCGAGTTATCTTGAAATGATTGTCACAATCATAATTCTACATTCGGGCGCCAGTGGGGGGGTCACCTCGGCAAGGCGGAGCCGCCGGGGTCTGACGAGGCGGGGGCTTGGGCGTGCGGGGGGCACCTTGGCGAGACGGAGCCGCCGGATCTGGCTGGCGATGTGTCGGCGACGGGAGAGAACCAGGCACGGGAAGGAGAAGAGGAGAATAGAGATGTAGGGGCAAAATAGTCATTTTCATACGTGGGTCCCACTTGTCATGCGGGAGCCCGCACACGGCGGAGTACTGCGGGCGGCGGAGCGATGACGGCCGGCACGCCGCGGCTTGGGCCGGCGAGCTTAGGCAACCGCGCGCGGTGCGGGAAGGGGACTGGCGGCTGTAGGATCGAAAACAAGAAGACAAACCAATTAGAGGGGGGTGAATAGTTGGAACACCTAAAACCAGTAACTTTTCGCGGAATAAAAATTACCTTCCCTCTGTCGCAAGCCGGTCTAACCGTAGTGTCTAGGCCGGTCTGACCACGTAGCCGGTTTGACC
>CM002483.1:14912311-14923798 GCA_000325765.3 Leersia perrieri
CCGGCCGGTCTGACCGCCCGGTCGGCCAGACCGCAGGTCACTGACCGGCCTCATCCCGAGGCCACACCTCTTCACCAAATCAACTCAAAATCAATTCAAAATTCAAGTACCAATTGTTCATCATAAAATTATAAATTAAAACCTTGATTCTACAGCGGCCACGCGGGCGGAGGTCGGAGGAGGGCAGCCGACGGCTGTTGCGCGCGAACGGGGTGGGCGGGTGTGGGCGTGGCTAATGCCGTTGGTGCCGTCAGCAAGGGACGAGCTCGTTCGGCCGATTTTGGCGGGCGGCTTGGACCCAAATCTGATGGGAATATTCTCTACTCGGAGCCAACCCAACCCACTCGTCCTACAACAAACACCCCGAGGAACGGGTTCAATCCATCCCAACCCAGCAAATCCTATGAATCAAACACACCCTAAGTTCTAACAGAAGGTGGACTGAATGACACACGGGTCAACGAAAATTAGACTCATGCCATACACCTGTTTCCAAACTTTTTATTTTGGCATACAGATAAGTTATAACTTTTTTAATGGCACAGGGATAGAAGACTCCTCCAGTCCTCCCTCCCCTTCTCTCCATTACTACACCCCAAATCACCGCGATCTCCACACTGCTCCGCGATGCTCCGCCGCCTCACCGGCGCCGTCTCCGGCAGCCTCGTCCGCTCCCTCTCCACGGCCGCCGCGGCGCGCCCCCCGTGGGCGCTGCTCCAACTCTCGAAGGCCGACCGGTCCGGGGCGGGGGCGGCGCCGGGCGCGTCGCTCCACGCCGACTATCCGCCGTGCGTCTCCCACCTCACCTTTGCCGTCGGCTTCATCAACCCCGACTTCCCCGTCGGCCCCGACCCCGACATGTTCCGCACGGTCTCCACCGACGTCCGCGCCACCAGCGGCGACGGCCTCGTCCTCGCGCGCTTCTACGACTCCCGCAACTACATCCCCACCGTCGGAAGGCGCGGCGGCGACCCGATACGCGAGTGGTCCATCTCCGGCATTGACCGCGACCCGGAGATGACGCGCTTCGTCTGCAACCCGCTCAGCGGCGAGATGTACCGCCTCCCCGACCTCGACGGCACGAAGAAGACCGTGAGGTATCTCCACTTGGGCCTTCTCACCCAACCCGGCGACGGCGGGCAAGGGCCGCCTGGTCGGTACGCGGTGGCGCAGCTCGGGATGAACGGCGACGACCCCGAGGGGGAGGGGGAGGGTTGCCCCATGCGGCGGTTTCTATCGGAATCAGGGGAATGGGAGAAGCTGGTGGTGGGGATGCCGTCCCTGGTGTCTGCGGCCAGGAGGAGGGTGCACACTGACCAGGAGGTTGTGGCCTTCGGCGACCGGCTGTGGTGGGTTGATGTGAGCTTTGGCGCCGTCTCCGTGGATCCCTTCAGCGACCGGCCGGAGCTCCGGTTCGTCGAGCTGCCAAAGGGGAGCGTGCTGCCTGACCTTGACGCAGTGGTGATGTTAAGGGAGATGGGCAAGTTCAGGCGTATGGGGGTCAGTGAGGGGAAGCTGCGCTACGTTGAGGTGTCTAATGGGAAGCAATTCATGGTCAGGTCGTTCTCACTCGACTAGGGCAACAGCTCCTGGACACTGGAGCACGAGGTGGCCTTCGGTCCGATCTGGAAAGAGGAACGCCACGCATCGGTTCCTTTGAATGGGATGCCAAGGGTTGGGGCCATTGATCCGCTGAATGCCAACATAGTGTACCTTATAGTTGGCGACCAACTTCTCAGCATTGACTTGGTTAAAGGGAGGGCGACTGACAGTTCTCGTCTTGATCGTGCTACTGCTGACTGTCCCCTTCTGCCATGTGTACTCCCGCCGTGGCTTGAGTCAAGCCAGATTCCTGAAGGTATTTATTTTCGGAACAAGATTCATACTGGTATTTGTAGTCATTCTTCTTCCATGATGCTTGCTTGAGTTATCCAATTGCTGATGTGCACTATTTAAATATTAGATGAAGTGTACATATTTCGGTCTAACATGTCTTAAAAGCCATGTGTTCACTGTCTTCTGTTACCAATTGCACAAGAATTCGGGGCGAAACTGTGGATAGTTGAGATGAAATGGTGAATTTGGTGAAAAAGTGGAATTTGGGGCCTTTAGTTATGTCCCTCCACCGCTAGATACAAAAGGAGAAGCCAAGGTAGAAACAAGAAAACATTTAGGAGTAGATGTAGAGAGCAGAAGGGAGGCTGGCTTGGTTTTCTCTATCCCTTTTGGGGCTGAACTGAATCTGGTCTGTTCAAATTTTATCCTTTCATATGGTTATGCATTATGTTCATTGAATTTAATGTAAATGTATGCCTATGTGACGCTCATGTTCAGTGTGTTATTTTGTTTGCCGTTTCATATCTTGGATATATTGTAGAGAAGTATATATTGTGGACTGATGGTTTAACTTCTTGTTTGTGCGAATAAAGGAACCCATTGGAGCAAGAAGGCCAAGGAGAAAAGGGCTGCACTTTCATTTTCAGACATGTCGGTTCGTGTAGACATAGACCTGAAGAAGTGAAAATAATCGGCTTTTGACCTTACGGTGCTTTCTCTTAACTAACTTCCCCTGTTCTATCAATTAGTAGCCGTATCTGACAGCTTCCTAAGTTCAGGATACTTTGTTTCGTTGACATGTATTTGCTATTAGTCACTGTTTTTTAGAAGAATGCAGAAAATCTGCGCATTTTGAATTAATTTGCAATAAAACACTTGACAGACACAGGTATAGATGTATAACGCACAGCTGTAGATGTGTGGTGGCTGCCAAGCAGGACTATTACTGCTCTCTAGTTCACATTATTACTTACTATTACAAATCTTGGGAATGTAATTATAGACATGTTATCACTTGCCTAAACTGAATGTAGTTCTTGCTGCTCTTTAACGACTTATCATGTCATAATTTTGCGCTATACAAATTGAATGAGTTGTTGGAGTGCCCTGTCCTCCTTGGGAGTGACTATTGAGAGGTTCAAGTATACAAACAAAGAGGACCCTAGAATATACTCCCAAGGACCCTAAACCTTAATTACATACCATATGCGTCAATGCTGTTGAGATGGCATCTCATAATTTCAGTGTTCAAACTTAAAACCATGATGGCACCAGTTATGTTTCTAATTATTTGTGATGTGGTGTTTCTATTTGTATTGAATTAAAATCAGATAAAACTAGTGCTTATTCATGTTGCCATTTTTCTTCATGAGTGTTCAGATGCCATGTTTACTTCTTTATCAGCGTTATTATAAAGATACTAGTGTCTCATGTTTATTGTTTGCTTTGCAGAGTTCTGAAAATTGACAGATGAAATTATTCTGGAGAATTAGGAAGTAAATGGTGATGGTTTGTGAGTTTCTGACACATCATTTTGTGGGAAGGATGTGAAAAATTTGGCTTTGCTGGGCTTTAGTGATGAACTTTGTTAGCCCTCATTTTGCCAAATCCTGGGAAACTATTTGCAACTTCTCTTTGCTGTTCTATGAGCCCTGTTTATTGTTTCAGTGAAATGACTTGATTCGAGCGACAATTGAGCTTTTGAAAACGGCAGTATTCGTCTCTTCTCTGTAATATTGTGGTAGCTTGCACCATGCATGCGTTCCTTTAGTCCATTACTCCGAAGTTATGACTCATCTAAGCTTTCTTCAAGTTTTGATTGTACGTTTTTCTGTTCTTTTGACAAGCTGGTGTGTGCTTGCTATCTGATGGCAGAATAACAGAACTCCCCGATTCTTAGCTTATTGCGAGTACTTTGCCACATGTCAATTGATTCGAATAGGTAACAGATCAGTTACTGCATGTCATGCTCTACTCAAATTTGAAATGGAAATTGGAGATTGCTTCTAGTCCAATTGTTGTTTCTTTTAATGGACTCACAAGTCACAAAGGGCCCAGGTCCACAACTTGTTCAAGAAATTCTTTACCTGTGCGGAAATAATCCCTGGCCCTTACGGTGAACGTTTCAAGTTTTGAAGTTCCTTTGCTTTAGTGTCTGGGTAAAATTGTTCGGTTCGAAAGTGATCAAGAGCATAATTTTATTCATAGAATGGAAAAGAAAAACCGAAGTTGTTTACCTCATAATCAGGACTCAGGAGAGTGTGTGTCCGAGTGCCCTTTGATCTAGAGTGTCCACACCATTAAATTTTCTAGCTGGGCCGTGAGCCCATAACCCACTTGTGGTCTATCGTCTCGTACACCCAAGCATCTCAGCCCTAGAATTTTTTTGGCGGGAAACTGGTGACGTGGATCGGCAGACCGAGGCACAGCCCGTGAGGCAGTGGGCAGTTCAAACGTTCGAAGTTCAAACACGGCTGTTTTCCACAGGGTAAAAGTTTCCCCTCCTTTCTGCTGTAGTCATACAGCCGCTCCAAATGGAGCAATTGTGAAAGCCACTCCGTGAACCAACCACTCGTGAAATATCAACCACTGACAATTGGGTCCCATGATTTTTCTTCTCACCGCGCGCTGGTAGACCAACCCCACGGGCCACGGTCATTTCTCCACGCAACCAACGCATCACCGCCGCGTGCACCGAGTGCACATGCACCGGCTCTGACGAATTGCAAATTTGCAATTTGCAAAAGCCTCCTCTCTCAATCTCTCAACAATCTGATCTTTCTCTCCTCCCCCACTACTGGACAACAAAGTAACAAAGGCAGCGGCAATGTAAGTGTCGATAACTTCATACTCCTATTATTCGGTTCTATGACTCTTGAAAGATCCCATTACTTTTACATGGAAAACTGCAAACGATTAGCCCTAAGATTTTTTTCTCCGGTAGCATAGGCTACTTTTGTTTTAACTTTCCACAGGGAAAAAAAAACTCAACAAAAGAAAGAGACGCAAACCCTCCTATCCCGGCTCCGATGGCCCAGCGTTGCAGCAGTCGTAGTGCGTTCCAAATAGAGGGCTCTGTGGGCTAACAATTATATTTGTGCTAACGCTATGGCAATAATTAATAATATATAATTTATATGGTGACGACAATGAAAATTTAGAAACTCTCTAAATAAGCCATAAAATGTATAATCGAATGCCTGCTATGGGAGCAGTGTAAAGTGTATCCTAGATAAATATCCTTGTTAAATTCATGTAATGTGAAAAGAACTTGGTAAAAAAACTAACCATACTTCTTTTTTTAAAAAAAGTTGAGAATCTCCTTTGTCCACACAAAAGGAATAAACCATAAAAAAATCTGAGATTATATTTAAATGTCTCCTCTGTCTTAACCTAACAAAAAAAAATTGGCTTACTGTTATTGCAAGGGAATGATGCACAAATATAACACAATGACGTTATATCTAGAGAGATATGATATGATTGTAAGACATATAGATCGCTTCCTCCTTTTCCTTTCTTCGAAGATGCCCAGGCTTAACGTGACATGCAATGTAGAGGTTGGCCTCTAAGAGGTTCTCGTCCGTTAGCAACGACAATAGGCACGAAGGTGAACTGCACGCCATAGGATGAGCACGAGAGAACAGAAAGTGATGCGGGTGGAGCGAATGATGCAGCATTGCAGCTGAGTGAGAGCGGGCTGTGCCGATGTGGCAAGGCCGCTGATTGCTGCGTAATTGAGGGCTTTCGCAGGCACAAATTTGACAATCAAAAGACGGCAGAACAACAGAGTTCAGTCCGCGGTATTGAAAGCGGCGGCACACTCAACGACGGAGGCGAGGCGTGGCGCAGACTGCATCAAGTATGAAAACAACAATGAAGATTGTCGTTCAGTCGTCCGCACCTGGGTTTGTGGAGGCAGCTGAGCGTGGAGATGTGCATCTGGTGGTGGCCGTGGGCATGGAACCATGGAGGCAAGAGCCAAGAGGCAACCGTGCAATTGAATGGAAAAGGGTCACAGGAGATTGAGCGTGATCCGAGCGATTGAGAGCGTGATTTGGGGCAACTGAAATTCCGAAAAGACGGTGTTGGCTCGTGGGGAGGTAGGTGAGCCTATCCGGGTCGTCAGATAAAAGAAGATGGTTTGCAATCGTTGGATTTGATGATGAAAGAACAAGAATTACATTTGTTTAATTATAGGATAGATAGATTCAAGTATAGGGTAGATAGATTCAAGTATAGGTTAGATAAGACTATATTCGCTGACAGGTGGGACCTATGGAAGTTTTCTCCTGCACCCGCACCGTAGAACAACCGGCTCGGTACGTCGGGGTCAGGTCATCGGTCTTTCCTCCAGGCAACCATCGGAACATAACTGCGTGCAGCCGTGCACCGACCGAGTCCACATGCACCGGGCGTGACAATCGCAAAACCCGTGTTTCATCGAGATGGCACTCGCCCAGTGTTTCCCTTTTCATGAATCCCCTTCCGCTCTCGCACCACCACCACTAATCCGCCACGATGCAGCTCCGGCGCCTCCTTGGCCTCTCCGGCGAGGTCTCCGGCCGCCTCTTCCGCTCCTACTCGACGGAGGCCTCGCGCCCGGCGTGGGCCTTGATTGCCGACGTGGTCCGTCTGGACGACCAGCGACCGCCGGAGCGTCGCGCGACCTTCTGCCTCGCCGAGCCCCCGCGCGTCTCCAAGCTCTCCGTCCCTCTCCACTACCTCCTGGCCCCCGCTACCCCGAGCACCAGCGGCAGTGTCGCGTGCCGCACCGAAGTCTGCGCGGCGGAAAGCGGCGGCCTCCTCCTCGTCCGCGCCGTGTTCGATATCGCCCAGCTGCCCACCCATGTGCAATTCCCCATCCCCATCCCCAACCCCAAGGTCGACAACACCTGGCCTCCGCTTCCTGGCCTCAAATCCACCACTGAGGTCGCCCGCGCCATCTGCAACCCTCTCAGCGGCCAGTTGCTCCGCCTCCCGGACGCCAGCGACAATGGCAGGAATTTCCCCGGCTTCCTCACCCAATCCAGCCGCGGGGACGGGGCGCCACCTGACAGATACGCGGTGGCGGATGTCAGAGGCAAGGACTGCATCCTGCACCGGTTTCTCTCCGAGACGGGGAGGTGGGATGCGGTGGGGAGCGTGTCCTCGCTCTCGGTGAGGCGCCAGATTCTCGTCGATCAGTCGGTGGTGGCCTTCGGCGGCAAGATGTGGTGGATCGACCTGGCCTGGGGCGCCATCGGCGTCGACCCGTTCGCAGACAAGCCAGATGTCCGCTACGCCGTGCTTCCGAGCGGCAGCGTGCTGCCCGCTGACCCGGCTAGCATCGAGATGCGACGGGGCAAGGTTGGGCTGAGAAGGTACCGGCGCATAGGGGTCAGTGAAGGGCGGATGCGGTACGTCGAGGTGTCCGCGGCCAAGCCGTACATGCTCAGCTCCTTTGTGCTTGACGACGAGGGCAGCGGCTGGATGCTGGAGCACAGGGTGGCGCTCGGCCGGCTCTGGTCGGAGCCGTTGCAGATTGGTGCTATTGATCCGCTTGACGCCAAGGTGACGTACCTCATGGTCGGTGTTGACGGCAAGCACGTTATCGGCGTGGACATGGAGAAGGGGATGGTGATCGCGAGTTTTCAGCTCGATGAACCCACCATTGGGCTGACTCCTTTCTTACTCCCGCCATGGCTTGCATCAAGCCGGATCCCAGGTAATTTCTTGACATATGTTTCCTACTGTGCAGTGCATTCAGCTAACTATGCAGTTTAGGAAATCACTGATTCACAGTGTAGTTAACAAGTGTGGCTACTGGCAAGCGGGGTTATTGTACTGTTCTGTGGTTCACAGCATAACAAATTAGAAAGTGAAACTTGGGACTATGTTAGTGATTAGTATATGGCGCATATTATCACGACTGATCTTGCTGTGATGTCCTTTCTATTCAATAACTATTATTTACGCTATAGTTTTCCAATATAAATTATTGAGTTTCCCTATGTAATGGTCAAGTGGTGAAAGCATTGCCATATATAGCATCTCGTTTCACCATAGTAAAATCTGGTTTCTTCCAAGACCATTTCCCCATGGTGACATAAAATATATCCACAAAACAGACTTACCATAAGTGGGGAAAATTTTCTCACTAGATGTATGCATCTGTGATGAAAATTCACTTCATAAGTGAAAAATTTTATCACTATATGTATATATTTGTGATGAAAATCTGCTCACTAATATATCTCGTAGTTAGGACCATACTATATATTGTTTCTGATGTATGGATTAATAACTACGATCTGGTTATCACATGTAAAAATATCATTGGTGGTGAAACAAAATTCTTCACTGTTATTTGTGACACCAATATTTGTGATGACACAGCGACAACACTATATTTCGTCACAAAAAAGGTTATTTGTGGTGAAAAACAGGGTTAAAGTGATGAACTTTTTCATCAAAAGTCTGATCCCTTGTACGTAGTCATGGGAATCTGTTCTGTTTCTCTTACTTGTGAAATGCCATTTCTACTTCTTTTTTTTTACGCTGAACTAAAACAGCTGGTTTTATTGCTTATTCATATTGCCCGTACATTCAATTGAGTGTTTAGATGCCCCTTGTTTATTTATTTGTCATTGTGATTCCAAAGAGACTAACAAGTTTGATGTATACTATTTTGCGTTGCAGGTTCCTCAAATTGACAGATTGAAGTTATTGGAGAGAATTAGAAAGCTAATGGTGACAGTATCTTACACGTCATTTTGGGGCGAATGCTGTGAGAATATTGAGTTTGTTGGGCTTTGTTACTGATTAACTTTGTGGCCCTCATTTTGAAAATTATGGGGAATACTTTGCAATTTCTATTTGCCGTGCGTGAAGTCGTGAACCCTGTTTATTCGCTGCAATGATTCGATTGACAAATGGCTGTCTAGAACATCAAACATTATTTATGAACAAATTTTGTTTCTCTGTGCTGTAAACTTAGGGTAGCTTGCATCATGCATGTGTTCCTTGGTTATGGCTTATCCAAGCTATCTGCTCTGTTATAATGTTATGGTCATCAATGCAATAGTTTGTCAGGCAATGTGATAGATTGTTGTGTGATTGCTTACTGATGGCTAAAACTTGGCAGTCTAGAACATAGAAACAATGTTTGTGTGCAACATATTTTGCTTATCTTTGCTGTGGAATTGTGGTAGCTTTGCATCATGCATGTCAGCATGCGCAGCAAAACTGCATGATCGTGTGGACGCCTTGATCGAGTGCACCGTGTAGTGGCCAAACACATTGATCCAGCAACGAGTTGTTCTTCATGGGACCTAAACAAAGCAATCGATTGGAATGGTTGTTGGGATAACCTTTAACCAAATGTAGTCTGCTGCCTCCCATTCTTGGCCATGGAGCGTTAACAATTGATATGTGTTTGATCTGCTGATTCTTGGACTAATTGGATGCGGTTTATAAGAAGAAGCATGTCCTGTAGTTGAGCCTGTGCTTGCTGTGACATCAGTTGGTGTGAAATGATTGAGATGAAGGTGATGATTGTGTTGCATACAAATTGTTTTTTGCAAGGATTTTCATTCCACCCAGCTGACTTGTTTCTGTTTCTTTTGTTGTAGACGGAGATGATCAAGGGGAGGGAGCCCATGAAGAAGTAGGACTCAAGGACAGCATAATAATGAACAAGGAGAGGGAGGATCTTCTAAATCAACTGGTACATACATACTGTATTTTTAGGATAAATCTTAAAGTTCATATTTAGGAGAGGGAGCTTGATCTAGTTCTGAAATTCAGATTGTTAATTCCTGTTACTCTGGAATTCCTTGTTTTATGAAGGACTTACTCTGGAATTACTTGTTGTATGAGGTTTTACTTGTTTCAGTAGAGGGGGCTCTAGTTCTGCAAATGCATGTTTTAGGTCAATATGTGAATTTAGGAGAAACTCTAGTTGAGCTGAAAAAACATCCAACAGGATCTCTACAAGCATGATGTAATCTGAAACTTGTTACTTGTTGTGACTCTAGTTTAGATGATTTTAGTTGAAATCAGTAGTTACGTATTCAGAATTTAATTGATGCCATAGTGGATTTAAGCTATTTTTGATTGCTCTCTAGAGCCTGATTGCTGCACTGATTAGAGGTTGCTACATTTTACTTGTAGTACATCTTCAAAAATCAGATATAGATTGCTATAACTGTTACAACTTGTAGGTGCAAATGGACACAATGGGGCTGGAGCTTGGAACATGGAGGTGCACAGTTTTTTTTTTTTTTTTTTTTCACTATCTAAACTATGAGATATGTGCATGTCCTAACCAATATTGAATGTGTGCATTGCATCCATTTTTATTTTTTTTTTTTTTTGGTGGTAATCTAGATCTAAAATCAGGTACATTGATTGTAGTTCCGTTCTGAAATCAGTTCATTTACTGTAGTTCAATTCTGATATCAGTGCATTTGCTCTAGTTCAGTTGTGAAATTTTAGCAGTTCAGTACTTGCTCCTGAACTCAGTACTTGAACCATGTAGCTTTTGTATTTACTCTTAAGTAGTTCTGAAAATTCTCTGAAATTTAATCAAGTAGTTCTGAACCTTTTACTCTAAGCTGAATATATAAATTGTCACTGAAATCTGAAGCTCTATTTCAGTTGTGAAAGCATTACTTTGCTCTAATTTAAAGTAGTGAGATCGGAAGCTCTAGTGCAGTTGTGAAATCTTAGTATAATATTTTAAGTTTGAACTGTTTTTTAATTATGTGTAATTGCTCTGATTTTAGTGCTTGCAAGTGATAGAAAATAGTAATTTTATACTTGCACCAGAAATCAGAATTTGAACCTTTTAGTTCTGAAACAAGTCCTTGTGCATCTAGTTCTGAGTTTTTCAGAACCTTTAAATATGAGTTCAATCTGGAAATCTATTTCAATTTTGAAAACTGCAACTCTAATTCATTTTCGGGTTAAGCCATGAATCTAGTTGTGAAAAAATTGTCAATGAGTACTCGTATAATCTGAAAAAGTTTGTAGTCTGTATTGTCACTGAAATTGGAATCTAGTTCTGAACATTGATTGTAAGTAACTCCTATAATCTGGAATTTGTCTGTAAGTAATCATATACTCTGCAATTTGTAGGTTAGTAAGTACTCCTATGATCTAAAAAAATGTCTGTAATCCAGAGATAAGATTCTGTATTATCACTGAAATCTTAATTTAGTTCTGCGAGTTGATTGTAAGTACTTCTATAATCTGAAAATTGTATGTAATCTGCAGTTAACATCAAAATTATGTAGAAGTGAATATTTGCTTGTTGGTGATATTTGTTGGTGATATGGATATAGGGGTACTCATAGGAGGTTAAATTTGGTTTGGCACCAAGAGGTCCGTGTCCGAGGGAGGAGTTGAGGCAGCCCGATGCCTTGCCCCAACTATAAGGGGCTAGGCGATCGTGACAGCCCGATCCACCTCGGACCTATCCACGAGGATTATGGCCACTCGGACCCACGCGGCGCGCCCCCGGAGGGGTCGGGCCCGGGGTGTGGCAAGGAGGCCATGCCCTGCAAAAAAGAGGGTTCGGGCCACTCGAGGCCACGTGGCACGCCCCTGAGAAGGGCGCGCTCGGAGGCCTGCGGGGAGGCCACACCCCGCAGAAGGGGTTCGGGCCAC
>CM002483.1:14929898-14954124 GCA_000325765.3 Leersia perrieri
AAAAATATCATCGGTGGTACAAAATTCTTCACTGTTATTTGTGACACCAATATTTGTGATGCCTGTTTATCACATTTAAAAATATCATCGGTGGTGAAACAAAATTCTTTACTGTTATTTGTGACACCAATATTTGTGATGGCACACGACAACACCAAATTTCGCACAAAAAAATGTTATTTTCTGGTGAAAAACAGGGTTAAAGTGATGAACTTTTTCATCAAAAGTCTGATCCCCTTGTGTTCTGTTTCTCTTACTTGTGATATGCCATATTTACTTGTTTTTTTTTATGCTGAACTAAAACCAGGTAGTTTTATGGCCTATTCATATTGCCCGTATATCCAATTGAGTGTTTAGATGCCCCTCGTGTTTATTTATTTGCTATCGTTATTACAAAGAGATTAGGAAGTTTGATATGTACGCTTTGCATTACAGGTTCCTCAGATTGATAGATTGATGTATTGGAGAGAATTAGGAAGCTAATGGTGATGGTATCTGACACGTCGTTTTGGGCGAATGCTGTGAGAAAGTTGAGTTTGTTGGGCTTCTGTTACTGATTAACTTTGTGGACCACATTTTGAAAATTATGGGGAATACTTAGCAACTTCTATTTGCTGTGCATGAAGTCGTGAACCCTGTTTATTCGCTGCAATGATCTGATCGGCAAATGGCTGTCTAGAACATCAAACAATATTTATGAACAACACATTTTGTTTCTCTGTGCTGTAAACTTTTGGTAGCTTGCATCATGCATGTGAAACTCTAGTTGAGCTGAAAAGCCATCCAACAGGATCTCTACAAGCGTGATGTAAATCTGAGACATGTTGTTTGTTTGGAGTCTAGTTTATATGTGAATTTAATTGGATTCAGTAGTTACTTATTCAGAATTTAATTGGATGCAGTAATGGATTTAAGCTATTCTTCATTGCCCTCTATTGCCTGGTTGCTACAGTGATTGCAGATTGTTCCAATTTACTTGTAAGACATCTTCAAAAAATAGTTACAGATTGCGATAATTGTTACAACTTGTTGGTGCAAATGGACATGATGGGGCTGGAGTTATGGAATATGTAGGTGCACATGATTTTTATGGTACACTAGTTCTAAAATATGTACTACATTTGATTGTTGTTCAGTCCTGAAATCAGGACATTTGCCATAGTTCAATTCTTAAATCAGTACATTTGCTCTATTTCAGTTCTTAAGTGTTGGCAATTCAATACTTGCACATGAACTCTATACTTTAAATAAGTCCATTTGTATTTACCCTGAGTAGTTCTTAAATTTTTATGTAATCTAATCATGGTAGTTCTGAACCTTTTACTCTCAGTATAAGCTCTAGTTCCATGAGGTCTTACTTGTTTAAGGAGAAGTAACTTTACTTCTCACAATGCATGTCTTAGGTCAACGTGTAATTTTAGGTGAAGTCTAGTTGAGCTGAAAATCATCCACAGGATATCTACAAGCGTGATGTAAATCCGAAACTTGCTGCTTGCTGTGACTAAGGTGTGATATAGTTGAATTCAGTAGTTACTTGCTCAGAATTGAATTGAATGCAGTAGCGGATTTAAGCTATTATAGATTGCTCTTTATTGCCTGATCGTTGCAGTGATTAAGGATTGCTACACTTTACTTGTAGTCATCTTGAAAAATCACTTACAGATTGCTATAATTATTTTTTGACCAGAAGATTGCTATTGTAAGCTGTGCAAATGGACACGGTGGGGCTGGAACACGGGAGCTATGGAACATGGAGGTTCACATGTTCTTGCTGGTAATCTAGTTCTAAAATCTGTACATTCTTATTGCAGTTCAGTTCTGAAATCAGTACATTTGCTGTAGTTCAATTCTGAAATCACTCCATTTGCTCTATTCAGTTCTGAAGTGTTGGCAATTCAGCACGTGCGCCTGAACTCAGTATTTGAAATAAGTCCATTTGTATTTACTCTGATTAATTGTGAAAATTCTCTGTAATCCAATCTTAGTTCTGAACTTTTTACTCTGAATATAGGCTGAAAATATGAATTGTCATTGAAATCTGAAGCTCTAATTCAGTTGCTCTGCCTCTGACTATAAGTTGTGAAATCTGACTATAATCTGATTTTAAGTTTGAACTGTTTTTAAGTCGTGTGTCACCTTAAAAAATGGTCATGTGTGTTTGCTCTGATTTTAGTACTTTGCACATGAAATCAGAACGTGAACTTTTTAGACTTTTAGTAGTTCTGAAATAAGTCTGGTTCTGATTAGTTCTAAGTTTTCTCAAACTTTAAATCTGAGTTCAATCTGGAATTCTGAGTTCTCATTGAAATCTGAAAGATCTATTTCAGTTCTGAATACTGAAGCTCTTGTTCATATTTTAGTTTAGTCATGTTCTAGTTCTGAAAGAATTGACTGTAACTACTCCTATAATATGAAAATTCTATGTAATCTGCAATTTTATACCAAAATTCTGGAAAAGTAGATCTTTGTGTGATTCATGTTTCTTTTCTTCATTTTTCGTGGAAAAGTACATTGGTGCATATGGTTGCTTGCTGATGGCCAAAAATAGCAACCCCCACATTACATTGCCAGCTACCAATTGATTGGAACTATCAGCAAATGCCCATATGCATATGCTGATGTACAACATGTTATACTCTACTCAGATATGAAGTAGAAATTGGAGATCGCTTTTGTGTACAGGTAGTTCTCTTCAATCGATTCACCAGGACCCAAGGTCCGCAACTTGCTTCAGAAATTCATTACTCACCATTCTTAAAATATATATATATATATATCATTACTCAGATTGAACCTTTTCAAGTGCCAAGTTCCTATGTGTCAAGCTTTTCCTCAGATTGAAAGAGTGTTTCTTTTTTTTAATAGAATAGATTTGGTGAAAATGAAATAAATGTTGGACTGACTGTATGCATAATCAGCTTAGGATAGTGACAGATGATTCCGCTGATGTGGAAGCCTGAAGTTGTTCAGCTGGGCCGTCAGCCCACGGCAACATGTAGGCTGTAGGCCCGTATGCCCAATTATGTCAGCCCGTTTCGCAGGAGCACGACCCAGTTTGTTGCTTCGTGCAGAAGAAGAAACGGACGCAAAACCTCACACAAAACTGGAGCGGAGAAGGGAAGGAAAATCCGGTACGCGTCCTCGTCTCGTCTCGCCTATTTAAGGGCGTTCACGCCGATCATTCCTGCATCGCATCCATCGCTTCCACCGTGAGCGCCAGCTAGCTAGTAGTAGTACCAAATCAGAAGAGGAGGAGACTAGACTAGGCAAGGGTTTCGTCGTGAGCGAGCGAGACAGAGAGATGGCGTCGGAGAAGGAAGAGGTGGTGGTGGACGAGGCGGCGGAGGCGGAGAGGAAGGGGAAGGGAGTCGCGGTGGACGACACCGGCGCGAGCGGCGTGATGATCGACGTCGTGTCCATGGACGGCATGACCATCGAGATGCCGGTGGCGGCGGCGAAGCTAAGCAAGCTCTTCAGCGACACGGTCGAGTCCAACCCCGGCGGCAAGGACCTCGTCAAGCTCCCGCCCCAAGTCTCCGTCGACACCTTCCGCAACTACGTCCTCGTGTACTGCAACAAGCACGCCAAGGTCGACGCCAAGGGCAACAGCATCGTCTCCGATCAGGGGGAGAGTCTCAAGGACTGGGACATGGCATTCATCAACATCAACGTGAAGCCACTCTACAACCTCATGGGCGCCGCCAACCTCCTCGGCATCGACGAGCTCCACGACCTCGCCTGCTACAAGGTCGCCAACATGCTCAAGGGCAAGAACACCGAGGAGATGCGCGAGATCCTCAACATTCGCAGCGACTTCACCCCGGCCGAAGAGCAGCAGATCAAGGACGAGAACCCCTGGGCCTTTGGACGGTAGAAGGAAGCCGGCGTCTCCTTCCTTCCCCGAGCAGCAGCTGCTCTTCATCGATCTCTTCACCCGTTGCGTACGTCTCTGCAGGATGTTGGTTGCTCCCCGTAGTTGTCGTCTCTAGTAGGTTCAGATCGAATCCGGCTGGCTTCTCGATGTTCTAGCTCTTAGCTTTGTCCTTTTGCATCCTGTCTAACAAGAACAGAATCTGATGTGGGTGGTGATTGAACTGTTCAACTGCTTTCATGTTTGCATTAACTGAAGTTTTTGCCCCTGCCGCTTTATGTTCTGTTCCTGCAGTTAGTCATATTCAACGATTTCTCTGTCTACCTCTGAAATCTGAATGGAATACTACTAGTATTTGATTAACTGATATGCTCGATCATTAGCACAATGGCTGAATGGCATGTGGTTCTCTGATGTTGTCTTTAGAGTTCGTTTCTTCTGGTTTGCATCATTTCTCGGTACTGGGCATGTCTTTCCTCTCTGATTTTTTGGATTGCAAGTTCAGATGTGTGTGTATTTTGGCTTGGATACTCGTGTCAGTGCAAGAAGATGTTCTTCTCTGTTGTTCATGCATTTCCGTAGGTTGCAATTACACTCCTCGATTTGGGCATTTGGTTGTAACACGTTTGTGAAACTTATGTGGGGATTTGGGCAATTTGACTATCTGGGTTACAAATTGGGCATTTCGTTGCAACTCATCTGCGAAGATATGTGGGGCCATTTGGTTTCAGAGATGAGTGGACCCATGTGATATTTGTTCCTGCAAACCTTGATCCATCTTTGTTCTGCAACAGCTGGTGTTTTCCGGTTTGCTGTTTGATACGATCTATGAATTCTGAGGCAGTGTTTTAGATGTAGTGTTTGATGATGGGCAAGCCAATATGTGTGTGGCTGTCCCTTTTTAGAGCATGGTTTGTATTGTACTAATGTTATGATCTGATGCTCTTAAGGTTCATAAATCTCAATGTTCTAGTATATCACTGCCCATCACATGGTGCATGCGTCTTGTGACATGTTCGGTATTTTTTTTTCAATTGTCATCCAGAATTTGCGCGTCTGGGAAATATGTTCTGTTTCACATTCTTCACAATGGTCTGCAAAAATCTGCTCTGTTTTTTTTTAAATCGTTCATAACACCGTGCAAGATTTGGAACAGAGTTTTAATGGACATATAGCAAGAGCTAAATTTCAGAACTATAGATTGAGCTACATATTTCAGAACTAGATCAAGCTATAGCTACAGATTACCATAATTGTTACTTGTAGGTGCAAATGAACATGTTTTAATAGGAATCTAGTTTTAAAATCAGTACTACATTTGATTGTAGTTCAGTTCTGAAATCAGGACATTTGCTGTAGTTCAATTCTGAAATCCGTATTTGCTCTAGTTCAGTTCTGAAGTGTTGGCAATTCAGTACTTGCATGGTTACACCTGAACTCTGTACTTGATATAAGTCCATTTGCATTTACTCTGAGTAGATCTTAAAACTCTATGCAATCTAATCTGGGTAGTTCTGGACCATTTACTCTCAGTATAAGATGAAAAATATGAATTGCCCCTAAAATCTGAAGCTCAACTCATCTGTGAAATCATTACTTGATCTGGTCTTAAGTTGTGACATCTGAAGCTCTAGTTCAGTTGTGAAATCTGAGTACAATCCGATTTTAAGTTTGAACTGTTTATCATGTGTATTTCCTCTGATTTTAGTACTTGCACTTGAGATCAGAACATGAACATTTTAGTTGTTCTGAAATAAGTCCATTTGTATTTAGTTTTTGATTAGTTCTGAGTTTTTTCTGAACCTTCAAATTTGAGTTCAATCTGGAAATCTGAGTTGTCATTGAAATGTGAACTTGTTTTTCATTTGCATCTAGTTCATTGAAATGTGAACATGTATTTCAGTCATGAATCGAGTTCTGAAAAAAAAAAAAGTCTGGAAGTACTCCTACAATCTGAAAAATGTCTGTAATCTGTATTGTCACTGAAATCTGAATCTGGTTCTGAAAATCTGAATCTAGGCCACAAAACAATAGAAATAGACATGGAAGGCATCAAAGTTGTGACTCTAAGAGAACGTACAACCTTCAGTACCTTGCAGATGCCGCGAATGTGCAGGTTTCACATCTTTCCTGGAAAAACTGATTTTCATTATGCGCACAACGTTTCTGGATAGAGTGAGCGAGTACATCTAAGATTTCTCCTTTGTTGTATGTTCTCATCATCCATGGACCAGTTTGTTCGGGCCATGTGACATACCCGGCGGTACCAACCGATACACATCGATACCAGCTTAATACCCGCTGCTACCAGATCCAATTCCATCGGTAGTACGCTGATACCCCTTTCCTCTCCCCTCAATCCAATCTTCGCTGCTCCTCCGGCATTTTCCGGTGACGATGACGTATGACGACGTTCTCCCTTCTCCAGCAAGGCCCCTTCGCACGGAGATGTAGGCAAGATGGTACACGGAGCAAGTGGCAGCATTGACGGCGAGCTCTGCCTCCTCCACGTCGTTGACCATGCCAAGCCACGGCACGATCGAGCGAGTCGGGAGACTCGGGAGGGGAGCCGAGGCCGAGCGGAGCGATGCCCTCCCTCGATCGAACGAGCCGTCGCACCTCTCCGTTGGATACTTGGATGGATAGCCAGGCTCACGTGGAAAATCTAGTTGAGTGGCGCACGGCAGGAGTGGTGCGAAGAGATGGCAACGGGGAATTCCCCGCCGGGGACACCCTCTCATCCCTGCACCCGCGGGGTGTAAATTTCTCCGTCCCCTCTCTCACGAAACACAACTGGGGGATTTTTCCACATCTCCATCCCCGCACGGGAAAATAATCCCTACGGAGCACCCGTCTAAAACAAGATATGCACATCAAATTATATATAATAGAACACATTAATTCATATTTTATATAATTATGTAATATATCAACATGTATTGACTAATCATTTGACAATAAAAATACAAGATAATCATTCATCAAAATTAAATTATACAAATTAAAACCTTCATGTGTATAATATTTGTATATTGACATATCTTTACACTACTAAGACAGTCTCCGCGGGGGCGGGGGATAAGAGATCATCCCCACCCCCGTCATACCCTACGGGGATGGATTTCTCCCCAAATAAATCTCCGTTAGTACAAAGTCACTACCATCCTCTAACCCTAATGGAGGAATTCCCCGCGGTAAACAGAGAACGGGCCCCATTGCCATTTACGTAGTACCGTGCCCCACGATTTTTTCCCCAATGGGACCCTGATAGGCTGCTAGCTGCTTTGATGTGGACGGCTCAAGTTATTCAAATGGGCCGTCAGCCCACGGAAACATGTGTGCTGTAGACCCGTATGGCCAAAGCGCCCAAACTGCCAAACATCTGAAACCCTAGAGCATTTTTAGCGGGAAACTGGTGACGTGGATCGGCTCATCGGCGAACTGGTGGTGATCTCTTCGCTTTCGAAAAAAAGGAAGGAAACTTTCCCCTCCCGTTCTGCTGTAGTCGTACGACCGTTCCAAAAAGAGGAACTGCGGAAGCCAGTCTCCGTGAACCAACACCTGTAGACTACTCCACTGACAAAAGGGACCCGAGAAAATTGATCTCCGTGCAACCACGTAGACCAATTCCAGTATTCCACAGGCATTTCAACACGCAACCAAACGGATCAACCGTCGCGTCGCGTGCACCGAGTCCTCATGCACCGGCTGTGACAATCGCAAAATCCGCCTCACATCCCCAAATCACACACTAGCACTAAAGACGACAGACGCCGCGCCGCGATGATGCAGCTCCGGCGCCTCCTCGGCCTCTCCGCTGCGGTCTCCGGCCGCCTCCGCCGCTCCTACTCGACGGCGGCCTCGCACCCTGACTGGACCCTGATGGCCAACGTCGGATGTTCCACACGGAGAAGGCGCCATCACCGCCGCCGGAGCCACGCGCGGCCTTCGTCGTCGCCGATCCCCCGCGCGTCTCCAAACTCTTCGTGCCCACCCGCTTCCTGGCATCCCCCGCCACCACGAGCACCGGCGGAAAGGACTGCGTCTGCCGCTGCACCTTCCGCTCGGCGAACAGCAGCAGCGGCCTCGTCCTCATCCGCACCGTGTTTGCGCTAGCCCAGGTGCCAGATGGCGCCCTTCGGGAAAAGCCCGTGTTCATCCCCAAGCCCGCGGACGGGGACGACACATGGCCGCCGCTTCCCGGCCGCAAGTCAATCACCAAGGTCGTCCGCGTCGTCTGCAATCCCCTCAGCGGCCAGCTGCTCCGCCTCCCGGAGGAACCGGACGCCGTCGACACGGGCAAAAAATGGCGCCATGTCGAGCCCGCGTTCCTCACCCAAGCCGAACGCGGGTACGGGCCGCCTGACAGATACGCGGTCGCCGAGTTCAGGGGCGCGGATTTCATCTTCCACCTGTTTCTCTCGGTGACGGGGAGGTGGGAGTCGTGGGATGCGACGGCGGGCTTCTCGTACGCAGTCCCCTCGCCGCGCCCAATCACCGCGGACCAGCCGGTGGTGACCTTCGGCGGCCGGATGTGGTGGGTTGACCTGAGCTGGGGGCCTGGGGCGCCGTCTCCGTCGACCCGTTCTCCGACGAGCCGGATTTCAGAGCAAGTATCGTCAAGCTGCCGAGCGGCAGCGTCAAGAGGCGGCGGAATGGGGAGGCGTTGAGCAAGTACCAGCGCATCGGGGTCAGCGAGGGGAGGCTCCGCTACGTCGAGGTGTCTGGGGAGGAGCCGTTCGTGCTCAGCTCCTTCTTGCTCGACGATGAGGGCGGCAGCTGGACACTGGAGCACAGGGTGGAGATCGGCCGGCTCTGGGCGGAGCCCTTGCAGAAGACGCCGTGGATCGGTGCTATCGACCCGCTTAACTCCGAGGTGATGTACCTCATGGCTGGCGACGAGGGGAAGCACGTTATCGGCGTGGACATGGCGAAGGAGACGGTGATTGGGAGCACTCTGCTAGACGAGCCGACCGAGCTGGCACCTCTCTTGCTTCCTCCGTGGCTTGAATCCAGCGAGATACCAGGTGATTGTAAAGCGTCCTACTAGAGAGAGGCAGGACGCTTTACAATCTAAAACGGAGGGAGTAATTACTTGGCACATCCTAGTGTGTGTTTAGTTAATTTAGTGATGCTTCAGGCGCTGGTTAATGGAGTGCCTCTTTAAGCATCCTAGGCTCCTGTTGTAATTTGCTACAGATAGCGTCCCTTTGCTTAAATCTTACTGCACACAAGAGTTATCCTCTGATTTCAAATCTTTTGTGCTCTACATTTTCTTCCATCTTTGTAATTCGGACATACAACGCAACAAATAGGATATTTCACCATGAAGCTGGATACTCGGACATACAAAACATACCTGTTTGTTTGTTTGACTGAATACCATTCCTATCTGTTGCAAGTTTGTGTTAGTGCTAGTACTGTAACTGCTTAAGTTCTTGTGCTCACGTTTGAATGGAAATCTTTCAGGCAAGGGCGACATGATAAATGAGACGTTGGCTGACATTCGGATTCGTTAAGAAAAGAAAAGAAAAGACTAAAAATTTGTCAGGTTGCCAACTGTTTTAGCTTTGCCTATGATTCTTGTTTGCTCCACTAGTAGTTGTATGTCATCCAGGTGTATTAGAGTCTTCTGAACAGACACCTTTACAATGCAATAAAAAGGATGTTTGATCTTTGATGTTTACTATTTATTTGCAGGTTTCTAAATTGACGGATGAAGTTGTTTAGCGCAATTAGGAAGTGAATGTTGACAGTCTATGGCTTCTGTGAGAGCCTGCTGAGATATTCGAGTTTGTTGGGCTTCTTTGTGGTCCTCTTTTTGACAAATTATAGGAAACGTTTTGCAACTTCTCTTTACTGTGTGCTGTGAACCCTGTTTATTTAGTCCAGTGAAATGACTTGATTCGATAACAGTTATGGTTCTCTTCTCTGTAAATTGCTGTAGCTTGCATCATGCATGTGCTCTCAAGTTATGAGTTACTCAGTTACTCTATCCAAGATTTCCTATGTTATGTGTTATACTCGTCCATTTTAACCGATGTGCTACTTGCCGGGCCATCTAAGAGATTGGTGCGTGAATGCATGATTGCTTATGTTGCCAGCTGCTAATTTCATCAAGTTAACAACAGGGTTTCTATCAGTAAGTGCTCCTTTTAGTGCATGTTACTGTCTACATAAATATGGAGTGGGGATTGGAGATTTGCTTCTGAGGGCGAAATGAGGTAAATTCCACTCAATACACGTAGGGACCATAGGTCCAAAACTTGGTCATGATTAGGAGCTTCACTACTCATCTGGAGTTCTGAACATCCCGGCCTCATGGTGAATCTTTTTGTTTATTTTCTTTGCTTCATTACTCATCTTCAGTACAAAAGAGATAATGCTTCTGTGTGTACAAATTGTTGCATGTTTGCTATCTGTCAATGTTATTACAAGGATACTAGGGAGTTTCATGTTTCCTACTACTCTGCTTTGCAGGTTTCTCAAAATTGACTGATGAGGAACTGAATGGTAATGGTTTCTGACACGTCATTTTGTGGGAATGCTGTGAGAAGTTTGGGTTTGTCGGGCTTTACTGATCAACCTTTGGCCTTCATTTTGACAAATAATGCTGAACATTTCGCAACTTGTTTTTTCTGTGCGTTAACCAATTTATTGATTTGGTGAGATGATTTAATTTGATTGACAATTGAACTTTTAACGTCAGTCTTCAACGCATTTATGTTTATCTTCTCTGGAAAACTGTGTTACCATGTACTGCTACTCGTTGACTTATCTAATCTTTCTCTGTAATTGTGTTCTCATCATCAATGATGTTTGTGGAGTGAACTAATAAAATGGTGCGTGAATACGTGGATGCGTGCTTGCTTGCTTGTTGATGGCAAAATTTTCGTTTTGCCCTTTATATTCTTGTACCCACGTTGTTGTTTACTGCCTCTGTTCCAGATATAGTCAGAATATAGCTATATTTTTGGGCTGGAGGTAGTACTTAAATTTGAAGCTGAAATAGAGATTGCTTCTATGTACAGGTTGCTTGCATTAGCAGAGATGGTGTAAATCCCTTTTAATTGATTTAGTAAAACCCAAGGACCGTAGCTTGATAAATTGTAGAGCGCTACTAGCTAACGGACGTCCGGTATCCCTGGGTACCAGATTTTTGGTACCCATGGGTACTAGACTGAAACCCATGGGTACCAGTACCAGATCTGGTACCCCTTCTCCTATCTCTCCGGCCGTCATCGACCGCCGCCAGTGACCTGTCGCAGTCGAATCGCTGCCCGTCGAGCCGCCGCAGTCGAGCCGTCGTCCCGCCGCCATGGCCAGCCAGATCTGCCCCAAAGCCGTGCCGGTGGATCTGGTTGTCGTTATCACCGTCGCCGTCGAGGAACCCGGGGAGGCGGCGGCGCGGGGTGCAGCACGCGCGGGCGCAGAGTCAAACGGACCTGCCGTTAGTCTTTCTCTAAATTGTATTACCTGGCTACAAATCCCTTGACTTGTGATGAATCGTTCAAAATTTCAAGTTCGTTTGTCAATGTTCGAGTAAATTTCTTCAGCATATATCCTTTTTAAATACAAAGGAGTAATTAGTTTGTGAAATAAATATTGTGGGCCTCACTGCGGTCGCCTGTTGTTATTAAACTGGGCCGTGAGCCCATCTCATCATGTGGCCTATGGCTCTGTAGCCTAAGCACCTCACGCCTAATACTTTTGGCGGGAAACTGGTGACGTGGACCAGCTCATGGGTAGGCACAGGCGCATAGCCTGGTAAACATCCAGAGACTACTATCGCTGAGAAGTGGCCCCTAGGAAAGTAGTTCTAACCACGCGTGATATCTCCGCGCAACCAACAAAATCATCGCCGTGCGCACCGAGTCCACATGCACCGCCACCGGATGGGACAATTGCAAAAGACTTCACAAATCACAAAATCTCTCTCTCTCTCAGGAACACCACCAGTCCACCAACACCACCAGCACCCGCGCACCGGGTCCACAGTACACCCAGCCCATGGTCGGTCATTCCAAGACGCAACCGACGGATCATCGCAGCGTGCACCGAGTCCACATGCACCGGGCGTGACCATTGCAAAACCCTCTTCTGGCTCTCAGCTTTTCATCCCCTATTCCCCTTCCCCTTCCTCTTCCTCTACCACCACCACCACCACTGGTCCACAAGACGACAGACGCCGCGCCGCCACGATGGATTTCCAGCGCTTCCTCCTTGGTCTCTCCGGCGAGGTCTCCGGCCGCCTCCGCCGCTCCCGCTCGAGCTCGACGGCCGCCTCGCGTCCTGCGTGGGCCGCGTTGGACTGCAAGCCGCAAGACCAGCAAGGGACGCCGTAGCCACGCGCGACCATCCGCCTCGCCAATCCCCCTCTCGCCTCCGAACTCTTCATCCCCACCGACACCCTCATTCCGCGCGACGGCCCCAGCGTTGACGCCAACCCGTTCTTCGCCACCGCCGACGTGGTGACCAGCAACGGCTTGCTCCTCCTCCACGCCGTCGTTGTGCCCGTAGAAGCGAGGGGCGCCTACTTCCCAGTCAGTGCTCCGGTTTTCGGGGTCCCAATCCCACCCTGGGCTCAGATCCCCGGGCACCCCGGCGTCGATTCCGAGAAGATCGTGAACGTCGCCCGCGTCGTCTGCAACCCTCTCAGCGGCGAGCTGCTCCGCCTCCTCGACATCGGCAACACGCGCCCCGGCCAGGGGTACGCCGGCCTGCTCACGCAAGCCGCCGACCGCGGGGACGGGCCGCCCGATCGATTCGCGGTGGCCGAGGTCAGCTGCGACGACTTCGTCATGCATCGATTCCTCTCGGAGACGGGGAGGTGGGACGCCGTGGCGGGTTTCCTGTCCCCGCTGCCGGCTGCGCGCGCGATCTACATCGACCAGCCGGTGGTGGCCTTCGGCGGCCGGATGTGGTGGGTCGACCTGGGCTGGGGCGCCGTCTCCGTCGACCCGTTCGCCGACGAGCCGGATTTCCGCTTCATCAAGCTGCCGCGCGGCAGAGTGCTGCCTGCATCCAAAAAGACAATCACGGAGAGGCGAGAGCGGAAGACGGTGCTGAGCTGGCACCGGCACATCGGGGTCAGCGAGGGGAGGCTGCGGTATGTCGAGGTGTCCGTGCCGGAGCCCTTCGTGCTCTACTCCTTCGTGCTCGACGACAAGGGCATCGGCTGGACGGAGGAGTACAGTACGGGGCTCAAGTCGGAGGGGCGGGCCTTCCCTGAGATGCCGAGGATCCTTTGCATCGATCCGCTTAAGGCCAGTGTTGTGTACGTCATGGTCGGCAGGGTCGTTTTCTGACTTATCTAAGCTTTTTTTTTTCTCTGTTTTGTGTTCTCATCGTTAATTTTATCTAATAGCATATGGTCGTCGGGTCATCTAACAGATTGGTGCGTGTATGCGTGATTGCTCTCTGATAGGAAAAAATAGGACTCTGTGTATGCGTGATTGCTCTCCGATGGGAGAAAAATAGAACTCTCTGTTTTTCTGTTTTGCCGCACCCTCGAGTGCTGTCCCCTGGCAAAATCCCTACATCTACAGCGTACCGTAGAGTTTCTGAAAAACTTGGCGGCTGTTTCGGGGAGGTGGCATTCTCCCGGGAGCAGTTAGCCAGCCCCTGTTTTACTTCTCTTTAGCATCCTTTGATGCTGTAACCAAATGCTGTAGTGATGCGTTTAACGGGAGGGGAGCCCTGGCTCCATCTCTTGATTTTTTTTTAAAAAAAATAAAATAAATTTGAAGTGTGAATGCTGAGATTTGCTTCTTTGTCCAGGTTTGAATCAGTGAAACTGGCGCAAATTCATTCGATACTCACACAGATCGTAGGCCATGAACAAGCGATGAGCTGGACTTGTGGTCTCAACCTCTACGTCGAAGAGAACAGGAGCCTCCGTGCGCTCTGGGTGGGAGACCAGCGATACCGGTGCGCGAGGCCACATGTTGCCCGAGACCGGAGCTCTGTGACATGGAAAGGCTAGGCTATAAGGGAAAAAAACTTATCTTATGCATTTGCTACGTTACTATTAGTCAATTTTTCTTATGGGACCCCTCTTAAGGTGAAGCATGAGCTATAAACAAAATGACATATGACATATGTATGTGGAGCCCATCTTATTGCTACATGGTCAATTGAGTATGCCTGGCAAAAAAATTTCTGTACTTGTCCCATAATATTTGTATGATTTGTAAATAATGTCATATGAAGTCGGTTGAAATCCGATTATATGAAAAATTATAGAGATCAACGAGATCTACTCCATTTGATCGACAACTTGTCCATTTATGGTCGTTTAGGTGTCCAAATATTCGTTACAAAATTTCAGATTTATTTTTACAAAATCTTAAATATACATTTCAAACGACCTACTATGGGGATATGATTTACATCAAAGTTGTATAACTCGACTAGATATGTAACTTTATCATTGATCACTCTATAATTTAAAAATATTCAAGAGTATCAAATAAGTATTACTCCATCTGTTTCGTAATGTAAGGGTTTTGACTTTTTCGCTCGCAACGTTTGACCATTTATCTTATTAAAAAAATTATGAAAACACCATTTATCTTCTTAACTTACCTTATTATCAAAGTACTTTAAGCACAACTTATGGAAATGTAGTTCTACCGTAGATCATATGGAGTTTTGGAGAAACTAAAAAAGGCATCTAACACCCACATACTTTCTTCACCGACGAGTGGGTTCATGGAAACAGACGATGATTCTCTAACATAAAATTAGAGAAACTGCAACACTTCCATGTGTCCACATATAAGTGAAAGAGTCCCCTTCAACTTTAACTTTTAAGGTAGACAAATATGTTTCGAAACGGAAAATTTAATTAACTTTTAACCCCGTCGAGCGTCGACCACCCCATGGTCTTCCACTGACACGTGGGCTCGAGGGGTGAGACACCTTCCATGGTTATTCCACCACGCAGCCAACGGTTCATCGCTGCGCGCACCGAGTCCACATGCACCACACACACTCTCTCTCCTCGCAATCCTCCGCAGTCCGCACCGTGACCTTTCTCCCCATCCCCACCGTAATGCCCAGTTCCCCACCCGGCCGCGCCGGCGCCGCCACGATGCAGCTCCGTCGCCTGCTTCGTCTCGCCACCAAGGTCTCCGGCTGCCTCCGCCGCTCCCACTCGACGGCCGCCTCACACCCTGCGTGGGCCACGGTGGACATCAAGCAGCAAGCCCCGCAAGGTGCGGCGGCGGCGGAGCCTCGCGCGACCTTCCGCCTCGCCGATCCCCCGCTCGCCTCCCAGCTCTTCATCCCCGTCGACGTCGTCTGTCCTCATGCCAAGCGAGGAGATTTCTTCGCCACCACCGACGTGTCGACCAGCAACGGCTTCATCCTTCTCCACTCCATTCTAGTGCCCGCCGCCCAATCGACGAATCCCCCCAGCCACCCAGACCCAGCCATGCCTCAGCTTCCCGGGCTTCTAGTCAGGGTTCAGTTCCCCGGGTTCCCTGGCGCCGGGCGCGAGAAGAATCTAGACGTCACCCGCGTCATCTGCAATCCTCTCAGCGGCGAGCTGCTCCGCCTCCCCGGCATCGGCTACACGCGCCCAGGTCTTGGGTACACCGGCCTGCTCACTCAAGCCGCTGACCGCGGGGACGGGCCTCCCGATCGATTCGCGCTGGCCGAGGTCAGTTGCGACGATTTCGTCATGCATCGATTCCTCTCGGAGACGGGGAGTTGGGACACGATGGCGAGGTTTCTGCCCCCACTGCCGACTGCGCGCCCGATCTTCATAGACCAGCCGGTGTTGGCCTTCGGTGGGCGGATGTGGTGGATCGACCTGGGCTGGGGCGCCGTCTCCGTTGACCCGTTCGCCGACGAGCCGGATTCCCGCTTCGTCGAGCTGCCGAGGGGAAGGGTGCTGCCTGCGACCAACGAGATAATCATGCTGAGGCGAGAACGGGAGATGTTGCTGGGCTGGGAGTGACGCATCGGGGTCAGCGAGGGGAGGCTGCGGTATGTTGAGGTGACCGGGCCGGAGCCGTTCGTGCTCAATTCGTTCGTGTTGGACGACGAGGGCATCCGCTGGACGCTTCAGTACAGTACGGAGCTCAAGTCGGAGGGGCGGCCCTTCCCGGAGATGCCGAGGATCAGTTGCATCGATCCGCTCAACGGCAGTGTTGTGTACACCATGGTCGGCGGCAACCTCCTCTTCGGCGTGGACATGGCGAAGGGGATGATAACTGGGCGTTATGTGCTAGACAAGCTCACCATGCTGACACCCTGCGTGCTCCCGCCGTGGCTTGAATCATGCCGAATCCCTTCTACAGGTGTTTGATCAACTAAGCCTTGTTCCTTCTCTCTATTATTTATTCGATGACTCTTGATTATAGAATGTTGGTGCGTTCACATTTTTCACTGCATTAATTTTGTTAAATATGGACGGCATAACGAGTTCTGTTTGCGCCTAACGTATGTGTTCAAGCAACGTATTTGGGCTTTGGCAGGCTTTAGTTAGTGCCTCTAAGCCTCCTGTTGTAATTTGCTACATAGTATGCTCATTTTCCACCCTGGCTAAAATTCTTGTTAGAGCTATCCTTTGTGAATTTCAAAATGTACAATGTTCTGCATTTTTAGATAATGGAATTATCAGGCCTTTACACCCACCCAGTTTGGATGCACACAGAGAGCAATCTTCTGCATTTGGAATGCAATAAAAAGGACGTTTGGTGTTTTCTAAATTAACTGATGAAGTTAATGGAATTATCTTTGTGAATCCGAAATTTGCATCTAGTTTTTCTTTCTCAACTAGTCTAATGCATTACTGTTGAAATGTTCCATTGAAGTGGTTCTGTGTAGCTGCTCTCAAAGTGGTGCCACTGCTAGGTTAAACAGAGTCAATCCTCCCTGATGGGCCTTACACTCACTTATAGCAGTGATAATCTATGCCTCTATACTCCTTCAAAAGTCTCTTATGGTGGTGGTCGACGGCCGTGAGTCTGCCTCATTGACTGTCATGTACTCATGTGGGTCCATGAGTCCATGGAGTCGGTACCCTTCATGTGAATGTTACTTGCGCGCGCAGTTTCTTGGTCTCTGCTTCCCCTTGTATATTGCTAGAACTTGGTATTTCCCAGAATTTCACTCTCGCATCTTGCTGTCATTGGAGATGAATGTCTGTTATGTGACACTTATTTTAATCATGTTTGTTGCTTATGTCTTTTGTATTTATTAGATACATACATTTTTATTGGCACTATCATATCTGTGCTACTATTGTTTAAATTCTTGTATACATGATTGCAGGAACCCTTTTGAGCAAGGAAAGCGATGTTGAAAGGAAGACTTTGGCAGACACACTGGTTTGTGTAGATAGTGGCTGTTAAAAATGAAGCGTACCGGCTAATTCATGTTTTGGTATTTTCTTTTCTGACTCATGTGTTTGTGTACCTTGCTTTATCCATTATTAGTCATATTATACCGCTCCTTCTGGATCTTTCATGCATTAGCTTTAGACGATGCAATGGTCTACTTATATGGAACAACTCGCTCATCTGTTAGTTATTACATCCTTAGTCCAATATTACCGTGTGATGAGTCTCTCATGGTTGCTTTATTCCTACAATGTTATTGATGTTCTTGATCTTGTATTGTTTGTCAGAACTCTGAACTCAAATGATACTAGTTACATTTGTCTGCCTCCTTATGATGTTGTTACCATTTCTAAAGCTTATACTCAAATTGTGGCGGAGTACTTGTTCAGCTCATACATCTATATCGCCAAATGTTATTGATGCTGAGAATCGCTGCTTTGGTAAAGGGGATTGTAAGATCAAAGTTTTGATTAATATTTTGTGATGAACAAATTGACTTTATAAATAATAAATTAAATGAAATTGGTTTGGAATGTTTGAGGTTGTTGGTGTGAGTGCGTGTGACTGATGTGGGTTAGGTTGCGAATCTGTGCCCAGAAACGGTTGTTTGTCTATTGTGTGTAGGTGACTTGAGGTCAAGGTTTAGTCAATGGCAAGGACTGTGACTAAGTTCAGGGAGGAACTGAGGTCTGGAGCAGTCAGGAGGTCATGTGACAAGATAGACTAGAGTCAGATGTGTTGAGGTTAATTTCGGTCAACGGTGGGATCGGGAGTAGACTCAGGTGGAGTCTATGTCCGGAGCGATCAAGGATGCCGGGTGACGAAGTTGACGAAAGATGACACACAGTGGAGGGACACTGTGTGGGTGTTGTTTGTGACAGGTCTCGCAAAGTTGCGCGTGCGAGCGTCGAAGGAATTCGGTGAAATGTTGAAGAGAATTGGAGAGAAGGTAGGTACTGTATCATGCAGATACACATGCATGTTGTATGCGTGTGTGCTAGTTGACTTGGTCAACGTGGATGTATATGTGCGTGTTGTGCACGATCATGCACGTGGGTTTGCTTGTCTCCTTGCATGGCACGGCAGTGAGCAGGCAGGAGATCGACACGGAGGAGGAGACCGAGTCGGTCTCTAGCGATGACAGCGCGCGGCTGCGGTTTTGGATAAAAAGGAAGGAATATTTCTTTTTAGGAATTTTAATAGAGTCCTAATAGGATTTGAGTCCTAATAGGAATAGGAGATATTTGGTATAAATATCGAGGGAGGCTTGACCGTGAGGGTAAGCCACAATTGAGAGATTTGAATGCTCTTTGTTTTAGGGTTTTTAGGGGTGTTTTGGCTGCACCTTGTGACAATATATTTTAGCAATAAATATCATATTCAATTATCAAGGCGTTTCCGATCACAAAAGTTGCTTAAATTGATTTTGTTCGTTTTGCTGAAATTCTGAGATAGGTAGATTGCGAGTGTTATAACTTTTTAACCGTACATTATTTTGTAAATCCGTTCGATGGAGTTTTTCCTTATATCTTGTAGTTTATTGTGACAAAATTTGGGATAAATCCAACGGTTTGTTTTTTCGTAATCTTGTTTTTACTGATACTCTGTTAATCTGGTTTTTGGATTCGAAAATTAAACTTCCGCTGTCAATACCTACTATTCACCCCCTCTAGTAGGTTTACTTATGTATTCGATCCTACAAGTGGTATCAGAGCCACATTTGCTCTTTTTGATCTTTACCGATCTAGAGTTTTAGTCATGTCTAAAAATTTTTCGACCAAACCACATGTCTTGGATGGAGTTGATTTTCCCTCTAGTGTTCTTACTACTTTGAATGCAATGCCATGTCCGATGATCAACTCGAGAAACTCGCCGAGGAGGACTTGGTTTTGTTGACTAACAAGTTTTCTCGAGCTTTGTATAATGTCAAAAACAGAAAAAGAGGAAGTTGGCTTTGTTGTTTGGAGCGTGGAGAGTTTAATCACATCCGAGCTCAATGTCCCGAGTTTAACAAGTGCATCGAGGATGATGACAAGAGTATAAGGAAAGAACATGTCAACAGATTAGCTCTCATGGCTCGTGGGGAATCAAGTGCCGATGAATATGACTCCGGCAGCGATACTGATGAGGTATATTCTACGTTTTGCCCTTCACGTGATTCTCATGAAAAAATGGTTGTTAATCTTGGTTGCAGGCTTCAAAAATATGAAGAGAAGACTAAGAAACATGATTTTATTGTTGAATCTCTTAATGCTGAAATTGCTAGATTAAAATCTCTTACTTATTATGATATTGAATGCAAATCTTGTGATGATTTATTTGCTGAAATTAATACTGTAAGAGAGATTAATTGGAATAATAGCAAAAAACTTGAAGTTGAGAGTAAGAAAAATAGAAAACTTGAATTTTGTCTTGCTCTTAGTTTTGCCATGAACACTAGATTGGTTAATGAATTATTTTTGACTAAAAGAGATTTGAATGAATGTCGAGTTGCTTTGTTTGCTAGCTCTATGTTTAATGTGATTAGTTCTAGAAAGTTAAAACAATCTAGCGTCAAACCTTGTTTAACATGTTTTGCTAATGAGATGAAATTGAAAGATGCTTTAGGTCGTGTTAAGCATATGGAAGAAATTGTTAAACAAGATAAATTGCATCCTTGTTCAACTTGTGCTAAAAAAAAGATCTTGAATAATTGTGCTAAGTTGTCAAGTGAAGTTTCTTATTTGAAAAGTTCTTTGCAAAGATTTTTTTATGGGAAAAAGAAACTTAACATGATTTTAGATCAATCTAAAGTGAGTACTTTTAATAAGGGTTTAGGTTTTGATGCTAGACAACATTTTATTAATCACCCACCTGCTGTTTTGAGTATGACTGATAAGGGTGAAATTTTGATTGAATCTGAACCTGAGAAAACTGTGTTTAAATCTGCTTGAATTATGGGATTACTTGTTACTTCTACTTCCAATTCAAAACTTGTGATTGCCAATAATGTGTCAAAACCTGTATCTGCTAAGACTGTGAATGCTAAAGCTAAGTCTGCAAAATCAACTATTGTTTCTAATGCTTCATCATCTTGCCGTGAAAAATATTCTTGTACTTTTTGTGGTCATTTAGTTGGTTTCTGTTTTAGACTTGTCCGTAAACAGAAAAAGAAAAGGGAAACTGCTTTTGCAAAAAAGAAGTGGCAAAATACGGGTTTTCGACACTCGGTTAGACCGATGTTTGTGCAACGGTCAAACCAGTCACGGGTGAATTTTTCTAAAAATGATAAAAATGGTTTCACTCGTGGTTTTGTGCCTATTGGATCTTCAGGTCGTGTGTCTCAGTGTTGGATTCCAAAATTTCTTATTTCTAACCCCAACACGAAGGTCGCGACGTGTTCTTGTGCATAGGTATTTTTGGCGGCATATTCTCCATGTGCATGAATCGTGGAGACGGTTATTGCTTTTGAGGTATGATCACTTTACTTTTGAATAGATATATTATCTACTTTCATTTATTAGCTTTTTGTGCTAGTTATGGGGGTAGTAGTGTTTCATCTTGTTTCTACAAGTGGTATTGTGATCATTATCTCTGGCAATTGATTTTTTCCTATAATCTTTGATTTGTTTTTTTTTCTTCGGAGGAATTGAAGGTTGATTTGAGGGGGAGTTTTGTGCTTTTCGATGCATTCATGTTTATTTTCATGTATAGTCATAAATATGAAAATATAAAAAAATAAAAAAAAGAAGAGCTTTGATTTATATACCTCTAGTATATTCATGTGTTTGTTAGCAATATTTGTGAGGTATATTTGTCACTAGTTTAGCTTGTGTTGCATTCTAGTATTTATATGAACCTTTGCTATTGCTTTTAAGAGAGATGATGCATGATATTTAAATTCTTTTACTTGAATTAAGAAAATATACAATATTGAAGCTAGTACTAGTTTGGATGATATATGCTTTCATATATTCAATGCAAGTTTTTTCATTCCTCAAATGCTCTTTAAATGCCGCAAGTACAAATAATAAAATTGTATGTCTTTAATGAATATGTAACCTTTGGCAACAGTCTTGACGACAAAGGCATATTCGCGGTGAGGAAAATAATGAGTGCCGAATGCTTGACAACAGTCTTGACGACAAGCACATACTCGAGATAATTGAGAGATTTATTTTTGTGCAATCAATGATAAATATGAGCATGACAAAAAGCTCATAAATAATTTGGAGCAAAGCTCAATGATAAATTCTCAATTTTTAATAGAGCAAATAAATTTGGGAAAGAGTGTTTACACCTTCTTGTCTATGTGATTGTGTATTTTATTTAACCTAGTTACTAGTGGAAGTGTTGCATTTTAAATCGTTGAATACATAAAACTTTAGTGCTGACTTGAACTTTAATCGCCAAATGTTATTGATGCTGAGAATCGCTGCTTTGGTAAAGGGGATCACTCTTAAAAGACTAGCAGAATGAACTTTCTCAAACTAAAAAAGTTTCTCAGAATCTTCATCATGTTGAGTTTGTGTTTCACTATACTGAAAATTCTATAACCAGTCGATCAAGAGTAAACTGAAGTATGTTGCTTGCTATTACTTTACTAGTTACTACTATATGATCAGGTTGTAATTTTTGGTGCAGTCAACACTTAAGTCATGCAATGCCGCACCCTTGACTGATAGCTTAGGAACAAAACCAAAAGGATGTTCTTGTTTCAGTGAACTTTTTGGCTGTACTGAATCCACCAAAATTGACAATTGCTCATTCACTACTTCTGTTCGCTTATTTGTTTGTGAGATAGGGAGACTGATGTTTACTCATTGCTTGCAGGTTCCTTGAAATTGACCGGTAAAGATATTCCAGACATTTCCTTTGATGGTAGCAGTTTCTTTAAGTACCTTAACTCTCATTTTGGGGGATGTTGGGAGAAGTTTGGGTTTTAAGCATTTGGACTTTACTGTTGCAACTAGTTCGATTTTTAAGCACTATTGTGAGAAATTCGAGTTTGTTGGGCTTTTTTTTTATGAACTCTGTGTCCCTCACTTTAATAGACCCCCCCTCCCCTTCCCCCCAAAGATATGTGCCTGCTGCTGATTGCTTCGAGTTAACAACGGATTGTTTATCAGTCTGACAGTCTCGCAGCAAATGCATATTCACTAAAATATTTTGTTGTTTTGCTTAAATTTCAAGTGCAAATTGGATATATTTGCTTCTTTGTCCAGGTTTGAATTTGCGAAGCTGGCGCACATTCATTTCAGTAGAATCACATGGACCCTAGGTCCACAACTTGGTTAATTGATTGAGTGCTTCAGGAGTCAGGACTCATCTGGACATACCGGTTCTTCCAGTTTTTTTTTTTTTAAAAAAACTGTCCAATTGTTTGGTGTATTATTTTTATGTTCCTTCTTTCAAAAGAAAAAATCTGTTCGAAAGAGAATTGTTTGGTGTATGTTCCCATAGGCTGGCCTTTATGAAAATTAATATTGATGGTCTGACTGCATTTATTGGAAATGCCTGAAGTTGTTCAGTTGGGGCGTGAATTTAGTTGTATGGAAGTCCAAACATTAAGTGTTAATTGGATCCATGCCACTGTAAACTTACCGAACTAGATCATTAAAATTTGCGAAATTGATTGGATGCCACCACACTTCTCTAAAAATCTATCATGTTTTCTATGCATCATAGGTGTTTACCGTCTTCTTCCCCCTTTTCCACCGCCACACAGATTGTTGTCGCCGCCGGGGTGCACAAGGACAAGACGTCCAATAAATCGGTGGCGGAATTCGTAGGAGGCGATGTTAGAGGATGTGTAGAGATCTGCTAGCCTGTCTTGCCGCCAACAAAAGTGAGGAGATGGAGGCAAAAGCGAAGGAGTCACCGCAGTCGGTATTTGTGGCCTTCCCTTCCGTAGAGGATAAGCTGCTCGTTGCCTTCCTCGAGTCGGCGTGAACCAGCAAGGCTGGCGCTATGTTAAAGACCCTTACTACTCCATCTCACAGCCTCACGTCTTTGGTGAGTGACAACGCGCGGGGTCCGGCTGGTGCAGCGGGGGGAACGGAGGTGGTGGATGGCGCTTCCCCAAGCTCCTCGTCGACGACGACCACGTCAGCGATTGTGTGCGCCGGAATGACATCGACAACTAGAACGACACCGCTTACGATGACTCCTCTGACACCACCCCCGAGACGGATCCACACGATACCATTGGCAAACTGGAGAGGGGGGTTTGGCAGAGTTAGAGATTGTGTTTTGGGAGGCAAATCCACACGATACCGAGCTCTCATTCCAGCCGAAGCCGCCTTCCGTTGGAGTGAGGAGGCATCCTCCTTCACCTTGGCCCCGCCATCACCATGGACATGAACTCGTGAAGGAGAGAAAGGTGTGAAGGTAGATGACGGTGGAGAGGAGGAAAAACGATGAAAGAATAAAGAAATAGAATATGGAAAACAATTGGATGAAAAAAATGTTGACAGTGGCATGATTTTTAGAGAAGTGCAGTGGCATCTGGTCAGTTTTGCAAATTTTAATGGCATTTCTTCGGTTCATTAAATTTGTAATGGCACGATCAATTAACCCATCGTTTTCAAAGCCATATTTTCTGTCTTGTGGGCTGTACTCATACAGATGCACCAGAACCGCTGCACCAGGCAGTCCAAACTTTCAAAGCCTACGGACGTTCCAACTTCTAAACACCAAAAGCTTTTTCTACGTGAACTAGCAGTCATGGACTATTTTCAATGACAAGTGGGACCAAATAGGAATCTTTCAACTGAGTCCACACATGAGCAGCATCAATCGCCGTGCCGTGCGCCGAGCATCACTGACAAATCCACAGACAATCGATTGCATTAGCCTCCTCGGCTCCTCTCAAATCTTTCATTTCCCACTTCTTCCATCATCCACTACGGGAAACAGGGTGTCTGCCGTGCGCCTGGAGCGCACGGCAAAGCCCCAAATCCGCACGGCAAAGCCTTTGCCGTGCGGTTTTTTCCTATGCGCACGGCAAAGGCTGCACGGCATA
>CM002483.1:14954224-14976565 GCA_000325765.3 Leersia perrieri
TCGCCGGCCAGCCGTTCGTGTGTGGGGCCTAGGTGGTTTGCCGTGCGTCGCTTGGTCGGCGCACGGCAAAGATTGATTTTGCCGTGCGCTTTATATTTGGTGCACGGCAAACTGCTCTTCTACCGTGCGCCGCGTGTTTGCCGTGCGTTGCACTGTCGGCGCACGGCAAAGGTGGTTTTTGCCGTGTGCCCGATATTTGACGCACGGCAAAATACCGTTTTCCGGTAGTGATCCCCCCACCACCACCGGAAGTGGTACCAACAGTGGTAACAAGCACCACTCCACACCGCCGCGATGCCGCTCCGGCGCCTGCTTGGCCTCCGCCGCTCCCTCTCCACGGCGGCCGCCTCGTGCCCTCCGTGGACCATGATCGGCTCCGTGACGACAAACACCACGGGGCACGAGCAACGCGCGACCCTACGCCTCGCCGAGCCCCCACGCATCTCCGAGATATCCGTCCCGTCCCGCGTCATCTGGCCTCGAACCAGCCCCGGCGACGTGGAGCGACTCCTCCGCGCGGCCCTGGCTGCATCTACGTCACGACCTGCAACGGTTTCCTCCTCGTCAGGTCGATCGGCGGGGTCGTCGCCCGCGTGGTTTGCAGCCCTCTCAAGGGTCAGGTTGTTCGTCTCCCGGACATCGCCGGCGCGAGCAAGGCTTCGCACGGTCTGACGTACAGTCGTACACTGGCTTGCTCACCCAAGCCAACGACAGCGGGGACGGGCCGCCTGATCGTTACGCGGTGGCCGAGCTCGGCGAGGACCGCGTCATGCATCGTTTTCTCTCGGAAACCGGGAGGTGGGACACGGTGGCCGGCTTCTGGTCCTCGCTCCCGGGTGCACGCGGGATGGCGATACAGCACACGGTGGTGGCCTACGGCGGCCGGATGTGGTGGATCGACCTGAGCTGGGGCGTCGTCTCCATCGACCCGTTCGCCGACGAGCCGGATTTCCGCTTCGTCGAGCTGCCCACAGAAAGTGTGCTGCCCACCAACGAGATAATGGATAAGCATGGGCGAGTGTTGATGCTGAGCAAATACCGACGCGTGGGGTTCAGTGAGGGGAGGCTGCGGTACGCCGAGATTTCCTGGGGCGCCGAGCCGTTCTTGATCAACTACTTCGTGCTCGACGACGACGATTCCCGCTGGACGCTTGAACACAGATTGACGTACGAGCCAAGCTGGCTCTGGGAGTTGGGTGGCTACGGCCTCTACCCTCTGGAGACGCCGTGGATCGGTGCCATCGATTCGCTTAACTCCCATGCCCTGTACCTGAGGGTCGGCAACTTCGGCGAGCACGTTTTCGGCTTCGACATGACGAATCACGAATGCATCGTGGATTGCGAGTTATGAGCTGGACAAGCCCGCCGGACTGACACCTTGCGTGCTCCCGCCGTGGCTTGAATCGTGCCAGATCCCTTCTTCAGGTACTGACTTGCATATTTTCGAAATTTATGATGCGATTATCTGCATTTTACTTCTCTTTTTTATTTTTTGTGGGAGCACTTTTCTAATCTTGTTGATGCACTTCACTACGATTTTTCATGTTAATTTTGTAACCTCTATGAATTTTCAAGGAAAGAAACTTTTGCAGGCGTTGGTTAGTCGGTCTGAGTCTCCTGAACATTTTGACAGTAGCTCATTGGTTGCACTGTTTAAAATCTTGTGAAAATTACACTGTGTGAATTTCAAATTTATAATATGATCTACATTTCATTTTCATCTTTATGTAATTCAAAATTTTAGACTTAATACAGCGCAACAATGCCAATAAGGATGTGATTTGCATCCAGTTAATGATGCATGTACATCTATATTTGACTGGCCTCAAATATGAAATACGCACTCTCTATGAACTACGTAATCATCAATGAAACATCAGCATATAAACATTTTGCGAGAGGGACTATTACATCTTCGTTGATTTTCGAACATATTAATAGTTTTATTCAAGATATGGTGAAATTGTTTTATATTCTCACTATAATGTCAAGATATGGATGCACTATATTACTATATATGATGCATTCTTGATAACATGTATCAGTTTCGTTTCTTGCTGTTATAAGGTTGTGTTAATACTGTAACTGTGTTCAAGTTTTTGTGCTTACACTCAAAAGGAAAATCTTCCAGGCAAGGGAAATATGAAAAACGAGACACTGGCTGACATTCTGGTCCATTCAGACAGAGACAAGGAAACATGAAGTTTATCAGGTTACCAACCATTGTATCCGTGCTGATGTTTCTCGCTTGATCCACTACTTGTTGAATCTTATATAGTAGATGTGTTAGAATATTCTGAACAAACATCCTTAAATGTTATACTCCCTCCGGTAATTAATATATGATATTTTTACACTAAATTTAGTGTTAGAGATGTCATATATTAGTGACCGGAGGGAGTATAGAATTTGAGACAAAATGTTGTGAACATGACCTAAAGTGCCAAGGTAGTACTTGATATCGGGATAAGTCATGGTGTTCTTTTTTTAATATGCAACATTGTCACCAACATATGAAGCCAGATATGGTGTCTGCTACGAGTACTTCTTAACATGCTCTAGTTTATTTTGATTAATTGATAATGCAATTTTTATTTCTTAATCTCTGCTGGGAAGCACAGACATTTTGTCTTGTATCTGGAGTGGACCGAAGTCATTGATTGTGCACTTATTAATCTGACTAGACTCTAGAGATGATTATATTTACTTGTGTTCTAAATAAAAGTTATGACAGCTGCCATTTTCCCAAATTGTATATTTTGTTAGTATGGTTATATATGTCTAATGTTTCGCATTTACGTTTCAGGTTTCGTAATCTAAATAGAAGTGCTATGATAAATTAGGATGTCAAGGGTGGTAATTGCTGAACTCTCTGTTGGGGAAAATTTGGGGGATGAAGAAATCTAGTTTGTTGGTCTTTGCTGATAAATTTCGTAAGTCTCGTTTTGGTGAAATTCTCGGATTTATCAGTATTTCGGGACCCCGCCTATCGTATGGTCTTGTTGGCAGTTCCATTAGAATGGTTTGGGTTCAATCAGCATGCAGTGCCTACCAAGAACAGCTTGCATGGTATCTTTACCTGCAAGACTTCTAAGGAAAAGTGGAACTATGCATCAGTTATGTTTGTAGGCCATCTTACTGTGGATGGCTTGACATGCATGCTTTAAGAATTCTTTTCATCCTAGCTTCTTTATGATTACATATAACTTGAATTATAAATGTGATTTTACTTCCCAGCAGTTTGAACTTTACCAGAATTTTAATCTGTTGAACTCACGAAAAATTTTTGTCCATCCGTTTTGAAATATAGGGCATCTTTTTTTTTAAGTCAACATTTAAAAGTTTTGACCTATAGGTAAACTAGTGATATGTATATTTTGTGATATGCATGAGATATCGTTAGATTGTATTTAAAAGTGTTTTTGTTTGATGTTAAATTTATAAATTTTGATGATATTTTTTGAAAAAAATTACGGTCGAAACAAAGTGTTGAGGATGTGTAAAACAATACTAAGGCATTGTATTTCAGGACGGAAAGATACGAGAGATCTAAGTAGTTCGTTCACATGTGGGCTGTGAAGTTAGTTGGTGACGGCCCATGGTTTGCTTTGCATACTTACTAGGCCCAACTAACCAGTGTAGGACATCCACTGGAAACAAGCAACACCGCAACAGGACAGGACGTTGCGCTCAAACAGGGCTTCTCATTTTGGCTTTCCGCTGGAGAATGAAGACAAAAACTTTCCCCTCCCGTTCAAGCTGCTACGGGGCCCATCCCCTCCATGCTTTGGTAGGAGTACTCCTATAGAACAGGTCCACCACTGTATGGTCGCTGTGTGCACCGAGTCCACACGCACCACGCCTGAGTCCTGACACCAGAAATGCGGCAAAGGCTACCGCTACAGCCACACAAAATCGCACCCCACGCGATGTCTCTCCGCCGCCTCCTCGGCCTCTCCGCGGCCGTCTCCGGCCGCCACCGCCGCCGCTCCCTCTCCACAACCGCGGCGAGCCCACCGTGGGCCATGATCTCCAGCTCGACGTTGCTCGACGAGCCGGGGCTGCGCGGCGCGGCCGTCGTCCTCTCCGATCCCCCGGGCGTCTCCAACCTCCGCGTCCCCGCGCACCTCTTCAACCCCCGCGCTCCCCCCGCCCCCTGTAGCAACCTCACGCAGCACCTCATCGGCACTGTCTTCGCGGTAAGCGGCGACGGTCTCATCCTCGTCGACCTCGCCGACGTCGTTTCCGAGCCTCCCAAGCTCGCCTGGCGAGGTGGAGCTTGGGTGGCCGATCTGGAAAAATTCATGTTCGACATGGAAATCGCGAGCTTCGTCTGCAATCCCCTCACCGGCCAGTTCGTTCAACTCCGCGTCAACGGCGGCCAGACGAAGAGGAAGTGGCCGTCTCGGTACACGGGCCTCATCACCCAATCTGGCGGCGGCCGCGGGCACGGGCCACCCGACAGGTACGCCGTGGCGCAGTTCTGTCCCGACATCTTCAAGCTGGTTCGTTTCTGCTCGGAGAAGGGGAGGTGGGACTCGCTGACCATCCCCGGCCAAGCGCCGTCGCGGCAATTGGTCATAGACCAGGAGGTGGTCTCCTTCGGCAGCCGGCTATGGTGGCCCGACATGTGCTGGGGCGTCTTCTCCATCGACCCGTTCCGCGACGTGCCGGACCTCCGCTTCGTCGAGCTGCCGGAACGCAGCGTCCTGCCGGCCGGTGCGATGAGCGTCGAGCAGCGCTGGACGATTCCGATAAGCAGGTACCGGCGCGTCGGGGTCAGCGAGGGGAGGCTGCGGTACGTCGAGGTGTCGCCGGAGGAGCAGTTCGTGCTCCGCTCGTTCGCGCTCGACGGCGGCGAGGGCAGCGGCAGCTGGACGCTGGAGCGCCAGCTGCCGCTCATGAAGCTCCTTGAGGACGGAGACTACCCGTGGTTGCCATTGTACAGAAGCTGGCCGTCGATCGCGGCCGTTGACCCTCTGAGCGCTAATGTCGTCTACATCACCGTTGGCTGCGACCGTTGCCACGTCGTCGGCGTGGACATGGAGAGAGAGGGAGGTGTTGATCGGGAGTTCTGGGCCTATGCTTGAGAAACCTCTGGTACTACCGTGTATGCTTCCGCCATGGCTTGCATCAAGCCGCATCCCATCTTCAGGTAATCACTTGAACAAATGTCCTACATTCAGGTAATCAAGCCGCAAGTTTATGACAACAAAATAGAGGTAGATGAACAATCTGGCAATTGGCAAGTATATGCATCCAGTTTCCTTCTTTGCATTGACAATCAATTGTTACTTGCGAGTACTGATTGGTAACTAGTATCTGCAGCTAAGATCATTACTGATTATTTTGAGGTCCTTGATTGTTTCTTCTGGTTTTCTTTATTTCTGATGTGAAGTAACGTCGGTAAGGGCATTATTTATAGACTGGTGCTTCTGGCCGCTGACTCAGACAGAGGTGCATTCCTTCGTGCCTGGGTAGGTGTGGTACACGAATGAAGAATCATCACCACGACACGGTAGAGTAGAGTAGCTGAGGTGAACTCCAGGTCTAGGTGGGCTAATCACGTACTAGACTACTAGACCATACACACTACTCCTAGACCATACCCATAGGAGTAGTTCGCGGTGGAACAAGCCCAGGCTCCTCCGCCCGTGACCCCTCACGCAGAAACTCCGCGCACCGAGTCCACATGCACCCACACCTCCCAGTCTCGTCCTCAAAAAGGCAGAAATCTCTCTGGTGTCTTTGCTCCTCCAAAATGCTCTGCCTCCGTGGCCTCTCCGCCGCCGCCTCCGGCCGCCTGCGCCGCGCCCTCTCCACCGCCGCCACCACCTCGCATCCTCCATGGGCTCTGATCCACCGGATCTCGACGGCGCAGGGGTCCACCGGATCTCGACGGCGCAGGGGTCCACCGGAGACGGCGTGTCCCTCTTGCTCGCGCCGCCCCCGCGCGCCTCCCACGTCATCATCCCCGAGTGGGCCATAGCGGTCAACGATCGTCAGTACCGCAGCGGCGACACCGGCAGCATCGTCACCCAAATCGGCCATAGCCGCGGCGTCCTCGCCACGAGCGGCGACGGCCTCCTCCTCGTCTACACCTCCAAGGCCTGCCTCACGCCTAACCCCATCTCCGAGATTGGCCCCGCCAGGGCCGTCTACGAGCACTTCGCCAGCTTCGTCTGCAACCCACTCACTGGCCAGCTGTTCCGGCTGCCGGATTTCGACGGCACGGAGAACACCGTGGACTTCCACTACATCGGCATCCTCACCCAATCCGACGGCGAGGACGGCGCGCCGCCAATGAGGTATGTCGCAGCCCAGCTTAGCAACGTCCACGGCGAGGGGCGATTCCTGCTGCGCCGGTACTTCTCGGAGACAGGGGAGTGGAGCAAGCTGGTCATGCCGTCTCCGCTGCCGCCATGGCGGCCGATGGTGATGAACCACGAGGTGCTTGCCTTTGGTGGCCGGCTGTGGTGGGTGGACGTGAGCTGGGGCGCCGTCTCCGTCGACATGTTCAGCCACCGACCTGAGCTCCACTCCATCATGCTGCCGGCAAGCAGCATTCTTTCTGAGAAGCCGACCTGGACAGAAATGACACAGCTTGTCAAGCACCGGCGAATTGGGGTCAGCGACGGCAAGCTGCGCTATGCCGAGGTATCTAAGGAGGAGCCGTACATTGTCAATTTGTTCACGCTGGATGAGGAGAGTGGCCACTGGACGCTGGAGCACCAGGTGTCTCTGTCCACACTTCAGGCAGAAGGGAGCTTTCCCAAGGGGAAACCTCTCATTGGCGCTATTGATCCATTCAGCGCAGATATTCTGTACCTCACAACTGACAGATTTAGTGTTAGCGTGGACATGCTCTGGAAGAAGATGATTGAGCGTTCTCCGCTATGCACCGACATTTTCCCGAACCAGACCTCACAAGGTGTCTTTCTTCCATGTGTGCTCCCTTCGTGGCTCGATTCTTTCCCAATCCCAACCGCATAACTCGTCAATGGGTAGTATATGTTTTTGAGTCAAATTTGCTGCACTGCACATTTTGTTCAGCATCTCTTGAATTTGTTCATGTGCACGTTATCTTGAAGCTTTTGAACATTTTAGATTTCGACCAAACCTAGGTTAAGCCTTAGTTTTAAAAAAGTTTCTTGGACATTTAACACGGTACTAGCCTGTGGAAAAAATGTTTTTCGTTCTGTTAGACGTATGTTTATCAGCACAATTCTATTATTTTATGTCCATATTTCCCTGTTTTGATGAAGTTGATGATATCTTGTGTGTTCGTAATATACTCTTTGTTCTTTGTAAATGTGTGTGAAATTTTACTGGAGTTATGGGCTGGGCTGCACTACTGATAACTGAGACAGAGTATACCGCCTTCTTTGCTTAAGAAATGGAGTACTGCATTCCAATGTATTTATTGGTGAAATATCAGTTGCAATGTATTTATTGGTGAAATATCAGTTGCAAGCTTATTGTTGTTCGCTGATTTTTTAGATACAAGATTTTCAGTTAAGTTCAAATATTTATATTTTCTCGTGTTAAATGGTGATGTATAAAATATGCCGAGACGCATTCTCAAAACTTGTGCCACTTTTACCTTTTGTATTCAGTGCAGAAAAATCGATATATAACTCATTTGTTTTGATGCTGAAACTGTTGCCCATTACCCAAACTTTGTGCTTACATTCAACCTTCCATTTAGCAAGCGAGCATGTTTCTCTTTATTGATTATCTGTTCTGCGCTCCCCACAAAAAAAAAAAAGATTATATGTTCTGCGCTCCCTTATTTTGTTTATACTGGTTTGCACATCCACATTGTTTATTGCCTAATTTTGTTAGAAATGGACACCATAAGGGTTCCTCTTTTTTTTTGTGAGGTGTTTCCTCTTTCTTTGTTAACGCGTGTGAATTGTGAAGGAAAGCATATGGGCCTTGATCACTTGCTCTGAATCACTTATGCGAATTTATTACAGACGATAGTTCATTGGTGTCCCTGAGTTAATCTTATTCATTGCAGTTATCCTGTGTGAATTCAAATTTAAGATATCTACACTTTGTTCCATCTTTGTTTAATTCAGACTCACTGGGAACAATAAGGATTTCGTGACCATTCTGTGGTTCATGTATGCCTTTTTATTTGACTGGATACTCTATATTCAGTGTTAACTATGTAATCATACATGAAACTTCAGCATATAAACTTATTAGTAAACGGATTGTCTCTCTTTGTTGATTTTCTAATACAATATTTTTATTTTCTCATGATAATACCAAAATATGGATGTATTGTGATGTATTCTTAGTTTCTTACAGTTTGTGTTAGTCTTAAGAATTACTCTACTACTTATTACTGTGAGTCTGTTACTGCTGAACTTTGTACTTACATTCAAAGAAAAATCTTACAGACAAGGGCAACTGGAAAAATGAGACGTTGGCTGACATTCTGGTGCGGTCCGACAAGAAAAGATGAAGCCTATCAGGTTACCATATCTTTGCTGCCAATTCTGGTTTGATCCATTACTAGTTGTATGTCATTGATCAGGCGTGTATTAGAGTTTTCTGAACACGCATAGTTAAAACGTGTGGTAAAATTTTGGACTATAAAATAATATTTGTAAGTGCTTAAAGGTCTGGGTGTCTGGCCTTGCCATCAGGAGTTCAGGACTTCAGTTCTACAATATTATCAACAACTGATTAAACCAAAAATTGATGTTTACTTTTTCACAAGTATTTCTCTTAGATAAGGAAGACGAATTACATATGGCATTGAAAAAAAAATTGCATACATATCCCTGGTCTCTCTTAACAAGTATGCATGGACAGAGTATATATGCCGTCCAGGGGAAAATAACTGTCAACTCACATTTTTTTGAAACTACCAAAGGGACACAAGATAAAGGCCATTTAAAGTTGCAGTAACCTCATTTAAAGTTGCCATTCCCTCCAGAACTCACTTGTTCCTTCGGATATTTTAGTAGTCTTTTATTTTTCCCCTTTTTCCTGATTCTGTCAATCTGACTGATACAGGTGATCTGATGACTAAGGATGCTTGGTGGTAATTGCCGAACTCTCTTTTTGGGGGAAAATCCAGGGCTGAAGTTTTGTTCATTTCTTTCTGATGATAGATATACCGAACTTGTTATGGTAAAATTCTGGGAGCGAGTCATTTTGGAATTTTTGTCTGCAGACCAATTCCGGTAGAATGATTGGATCCAATCGGCATGTAATGGCTATCGTAAAACAACTTGCATGCAATGATTATCTTTTAAGACTCTTGTTGAAAAGTCAACGTATCCATCCACATCCAATTCTGTAACTTGTGAGATCTTACTATTGAGAGCTGCACAGCTTGTGTGCAAAAGATTGTCCTAATGTTTTTTTTTCAGTCACGTTAAATTGAATTGTTTCATGCAAAGTTCTTGAACTCAAAACGAGATTACACTTTCCAACAATATAAATTTCCCGAGAATTTTAATTGACGGAGTTGGTGAGAAATCCTGATGATCCTGACAAGTTGTTTACCTGGGCCGTGAAGTGTGATAGCCCATGGGCCATGGTCACTCGCTTTTTGTTCGGTATGCCGAACCAACCTAGGTCTACACGTTTTCGGCGGGAAACTGGTGACATCGGACCTTCTGAACAACCAATGGGCAACGGGCAACAGGATGGGGCATTCAAACCTTCACTACAGTCTACACTCTAGTACTCTACACGCAACACTACAGTCTACACACACCTGTTCTGCAGGAAGTGACGTCCTCTGAAGCTCGGCGACTCTATCCGTAGGCTATTCCCAGTGGACCTTACTCACTGATAGATGGGTCCTTCACAAGATTTGCGCATGGGACGAGGTGGAACACGCCCACGCTTCTCTGCCCCTGAAAACCCACTACGCAGACGCTCCGTGAACCGAGATCACATGCACCACAACCTCGCCTGTCAAACCAAACGTCCTAGCCATCAAAAAAGCACAAACCCCTCTCGATCTCGGTCTCGTGCGATCTCTGCCTCTGTACTTTCTTTGCTTTGCTTTACTAGTGCCTCCTCCTCCTCCCCAAAATGCTCTGGTTCCGTGGCCTCTCTGCCGCCGCCTCCGGCCGGCTCCGCCGCTCCATCTCCACCGCCTCCGCCTCGCGTCCTCCGTGGGCTCTGATCCACCGGATCTCGTCGAGGGAGGGGGCCGGCGTGTCCTTCTCTCTTGCCCCGCCCCCGCACGCCTCTCACATCACCTTCCCCGCGAGGGTCGACGACGACATCCGTTCGAAGCCCATCGGTGACGGCTGCATCTCCCTCCATGGCTACGGCATCCTCGCCACGAGCGGCGACGGCCTCCTCCTCCTCAACACCTTCAACTCCTGCGTCTGGGTTGACCCCATCTGCCAGGACCTCCCGTTCGAGATGTTCCACAAGATTGCCCCCCTCAAGATGGTCGACCAGAACTTCGCCAAGTTCGTCTGCAACCCCCTCACGGGACAGCTACTCCGGCTGCCGGACTTCGACGGCACGGAGAAGAGAATCGACGACCACAACCTCGGCATCCTCACCCAATGCGACGGCGAGGGCGGCGTCCCGAAGAGATACGCCGCGCTCAGCTCAGCAGCAAAGAGCGATTTGTGTTGCGCCGGTACTTGTCGGAGACAGGAAATTGGAGCAAGTTCGTCATGCCGTCTCCACTGCCGCATGAGCGGACGATGGAATTGAACCACGAGGTGCTGGCCTTTGGTGGCCGGCTGTGGTGGGTGGACGTGAGCTGGGGCGCCGTCTCCGTCGATCCGTTCAGCGACCAACCTGAGCTCCGCTTCATCAAGCTGCCGGCAGGTAGCATCCTTTCTGATCAACAAACCTGGCCAGAAATGAGACAGCTTATCAAGCACCGGCGAATTGGGGTCAGCGACGGCAGGTTGTGCTACGCTGAGGTCTCTAAGGAGGAGCCTTTTGTTGTCAAGTCGTTCACGCTGGACGACGAGAGTGGATGCTGGACGCTGGAGCACCAGATGTCGCTCTCTAAAATTTGGGCCGGCATGAGATTTCCTAAGGAGCCTTTGATTGGCGCTATTGATCCATTGAACGCAGATGTCCTGCACCTCACAGTTGACAGATTTAGTGTTAGCGTAGACATGCGCTTGAAGAAGGTGATTGAGTGTTGTCCGCTACACAGAAACGTTCTCAAAAGCTCGAGCTCGTCAAGTATGTTACTTCCATGTGTTCTGTCCTCGTGGCTCGACTCTTTCTCAATCCCTAATGCAGGTAACTTAATGGTTCGTGAAAGTCGTTTTGACTCATATGTGCTGCATTGTGTATATTGTTGAGCAACTCTTGAATTTGTGTATGTGTTCATTCGAAGGTTCTCTGGATTTGTTATGCCTTAGTTACCACAAAAAAAAAATGAAAAGATGTGTTTAGTTCCAAGTTTTTTTTTTCAAACTTTCAACTTTTCTATCACATCAACCTATCATACACACAACCTTTCAATCACATCATTCCAATTTTACAACCAAACTTCCAAAAACAACCAATCTAAACAAGACCTAGTTTAGCGTGTAGTAAAAAAATCTTTTTCGTGCTGTCATTCGTGGGTTTCTTAGAATAATCCTGTTATTGACTGCATTCTGTGTCTCAGTCCTGATGAATTGGTTGGTATTTTTTGTCTTCATAATTACTCTCTCTCTCTCTCTCTCTCTTTTTGCAAATGTGTGTTAAATTTGACTGGTGCCATCTTGGTTCTGGGCTATGTAAGAGAGTACGCTCCAATCTATCAGTGGCTTCATTTGGGAATTACTACCAACAATAGCGTTCCAAACTTGCAGTCTAAAATTTGCTCTCTGCTGTTTGTTATATTTAGTTTTACTTGTCTTCCAAATTTTGTTTACATATCTATGTAGAGTCAAGATCAAAAGGTTGGGGTATTTGACAAAGTATTTATAGTTAGCAATGTAATGGTTGGCGAAAATATCATTTATAAGTTTGTTGCTCTTTGTGTTAATGGCAACATATAGATGTCTTCTAAAAAATCTACCAGATTCATTGCCTGAACTACTGTATACATAGCAGACAAATCGACATGTTATAATTCATTTTTGTTGATATTACCAACTGTAGGCCATTGCTAAATATTTGGTTCTTACACTCAATGATTAACCTTCCAGGCAAGAACAATGTGAAAAATGAGACGTTGGCTGACATTATGGTCCGTTCAGACAGAGTTAAGTAGATTTGAAGTTTTCCAGGTTAAGTACTACTCCATCTTTCCCAGCAGTCCTAGTTTGCTCCATTGTTAGCTGTATAGTAAAGTATATTACTATTTCTTCACCTAGCGAGCATGGTCAAGTAAGTGCATGAAAACTGAACACTTCACGTGTCTTTCCTTGGTCCCAAAACATTATGTTCTAACTATCCTAAATATTATTGGCCAGAATTGCAGATGATATATAAGCTTGTCTAGTGTAATGCATAAAATCGCCATTACCGAAACAAGTATTATCCTCATAAAAACGTCATATGGTTATTCAGGTGTGTCCACCATTTCCCTTTTTCAGGTTTTTAAGATTAAGAGACAGGTATTTGCGTTGAGCTGTCATTTTGGGGAAGATTTGCAAACAAGGGCTTGATGATAAACTCATATTTTGTGGAAAATTCCGACAGTTTCTTCAGATTTAGGGGGGCTTTGCCTGAAGACCTGTTACCCGATACTGTAGAATGTCAATTCAATCAGCGTGTGGTAACCGTCACAGGACAGCATGTATATTTAATTGTAAGTCAGTAACAGTCTTTATAAGGATGGTCTAGCTTGTGACAAATCTTATTAGGGGCTCATTATTCGTCATGTTTAGTACTAAGATAACTGTGGCCTTATTTATTGGAGGGTAAACTCTTTGAGCGAGGGTCTATAGAGTATGAGACCCCCTTATAGTTTGGTATGGGGTATTTGAAAGCGAGAAAGAGAGGTGTTGTTGACTAGCTGCTACTACTACAGTAGTACTCTGATTACTGAACGTTAAAAAGGATGGATTATCTGCAACGGAGATTGACATCAATTTTCAGCTCACATTTATCACTGTCAATTTTATTGCTCATGAGTGTAAATTTAGCGAGAATTTTAATTGATGGAGTTGGTGAGAAACTTTGGTGTTCGTGACAAGTTGTTTACCTGGGCTGTGAAGCGATTTTGTGAGATGGCCCATGATCATCCACTTGGGCCGTGAAGCGAGTTTGTGAGATAGCCCATGGTCGCCCACTCGCTTTTTACTCCTAGGCGGAGCAAGCCTAGCCTGCCTAGGGCTAAACGTTTTTGGCGGGAAACTAGTGACGTTAGACCTTCTGAACAACCAATGAGCAACCGGGCAACAGGGTGGGGCATTCAAACACCACAGTACACGCAACACAACACACACAGCTGTTCCACACGAAATGACGTCCTCTGAAGCTCCGCTATTTCGCCAATAGGCTAATTCCAGTGGACCTTACTCACTGATATCTGGGCTCTCACAAGATTTTCACATCGCTTCTCTGCCCCTGAAACCACTACCCAGACACTCGGTGCACGGTGCACCGAGACCACATGCACCACAACTTCGGCTAGAACTGTACTACTACTCCAGTAGCCATCAGGCCCCTCTCGGTCCGAGTCTTTTGCATTTACAGTTTGACTGCTGCCTCCTCGTCTCTCCTCCAAAATGCTCTGGTTCCGGGGCCTCTCCGCCGCCGCCTCCGGCCGGATCCACCGCGCCCTCTCCACGGCCGCCTACTCGCGTCCTCCGTGGGTTCTGGTCCACCGGATCTTGTCGTTGCAGGAAGCCGGCATAACCTTCTCTATTGCCGCGCCCCCGAGCATCTCCCACCTCACCTTCCCCGCGAGGATCGTAGGGCTCGACGGCGGCTGCTCGAAGCCCACCGGTGACAACTTCATCAACCACCATGGCTGCGGAATCCTCGCCACGAGCGGCGCCGGCGGCCTCCTCCTCGTCAACGCCTTCAACACCTGCGTCAAGGTTGATCCCCTCTGGAGGCGGGAGAGGCAGGAGCTCCCGATTGAGGAACTCTACAAGATTGTCTCACAAGATTGCCCCTTTCGAGGTGGTCGCCCAGTACTTCGCCAACTTCGTCTTCAACCCCGTCACCGGAGAGGGGCACCAGCTGCCGGACTTCGACGGCACGGAGAAGACCCTCGACGACCACCACCTCGGCATCCTCACCCAATGCCACGGCGGCGAGGACGGGGCGCCGCCGAAGAGATACGCCGCGGCTCAGCTCAGCAACGTCCGCAGCACCGATGGGCGATTCGTGTTCCACCGCTACTTGTCGGAGACGGGGGAATTGAACAAATTCATCATGCCGTCTCCGCTGCCGCCTGGGCGGACGATGGAGATGAACCATGAGGTGCTGGCCTTTGGTGGTCGGCTATGGTGGGTGGACGTGAGCTGGGGCGCCGTCTCCATCGACCCGTTCAGCGACCAGCCTGAGCTCCGCTTCATCAAGCTGCCGGCAGGTAGCATCCTTTCTGAGCAACCGAGCTGGACAGAAATGACAGAGCTTATCAAGCAGCGGCGAATTGGGGTCAGCGACGGCAGATTGCGCTACGCCGAGGTCTCTAAGGAGTATCCGTTCATTGCCCAGTCGTTCACGCTGGACGACGAGGAGAGTGGACATTGGACGCTGGAGCACCAGATGCCGATGTCTACAATTTGGGTCGACGGGAAATTGCCTAAGGAGCCTTTGATTAGCGCGATTGACCCATTCAACGCAGATGTCCTGCACGTCGCAATTGACATAGCTAGTGTTAGCGTAGACATCGCTGGAAGACGATTGACTGTTCTCTGCTAGGCTTCCAAGTTTACGACAGCAGGAGCTCTTCAAGTTAGTTACTTCCGTGTCATCTGCCCTCGTGGCTCCAGTCTTTCTCCATCCCTACTGCAGGTAACTTAATGGTTCATCGTTCATGTATGTTTTTTGACTCATATGTGCCGCATTGTGTATATTGTTGTGCAACTGTTGAGTTTGTCCACTTACACATGTTACGTCTTCAATTTGGAAAAAATGATCGGTCTCATTTTAAGCGTTATCTGGATTTGATAAGCCTTGGTTATAAAGAAAGTTTCTGGGATATTTAACATTGTACGCCGTAGTATGGTATTACTACTATACCTTAGATGTGGAAAAAAAAGATGTTTTTTATGCTGCCATTCATGGGTTTCTTGGAATAATCTTATCATGGTCTGCATTCTGTGCTTTCACAGCCCTGATGAAGCTGTTGATGTTTTTGTGTCTTCATAATGACTCTTTGTTCTTTTGCAAATGTGTGTCAAATTTGACAGGTTGTATCTTGGTTCTGGGCTACGCTACTGATTTCCGAATATAGTACTGAGCTATTTCCTTTAGAAAAAAGTGACTTTGCTCCAATCTGTCAGTGTCTTCATTGGAAAATACCACCAACAATAGCGTCCCAGTCTAGAATCTGCTATCTGCTGTTTGTTATATTTAGTTTTACTTGTCTTCCATATTTTGTTTACATCTCTATGTAGAGTCAAGCTCAAAATGTTGGTATATTTGACAAAGTATTTATAGTTCGCAATGTAATGTTTGGCGAAAAATATCACTTGCAAGTTTATTACTCTTTGTGTTAATGGCATATCTTCTCAGAAACTTGTGAATTATTGTATGCGGAGCAGACAAATCGACATGTTATAACTTTTTTTTTTGTTGATATTACCAACTGTTGGCCATTGCTCAATTTTTGCTCTTACACTCAATGATTAACCTTTCAGTTAAGAACAATGTGAACAATGTGAAGTTGACCGACAAGAATGAGACGTTGGCTGACATTCTGGTCCGTTCAGGCAGAGCCAAGTAGATACTATGAAAATTTCCCGGTTAGGTACTTTATCTTTCCCAGCAGTCCTAGTTTACTCCATTATTAAAGTTGTATATCTCACTAAGGTGTATTATTATTTCTTCAACTAGCAAGCATGATTAAATGCATGAAAATTGGAAAATGTGAGTACTTGAGAAGGCCTTAGCACTTAAGGCCTCACGTGTCTTTCCTTGTCATTTAAATATTGTTCCTAAAAATATTATTGGCCAGAATTGCAGATGATATTTAAGTTTTTACCGTGTAATGCATAATAATAATCATTACCGAAACAAATCATCCTCGTATGGTTATTCAGGTGTCCACCATTTCCCTTTTCAGGTTTTTAAGATTAAGAGACAGGCATTTTGATGGATTAGGAAGCTGATGTTGGTATTGTCGAACTATCTTTTTTGGGAAGCAGATGACAAACTCTCGTTTTGGGGAAAATTCTGACAGTTTCTTCAGTTTTGGGGCGCTTTGCCTGCAGACCTGTTATCCGTAGACCGTAGTAGAATGTCAATTCAATCAGCGTGTGGTAACCGTCACAGGGCAGCACGTGTGTTTAAATGCAAGTCATGTTTTGTGGCAAATCTAATCATTCGTCATGTTCACTTGTTCAGTGAGATAACCATGCTCGTATTGTTGCAACAGATCAGTATGATTCCTCAAAAGGACCAGATCAGTATAAGCATTGTCCCAATATGGAACACGTAATATCTATCAATCTATGTACTGTCGTATTGTTTCAACTGATCAGTATATGCATTGGCCGAATCCATGGGTTTACTTTAAATTTACTACCTCTTTTTTTTTCTTTTTTTTTTGAAGTTACATCTAATATAGGAGTATGATTTCTCAAAAAAAAAAAGGAGTATGAGGATAGGCTATATGAATGACCATTATGATATGAAAACAGATGTAACAATTGGTACTATTATTCAGTTTACTTTCTTACATTGCTAATCGACTGTTATAAGTTTTTTTAAGGCAAAATCGACGTTAGCGCTAGCACTACAGTAGTACATTTGCGGCTGAGATTGACAACAATTATATCTCATGTTTATCAGATCCTTGACTGTGAGCAGTAGAGCGACTATGTCACTGTCTCATCCAAGGATAATAAAACCTAGTATACGTATATGTCAATGGCTAAAGTCTCTCTAACATAGAGAATGCGGTCATTGCTGCATTAGCCATTGGACAATCATGGCTAATTGGACATACGTACACAGATGAGCCTGACAATGGCGATATATGAAGAAAAAAAGCACATTGACCATGGCGATATATATGAAGAAAAAAAACACAGTTCTTTCATGTGAAACTCCGTTCTTTCTCTTCCGTAGGCTGTTTCCACTTCTTAGTGGACCATTGCTGCTGACTTATTGGTAGAGTTCACCATGCCACGGAGCTTTCCCTTGAAGTCCACCAGAAGCGAGACGGTAACCGCCGGCAAGCCACAAAAAAATTATCAAAGTTTTGTAAGTTTTGAACGAATTTTACAAATTTTAATAAATTATACCACGATTACCACGATAACCACACGGTAATCATACGGCATGGTCAACCCTGCTTGTTGGCCCATTGAAAATTTTCTTGTAGGAGCTGCAAGTTTGGAGCAAACCCATAGTACACCTCTTCTTTGCCCGTGACAGTGACACAGTGTGACACCACTACGCACTACACAGGACTCCTGGAGCGAGTCTACATGCACCACACCTCTCTCCTCCATTTCTCCTGCAGTCCTGCTAAAAGACAGAACTCCAAAAAGCCACAAAAAAGGCACTCTTCTCTTGCATTGCAAGCTGCCTCGGTGACTCGGTGGTGCCTCCTCTTCTCCAAAATGCTCTTCCTCCGTGGCCTCTCCGCCGCCGCATCCGGCCGCCTGCGCCGCGCCCTCTCCGCCGCCACCACCTCGCATCCTCCATGGGCTCTGATCCACCGGATCTCGACGGTGCAGGGGTCCACTGGACCTGGCGTATCCCCCGCGCTCCTCCCACGTCACCATCCCGGCGAGGGCCATAGCGGTCAATGACCACGCGAAAATCGCCGGCGACAGCCGCGTCACCTTACGTGGCCGCGGCGTCCTCGCCACGAGCGGCGACGGCCTCCTCCTCGTCTACACTTTCAAGGCCTGCTTCCCGGGTCCGGCTCACGTACCCATCCCGAAGATGGACGTCCGGATTCCGGCGCTCACCAGGGATGACGCCATCAAGACCGTCTACGAGCACTTCGCGAGCTTCGTCTGCAACCCGCTCACCGGTGAGCTGTTCCGGCTGCCGGAATTCGACGGCGCGGAGAAGACCGTGGACTTCCAGTACATCGGCATCCTCACCCAACGCGACGGCGAGGGTGAGGACGCGGCGCCGCCAAAGAGATATGTCGTAGCCCATCTTAGCAACGTCCACGGCGAGGGGCGATTCCTGCTGCGCCGGTACTTCTCGGAGACGGGGGAATGGAGCAAGCTGGCCATGACGTCTCCGCTGCCGCCGTGGCGGCCGACGGAGATGAACCACGAGGTGCTTGCCTTTGGTGGCCGGCTGTGGTGGGTGGATGTGAGCTGGGGCGCTGTCTCCGTCGACCCGTTCAGCGACCGCCCTGAGTTCTGCATCATCAAGCTGCCGGCAGGTAGCATTCTTTCTGATCAACCAACCTGGAAAGGAATGGAGATACTTGTCAAGCATCGGCGCATGGGGGTCAGCGACGGTAAGCTGCGCTACGCCGAGGCCTCTAAAGAGAGACCATTCATTGTCAAGCTGATCACGCTGGACGAGAAGAGTGGCCACTGGACGCTGGAGCATCAGGTGTCGCTGTCTACAGTTCGGGCCGAAGGGGGGAGCTTTCCTAAGGGGATGCCTTATATTGGCGCTATCCTGCACTGGAAGAATTTTAATTTTAAATTTTCCATTCAACGCAGATATCCTGCACCTCGTATTTGATAAAGTTAGTGTTAGCGTGGACATGCGCTGGAAGAAGATGATTGAGTGTTCTGAGCTATGCAGCGACATTTTCCCGACCTTGAGCTCGCAGGGTGTCTTACTTCCATGTGTGCTCCCCCCTTGGCTCGATTCTTTCTCAATCCCTTCTGCAGGTAACTCAATGACGTGTTTATGTTTTTGAGTCATGTGCCACATCGTGCATTTTGTTCAGCACTGGAATCTGTTCACTGCACATTTTCTTGAAGCATTTGAACATTGTAGCCTTGGATCAAAGCTAGGTTATTTAAGCATTAGTTATAGAGTTAACTCTAAAGGAAGTATCTTGGACATGATACTAGCCTATGTGGAAAAATGTTTTTCTTGCATTTATGTGCATATTTCTCTGTTATGATGATGTAATTAGCTCCTTGCTGATATTGTATTTTTTTTAGACAGAAGGCCAAAAGGCCCTGCTTTTATAGAAAGCAGACACTGATATTGTATATTCATAGTATTACTCTTTGTTCTTTGCAAATGTGTGTGAAATTTCACTGGAGACATCTTGGCTCTTGAGCTACATTATTGATTACTTAGTCAGACTACTTTGTTCCTTCCTTATAAAAGGATTACTGCACTCCAATATAACAGTAGCTCCATTTGGGAATTTGCTACCAACTATAGCGTTCCTGTCTAAAAGTTTGTTCTCTTCGATCTCTTCTGTTTGTGAATTTTAATTTTGCTACCAATTACACTAAAGGGTTCTTGTCTAAAATTTGTTATCTGCTGTTTGGAAAATTTAATATTATTTTTTCTTCCAAATTATGCTTCCATCTTTATGTTAGGTAATCAAGCTTAAAAGACACATGTTAAGATCCACTACTACAGATCCGGCCATCCAGCACGGCCCATTAGTAACGGGGATATGCGGACTGTGACGAAACGTAGGCCCTGTCACGGTCTAAAATCTAAAACTGTGACTGGTAGCGTGAATCGGCTAGGGCCATGACGGATCGGAAGAGAACTGTCACGGTTCGGCATAAAAAACCGATACTAGCATATCGGTAACGGCTCAGAAGTTAAAACCGTGACCGATGTGGGCACATCGGTAACGGTTTGTTAAGTTACGGATCGTTACCGATGTTTCCACATTGGTCACGGTTCGTGAAAAAAAAAACCGTGATAGATATCTGTAAATTGGTAGGGTTTTAATTGTTGAACCGTTAGACATATAGAAACCCATCTATCATGGTTTAGTGTTTCACAAACCATTACCGAAATTTGATGGCTATATATACCCCAGCTTGTTGAGAAATTTGGTATCCCAACCCATATAACTGTTCACATTTCGGGTGGGAGGTGAAGGAGGGCGATTTTTTGCCAAAAAATCAAGAAAAAAATACATCAAATCTTAGATAAGGTAATTAACTCCGGCTGTATAATTTTTATTATCAATATTTAGTTATACTAATATTAAAAAATTATTTTGTAGATGGCAGAGAGAAGATGGATGTACGTTGCAAATCGACTAAGCGAGGAGTATCGAAGAGGTGTTATGGAATTTCTAGCCATCGCTGAGAACAATATGTGTGAGAGCATGAAGGATCATATGCGATGTCCTTGTATTGACTGTAAGAATGAAAAGCTGTGGCCTGAGAAAAGACAAGTGCAAAGTCATCTGATACGAAGGGGATTTATGGCAGGCTACACTTGTTGGACAAGACATGGTGAGATAGAGCCGGTCAACAACGTTGCTGGAGGGGAGAGAGGAAACGTATGATGTTGACCCGAACACACTTGACGCAATGTTACAGGATGTTGAGCCTCAAGAATACAACGAGAGGGACTATGAGAAGTTCACTAGGTTGGTATCAGACTCGCAGACACCGGTATATGAGGGATGCAAGTCGAAGTACACTACACTGTCAATTGTACTTGAGCTGATGAAATTGAAGGCTAGTAATGGTTGGTCTGACAAGAGTTTTACCGAACTGCTTGACTTATTAAGAGATCTTCTTCTGAAAGATAATACACTGCCTCATAATACATATGAGGCAAAGAAGGTGTTATGTCCTTTGGGGTTGGAATTGAGGAGGATCCACGCTTGCCCAAACGACTGCATATTGTATTATGGAGATAATGCGGACCTAGATGCTTGTCCTGTGTGCAAGGCTTGGCAACGGCATTGATGTATTTCTGCAGCCTCTCGTTGATGATCTGCAAGTGCTTTGGAGGGGTGTAGAAACTTGGGATGCATATGGAGAAGAGAAGTTTGTTATGCACGTTTTGTTGTTTAACACCATAAATGACTGGCCCGCATTAGGTAACCTTTCAGGACAGACAGTGAAAGGAAAGTGTGCTTGCTCGGAATGCATGGAAGAAACATGTAGCAAGTGGCTCAAGCACTCCCGCAAGATGGTGTACATGGGTCATAGAAGATTCCTAGGTCAAAATCACACATATAGATTTATGATGAAAGCCTTTAACGGTAAAAAAGAGCGTCGGCCTGCTCCCCGTTCATTGTTAGGGAACGAAGTGTATGAGAAGGTGAAAGACATCAAACATGTATATGGCAAGAAGATCAAATGTAAGAACAGTAAGGAAAAAACTATATGGAAGAAGAAGTCCGCGTTTTGGCAACTAGAGTACTGGCAGCATCTTGATGTACGACATTGTATTGACCTAATGCATGTAGAGAAGAATGTTATAGATAGCGTTATAGACTTATTGTTGAATGTGAAAGGGAAAACCAAGGACGGCCAGAATACCCAGAAAGATATGGTGGAAATGAGGATTCGTCTATCACTTGCTGGCAGAATCAACGAAGAGACAGGAAAAGTTTATCTTCCCGCTGCTTGCCATACTCTTTTCGATGAGGAGAGAAAATCAATGCTAGGATGTCTTGCAAGTATCAAGGCTCCCACAGGGTACTCTTCAAGAATAAACAAATTTGTTTCCGATGGAGAGTTTAAACTCAGCAGCATGAAGTCACATGATTGTCACATAATGATCACTCAACTTTTGCCTGTAGCCATCCGGAACATCTTGCCGATAAAAGTCCGACGCACGATCATGCGGTTGTGTTTTTTCTTCGATGCCATTGGACAGAAGGTGATAGATCCAAATCAACTTGCCGGACTACAGGAAGACATAGTTCAAACCCTCTGTCACCTAGAAATGTACTTTCCTCCATCATTCTTTGATATAATGGTATATTTAGTTGTGCATCTTGTGAAAGAGACAAAGATGTGTGGTCCAGCATTCATGAGGCAAATGTACCCTTTTGAAAGATACATGGGTATTCTCAAGAGTTACGTGAGAAACAGATCACATCCGGAGGGAAGTATAATTGAAGGGTATACAACGGAGGAAGTAATGGAATTTTGCATAGACTACATGTCAGAGACACCATCGATTGGTGTACCGCATTCACACCATGAAGGCTGTCTTGCAGGGGTTGGAACCATCGGGAGGAAAACAATTAAAATGAACCGAGCCCAGTATGAGCATGTTCATTTTCTTTTTCTCATCATGCAACATATGGTTGAGACAGTACCATATTTTGATGAGCAC
>CM002483.1:14976665-14989851 GCA_000325765.3 Leersia perrieri
TGGGGTTTGGGTGGGTATTCTGCTATTTTTCAGAGGGCGTGGCTGGCAATTACCTAAGGCCAGCCGATTTTTGCATTTTATTTTTTAACCTAAATTGATCATCGATAACGGTTCTATACTAGAAACCGATACCGAAGTCCTCTCATCGGTCACGGTTTCGATTAAACAAACCGTGACAGACCACATCGGTCACGGTCCAAGATATACGAGGCGTGACCGATATTCTATTATCGGTCACGGCTCGTAAACAAACACCGATACTGACAGGCATAGGTCACGGTTCGTAATGGCATATTGTGTCCTGGGAAAAACTTATCGATCACGGTTGTTTATCAAGAGCCGTTACTGATATCTTACATCGGTAACATTTATTCCGACCGTGACGGATGTCGTTCGACATTAGTCATCCATTGTAGGTAACGGTCCCCATACCCGTGACTGATGGCTGTTGGGGACCGTTACCGATGAGGGGTACCCTACTAGTGATCTTTTCATACGTCAGGCCTCTTTTTTTTTTGAGGGAATACGTCAGGCCTCTTTGAGTGTTTATTTCAAGTAATCAATCTCGCAATGCAATTGTTGGTGAAATGTCACTTACAAGTATATTGCTCTTCGTTGATTAATTTTGTCGATAGAAGATTGCCATCTATGTTCAAAAAATCCTTTATATTTTCTTGTGTTAATAGTGGCATATAGATATGTACACATATGCTAGTTTCATTCAGTTATTATATACAGTGCAGACAAATCGATACTATGTTATAACTCATTTGTTTTGAAAATGAAATTGTTGAGCCATTACCCAGCTTTTTGTGCTTACATTCAACCTTTCAGGCAAGAACAATGTGAAACATGAGACGTTGGCTGACATTCTGGTCCGTTCAGACAAAGACAAGTACTAGAGATTAAGTTTACCAGGTTAGGTACTGTATCTTTTCAAAATCCCAATAGTCCTTGTTTACTATATTCTGGTTGTATATATCTCACTAGCAAAACACGTTAAGTGCATGAATGACACATTATCAGCAAGATTAGCCAGTCTTTACTTGTCCTAAAAACAGTGTTAACTTACGTTTTATATTAGTTTTTCCAAATTAACAAAGATAATTGTCATACAGATTGTCTTCACATGATTATTCAGGTGTCCATAACGTTTCATATTTAGTTTCAGGTTTTTAAGTTTAAGAAGCAGATCTTTTGGTGGTGCTGAATTCTGTTTTGGAGAAGCTTTAGAGACAGGAGACGTTGTTTCGATGTGTTTGATGACAAACTCTTCTTCTTATGAAAATTCTGGGATTCTTTTCTTCAGATTTTTGGGGGACTTTGCCTGCAGGCTGCACCGTTGCAGAAATGTTATTTGTAGCAGAACAGCAATTCAATCAGCGTGTGATGACCGTCAAAGAACATCATATATGTTTACTTAGTACTACTACCACTTGTGATAGATCTAACTATGAGCATTATTCCTCCTGTTCAGCAAGATGTGTCGAAATATCTATGATGAGGTTGTTTAAAAATCCAAAACTGAACTAAATTAAGTCGTAGAGATACACATCTTGAACTGAATATCGATCAACTTGATCACCAGCAACTGTACCCTAAGTCTATTAAACACCGAACCTTCTAAATTACAATGATGAACCTATGCACTATGGACACTAAAATTACTAAACTGTACTCCGGACCATCTAATTTACTGCATGAGCTCCGGCACGTGCGACTTGACGACTTGATCGGCGAGAGCCTTGTAGGTGGCCTCCGTCGGGTGCACGGAGTCGAAGAACACGTACTGCGACGGCGACGGGCACTGCGGCAGCATGCTGGTGCAGAGCGCCCCCATCTCCATCATCCCTGTCCCGCAGCAGCCACGGCTCGCCTGGGTGAAACCTGCAATTCACAATCCACAAACCAAGATCGTATCACAGGTTCAATGGATGCAACGCGATTGATCGTGACGAGTATTTGCGTAGTCGCTCACCGTATTTCTGGGGGTTCTCGGCCATGTCCTTGAGAGGGGTGTAGACGTCTACGTAGGCGATCTTGGAGCCGGGTGAGTCAGCCTCCAGCTTGGACAGTGCCTTCTGGAGAGCAGCGTTGTACCGCTCCGCAGCCTCGTTCATCACCGTGATGCAGCCTCCTGAGCCCATCCCACCACGGAGACCCTTCTGCACCGGGAGGCAACCCAACGGCGGCAACCCGGACACCATCATCTTCCTAGCTCCCATTTGGTACAGACTCTGCAACACAAAAAAGGCATTGTTAGATTTTGATCTCTGAACATAGTAGAATATGTGTAAACGTAAATCAAATCAAAGATAGATGTGATCCATATATAGATTAATCTGACCTTGAGGTTGGACTGGAGCACGCTGATGAGGGACTCGCCGTACTGATCGACGGTGGGGAAGTTCATGGCGCGGAACGGCAGAAGGTAGTACATGGTGACGTCGTTGGTGCCGGCAGAGATGATGTACAACGACTTATTGGCGATCTCTTCGGCCTTGGGCGAGCCGATGCTGCTGAGCAGCTGGTGGAAGTCGTTGAGCTGGGAGCCGAACGTGGACACCATGGCGTTTGTCGCGGTCAGGTCGTCGAGGCCAGATCCGCCCGACGCGAAGCTGACGCCGGTGGAGGCTTCGGCGACGGTGAGGCCGCTGGAGTGGTACGCCGGGAGGAGGTCCTTGATGCCGAGCGACGAGACGATGAAGTCGGTGATGAGCTTGCCGTCGCTGAACCGGCCCGTGGCCACGCCGCCCGGGAAGTCGCGGCCGTACGGCGCGTGGTCTGCGCGCACCAGCGTGGCGAGGCGGTTGTTGTTGCCAGGGTCGAGCGTGGAGTCGCCGAACGCGAACACCGCCGAGATGCCGTGCCCGGCGGACGGGGCTGGAGCCGGCGCCGAAGCCGCCGCGGCGGGGGCGAAGGGGGAGGAGAGGAGGATTGCCGCGAGGAAGATCACGATGGTGGCTAAGGATCGCGCCATTGCTACGAGCGTGAAGCGATCTTGAGGTGGTTTTGGTGTGTGTTCTTGGGTTGAGGTATCTGGTTGCCTTATATAGGGGTGGGGCGGTAAGAGATTTGATTCGTGTGCAGGAGGTTTAAATGTTTAAACGGAGGTGTCATCCTTCGTTAAGACATCGGGCTGTTCGTGCCCGCCCTATCTCGAACTGCGAAAAGAGCTTTCGTGATGAGCTCGGTCCGAGTGACCGGTGCACGCACGTGTGCGATTCTTTTCAATCGTTTTATCTCAAATGATCCCCATTTGTGATACGATTGAAAATTTAATCGTGGAGTGTGGATAATTAAGTGGTGTGTTTATCTGTAGCTCTGGGCCGATTTAATTGGTTCCCATGTGCTCTACGTATGCCCAAAATCAGCTTCGAAGAATCTTAGTGATCCCAAAACAAACATGTGGGATGAGCCAAATCAACAGGAAACAATGAGAGATGATAATACGGATTACGGAAGGAGTACTACTCCCCACGTACGTACGTATTGCGCAAAGCCTCGATGATCATTATACTCATCGTAATGATTTCAAATACTACTCTTATCTTTCGATGGTCTATTATACTCGTAATGATTTCAAATACGACTATTTTTGGGACCGTAACGAACTAACGATTAGTCCTTACATTCAAGTCTCCATAGGACTCGCGTATTTTTTTCAGTCAAGTCTCTTCTACTTAAGCCAACTTAAACCCTTATAAAACAAGAAGGCCTAAGCCCTCATTAGAGAAGCCCAACTTTCGGGCCCATCCAGTACTGCCATATGGGACCAAATTTCGACCTCATCAAACAGGCCTTCAATGGGCTTCAAGCCCGCTAAGCGGCTAAGCATCCAGAAGAAGCAGCTCGCGGCCCCACCATAACATAACAGCAAGAAAAGATCATCACCTGCCAGACAGCCGGCGCGCCGAGACGTCCGCACCCGCGCGCGCACGCAGGGGGTACCCGAACCGAATCGCCCGAGAGCATATGCCTCTTTCGCTTTCACAGTTTCCCTCTCGCCGTCCTCCTCTTATCCCCTCTCTCTCGCTTGGAGACGCTCTCGCTTCTCCCCCTCCCGCCCTCTCGCTCTCTCCCCACCACCACCACTCCCTTCTCTCCATTCCCCCGCATGGCCACTCGCGCCGCGCTGCCTCCTCCCCACCTCCGCCTCGACCTCTGCTCCCCCCGCCTCCCGCCGCTCCACCACCGCTCCCCAGGGTGTCGGCGCCGCCGGCATCGGCACCGGCGCGTCCTCTCCGCGCTCCCCTCTCCGTCTCCGTCCCCTGCCTCGCGCTCGCAGAGCGTCTCCACAGCGGCGCCGCTCGATCGAGGGGTTGAGTCGTCCGGGGCCGGACTCGGGCCGACCACCTCCCGCGGCGGCAACGACCCGGCGGCGCTCGCGGCGGCGCGCTCTCTCGGCGACAAGCTCCGTGCGCTCGACGCGGAGCCCCGGGTGATCGACTTTTTCGGGGAGGGGTCGAGCGGTGGTGGGGTTTTGGGCCCGCTCGAGCCCCGGGAGGTGTTCCTGCTCAAATGCCTCGTCGCGGCCGGCCAGGAGCACGTGCTCGGTGCGGAGCTCGACTGGGGCGGTGGCGGCCAGGAGCACCACCACCATAACGGCGGCGGGGGCGGCGGTGGGAGTGCGCTGCGGCAGGCGCTGTATAGCTTGGCTGATTTGGTCGGCAAGTGGAGCTCGGAGGGAGTGGTGGAGGGCGAGGAGAGGAGAGGGGAGATGGAGCTTCTCCGGCGTCTGCTCAAATTCCTTGGCGACATCGACGAGTTTTACGACTGCATTGGAGGCATCGTCGGGTGAGAATTGCTTGTTTGGTGCTTTGCGTTAGTTAGACACAGCACACGATGGGGTAGCGAAAGTTTCCAACTGTCATTTCCGAAATTCTGGAAGTTAGTAACTGGCAAAGTGGCAAGTTCTTCCAACATTTGTGACATCGTATCTATATTACAGTCGTACGAACAAGGAATTAAGCTCATTAGGATAACTTGTTTGTATTCTAGTGCAATGCTCTTTAAAACTTCAGTTAAATTAAAACAGTTTCGTTTAGCTTTTATCTGACATCTGAATTCCTTTATTCGTTCCAGCTATCAGATTGTGGCATTGGAGCTGCTTTCAGCCTCGAGGGACCACAAGCACCGGCCTAGCAAAGACAAAATTACTGACTTCCATGTTCCCAATGGACTTAATCTATTGGAGGATACAGAATATGCATCTCAAGCTGCTCTGTGGGGGATTGAGGTTATTTCCTAGCCAACATTACCTAAACTTGATCAGAGAGACCAACTACATTGTCTGTGTGATTTGTGGTGTGATTTTGAGCGCAAGACTGTGCTTGCGAAAGCCCACGTTTTCTCTTTAGATGAACTAAAATTTAACCGTTTCTAGGGTTTGCCAGAACTGGGCGAAATCTATCCGATTGGTGGTGCTGGTGATCGTCTTGGGTTAGTGGACTCGGATACTGGTGAATCCCTCCCTGCTGCATTGCTTCCTTACTGTGGTAGATCTTTACTAGAAGGCCTGATACGTGATGTGCAGGTACTTTTGCTAAGTATATGGAGCTTTTGTTTGTTCGTATTGTTTTATACCGAAGGGGTCAGTTGAAAGTTGAAAACAAGAAAGGTTTAGCTTACATTCTTAGATTAAGAACTGTAGAATGTAGAAACCACCTATTTGCTCCTTCCACGTCCTACTTTACACTATACCTCATTTAGATTTAGGTGACACTACCTTTTATATGCACAATATTCTAGCAAGCCACATTTTCGTAGCATTTTGTCACAAAGGATTGAAAAAGGTATAGTGTCTATGACCACATATATATCAGTTACACATTTTTTTCCCTATACATTAATCTATCAATTTCATCTTTAACTGTTCCTTATTTGGTAGGCTAGGGAATTTTTGCATTTCAAGATATTTGGGAAACAATGTATAACCCCTGTCGCGATCATGACAAGCTCCGTGAAGGATAACCATGAGCATATAACTGCGATCTGTGAAAGACTTGAATGGTTTGGTAGAGGCAGTGAGAACTTTCGCTTATTCGAACAGGTATACAATCAAGACTCCTGGTAATAATTTATTTATTCTTTGGTGTGTGTTCTTTCTATTCTGTAAAATTAGTATCAATTCTGTCCAAAACTTTCATACAGTTCTAAGTTCTAACTAAATTTCATCATGACTTTTATAGCCTCTGGTCCCTGTAGTAAATGCTAAGGATGGTAAATGGTTAACAAGTGGAGCACTTTTTCCTGTTGGTAAACCTGGTGGCCATGGTGCTATTTGGAAACTTGCATACGATAGAGGTATATTCCAATGGCTTTACCGAAATGGCCGAAAAGGTGCAACTGTACGTCAAGTCAGGTTATCCTAAGAATCAAATATCTGTTAACCATTGTCAAAACAAATTATTGGAAGGGAAATAACCGTGAATGCTTGTGATTTTCAGCAATGTTGTTGCTGCAACTGATTTAACACTGATGGCATTGGCAGGAATAGGCCTGCGTCATGATAAGGTAATAATTTTCCCAGGGGAAATGGGAATATCATTTTTTTTAATCTTTTGAGTGGCGTCCAAATTAGCTACTGATGCAAATCCTCACTGACGTCCACTTTGCCATTTTGAATTCAATATTGCTGACTATTTCCATACTCTGACATATCATACTCCAGAAATTAGGTTTTGCGTCTTGTGAGCGAAGACCAGGTGCTACTGAAGGGGTAAACGTACTAATTGAAAAAGAGAACCAGGATGGTCAATGGGCATATGGTATCACTTGCATTGAGTATACTGAGTTCGAAAAATATGGCATCCCAGAACCCACAGTAACAAATGGAAGGTAATTGTTCTGCTCTTGATGCTTTACCCTTCTTCATGTTTTTGTATATCAAGATGTTAATCGTAGTGGGATGTTCATATGGTTAGGAAGAAACTTGATGTCCAATTTTATTATCTTTTTAAAGGAAAGCTATACACTTAGATTCATAGCACCGAAAGGCTTTGCCTGTAACAGAAAAGGCTTATGAAGCAGTCTTTGAGTATGGCACTTTATGTTGTTAAAAGTATCAGAAAAACTAGGATTCCAGAACAATTCCAATAGTTTGTATTACCTTGACTTTTGGAAATTGTAAATGCATAGCTACCTGATTATTTAAATGTTGATCGTATGACAACATCATCTTCTTTATCATTTTGGTTTGATGCATAGATTGATAGATATGTTGAAGGTTATTTTTCTTTCACCATTTAGGTGTCGATTTTTTATTATCTATTCTTTTCTTGATTTAGTTTGCAGGCTAACTATCCAGCAAATACAAATATTCTATATGTTGATCTTCGAGCAGTGGAGGAAGTTGGTTCACGCAAAAATGCTAGCTGTTTACCTGGAATGGTGTTAAATTTGAAAAAAACTGTGTCATACTTGGATCATCTGGGCTTTGAGTGTAGGTACTTGCTTTCTAGTAATTCACTATAGACTTCTGCTCCAACCATATGCTGATATGCACTGTTGCATTTTTTTGTGCTTGTACAGTGAGGGCCATGATTCTTTCTAGTGCAATTAGACTTATGTTGTATCTCAAGTATAATTACTTTGGAATGACAGATCAAACACATGATGATTTTGGTGGCATGTTATCCACATCAAGAAAAAATATTTGAAGTGGAAAGCATGGGTGCTTCATAACATGTTTGGCCTGTTTATAATGGAAGCCTGTGTGATACTCTATTCATGTTGGCACAAACTCCCGTTGCATGTAGCTTAGTGGTTTTATTTTATGTATCAAGGGCATGAAACCTGCAATAATTTATATGCAAGAAAATTGAATTGGACCAAGAAAAAGATAAAACTGCACAATTCTATCAACCTAAGACCGACTGACCGAGTCACCGTTTTATCCTAATTGTTTGGTGAAGATTGACCACTTAACTCCCCTTTTGGTATGGAATTAGTGCAATGTGCTTTCTATGGGAGCTTATGGGCATTTGACTTTGACATAGTTGAGTCATGCCTCAAAGCTATCTTGTTCTGTTAGTTCGAGAAAAAATGGCATCACACGTAATGCTTCAGTTTGTTTGTCCTTGCAACTTGCAAGTACATCTCCATGTGTGTCTGTCATGCCATCTAGAAGTACTATTGGTCTGAACAGGTGCAAAGATTCAATGCAACAAACATCAAAGGTTTTCCTAGTCTCAACTTCCATTGGTCCAAAGTTCTTGCCTCTACTAGTCTACTTCCCCAGCTATTAAGGAAATATACCGTTCTTAATTCTATTTCTTTCATTGTAGAAATTCTTCTGAGTGATGAGTTCAGTTTTGTAGAATGTATTTATCTCATTTTGGCGTAGTATTAATCACTCCATTTCATGTGTAATGTGTGCATTGGAGACACACTAGCAGATATTGCCAAGATTTGTTGACTTTAAAATGATTTACTATGATTGTGTTCCTGTTCTATAATGATCAACTTTTCCTCTCTTACAGTGCTGCTGGAGGCAGGCTAGAATGCACGATGCAAAACATAGCAGATAATTTTATGAACACGTATAACTACAGGTGCAGTAAGGGAATAGAAAGTATGTCAAATAGTCAATGTTTTCATATTTGGTATCTGTGTATCCTTTTCTCCTTTTTGTGTCGGGATACTTGGGTTTTAGCAATCTCGTGTTACTCAGGTGACCTAGACACGTTTATTGTGTACAACGAAAGGAAAAGAGTCACTTCATCAGCTAAAAGGAAGATAAAATCAGACGATAAAACATTGCACCAGGTTAGTATATCATGCTTAATCCAATTATTTGATTCTCATGCTATGATGCATAAACTAACTTATACTACCTTGTAAAGATGCTTTATTCTAAGGACAAAAAAGAACACTTCCAGCATATGATATGTAACCTTTTTCTCCAACATCCCTGAGTTGGTATACATTCACAATTTGCCACGTGTTTGTGACTACTCTTGAACAGACTGCAGATCCAAACCAGTGAATCAGACAAAATTGCTTGCTTATATTGATCGTGAAATTTGACTATTGTCACAATAGTCACTGAGACTTTGTTTTTTGGTCAGCACTTATCAATATGCACTGCCAAATTGCCTAGCATGCTCTGTTATGTTGACGCTTGCATAGTTGCATGGATGTTTGCCTGTCTTCAACTCTTATACCATGACCTGTTTTCTTAGTGGAATAAATATCTTTTATACCCCATAATTAAGACTATTTTGTAATTTAGAAGAACATAAAACTGCTGATCATTAATTCCAAGACTCAAAAGTGGCGTAGCATTCATCTTGATGTAATTGTCTAAGATCAATAAACCTTCCTTTATCTAAAAAGTGGCATAGCATGATGACACTGATACTAGGTGTTTCTAGCATGCTCTAGGTTGTGAAATTCTCCCTTTCTTCTAAAACAGCTGTAAATATCTCAACCTTGCGTCTCACAAATATACACTTGGATTGTTCTACAGACTCCAGAAGGTTCACTCCTTGATATTATGCGTAATGCTTATGATCTCCTTACTAGCTGCAATATAGAGGTTCCTAAGGTAAATTTACTTTGTGTTTGTTTTTCTTAATCTTATTTCCTTTTCATGTAACATGAACCGACATTCCATGTTGTGTTAGCCACAGAACCTATGGTGTTATGGTTGGTTAACAGTGGTTGTGCTTCAGTAGTATTTTAGTTGATATTTTAAAACTTTGAAGCTGCATTAATTTATGAAAACATATTTCATCCAATATGGTAATATTGGTCATGTTCAACTGAAACAATATTACATCCAAACGAGAACAGACTCAAACATGTGTGATAATCTGGTTACCTGATTTACTTCTGCTGTTACATAGAATAATGAAAAAAAAACATGGATTTCTGGACCATTGCCTATGCCTAATCTTGAGGTGATGCCATATTGATGTTTAATTAATTGTTAGGAACAATGTAACTTAGACACTTAGTCATTTATCTCCTTGGGATTAGAAGTGCCTGGTGAGATGTTTTTCTGGAGTATAAATCTATATATGAGTATGAGAATATGAGATGCCAATCGGTTTCTGACTTCTATGTACTTAAGATGCCACAAATATTTTCTCAGTTGTCTAACGAAAAAGATTTACTGAGCAATGATCACTAGTGTTGTGTGTGAGCAACGTATTCTCATGGATTATTTAAAATCTTTCCTAATTTCAGGTTAAGGACAATAGTGAATACTTGCGTTCTGGACCACCTTTTCTCATATTCCTTCATCCTGGTTTAGGTCCATTTTGGGATATCATAAGGCAAAAGGTATGTTACTCATTTACTATAACTGTGTAACAGGCAAATGGTAAAACATGACTGTGTTTTTCACTCTTTCTTCACCAAACAAATAGATTAGCTATTCGCCTAATCCACAAGTCTGCATAATATGTCTTAAGCTGCAACCGTCAAAGAACAACTGAGATGTCCCATATTCCTGTTTGTGCAGATAGATTGACAAGGCAAATGCTTACATACTCTTTTCCGGAACATTGAACAGAGCAATTACCTATCACGTGATAATACTTATGACATTTAGCGCTCAAAAGATAATTCGTCATCTGCATTTAGATCCTCACCTTTATTTAAAAGGCAGCCATTTGGATCTGAAAACAAGTATTAGCACCGTGTTTAATGCTCGTGAGTGACAGATGCTATTCGGCTGTTTGGTGCTGTGATATGCTCTTTGTATCAAATATGCATAAGGCACATGCTTTGACCTTGTTAGATAGGTTTGATAAATTTCCCGTAGAAGAGGGGTCAATCTCAGAAACTAGACAAGAAATGGGTAAATACACAATAGACTGGAGTTACTCGTGTCAGATGAGCTACTCAGTCCCTTAACTCTTTACGTAACATCCATGAAGATAGTTTACATGTTTAGTTCTAGTTATTACAATCTGAAACTGTTTATGAGTAATTTTTTTATAGTTTAGTCATCTTTGATGATCAGATGGTTTACTGAGTTTCCATACATGCAGTTTGTAGGTGGTTCGGTCTCTCAAGGTTCAGAATTGCAAATAGAGGTGGCAGAATTTTTATGGAAAGATGTTGAGGTAACCATCAAAAGAGATACTAATATCGTTCCCCTCATACTGCAAACTGACCTTATTTGCTTAAATTTTTAGCTCGACGGAAGCCTTGTTGTTTTAGCCGATAATATTATGGGTTCAACTAAGAAGAATAATGCTGGTGAACAAATAATGCACTATGGTGCCAGGTAAAATCTTCTCGTTGCACTCTTATCTGTGAACACTTATCCTGTAGAGATGAAACTCAAAATTCCATGTTTGCTGAAAGGTGTGGGAGATGCAAACTGCAAAATGTTAAAATTGTGAATAAAGGGATCAACTGGGGTTCTGCCAATAATGTCTATTGGAAGCATGACGTTGAGAGATCAGAATCTATGAAGATCATTCTTCATGGAAATGCGGAATTTGAGGCAAAAGATGTTGTCCTTAAGGTGCAATTATTAATAAATACTTTTTAATATTGCCCCCAGCTTTTTTTTTCTTACTATTGTATATCCTTGTTCTACCAGGGTAATCATATCTTTGAAGTTCCCAGTGGTCATAGAATGTGCATCCTTCAAGATGGAGCAGGTTAGTTATTTACATGTCTTATTTTCCCCTTCTCTGTGATGCCAGTGTGAAAAGTCACTGCCTTGACCTGGTTTTCTCCTAATTAAGTTTATTTGTGAATTGTGATGTGAAAAGAGTCATGTGCACAATGCATCAGTTTTTTTTCTTGATGTTTTCTATTCTATAGACTAGCTGAGCTGAAGCCCTTTATTTTTTGCATCTGATGTATCTGACTGAACTTCTTTGTCACCAGATTTTGTTGTTAAGTTAGATCCTATAGGCAAGGAAATGATAGACAGTGGAACCTGGTACTGGAAGTACGCAGTAGATGGAGCTCATGTGAAGTTGGAAATGGTAGAACTATAAGGACATTGTGAACACTAGATTCTTGATTCATTGATTCCCGGCTAGCTTACGTTGAGGGCATATGTGACTGATGGATTTTGTTGACTAAAGTCCAGCTTTTGTAGTAGTTGTTGTAAAAGGTAATAGGTCTAAATAGATTGTTGTACAGTGTACTTGAATAGGCATAGCCTATTTTCATTTAAGAATTGATGTACGAACATAAATATTAAATATCAATGTTGAGGAGAATACTCGTTCTCCAAAATCCCCTCCCAAAAGACTTTTCCTTCCATTATTGTTATATGTTTATAAGCGACAATCAAGTATAAAACTTTCATTGCTTCAGCCTTTCAGGTATGCCTGAATCAACTTATTTAGTAAAACATTGCAAACATTGTTTTTTACAGCACCTTTTGTAAATATATGTTATAATTTGTGCCTAGAGCTTTACAGGAACTCTTATTTTTGAACCAGCATGTCGTGATCCAGAACATTGGTGATCAGAATCGAGCTGGCTTCTGCAATGGGTATGGAAACGAAGGAGAAAATGAATTGACGGTTTTGAGGTATTACACATCCTTCTTGATAAAATTGGAATATTCAACACTGCCTTGATAGTTAAGAACTTAAGATCGATGGTCACATTTTTTTTCTCTTGCACTGTCCTAGTGTTAAGTTACCTGGATATGAATAGCACAACAGATACAGATAATCAGAACCAATTATCCCCTTTTGAATGCTGTAGAAGAATGATGCTGATGCTGTGTCAAACATGTTGAATTGCATGAACTGGAGTTATCAGATGCAAATGGCTGTTAGCTACTTCTCCATCCATAAATGTAAGCATTTGGTACGGATGTGACATATCCTAGTACAATGAATCTGGATAGAGGTTTTGTTTAGATTTGTTGTACTAGGATATGTTACATCCATTCCCAAACAGTGGCGGTTCTAGGGGGTGGTCCATGTGGTCCCTAGACCACTCTCTATTTTGGCCAGGAAGAACACCCATATATATAATATATAATATTTTACTTTATATTCTATTGCAACATTATAATTTTAGTGGATTTATGATATGATGAGATATTATTCCATATTTGTGTCATGCTTTAAGCAATTTTTGTATAGGTGTATTAAGTTTACGATATTATGGAGTTTTGGAGCACTGTATAGGATTACTCAATGAAAAATTCCTGGAGCCCCCACTGTTCCCAAATGCATATATTTGTGAATAG
>CM002483.1:14989951-15016650 GCA_000325765.3 Leersia perrieri
TATATATAATTTTCGCATACCATCGATGTAGAATCACAAAACCGTATACAGTGATGGGTTTAGTTGGATGATATGCAATACCTACAGAATGAATCAAGTATCCACTTGGTCGATTAGTTCACACTATACCACTCAAAAGGAGTTAACTTTGGCAATCCATTTGCGTTCATTATCTATATCCAGAAAAGTAATATGTATATTTGTCCTAGACCTGTTACCTACGTGTGTTTCTTGTGCTTTTATTCATGTGCCACCACATGCTCTGTTTGAACAAAACTGGAACAACTGTTTACTCTCACCTGCTGTAAGAATTAAGGAAATATCTTTCTCATTTAAAAAATCTTGAATTCCTAGCTTATCCTTCCGATTGTTTTTCTCCAGAAGGGGCGATGCATAAATTAACACTAGCATACTAAACTGGTATCTGTATCCAGATACCAAGATACTAAATCACTGCCGTGGTCTGCTAGATTCACCTTGCCAGATCCAGGAGGCTAGCTTCTTGTCGCTGGAGCATTTTGTGTCATTCATCTGTATATGACTAAGGGCTGACCTAATTTGATTCCTTTACTGTGGATCAGCAGAAGTTTATATCAACTTGGTGTCTGGTGCATTCATTATTCAACGGTGCTGCAGAATGGTGGACATGTCTCCCAGCACTTCAGCTCTCTCTCTCGGTAAGTGTTCTGGTGCACCTGGTCGCTCTCCTGGGATGTGCAGTTTTTATACCACTACTGCAGTAATCATTATCCTGAAATTGGCTGGTGGCTGCCCTGGTCTTTGCCAGAACATGTATTCATGCGCTTCAAATTTTAGGGAGCATTGTATAATTCAAGTTGTGGCTACAAAATTGGGTGGTAGACTAAATAAAAAAGTAGCAAACCATAAATGCTGGGATCCCGGTTTTTGGTTAATCAGAATCACCCTTACACGACGTGCAATTGTTTACAACAAAATGCACCGCACTAATTCATGTATCTATATTTTGGGTTTAGTATTAATGATCTTGTCCATTACTGTATTATACTTTGGCAACTTGCTCTTGATTAGAAAAACATTTTCTCGCTGAAAATGCATTGTATATTTGCGAGAATATTCTTGAAAACATGAGATACCCTGTTGGGGTCGTATTGGCATCCTTGGAGAACGGGAAAGCAGGAGGCGACGCGCCGCCTTGGGGATGACGGAGTCGTGGAGATGCCAACGGCAATCTGTTTTGGGTTATTGCATTATTGGTTTCGGGGAAAAGGGATTGATTGTTATTTACATGAGAGAAGAAAAGAAATGAAACAATTGTTTTCTGGCCAAATATAGTGGTACGCCTCATCGAACCTACCCTAAACAACCTAACGGAATTCACAGCTGCATACAAATTGCTGTCACCATTGACCATTCACCTTTGCTTTCAGTACTTTTACTTCTCATAAAATCTTAAGTACTAGTAGTAGATATTTGGTGATTATCCATTTCCTGACAAACTTTACCATTTGTGTACTAAAGCGTGTGTATATACCCATACTTGTCAGTCAAAATCCAAGAAGACGTGCGCACTGTGTAGCAAAGCTTAGTAATTCCGTTCTGCTGTCGGCAAAATGACTGGTATATATAATTCTACTAAAAATGGTGTAACGGGCGGTGTACCGTTTCGATCCAAATACCAGCCAATTCTGGTCCTTTTGGTTAAATTTCGGCCAGTATTAACTGGAATGGCTAGAATTGACATACCACTTGTTTAGGTACTGTTCTGAAGCATGAGCAATACTTCCGTTAAATTTGGCTCAGTCGATTTTTAAAGTGTACTCCCCATCTACTGTGATATCTTTATTTTCTATCAAACTAGTTGAATTTCCCTCAGTTTATATGATGATATGAAATGAATCGTATGTGTTGTAAAACTATATTTGTATATTTTTGCCCATCTATTTATATCGTTATAGTCTAAATCTAACACATTGAATTCGACATTTTCCTCTTTTCTTTGACCAACGTTGCAGCTTCAGGAATTTTGATTGGGAGGAATGTGGTTTTTTCCTCCAAAAAATAGAGCTAAAGGTCTGTCTCTTTTCTATTGATAAAGGAGTGAGAATTTATTCTATGTCACTAAGTTTGTTTCAGTTCAACGATTTATCATTAATATTGTCGCTCTTTATAATATACCGACGAGTTTACTTATTTGTCTAAAATACACCATTGGTGGCCTCTTCTTTCAAAAAAAAACAAAATACCGAATATACTAGGTTAACAATTGTTTTGTCATAATAGAAGGTTTAAAAAATTATGAAATTTCTTCTATAGCCTCACACAATGTGGAAGTTTGTGTATAAATTTTAATTTTTTATTCTACAAGATTTTGGTATTTCTATTTTTTTCTAATTAAATAGGTGGATAATCTACTTATAGACAAAATTTTAAATGCAAAAAAATTGAAATTTATACAGAAACTTACATATTATGTAAGGAGGCTACCATGAAAATTTCATGATTTTTTAATACATGATTAATCTGACATGTTTATAAGGGTATTTTGGGTATTTTTGAAAAAAATGCTTAGCACAATGGCATATTGTAAAACAATGAGTAAAATCGTCGATATATTATAGAGAGTGATAATGTAAATGGTAAAATGTTAAATTGAGACAAACTTAATGGCATACAATAGATTCTCTCATATTCAAAAGGGTATTTACATAGATGTAAAACGTAAGCCTACACTCGTTGCTAGAAACTCTTTGATTTTTTTTTCCCTACTAAGCACCAAGCCCTGGTCTACCCCTTTAATTATTTTTGCCAAAATGACGACCGTCATCTCTGCTCCATGAGTTTGTTTCGTGCGCATCATATTACAATAATGTAGTACTTCTATAATACAAGAGGAACTCTTTTCGGAATAACTTGAGCTCAAAATCTATTACAAGTAGGATGGTACCTAAAGTCTGATACTGCTGAATCTATACATATATATTCCCCAGAAAGAAGCCAATCAAGGTTGTTCTTAGGAATCTCCTTAACTACCACCATTAAAAAGACAAAGTGGAGATAAACAAAACAAACTCAAGTCATGAATCAGGCCTATTCTTTTTTCTCCAGGACAAACCAATACATGCCCCACATCTAGATGGAGAAGAGAAAAAAGTTTCAAGTAAAAACTAAGAAAAGGTGCATCACGCCACATACCACCGCATCCCATGGGCCAATCTCGCGAGAAATCGCTGCCGCCGGCGTTGACTCCCCCGCCATCTCATTGGCCGCTTTCGTGGCCATCATGAACTCGATCTTGCCGTACCAATTATTAACCAGTTTAACCCGTACGATGAATCACTCCAAAACAGTATTAGTACTACTACAGCGCGATGTTGCGAAACCGGATGGTTGATAAGTGATCCGTATAAATGGTCCGAGTCGGCTCGCTGTCAAACGCGCGGGCGCGCCACTTGTACTAGCTCGCGTCTCCTCTCGTCCGGCACGGGCGAGGGCTTGAGCAAGCGATTCGTCCGTGCGTCGCGGGGAAGGTAGCCGAGCGCGAGATGGCGGCGGCGGGCGCGTACTCGGCGAGCCTCCCAGCGGTGCCGGAGTGGCTGAACAAGGGGGACAACGCGTGGCAGCTGACTGCGTCGACGCTGGTGGGGATCCAGTCGATGCCTGGGCTGGTGGTGCTGTACGGCAGCATCGTGAAGAAGAAGTGGGCGGTGAACTCGGCGTTCATGGCGCTGTACGCGTACGCGTCGTCGCTGCTGGTGTGGGTGCTGGTCGGGTTCCGCATGGCGTTCGGCGACCAGCTGCTTCCGTTCTGGGGCAAGGCGGGCGTGGCGCTGACCCAGAGCTACCTTGTCGAGCGGGCCACGCTGCCGGCCACCGCCTACGGCACCATCCCTCGCACTGAGCCCTTCTACCCGGAGGCCACGCTGGTGCTGTTCCAGTTCGAATTCGCCGCCATCACGCTGGTGCTCCTCGCCGGCTCCGTCCTGGGGCGCATGAACATCAAGGCGTGGATGGCCTTCACCCCGCTATGGCTCCTCCTCTCCTACACCGTCGGTGCCTTCAGCCTCTGGGGCGGCGGGTTCCTCTACCGATGGGGAGTCATCGACTACTCCGGCGGCTATGTCATCCACCTCTCCTCCGGCATCGCCGGCTTCACCGCCGCCTATTGGGTACGTACACGTCATCCCTTCATCTCTCGTTTTTTTTTTCCGGCCGTCTCCTCAGTTGGATCACATGTCCTTGTCGGAATCGTGACGTCACCCACCCCGGTTGTGAATTGTGATCCGGCGACTTTACTGTTCCGGCGTCAGGGTTTGGCCAACGCGTGTTAGGTACCAGTAGAGTAGTATACTGTGCCATTTGTTTGACCCATCAATCTGGATTCCTCATGGGAATGCATCACACTCCATGACTCAATGACAAAACAAACTCTCAATAGTAGAATTTTGTACTACCACGTACAATGTATCGGCCTGACCTGAAATTACCAAATGTTCAAAGAATCAAAGTCACCTTAGAAGGAAAAAAGAAAGGAAATTAATGTGTCTGGTTGTAGATTTTTTTTTTCTACCCTTTGGGAAGTCACATGATACATAGCATATTGCTGATAGGCTGATAGCTGCACCAATTAAAGTCTAACGCCTTTAACCTCATGGAATGTGTGTGAACATTGGACCGTGTCCATTTGCTTCGGCTGGTGGGCGGCCGTGTGATGGCTGCCGCTACGGAGCCCGGAAGACTTCGCGCGCTCCGTTTTTTCTCTCTGCGGTTGCTGTTACGTTTGGGGTCGCAATCGTCTGTGCCACTTCGCAACAGCAAGGAAATGCACGCGAGTTTAAACAAATGATATGGGTTCACACCAGGAAATTCAGACTAGTATCGATAGTAACGGCACGCTAAAATATCTTGTGATGTTAGTTCTTGTGCTATCCAACTTGTGTGGCTCATGGTTTGAGTCCAGAGTAGAGAGGACAGCAAGTTAAATGGGCTTATTTCTGAGCTGCTGCTTTTGTGTTTGACTAGCTGAATTTTGCAAGGACTGTACTAGCTGCTGTAGCGAGACACGTTTGAAATGAATTTTGTACCCAATAATCCAATTTAAAACAACTTTTTCGTAAGTTTTATCGTGCAGCATGGATGTGCCTGATAGGATCAACGACCTGCACGGATGGCTGTTTCAACCAATCGTCGTTAAACGTTAATGTGTGTGTCTGATAGGTGGGGCCAAGGCTGAAGAGCGACCGGGAACGCTTTTCCCCAAACAATATCCTGCTGATGATCGCCGGCGGCGGGCTGCTGTGGATGGGCTGGGCCGGTTTCAACGGCGGCGCTCCGTACGCCGCAAACATCGCGGCGTCGGTGGCCGTGCTCAACACCAACGTGTGCGCCGCTACGAGCCTCCTCATGTGGACCTGCCTCGATGTCATCTTCTTCCGGAAGCCGTCTGTCATCGGAGCCGTGCAGGGCATGATGACCGGTCTCGTCTGCATCACCCCCGGCGCAGGTACAGCACGAAAATTCCGCTTCATATACACTCCCTTCCGTCATCCTGCACGTTACAATTTCTGATTTTGAAAAGTACTTCATCCATTTTTAAATGCTTATTGCATTTTATTTCGTAAAGTGATCCATCTATTTTGAAAAGTATAATTATCGAGATATATTCAGTACTCACATCTTACTTTGACTAATCATATTTAGCAATCTGTTCGCAAATATACTCCCTCTGCCATGAATGTAGAATCATTTTGAACCTTTCAATGTCCATGTATTTAAGGGATTTGTAATAGTGGAGGTCACATCAATCACTTTCATTTGAATTTTCTTTCCATATTAACCCTCAACTACCCTTCAATACAATACCTAACTATTTAAACTAGGGACACTTTAGTCTTAACTCTTAAACCTTAATCGTTCTAGAAATAGAATAATGCTTCTATATTTGTGGACGGAGGAGTACTATTTTGTTGAAGTTGATTTCATGCTACCATTAGATTTTTACATTTTGCAATAGCACCATTCAAATGACAAATCCTGTGGCATATTTGCACTTTTATAGTGACAAGTTTGCAATACAATTCAAGGTTGTAAATTTACAATTGGCCCTAAATATAACCATATTTTCATTTACTAAAACGAAGAATCTAGAATTTGTTGATGATCAAAGTTAGAACATCGTTGATCAATGGTGCCAAGTAAATGGTAGAGGGGGTAAGACGTATAATTGTAGAATATCATGTCCATTTAGAACGCAGAAATTTTTGTATCAGTGACAATTCTAGCATCTCTCCATTTCTTCACTGGCTAATACTCCTAGAAAAATATACTTATTTTGCCAAAATTGGCATGTAGTAATTTGTTCATTTGCAATTTTGCATGTACAGGGTTGGTTCAGACCTGGGCGGCCGTGGTCATGGGCGTGTTCGCCGGCAGCGTGCCGTGGTTCACCATGATGATCCTGCACAAGAAATCGGCCCTTCTCATGAAGGTGGACGACACCCTCGCGGTGTTCCACACCCACGCCGTGGCGGGGCTCCTCGGCGGCATCCTCACGGGCCTCCTCGCCACACCGGAACTCTTCTCCCTCGAGTCCTCTGTTCCTGGACTCCGCGGCGCGTTCTACGGCGGCGGCATCAAGCAGATCGGCAAGCAGCTTGCCGGCGCGGCGTTCGTGATCGCGTGGAACCTCGTGGTCACCACGGCCATCCTGCTCGGCATCGGCCTGTTCATCCCGCTGCGGATGCCAGACGAGCAGCTCATGATCGGCGACGACGCGGCGCACGGCGAGGAGGCCTACGCGCTGTGGGGCGACGGCGAGAAGTTCGATGCGACGCGGCACGACCTGTCGAGGGGAGGCGGCGGCGGCGGCGAGAGGGACGGCCCCGCCGGCGAGCGGCTCTCCGGTTTGGGCGCCAGAGGCGTCACGATCCAGCTCTAGGCGCGCCACGCCAAGGTGGCGCGCTAGGCTTATTACACGTGCCACTCGTTGGACTGTTTTGGACGTGTTGGGTGTTTAATTAGGAGTAGTGAGCCCTCTGATTTGACTGCAACGTGAGAGACAACTGATAGTAGTACATATGGTTGCTGTAATGATGTGATTTTGAGTTCGTTTTTCCAACACAGATAAAGGCTGACGTGCCTATCTTCGAATCTGTCTCAAGTTGTGCTTGCTACGTGCAACCATTATCTGATTTAACATTTTAACTTCTACGCGACAAATCGATGTTACAATATTCACAAAGATGCAGACCGAATACACAACCACCCCAGCGACTTCGTTTTTATTGGATCAAAGTTACAAGCTTGTCACATGGTACTACTAGCTCCACAAACAAAGCATCATACTACGTCACAGGGGTGTCAAAATGCAGCGGCTCTGTTTCTTAGAAGACAGCCATCAGCTCGGCTTCTCCCAGCACATGCCCTTCGATGGCATCCATCAGCTTGTCCTTGGTCACCTGCAACCAATCAAAGCAACCACAACTAATCAATCCATAACCAACACAAATAATCGCAAGACGACGATTCCACTCCGCAGAACAACGAGCCAACGACTCACCTTGTTGCCGAGATGCACCTCGTCGTCGAGCGCGTACAGCTTGAACTGGATACGATGCCCACGAGACGGCGGGATGGGCCCACGCCATCCAGGCTGCTTCCAGTCGTTGACGCCCTCCTGGATTCCTGGGTACTCGCGGGCGGCGGCGCCTTCCTTGCCGGAGAACCCCTCAGGGAGGCCCTTGACGTCGGGCGGAATGTTGGCCACCACCCAGTGCGTCCACGGCACGATGGGTTCCTCCGGGTCGGGCGCGTCGATGTCCTGCACCACCAGCGCCAGCGACCGCGTGCCGTCGGGGACGCCGTACCACTCCAACGGGGGCGAGATGTCCTTCTTCGCGCCCTGCCCTTCCAGCGTGTGGTGCCGCGGCAGACGACCGTCGTGCGCCGCGATCGGGTGCGACACCAGCCTCAGGCTCTCCTGCGCCATGTTCCACACTACTCTGTTTTTCCTCTCTGCTCTGCTCTGCTCTACTCTGCTTTCCCTCGCGCGCTTGACAGATGCGTGCCCTGCGTGAGTTGTGCGAGCTGTTTCTGGTTGCTGCGGGAATGGATGACGATGACGACGAGTGTCGCTGCCGCTGAGTGCACGGGCGGGTTTAATAAACCGGGGAGATTCGGGCGGCGTGGCGCCGCGGACGCGTGGCGCAGGCGGTGTAGAGGGTACGTGGAGGTCGGCGCCGGAGTCGTGTCGCGTTTTCCAGAGACGGGGAAAAGGCGGGGTCGGGCCGCGAGAGAAGTTTCGAGAGGCTACCGGTTTATCGATAAGCACAAGTTATTAGTCGTTAATCTCGCCGTGATATGTCCAGACTCCAGTCCAGATGTCTCGCGGGCGCGCGTTTTGGGGGAGGAAAGAGAAGCAGGTTTGGATTTCTCATATAAACTGGGCCGGATCCGTATTCAGTCCAAGGACTTAGCCCATGATGGTTACAGTTAGGCTTAGCCCACAAGAGAGTTGTGCACTTCAAGGTCCAGTTCGGATTGGCCTCAACCCATCCATGTTGATGGGCCATGATATTACTTTAATGTGATAGCTTTAATATCAGCCCATTTATGGTTTTGGGCTACGATGGTTTGGCATGTATATATCGATGGGTTGCAGTTTTGGACCATCCAAAAGAGGGCTAACTGTACCAGTTTGGTCTCCACCTGGCTAAAGGCTTGTTTAGTTCCCAAAGAAAAAAAAAATTGGTGTCACATTCAACATTTGACCAGATGTCGGAAGGGGTTTTTGGATACAGATGAAAAAACTAATTCAGAACTTGGCGAGACAAATCTATTAAGCTTAATTAATTCGTCATTGCACAGGTGGGTTACTGTAGCACTTACGGCTAATCATGAACTAATTAGGCTCAAAAGATCGTCTTGCGATTTCCACGTAAACCGTGTAATCAGTTTTTGTTTTAAACTTGATTTAATGCTTGTCGAAAGATTCGATGTGATGTTTTTGAAAAAAATATTCTGACATTTAAACAAGGCCTAACACTATGCACCACTGGCTTTGGCTGCATAATTGCATTGGGGGCGTACTTTGGAGCTCACGTACTATTGTTCCTTTGGAGCGCAGATATTGGCTCCTCTGTTTCTCCGAACTACACTGTGACAATATCTGCAAGCAACAGGATCAAACAGTGATTCAATCCTAGCTGATTAGCAGGTTAACAGTAGCTGACTAGTTGCATTCATCCCTGCATGTATCATTCGATATGTCACTTCATCCTGTTAAGGGTGCCACTTTATGCAATACTCCGTATGCAGCATTCAGAACACGGCTAATTAAGCGATGCAGTGTAACAGGCCAGGCCTCAACTTTCGGTGGTTCGGCCCCCGCCGCAAATTATTTTCATGGGCTAATAACAGCGACAGATCGATGAACCGTACGCGCGGCCATCGTCACCACCTGAGACCGGACCACCCCCACCACCTCGTCCATTCCTCGAGGCTCGATGAGTCGCACGCGATCCGTCAGATCGTTGCACAATGTACCGCTCCATCGTGCTACAGTGGTCACACGAAACTGAAACTACTTTAGCATCAGACTCGCACTCACCAGCCACAACTAGCCAAGTAGTTACCTCTTTTTGATATGTTAGTAGTACGTTACCGTGCATACATCTCCCCTCTCATCGTTTCTGCTGGACAGCTGAACGTGGGCACACTGCACGTACGTCGTCTACTCATCATCATCATCATCAGCGGCAAAAATATGAAGCCAAGATAACAATTATATGATCTATCGTCCATCCAATCGCATGACAACGTTTCTAACTTGCACGGGAAAAATGTTGTCAGTGAGACATGATCGTGCTTAGCTAGGTAGCCAACAACCACTAGCAAGTACGAGAACAGCGAGCAGAATGTAGCCATGACGGGAACCGTACCACAGGATGAGAGTGATCAGGCGACTGATAGTGCGATGCTGGTGAAGAAGATATGGCACTTTTGCAGTTTTTGTCCGGTTGGATCGCCTGCTTTTCCGCCCACAGCTAGCTAAGGACGCACTTTGCCATATGCAAGTTAGCAACCTGGGCAGGGCAACCCCATATGCGCCTTTACTCGAGCACCGGGGCCTAAGCCGATAGCTCAAGCCAACGTAATGTACACTACTACTAGCTGCAACTACACTGCGCTAGACGTAAGCCCAAGAAAGGAAGAAAGCCAGAAGGTGATAGCAAGCACGGAAAGTGGTTTGGTCATCGTCTCCTTCTTCCTCCAGGATATTTTTCAGAAATCATGATAGTTAATGGAGATGTAGCCTCAAGTGATCAGACACACGGCTTTCCGGCTTTAATTCATTCACGCCCCTTTTTTGAGCTGCTAGCTAAGCTAGCTAGCTATCTGTTGCTCTGCTTTGTGTGTAGCGGTCATTGTTATGCATTAATAATTTATTAGCAAAAGGAGCATGATAGATTAGATTGGTATGTGATATATATGTAGCTAGTGATGTGTGATCGACCACTCAGGCCGGCCTGGGTCCATGAAGCAGTAAGCTTTTCTGGTCTCAGCCTTATCTCGATCAATCGAGCTCAAAGCGGGTTGTGACTTGTGACGGCGAGCGTTGCTGCCTGTCTTTGATCTCGAATTCTCGATCGCGCGCCGCGCGCGCGCGGTCGAGCCGCGAGATCAGGGTGGCTCGCAACGCGTAACGTCGCACTATGTGTCCATGTGTTGTTGTTGGCTTCCGTGTCACCTCGGCCAGGCATAGTACGTGCACATCAGATTTCAGAACAGAGGCGCCAAACGGAACAGTTACTATCGGTCTTTTCTCCTTTTGCTCTGTGATCTTTCAAGGGATAAAAAAAATCTGGTGCTTATGATCTTTTTCTTTTTCTTGAGCCGTCTATATTTTTACCAGGACTGACTAGTTTTCAATTACCTCAAAACTGTTAAATTTCAGTTATTTATTTAGACGGTTAGTATCACATCAAGATTCGTGCAAGTCGTTATCACTATCCACTCCTTCCTCCTTCCCTCCACACGAAGAGAATCCAGACTGCACGTGTGCACACATCTTGCTCCGTTGTTCTCACTGTCACCGTGCCATCCCCCGCTTACTGCTTGCTTCCATCCATGTAGCTCCGGCGCCAACTGTCTATCTTGTTCGTCTATTGATCTCATCGTCATTCTACCCACCTCCACCTCTTGACCTCGAAACCCTAAACATAAGGTTCTCTGTTGGAGTTTCAATATCATCCTCATCGTTGGCAGATTGCCACCGCTACTTGGAAGTTGTCATTATCACCATGGGAAGTGAGTTGCCCCATCCTCCTTCCCTCTTCCCCGCATCCAAGCTCGAAGAGGTAAGGTAAGGCGACTGAAATTTAGGAGAATTTCAGTCATGCTAGCTATTCCCATTTTCGTTACGTCTTACTAAGTTTGATTATTGTTCCTTAATCAAGTACCACAAGGAAGTTGTTGGGTTGTAGGAAAGAAACAGTGCTGGTAGATTCCTACACTATTTTTACTCTCTTTTCATGTGCATGTTTTCCAAACTGTTAAATGGCGTGTTTTTTGCAAAAAAAAAATTTCACGAAAGTTGTTTTAAAAAATCGAATTAATACATTTTCATGTTTAAATAGCTAATAGTCAATTAATTACTCCATCCGTTTTAGAGGCAATTTGTTTTTTTTCTTACAATGTTTGACCATTCGTCTTATTCAAAAATTATGAAAATATCATTTATTTTATTTGTTACTTACTTTATTATCAAAAGTAATTTAAGTATGACTTATTATTTTTTATATTTGTATAAATTTTTTGAATAAGACGAACAAACGTCGAAGAAAAAGTCAAAACGTCTTATATTCTGAAACGGAAGTAATACATACTAATGATGTTTCTCGTTTTGTAATCACTACTATTCTTCTTTGCCCATTTACCAAACAGACATCCGAACAACCCCAGGGTAAACATGTGTACATGTACATTTCAGGTGTCGTCTACTGAAAAATGTTTACTTCAAACATGATGTGGCATATATAAGAGAAAGTATGCCATATTGTCTTGCTTGATTTGCACTAGCATTTGGCTCAACTCCCGGTTGTTAAAAAAATGGTTATGTTGACTCATTTGTCGACTTGTACAAGCAATTGTTAGGCGCATAGGATGAAGACATGCCTGCTCCAATCAAGCATACTCCCACTTGCGTTGAAAGTCTACCGAATGCAATAATAATAAATAGAGCAGCACACCAACTTATGTAGTCTACACAAATAATTTGAATATTCGCATGTGTTTGTGGCTCAAATTAACCAACGCCGTTGCGACTTGAGAGACAACACATTCGTACAAACTAGCAACGTGCCAATGACACAGCATTGGTAAACAGCAACCGAATCTACTCAACAAGTCGCGAAAACGAGCGCGCGGAGGCCAGTCTCGCCCGAGCCCGAAAACGACCGTATCGCTTCGAGCCGGCCGAGCCAGACGCATCTGTTCGAGGATTGTGTGCAAGTGCAACTTCGTGTGCGCGCATGGCCCGCGCGGGAGCCGAGCCCTCGCAGCCTCACCTGATCACCTCTACCAACCTTAAAAGGGACGGCCTGCGGCCTGCCGCTTTGAAATTTTTTAAAACCCACACGACACCCATCGCATTTCGCACTCCAACAGACCAGTACACCACCCTCTCGCGATCGCTGCCTGCCTGGCTCGCTCTCGGCGCTCGCCCCGTCGCGCGTCACTTGCGCGCAGCCGCGCCGAAGCTTCTTCGTCGTCTCCATCGCGCGAATCAATCTCCCATGCTCCTCCACCTCATATAACCTGGAGCTAGCTGGTGTGCCGGCTGCGGATCAACCTAGCAGCAATGGCCGCGCAGGAGGGCGCGGCGGCGGGGACGAACCAGGTGATGAAGTGGAGATACGGTGACGTCGACGACAGCAACTTCGCGGTGCACGGCCGTGCCGTGTACCTTCTGGTCGGGCTGCTCTTCGCCGTCGTGGTGTTCGTCGCTCTCTGCCTCTACCTCCGCTGGGCGTGTCACCGGTACACGCCTGACCCAGAGGCCACCTCCTCCTCGTCGTCCGCTGCAGGTGCCACGGCGGCGACGCTGCCAGGGCTCGACGCCGAGGCGATCGGTGGGCTGCCGGTGACGCTGTACCAACCGCGTGACAACTCGATGATGCCTCCCGCCGGGAAGGGCGGCGGTGGCGAGGACGACCAGGCGGCGCAGTGCTCGATATGCATCAGCGCGCTTGTCGCCGGCGAGAAGGTGAAGGCCCTCCCGCCGTGCGGCCACTGCTTCCACCCGGACTGCGTCGACGCCTGGCTCCGTTCCCAGCCCAGCTGTCCTCTCTGCCGGAGTTGCCTCCTCCTCGCCGCTGCCGGCGCCAAGCCCCACGTCAACGGCGGCGACGACGACGAATCCGCCGTGTGAAATGACAGAAACCAGCTGCGCGCTGCTCCGATCGATCACCCCCACTGACAAACCGACCCCACCTGTAAGCAGGCCGCCACTTATATAACTATCACACCACTCGCAGCTGCCTGCCTAGCTTGACCGCTTCAGAAAGATCTCGCGATCGTTTTGAGTGGGTCGCAATTATTTTTTTTGGAAAAACGTCTGGTTTAATTAACACGGCGCGGTGCCTAACCACCAATGCGGCACGGCGAGGTGTGTCCTTTTGTGTGGAGGTCGCCGGAAATGGAGCCCTCCCCGTCGTTCTTTAGTCGTCGGCGTCCCGGGCACTTTTCTAGCTTTCTGTTCAAGTCTTCAGGGGGAATTTAAAGTGCTGTAGGCTGTACATACCTTTTGAGTTTTAAAACAGGAGCAAAAACGCAATGTATGCGGTGGTCGTTCAGGTGGAATCTCTGTAGCTTAATTAACATGCACTAGTGCACTTAGCCAGTGACACGAACACGCGAACTCACCTTTGTTGTACATACTGTAATCTACTATCCTGATTGCATATTATACCCGTAGCATCAGGGAATTCGCTGCAGGACAGTATAGTATTTTTGGTTGGATTGTTGGAGTTATCATGAACAGTTTCACCACAGCTGAGCTGCCACTACATAATATATTTTTTAAGTAAGATTAGATTAATTTTCACGCATGCACTCCTGATGTCGTCCACCATCGGCGTTTCGATCCAACTTGGGGCGACATTCGCTCTGATCCTGAAGAAGAGCATGCATGCAGGAGCAGCAACTAGTATAACAAGATAGCAACAAAGTCGATAGAAGAATCGACGATATTCTCCTGCCAAAAAGTGATAAATCAAATATAAGAAATTAAACAGGTGCTGTACTGCTGTATCCTTTTTTCTGTTCCATGGTGCAGTAGTCTAATTTTAAATTCAGTTTAAAGCGATATTTGTTTCAAAGGGAGACAAGAAGGGATTGGGTTTATCGCTAATCAAATCATCATCATCAGCTCGGTGGTGTCCCAGGCGCAACACGGCAACAAGGTTAGCCACTGGCCTGTCCTTTGATCATTTGATGAACCAGTGCAACAAGTAGATGATGCTGACAGCGCCTATATCTTTTCCGCGAGCAAGAAGTGGCTTCAGTTCGTAAGCGGGGTTGTTGATTGCAAACTTGGACTATTCGAGACATGGGCCCGGAAGATCGGGCAGCCCCCGTTGCTAAGTCGCCATGTTCCTGCATGGTATTCTGCCGGCGCCATGCCCACGATTTATAGCCCAATCTATCGAGCGGCGAAAGCTGAGATGCCATCTTAGCTGATCCGGACATGCGTTATATGAGATGCAATTGGGCAATTTCATAGCCGGATACGTTCCGTTTTCCTTCTCACGAGGAGTTCACATGTTGACAAGATGTAGATGTCCATATCACTTCCCGATTTCTTTCAAAAAAAATCACTTCCCGATCTAAATCACACATATTAAGAGACTCTTTGTTGTAAGATTGTTGCTTACAACAAGTTGTACTCCAGTGCAATAGATATTAAAATGGTTATTTGCCCGTGAGGATATAACTATGGTAACATCATTAATTACTACCTCTGTCTAGAATTTAGTTATTATTGGGATATTTCATAGTACAACAAATCTAAGATAGACATTTGTCCAGATTCGTTATACTAGAAAATATCACACTTGTCCAGAAATAGCTATATTTTACGACAAAATGCGAAGAAAAGACTTGTGTTAGTCTATGAGAAAAGTCTTGATGTCCTATAAAATTATCACGTGTTAGCGGGTCTGACCCAGCCCGGGGGTTAGGGCGTCACAAAAGAGCGACCGACTAATTTGTCGCCCGTCTCTACGCAGCGCTCGAGGTGTACGGGACCCGCTTATTGCTTCGAAACTCGTCTGCCACTCCGCCTTCTGTTGCGCCAAAACTCTTCCTCCCTCTCCATTGTGTTTGCCACCACCGCCGCCGTCCGTTGCAATCATCACGAGTGTCCGACGCCCTCACCCTCGCCCTCGTCAAACACGGCCATCGCCCCCGCATGAAGTCCGCCACCGCTGTCACCGTGTGAAATCTGTCGCGACGGCCTCCACCGCGGCCGCTGTTGCCGCGTGAAGTCGTCAGCCGTTGCCAATCGAAGGGCGCCGCCGCCAGCCGCAACTTCACCCGGCGTTTGCCGTCGTTGGCCGCGTCCAGCCGCGCCCATGCCCATCATTGCCGGCCGCATCTGGTCGTGCCCGCGCCTATTGTCGCCGGTCGCATCCAGACGCTTCCGCCAGTCGCCGGCTGCTGCGCCCGCGCTTGCCATCACCACCCGTATCCGGCCACACCCACCCGCGCGTCCTTCGCAGCCTCTGACCGTGGCCGTCGCCACTACTAAGGGCCCACCGTCCGTGTCGGCTCCATCCCTGGACACCGCTATCTTGCCTGCTCGGTGAGCACCTTCATCCATCGGCTGCCACACCTATGGCCATCAGGAAGGAAGAACGGAGGAGTGAAAAAAGAAAGTGGGAGAAGGTATGGAAAGTGGTGGGTCCCATGAGTTTAATGGAATCTTTGTGTTGAAGTACGCCTATTGTATGGGTTGGCTGTAATAATTACTATAGATGACGTGGATCAGAATTGGAGCTAGCAGCGAGCTTTCTTATTGACCCTATGTTGACGCAAAATATCGTCACCAGCCATTGTATTTGCTGAAAAGATGTTGACCGATGAAATACACTATGCACGGATACACGAAGGCCTAAAAGATCTGCTTAGTTCTAGTGCAGGTCCTAAATCTTAGAATGCGGGCGTGCTAATCAGTTTGATCTTGCAACTGACAAGATGGTTGTATGTTAATAGCCAAAGAGCTTCGGCTGACAAGCCGATGTGCAGTAGCGCCTCTAGCTGATATTGATGTATGGATCCAAGAGTCGATCGTCTGAACAGCCGATGATGGTGCGCTTCTAGCAGATGTCGATAAGATATTAAAAATCAATCGGCTATATTTTAGACATAGATCCAAGTAATCAAACAAACAAGTAAACTCAATAATAGTATCGGCTGTAAATAGGATATAACGAGAGAAGTCGATACAAGACTTAGATCTAGTTATAAGATAACTTATCGGCTAACCATCCGATGTGACATTGTATAAAAACCCACTAACTAAATAGACATAAACATATTACTAGCAATCTTGATAGGTCGAACCCAACCGATGCAACATAAGGTTTAAAGCAATAGGAAAACACCACTTAGCCGATAGATATACACAGTGTGATGGATAAACCGATCTGTCTAAAACAACAACGTATCAAGAGAAGCACCGACTTAGCGAGAATATCAGACTTAACCGAGGAAGTCATAACCAAGCCGATAAAACTCTAAACACGATACCGCTAGAGATAGAATCGATAGATCTGATAGGCAACCCTTGCGCCAATTGGATTGATATATCGGACCTAACCGAGAAAGTATCAATCTTCACCGATACAAGTGCGGTGGACATAACTTACTTCTTCATCGGAGGTCGGACCTAACCGATGAAGCCCAACTTGGTAGCAAGACCCCGAACTCGACTTCTTTTCAGGGATTTGAACCTAACCAATGCAGCCCAGAGCCGAAGCGAGAACCCGTTGAGTAGATTGGAAGGTGGCGATGCGTTGAGATTGTATTGATCGAGAGATAGTTTGTACAAGAACCCCTGGCATACAATTTATACCCTTGGGTCAACTGAGTCCTAATTGGACACGACTCAATCGGCTTGCTATACATAGCCGTTAAAAAAAGAAACTAGGACTTCTTTCTAATTACATAAGAAAAATAACTAAAGCATGCTTAATTAATAGATAGATAGAATTAAACTGTCAATTTGTGGTCTTCACAACTCCTTCTAAATAACTTTTTATTGACTCTTTTCTTGTACAGAATTTGTCCAGATTTTGGTATCAACACCCTGCTCTTAGAAAACGCACATTGTGCAGCACCCAGCAAACCCAAATGATTGACCGGCCCAAGAAAATTGCGAAATACATCACCAGCTACACCAGTGAATGACCCTGCGCGGTGTCACATTACGCAAATCCTCCTAGTATCATTGGTTGCGTTCTCTTTTTCCTCTCACGAGCCATTGACATGTTGAGAAAATGTAGATGTCCATACCACTTCGCAATAAATCACACGTACTAAAAGAGACGGTGAAAACAAGATGTTAGGCCAGTCTTCAATGGGATTTTGATGGGTATTTAATAAGGTGTCAAATTAGTAAAAGTGATGATGTGACAAACAAATTAAGAGAAGAGAGATTATATGAGTTTCATCCTCATGAAACTTGATTGACGTTGTTTTCAAGCGTATGAAACACCATTGAGAGTGTTTAGTTTCTTTCCAACTCAATTAGACCAATCATGTGCTAATACATATACTTAATTGCTAGCATATAAAACTGTGAGATAAAATTATACATTAAGAGAGGTTGTTTCATTCAACAAACTAAATCTTATAATATTCTTAGAAAGAGTATGATAAAACTATGTATTGAGACTGGCCTAAAGTGAAATTCCCTTTTACATTAAATTTGTTATTACCTAAGTAGAATTAATGATCCACGTCTCCCCTCCTTCCCTCCCTCTTGCAACTATCTGATTTATTATTATTATTATTATTATTATTATTATTATTATTATTATTATTATTATTATTATTATTGGAAACAACTCCTTATGGTTTCTATACGACAGGATTGTTACAAGCAATAGGGATCGACGTATAGCCTAAGATTGGCGGTGTGATTCTAACATCACCAATTTCTATGAAGAAGAGCAATGAGAAGGGTTGTTGCTCCATATGGCAAATGATTTCACGTGAAGACATAGAAGATGATAGAAGCTTTGGTCTTCTAACTATTTTGTCTTATTTTTTTGTTGCTTCTCTGTTTTGAGGTTGAGTCTAAATGACTTTTGGCTATGTATATCAGGCATTTAACTATTTGCCACTTTTACGGATGACACTTTAACTAAGTCTATGACAAGCGGGGTCGGCTGAGTCACTGACAGTGGGTCTTGGATGGCATTCCATATGCCATCTTATCCATAAAAGTGACAAAAGATTAATCATTCCGTAGATATAAGGCCCCATTTTAGTCCATTATATAAAAACAAAAAAGTAGCATTTTAGATCATTAGATGTCCATGGAGATTCGTGTAGGCATAGATAGAAAAATTAACTCATATTCTCCCCAGCTTGGATCGGGCCTGAGTGCCCGACACCGCTACACTAGTGTATAATTTGTGATAATACCCTATAGTAATATAACGATCTAGTTACTACCTTCGTCCAAAAAAAAATTCATTTTTAGATTTCCGTGTCTAATTTTAACTGTTTGTCTTATTTTTTTTATAATTAATGTTTTTATTGTTATTAGATGCTAACACATATACTTTATGCATGACTATTTTTTCTTAATTTATTCATAAAACTTTTTAACTAGACGAATAATTAAAGTTGGACACGAAAAATCCAAAAATGAAGTCTTTTTGATGGAGGAAATATGTTTGAACGCGATTACATTTGATTTGTACTTTTTAGTAATTTTACTGTCAAACTAGACTCTTAATAGTTCTCTCATTGGGATTTGCTTGAGTAGTTAATGGTTGAACGTGGGCTTATTTTTATTATTGGAAAAAAAGGAATAAGCAGTTAAGCGTTTTCACCCTTTGTTTATCCTTTTTGATGTTGCTTAGTTCAAAATGAGCTGACCAATGTCAACGATTGGTGTCCAGGAGGGAGTATGTTTTTAAGTTGCTACGAGATTTAGCCTGTCCAGTGATCCCTTTATTTGTGTAGACACGTACATTACTTCTTGGTCCGAAATAACTAATCCTAGTCAAAGAAACTTTGAATCCTAGTGGACCAAGCCCAATCAACGTGCATTTTCCTGAGATAACGGCGCAATTTGTTGTGTAATCTGAACTGCTATTATTTTAGGACTAGCCTATTATGGCCTTCTCGCCTTGCAGCTGTAACCTTGAATCCACGGCCCATGACTACCAGCTACTGCTCTCATTTTTCCACGGGAAAGTTAGTTTGTTTGGGATCCCTCAAGGCCTGAACTAGCCCAGATTTTCATCCCTCGACCATAAAACCAAAACAACATCCTCTTAAAAAAAAAACAAGTTCCAAATAAAATACAAGTTCAATTTGCCTCTAGAGCGGTTTAGACGGGGAATTTTGTCTTGCATAGTAGTACATTTAGCTTATCAAATACGTAGAAACAGTACAAATCCATATGACATTACGGTCGGGCTTGTAAATCCAAAAGCAATGGAGTAAATCGAAATGGCCGAATGTATCTATCAAGATATCCAATTTGTCCCAATAAACGAAGTCTAAAGAATCTGACGAAGGGTGCTCCTGAGGAGGCAAGTCCGTTTGTCACAGTGATGGTCACTATATGAAGTGGCTCCTCTTCAAATATCAGTTGTTATGCTTTTATCATCATCAAGATAAAGTGCACCGATGGATATAGTCATTCCCATTAAAAAATAATAATAAAGAATCAAAATAAAAAAGAGGTTGTCAAGACTATGTTGAATTATGATCCAAATCCAGTTATATTAGTTGACAAGAGGGCTGGCTTGGGCCTGTTGAGATGGACTCCTGGGACGCGCGGGGGTGCGGGGGCGGAGCCCCCATGGTACGGATCAGTACCCTATTAGGGTTTCACCGATATATATACCTCTTGTAAGCCGTCGTTCGGCGTTGTAACCTCACCCCGATATAGTGAAGACTTTTGTTGGCTGGCGTCCGTGATTTTTTCTCTCCCACCTTGGGAGGGTTTTCCAAGTTAAAATCTCGTGTCCTCTGTGATTGATCTTTGTTCTTTATCATTTATATGCCTATCGTCCTATAACAGACTAAAGTAGTTATCCTGAGTTGTCATAGTAGTCGATATAGGGTATCCCGTAGTGATGAGTATATGTTAATCGTATATTATGGATATCATTAAATATACGATGAGAGTCCACCTAATTATGATATCATATGGACTACGACAAGAAAACCTTGCTATATGTAGAAGGTATGACCCGAACAATAGGAGGATTCCTTTCCAAACTTTGTACTTTTCTAATCGGACTGCCTGAGTTCGAGTAAGACACTATCTGTCAACGGTTGATATTCGTAGGCAGGGTATGTAGATAACGGGGGAATATTGGCGTAAGGACCTATATTACACGACATCATCACAAAGGAAGACAAAGATTTTTATACAGGTTCGAGCCCCTTATCTGACAGGTAATAGCCCTACTTCATGTTGGCCGAAACTGGTCTTGATCTATATTCATCATCATCATACATGTAACAAATATGAGGTAACCTATCTAGTATTTGGCGACTTGACGGCCTGGATTACACCATCACATAGTCGACAACAGAGTGGTCTTCAGTTGTAGATCCTATATTGGCTTGTGGAAGCGACGAGATCGTAGTCGAGGGATTCGACCATGGAACTTGGCGACTTGGGCTTCTAGTCCTCCTTCTCTCCTTGGGGGTCTTGTATTTATACCCATAGATGTGTCCTTGTCCAAGTAGGATTAGGGAGACCAATATGGATACTATCTAAGTAGTCCTATAGTTGTCATGTAGAACTCTTCTCATCCTTCCTTATTCGGAATTCCTTGCATATACGAGGTATGATTCCGTATAAGACATGGTTGTGGGCTCAGCTGAGCTTAATCGAGTACTATTAGGTATCCCTTATCTGTAACCCTGACATTATTCTTAAGATATAAATATAAGATCCCCTGGAGGAGAAGAAAGGTCAAGAGAGAATAGATTCCGATGGATCTAGTAACCTATGCATTGATACTATGTCGTCGCCAAGATCAAGGGTGAAGCCAGGAATTAACAATAACGGGTGTCAGCCACAAGGACAATGTACTCGTGACACCTCGGTAGATAATGGTGTAAATGTGTGGTCAACTACAAGAGCAAAGAACAAGAGCTCGTCTTGGCCTCGTTTAATCATACCTCATATTTTTTTATGAACTATGACATAATTTGTTATTCACACTAGTATATACGTAATTAAATTTTCGATATGGTTTTGTAGCATTTTACCATATTTTATTATTTATACATGTTTGTATGTACACTAATATTATATAATATAAAGCACCAAATTAAAATTGAGACAAACAATTTGTGTTGATGCAGGATCATCTTGTTCATTTATCCTTCTAACAGTAATTGTAGCAATTAGTGTTGAGATAGGAACGTATTAAATTAACCAAGTTAACTAATTACCCATTAGTAAACTAATATGGTGATTAAGGGTTCGTTTGGCCACGAACCCCTGTAGCTTCGCTACTGGCCAAGATACTATGAAGTTTAGGATACTATGGTTCCCACCGACTAGTCTTTGACAACACATACCCTACTCTACTATACACGCCATACTATATATACTCTCTGTTGTACATGCTACTTACACAATCCCCTTAGTCGATAGGCTAGATCAACTTTCTGCTTCGCTCTGTATACCACGGCATGTTACATCGATATATTGAAGAAAACCAACCTGATGGCCAAACATGAATTAGGGCTATTATCCTGATGGGGCCTGAACCTGTATAAAAAATATGCCCCTCTCTAAGTTTGTTGTGAGTTCTTGCATGTCTTGGCACCAACGATTCCCTGGTCATACGAATTCTGTATTCAATCTGTCAGTCATCGACATGAGTATTCTAATTCCGTATTCGATTTGTTAGTCATCGACATGAGTATTCTACAAGAGTTCTTGCGGGCAAATGAGAGAAGTGTTCTTATTACAAGAAAACAATAAATGAAAAAAATGAACACGTGCCAAAAAGAAAATACAATGCCAAATAACTGGTGAGTACTAGGTAGAACAGTACTCCTAGTCCTCCACAGCCACTTTCTGAAAATATACCATTAATTTCTAGGTTTGTTCATAAGATTTAGTAGGAATACAACACTTTTATTTAAATTGGCTACTTGGCGTAAAAAAGACACTTCTATTGTATGCAGCCATATCTATTGGAGCGGAAAGCGTTCCCCATGTACAATGAAAAGGAAAGGCCATAATTAAGGTGGTGATAGAAAGGAGATGATTGGGAGGCAGGTGTGGTCATATTAGGGTATGTACAACGGTCTTTATTAGTGGGCTCTCTGTTGTCATGCAAACATATTTGGTGACGTGTAAGAGAGAGGGGGAAGGAGAAAGAAAGATGGTCGCTGCGTATGACAACGGCTCGACTCTTGGCATTTATTAGGAAAAATTTTGTCGCATGGAGTCTAATAAAGGAAAAAAAACTAATAAGAAAAAATTTTGATACATTAATGGCTAGAGACTGTATTGTCTCAACACTGTTGTAACGTGATAGTTTCTAGATAGCGGTCTCTATCTTTGTACATGCCCTCAGCCCTCAGGTATGGTCTCTACGTCCAGTAGTGATTATGTGTTTACAATAGATGAGACAATAAGGTCTCTAATCATTACTATACAGAAATACTTATTTATTAATTTTCTTTCCTTTCTTTTAACACATGCAACACAATTTCTTCTAATAAATGCCAAGAGTAGATTTTCAGTCATTGTCATACGTAGCAACCATGTTTCTCTTTCCTCTCCTCTCTCTTTGACATTACCAAATATACTTGCATGACAAAAGGAGAATGCCCGCTAACGACTGTTGTACATGCCCTAAGGTGTAATAAGAAGGTGAGGATGGGGGCAGTTCTTGTAACTTCTAAGGGACAAAGCACATATAATTAACAGGACATATATTCGTCTTCCATACTATCATCCTTTGCCTGTTTCCCAAGTCTCACTTTAATTAATGTTGGTTCAATAAAAAACTATTGTAACCAACATTAGTTAGGCACCCAATATTACATTTAGAATGTAGAATGGATATTTATAATTAGTATTAAGAGTGAGACCAAATGATGGACATGATTTAAAAAATGCACAATTTGAAAATAACTGATTGATGTAGTGGCAAAATAATAGCAACATCTTTTGTTTCATGTATCTAAATATCTGATGTTAGAAACTAAAAATTATAGCTCTATCTTTAAAAATAAATCTATTGTAACACATAGGCTATTTGCTATTACTTTAAAAGAATAATTAAAGTGGAATCTCATACTATATATTGCAATTTATATATAAGTAGGCTTTTATACGGACATTTAAAGTCATGTAACGCACGCCTAGGTGGCTAGTATTACTTACAAGCATGAAGATATTGTAGTGTTGATTTGGCATATAGCTCAACTAGCTAGGCTTGTGGTGTTTGTATCTACACAAGTTTAAGCCCTAAACTTGAAATGAATATTCTACATTTACGACTGACTTATCATATTTCATTATGGAATTCATGTTTGCTAGCTATCTTCTATCTATCTATCTATCTATCTTCTATTATATACTAAAAGTCCATTAAACATACTACAAACGCTCTTAATTTGACATGTGGCATCTACAAACACTCCTAAGCCGCCAAGTGGCACAACAAGAGGAGAGGAGAAAAAGTCCGTGCAAGAGACCCCACAACGAGAAGGCCCACACGAAATTAGATTGTGACCCCTGCAGGAAAGTCCCCCACGAAAATAGATTGTGTCGTGCATCCCAGATCGGTAATTAGTTAGATAATCAGAATTAGTTGCATGAAAGATTTAAATCGCACGCAATGAATCATCCCAGATCGGCAATTAGTTAGATAATCTGAATTAGTTGCATGTAAGATTTAAATCGCACGCAATGAATCAGTTAAATATAACTATGAAAATATTTCCAGCCATCCGTGTTTTCCTCCTGCGTGGATGCATGCGTGTACTAATATATCTGCATATGTTTGATCTACAAGCAGAAACTTTTCTATTATATATTGTATTTATAACCGATTCAATTCTTCATATTCAAGACAACTATTCAATAATAAGTTCCATAATGACAAAGTTTAGCCGTCAATTAAGACATAGTGAGAGCCATATATACTTTGACTTTTTTATGCATGTTATTGAAATATTTAGGACGAAGATATCTTTTATACACTTAAAATTCCATTAAACATATATAAAGGTCTATTAAATATTCTTAGGACGGATAGCTTTAATAAATTAATGAAAACTAATCATTTGACCAGCGATTTTTAATAAATTCACGGATCTGTTATTTTAGGCCATTAGGTTTTTCTTGAAGAAACCAATCCTTATATATGATCACGATACGAGGGATTCGATTAAATGACCTGTTAGTGCTGGGTCGTAGCAAAGCACGCAGGATGCATCAAGGAATTTATGCCAAAACAATATTACAACAAGTATAATAAGACTCCGAGTGCAAATCTTAAGAGTGCCACACAAGATTGAGGAAATCTAAAAAATGCACGTCCAAATCTCAGAAATGTCATTGACAAATACAGATTCCCATAAATAACATCATACAAATGACTTTGTTCTATAAATATCATCGCCGTTAGGGTTCTATTAAGGTCCCAGTGTTTCGTTAATGTCCCATAAGTGCCATGTGCATTCTCCGTCCACCTTGCGATGTTAAATGCATTCTCATCATATAGCATTTAACGGAGAAATGCTAACGACCATGACATTTCTGAGATATATTTGCTTGTACGATGGTATTTCTACGATGGTATTTCTAGGAATTTGAATTTGTTGATGTTATTTCTAAAACTTGGGCGTTTGTAATGTCATTTCTTATATTTTCTCTTGCCAATAAGGTGAAGGAGAGAAGTGAGGAGAGATGATGGTGTTAATCTGTTATATGCAAGAGACAACCTCTACATACAATCTCCAAGAGAGGTTTGTTAGTTGAGATGTACACATACGATAATAGGGTTTGTTAGTGATAGATTCTATCCTTCTATCTTTCTGTTATCACATGTACTGATTTCCCTGAGATTATGCCGATAGTTGCTAATCTCGGTTTCTTTTGTAAGAGCCACGGTGAGGGCTGTTCTCACCATATATTAACACGTATGCGACGCACGGGAACGGTGCGATCGTTTCCCCAAAACACTTATATGGTATCAGAGCCCTGATCCAATCTAGGCGATTCCGATCTCCAATGGCGTCCTCTTCCGCAAACTATAGCAACACGAATCCTCTCCAAGGAAACCTCGTGAGTGAGAAGTTAGGAAAGAGCAACCATGCGTTATGGAAGATTCAGGTTCTCGCTGCCGTGTGCGGCGCACAGCTTCAGGGATATCTATCCGGCGAAAAGAAGAAACTTGATCCAGAGATTACAGCCACAGTAGATGGCAAGTCCATGAAGCAGGCCAATCCTGCTTTCGAAGATTTGGAAGCCATGGACCAATAGGTCTTGGGCTTTCTCCTCTCGTCTCTTTCGCGAGACGTACTTCTCCAGGTCGCAACGTGTGGAACAACGGCCGAAGCGTGGACGATGATCGAGCGTATGTACTCGACACAAACCAGGGCGCGGGCAATCAACACCTGTTTCGCCCTCTCCAACACCAGGAAGGGAAACATGTCCCTCTCCGAGTTCCTCGGCAAGATGAAGGCGCTTGGTGATGAGATGGCTGCTAGCACCGGGCGGCCGATAGAAGATGAAGACATGGTGCAACACATCATCGCTGGTCTCGGTGAAGGGTACAGCGAAGTGATCTCCGCCGTGTGTGCACGGCCAGAACCTATGACAGTGAGTGAACTGTACTCACAAGTCGCTAACTACGAGGCACGCTTGGCTCTCTACCGAGGAGCCCAGGACAACGTCATCAACGTCGCCAATCTAGCCAATCGCGTAGGTGGCAACAATGGAAGTGGTCGAGGTACTAGCTACCAAGGCTACTCCAATCGTGGAGGCGGTGGTACTCCACGCAGACGCGGCCGTGGCAATGGAGCTGGTGGTCGCGGTCGTGGATGGGCACCGGCGCCGGCACCAGGAGGTGTAGATCGACGTCCTACATGCCAAGTCTGCTTCAAGTGAGGCCACACCGCGTCAGATTGCTGGCACATGTATGAGGGTGATTATGTTCCTGAAGATAGACATGTTGCAGCAGCTGCAGCAACCACCTCGTCGTATGGCGTCGATACTGTAACAAACTGAAATTCAAATTCATATAAATCATTTGTGGAAATCATTTTCTAGAATAAATCTAAAATGCAAAAGAAAGACTAGGTTAAAATCTATGAAAATTTTCAACACAAAAGTGGACAAGACAGAATTTATTTAAATACTTTAAGGTCTCAACTATTTTCTAGAATTTTCTGGGAATTAATTGAGCCTAGGAAGTATTTCTAAT
>CM002483.1:15016750-15067430 GCA_000325765.3 Leersia perrieri
GTGGAGCCACCGTTTTCGTCTTCCGCTGCGTAGTTTAAAATTTCTGCCTGAGAGGTTCTATCCACCTCTGTAATAAATGTGATGACGTTGTTTAAATTTCAATAAAAGTACTCTGTTTATCAATATTGTCTTTTGTGTGCCTCGACTGATTCCTGGACGAGGAAAAACACACATTATAAGCGTGCGGAATTTCGGATAGAAATTCCGGGCGTGACAGATACCAATTGGTATATCGACACGGGCGCCACCGACCACATCACCAACGAGTTGGAGAAACTCACGGTGAAGGATCGCTACAACGGCAATGAACAGATTCACACCGCAAACGGTTCAGGTATGGAAATTAGCCATATTGGTAACACTGTTGTTTATACCCCTAGTAATCGACAGATCCACCTTAAAATGTTCTCCATGTTCCACAAGCTCAAAAGAATCTTATTTTTGTTCATCGCCTTTGTTGATGATAATTTTGCTTTTCTTGAACTTCACCGTGATTATTTCTTCCTCAAGGATCTGGCAACCAGGAAAATTCCGCTTAAGGGGCGATCACAACGCAGGCTTTATCCTCTTCCCAAGTCATCCCTGAAGCAAGCCTGCAGTGTGACCAAACTTTCCTTTCATCGGTGGCATAGCCGGTTAGGTCATCCCTCGTCGTCAGTTGTTAAACAAGTCATCAATAAAAATAGTCTCCCTTGCTTAGATGTGCCAGATGAGTCAGTTTGTAATGCTTGTCAACAAGCAAAGAGTCGTCAATTACCATTTCTTGTTTCATCTAGTGTGTCTCATCATCCTCTAGAACTTGTGTTCTCTGATGTATGGGGTCCAGCTCCAGAATCTATAGGACGGAAAAAATATTATGTGAGCTTCATTGATGATTTTAGTAAGTTTACATGGATTTATTTCCTACAACACAAGTCTCAAGTCTTTGAAAAATTCCAAGAATTTCAGGTTATGGTTGAACGCCAATTTGATAGGAAAATCCTAGCCATGCAAACTGACTGGGGAGGGGAGTATCAATCTCTCAATTCCTTCTTTTCAAAAATTGGGATTGTACATCATGTGTCATGTCCCCACACACACCAGCAAAATGGGTCAGCTGAGAGAAAACATAGGCACATCGTTGAAGTAGGCTTGTCATTGTTGTCTCATGCTCACATGCCTCTTAAATTTTGGGATGAGGCCTTTCAGGCGGCCACCTATCTAATTAATCGCACTCCTAGTAGAGTCATTAACAATGAGAGTCCTTTGGAAAAACTTCTTCATCAAAAACCAGATTATTCCTCTCTTCGTATTTTTGGTTGTGCGTGTTGGCCCAACCTTCGTCCCTATAATAGACACAAATTACAATTTCGCTCCAAACAGTGTGTCTTCCTTGGCTTTAGCAATATGCATAAAGGGTTCAAATGCCTAGACATTTCCTCCGGTCGAGTATATATCTCTAGGGATGTTGTTTTCGATGAAACAGATTTTCCCTTCTCCACCCTTCATGCTAATGCGGGTGCCCACCTCCGGTCTGAAATATCACTGCTTCCATCGGATCTTACTAGTGGGGATCAACACATGTACCAATTTTTGGCTAATCCTACCATGCAAAATATCTCTCATGAAGTTCCTGCAGCAAATGTTTTCCCAGCCACAGAGGATCCCGCTGGCACTGACTCAGAGGAGGATCTCGGCGCCGATCCTGGTGAAGCTGGCAGCCTGGGCGACGACGACATGCCTGGGAGTCCGCAGCACTCCACCGACCGGATCCTACTCACCGATCATGTCACACGTTCGGAACCGCGTACTGACACTGTTGGTACTGATTTTGGTCATATTGATATTGTTCGATCTGATGACACAGGGGAAAATTCAGATGAAGACACAGATATCTCCAATGCACCATCAGCACCTACAGTACAGATGCGTCCTCAAACCAGATTGCAGAGCGGTATTCGCAAAGAAAAGGAATATACTGATGGTACAATCAAGTACTCTTGCTTTGCTAATTCTGCAGAACCTACTGATCATTTAGTAGCTTTAAAAGATAAGAACTGGAAAGCAGCTATGGATCTAGAGTTTGATGCACTAGTTAAAAATAAAACTTGGCACCTAGTTCCACCTCAGAGAGGGAAAAATGTTGTTGGGTGCAAATGGGTTTATAAAATTAAAAGGAAAGCTGATGGCTCTCTAGATAGGTATAAGGCTCGTTTAGTAGCTAAAGGGTTCAAACAAAGGTAAGGGATTGATTATGAGGATACCTTTAGCCCAGTTGTAAAAGCTGCCACTATCAGAATTATACTGTCCATAGCTGTCTCTTCAGGATGGAGTCTTAGATAATTAGATGTCCAGAATGCTTTTCTTCATGGACATCTAGAAGAAGAGGTGTATATGCAACAACCTCCAGGGTTTGAGGATAGAACTAAACCACACTATATATGCAAGCTTGATAAGTCTTTATATGGACTCAAACAGGCCCCAAGAGCTTGGTTTGCTAGGTTAAGTAAAAAGTTGGTTGAAATTGTCTTTAGTGGATCAAAGGCAGATACTTCACTATTTTACTTCCATAGAGGTGGTGTTACTATTTTTGTCTTGGTTTATGTTGATGACATTATTGTAGCCAGCTCTTCAGAGAGGGCAACTACAGCTTTACTCCAAGATTTGAAGAAACATTTTGCCTTGAAGGATCTTGGAGAGCTTCATTACTTCCTTGGAATAGAGGTAACCAAGGTATGTAATGGTATAGTTTTGACACAAGACAAATATGCCAATGATCTGCTCAAAAGAGTTCAAAAGAGTGGGGATGATGAATTGTAAACCAGCTTCTACTCCATTATCAGTAAGTGAAAAACTATCTCTACATGAGGGTACGCAGTTGGGTCCAAATGATGCAACTTAATATAGGAGTATAGTTGGTGCACTACAATATCTAACTCTTACTAGTTCAGATATAGCCTTTTCTGTTAATAAGGTTTGTCAGTTCTTACATACTCCCACTTCAGTGCATTGGGCAGCAGTTAAGAGAATACTTAGATATTTGAAATAGTGTACAAAGATGGGTATAAATATTCATAAGTCAGGGTCTACTTTGGTTAGTGGATTCTCTGATGCGGATTGGGCTGGTAGTATAGATGATAGAAGGTCAACAGGTGACTTTGCTGTTTTTATTGGTTCTAATCTAGTATCCTGGAGTGCTAGAAAACAAGCCACTGTTTCGAGGTCTAGTACGGAGTCTGAATACAAAGCTATAGCAAATGCAACAGCAGAAATCATGTGGGTTCAGACTTTGTTATCTGAGTTGGGAATTGATAGTCCTAAGGCTGCTAAAATTTGGTGTGACAATCTTGGGGCAAAATATTTATCTGCAAATCCAGTGTTCCATGCTAGAACAAAACATATAGAGGTTGACTATCATTTTGTAAGAGAAAGGGTAAGTCAAAAGCTATTAGAGATTGACTTTGTCTCTTCTGGTGATCAAGTGGCGGATGGTTTTACTAAGCCGTTATCGACAAATCTCCTAGAGAAATTCAAGGTCAATCTTAACCTCACGAGGTTATGATTGAGAGAGGGTGTTAGTTGAGATGTACACATACGATAATAGGGTTTGTTAGTGATAGATTCTATCCTTCTATCTTTCTGTTATCACATGTACTGATTTCCTTGAGATTATGCCGATAGTTGCTAATCTCGGTTTCTTTTGTAAGCGCCACGGTGAGGGCTGTTCTCACCATATATTAACATGTACGCGACGCACGGGAACGGTGTGATCGTTTCCCCAAAACACTTATAAGGTTTATCTAAAAAAAAATCTCTAAGAGAAGTTCAAATATTAGTGAGCAAATGAGGTGATGTATTACACATGTTATCTCTTAATTAATGCAAGATGACATTCATGGATGGATGAAATTAGAGGTAACAACTACCCATACAATTAAACTCTCTTAATTATTCTCAAATAAGCAATGTCATAGAATATATCGAGTCAAAGCTTGAAGTTTTATTTTTTTTAACCACACCAGAACAGGTAGACTTCATTGTATTTTAAAAAATAATATTTTTTGGGAATTTTAAAAATTAATATAACGATGTGTATTAATTACAAACACAAATTACAAAACCTCTGGCTTAAGCTACATGGAGCTTGCACGTGTGTGCATGGCAATATGGCATGCACCTTTCGGTAATTCTATTACATCAACCACATAAAATTAAGCCAGAGATGTACAGTAAGGCTCTACCTCGAATCAAATAGACTATCCAAAGAAACAGCCATGATGTGTGTGAAACTATTTTAGTTAAATGAAACAATCCTATTAGCCATAACTTTTAACAAAAAAATATTATCATTTCATATATCTAAAAATCAATAAATATGTATATAGTATACAAGAAAATGTATTTTTGACGTTTACAAATCCTAAAAAGATTATAGGATAAATATGCAAAAGAAACATATAGTACAGAACATTGTTTCATAGGAACTAATGGTTGCGCACGCAGGACGATTAAGAACTAACTTTAAGTTAGAATTATGTGCTTCAAGGTAATTAGAAGAAATTTATATCCACAATCCAAAATCAAATTTGAAATTAAGTAATTAGTGTTGAATCAAAGAAATTTGAATCAACAATAAACATATGCGCGGGCTCCCTTCCTAGTTCAGGAGAGATGATGCGCTAGTTGTGCAGGACATCATTAAAATATTTAGAAATGATGGCATGTCTTCAGAGTTATCTTTTATAGAGTGGTTGTTGCGTGCATTCATAACAAATAGCAAGCATATATATCGGTGTATGCGTGCATGCAATGTTAAAAAAATCATTGTTGAAAAAATAGTTAACTTATGTTCTATGTAACTACTACCCTTGTCGTCCCTAAATTGAAATGATTTTTTTTTAAAAAAAAGGAAATCCCTTACATCCAAAAACGAAGGAAGTATGTCAAGTAATATACGTAGAGTATGAGTATATGATAACTTCTAAATATGAGATGTCCATCGCTCATTATCGAGAAAGACCGATCTATATGTCACTCGGGTGATTTTTCAGAAAAAATCACATGAGTTACATGGATACGTAGAAATACCAAAATAGTTGCAAGTAAATGTTAACCGGAATTCTAAATGCCTCGCTTTGTTGGGTAAGGATACATTCGAAATAGACATGTATCCGTTCATTTTCGTGCAACTGCACGGATAATTTGTTATGTTTTCTCTAATACGGGCGATGAAAAAGATCGCGGATACGGTAGTGTTAGCAAAGGATTTCAACCAAGAGTGACCTCACTACTGGTGCATGCTGGCTGCTAGTAATTGACTGCCGTCTACCGACACGCTCTTTGTACATTAACCGCACGATTTGTGCTGCGGCGCTACCTGGTGCTGTTCCAATCTACCGCCCACCTCGCCTTTCAGCGCGCGACACGCCCATCTCCGTGCGAAAAAGCGAATCGCTTTCCGGCTGGCTGACTGCCGCTGGCTCTGTGGCACACACAAGTTTTGACCCCTTGACGTCCGCACGCCGCGCGCACGGGAGGTCATCATTGTCAGCATCCGTTGGACTCGACCATTTTTCTGCGCAGCCATTTTGTCCCGCGAGACGGCTAGACCGCTAGAGGCTGCGCCTCGAAGGGAAGGCTCGAAGGAAGATTCTCGCGGATTCTGTGTTCTCCCACGGAATCACGGATGCACCGTCCACAGAATTCGCTTCGGTCACCGACTCCTTTCCTTCGCCGGCTGTATGTCCTGGCTCGGTTGCTTCCTGCAGATTCCCCCAGGCCACCGCAGTACCGCACTGCACTGTTCACTGTTCATACACATGGAATTTGGACGCATACCCATGGAACGGCAAATATATATAAGTTATCTTAATAGAACTGCAAACCTAACAGTAGCATAGTTCAAATCACGTACGGTTTGCTTGTTTTGAAAAGTATTTTGGGTGTTGTAATGACGATTCTGTGGGTAACAACTTGGCTTCGGAAGTGCCTTTTTTCCTCGCAAAGGTAGACATGCGCTCCTGATGGGGCCTACAGCGAGAGGAATACTGCATGCAATTCTTTGGATCCTTTCCCTTTTGGTACTACTTGATATCAAATTATTCACCACTATTCAGAATCTTGCATCAAAGCCTTGAGAATATCCCCCTGTTACACTAACAAGATCGAGTGAACCAACCGACTAATCAAACCCTTTTACGGTTTGTTTAACGTTGTGTGTGGAGGGATCGACGACAGCGACACCTTCTCGACCAGCCGCTTCTCACTTTCTCACACTGCACCGAACGTCAACTTAAAGATCAAAAAAAAAAAAAGTAAACTAGTACTACTACCTTACTGATTACTGAAGTAAACCCAACCGCTTCATGTGAGTAAATACCATTTGAGAAACTGAGAATTCAGGGCAGAAAGAAACGCACACACGCACTTCACGCGATTAACGTTGGGAAAGTACCAAAGCACGTACGACGTGCGGTCCGCGCGAGTAAAACATGGTGCCACCAACACACGGTGCAAAATCCGGCAGCAGGCACGTAGGCGAGCGCGCGTCGTCACCCATCGATGGCACGGTGCATCGCTGTGCGCTAGCTGCGTGCAGCCGGCAGATCGTCGAGGAGGCCTAGGACTCTAGGAGCGTAGCCGGCGACGGCGCCGCGTGCAGGTGCACTGTGCGCGGGTGCACATGGCGGCACGCGCGGCGGTGTCTGGTGCACGAGGTGGAAACCGGGGGAACTGAGACGAGGCAGGGGGCGGGGCCGCGGGAACGCATGTCCTGCTGGTCGACTGGAACGTGAATCACAACAGTGTGGGAAAACAGAGGCTGGACGCGGGCCCCAGGGGTAAACCCATACTAGGAGTACTACTTTAGTAGAGCATCCCTAGTGTGAAGTGAGGCCGAACTACGTACGGAAACTATATTCATGAGGAGATAAATATCTTCTTTTTACTACATGTGGACCCCACTAATCGATGCGTACATTGGAGCTACCAAACCAAAAAAATTTTTGCTATCATGGAGTTACACAATCGAACAACCACACGAAATGCTCTTAGAGCAAGATTAATAGTAGCATCCATTATATACTATAATTTCTTTTCATATCGTACACAAATAACTTATATACAACGAGAGGCTCTAATACCTTATCTTGTTTTTTCATAATAATAATATTATAATCTGCATGATCCTATCATATATCTCTTTTTTCTTGTAAATAGTTCCTTTTCTAGATTATGTGTGCAGCCTAGCTCTGAGTCTGAGTTAAGCATCCATCCACCTCCTTTCACCTATCTTTTTTATGCCAACCCAGCAAAAAAAAATTTTAGAGCTGGCTTAGCACTCCTATTGTACTCGCTCTTGCTACTCGAGCGTATGAGTTGTTGAATTACTAGCACGATAATGATTTGGAGTGTATACACGTCGTTTAGAGTTGTAGGGTGTATGTTTTGCTTATTAAATTGAAAAAGGCGCCCTTTTCCCAGTTGCTTAAGAACACCCATTATCTGCTCTGCTCGGTTTTAAAAAATGAGATCTTAATAAAAGAAGTATTTGCATAAGTGTACCAGAGTCGCAGAGTCTCACTAAAAAAATGTCAAATTTACTTCACATCGACAACAAGGGTTTAATTATGCGTCGCTCATTTAGAATGACAGTAGTATGCTGTCCAAATCGCATGTCTTCTCAGTACGATTGGTTAATCAAAAGATGGACGACGATTCGAACTGGAGGCTCCAGACCAGTTGACGGTATACACAATTGCATGACGCACAAGGTTTGCCCAAACCACGGCAAAGGAGCACGCGAAACAAGCCAGCAAATCAGGCGATTGTCGTCCATCAACAATTTGCTCGAGTCCTGCGTCGCAAAGATGGTTTTTTCTCCCTCCTCTATATAAGCCCCACAAGCTTCATAACCAAAACCTCGTACCATTTCAGCTAGCCGCAAGCAACACAACAGGTCCAAGACAAGTCAAGCGTTCTCACCAAGTCAAACCAGTCAAACTGCCTCCCTGCTCACTCGTTTAGTTTGCGCGCCATGCAGATTGCCCTGGTTGGCAACCCCTCGAACGGCTTGGCGAAGCCGTCGTGCAACTCCGTCGGGTCGCTGCCGAACGCCAGCTCTAACGCCGTCATCCACCCGCCGGCGATCAGCTCGGCGGCGGGCGCCACGCTCGGCAGGCACCTCGCGAGGCGCCTCGTGCAGATCGGCGCCACCGACGTGTTCGCCGTCCCCGGGGACTTCAACCTCACCCTTCTCGACTACCTCATTGCCGAGCCCGGGCTCAAGCTCATCGGCTGCTGCAACGAGCTCAACGCCGGGTACGCCGCCGACGGCTACGCGCGTGCTCGCGGTGTCGGCGCCTGCGCCGTTACGTTCACTGTCGGTGGGCTCAGCGTGCTCAACGCCATCGCCGGAGCGTACAGCGAGAACCTCCCCGTGATCTGCATCGTTGGAGGGCCCAACTCCAACGACTACGGCACCAACCGCATCCTGCACCACACCATCGGCCTCCCGGACTTCTCCCAGGAGCTCCGCTGCTTCCAGACCATCACCTGCTACCAGGTGCGCGCACTTGTCCTGCCTTTTCCGTTTCTTTTTGCATTGGGTGCATTTCGTCGAACACCTGACCTGAGCAGAGTTCGTTGAATGCCTGCAGGCTGTCGTGAACAACCTCGACGATGCGCACGAGCAGATTGACACAGCCATCGCAACGGCGCTACGGGAGAGCAAGCCCGTTTACATCAGCGTGGGCTGCAACCTTGCAGGCCTCTCTCATCCGACGTTTAGCCGCGAGCCAGTGCCCCTGTTCATCTCGCCAAGGTATATACCGAGTTAAAAATGCACGCGTCTGGTGTTAAAATCTTTTTTAGCCATTCGTTTCTCAATTTTGTTACCCGTTCCATCAGATTGAGCAACAAGGCGAACTTGGAGTACGCCGTGGAGGCAGCGGCGGACTTCCTGAACAAGGCGGTGAAGCCGGTGATGGTCGGGGGACCAAAGATCCGTGTGGCCAAGGCGAAGAAGGCGTTCGCCGGCATTGCAGAGTCGAGTGGTTACCCGTTCGCAGTGATGCCGTCCGCCAAGGGCCTGGTGCCGGAGCACCACCCGCGGTTCATCGGCACGTACTGGGGTGCCGTGAGCACCACCTTCTGCGCCGAGATCGTCGAATCCGCCGACGCCTACCTCTTCGCCGGCCCGATCTTCAACGACTACAGCTCCGTCGGCTACTCCCTTCTGCTCAAGCGCGAGAAGGCCGTCATCGTGCAGCCCGACCGCGTGGTGGTCGGCAACGGCCCGGCGTTCGGGTGCATCCTCATGACGGAGTTCCTCGACGCGCTCGCCAACCGCCTGCAGCGCAACACGACGGCGTACGACAACTACCGCCGCATCTTCGTTCCCGACCGTGAGCCGCCCAACGGCCAGCCCGATGAGCCGCTCAGGGTTAACATCCTCTTCAAGCACATCAAGGAGATGCTGTCCGGTGACACCGCCATCATCGCCGAGACCGGCGACTCGTGGTTCAACTGCCAGAAACTCAGGCTCCCCGAGGGCTGTGGGTAAGCGCCACGCACACCGATCATCTCCTCGTCACGACAGCCATCCACGCTTCATCTCAGCTTCCCAAAATTGAATAACTCAAGGCTTGTCACTCTCAATAGGTACGAGTTCCAGATGCAGTACGGCTCGATCGGGTGGTCCGTCGGTGCCACGCTCGGTTACGCTCAGGCGGCGCAGGACAAGCGCGTCATCGCCTGCATCGGCGACGGGAGCTTCCAGGTGCGCCGTCTGCTTTCCTCTGCTTTTGTTTTTTTTTTTTTTTTGCCAATCGCGGCGGTTGTGCTACTGCTAACTGCTAAATTGCTAATGTGTGCGCGCGCGGTATACAGATGACGGCGCAGGACGTGTCGACGATGCTGCGGTGCGGGCAGAAGAGCATCATCTTCCTCATAAACAACGGCGGGTACACCATCGAGGTGGAGATCCACGACGGACCGTACAACGTAATCAAGAATTGGGACTACACCGGTCTGATCGATGCAATCCACAACGCTGACGGCAACTGCTGGACAAAGAAGGTTGAATTCAAAGACCACTACTAGTAGTACTAATACTAAACACGGCTAAGTGCCATTTGAACTGGTCGATAGTGACAGCTGAAACCATTTTGCCGCTGTTTTTCTACAGGTCCGGACTGAGGAGGAGCTGAAAGAAGCGATCGCGACGGCGACGGGCGCCAAGAAGGACTGCCTCTGCTTCATCGAGGTGATCGTGCACAAGGATGACACAAGCAAAGAGCTTCTCGAGTGGGGATCCAGGGTCTCGGCTGCCAACAGCAGGCCGCCGAATCCCCAGTGATCTTGCTGGCTGGTCTTCTCATGACGCATACTCGAATTGCTAGTCTGGAAATGTCCGAGATGCTGCTTATTATCGTCTGTTAATTGTTTAATGCGTCTGCATCCATTTAAATTTTCTCAGAAGAGAGGTTGGATTAGTACTTGTCGATGGGTTTGCCTGTCTTATGATAATATTTGTAATGTAAATGCTTGGAATTAATGCTTTGTAAACCGGTAATGTATTGCTGGTGCAATAACATGGATGATTTGGATAAGAAATGGCATTTCTAAGTGATTTATCTGAAACACATACTGAAACAACATTGTAGTATCACAGCGTATATATCAGACCACTTTTATTTCACTGAAAGTTCACTGGGCCCGAAACTGCACATACTAACCTTTTCCTTGGGCCCTGTGGGCCGGACTAAGTTCACTTTATATCCCTCCAAGAGGTCTAGTTTTTTTATGCATCTCATAAATTCAAAAAAGGGTATAAGGTAGTACCCTAATCTCTAAAACTGGTGAAATGTATTTCCCGAACAATATTGATCCCGGTTTAGCTGACGTGGTAACTACGTGGCTTGTTGATTAGGTGTTTGTCGTACATGGCATCTATGTGGATTTGTGGGACCCACTTGAAAGTCACATAGGAAAAACAACTCTCTTATGTTGTATAGTGACAATCCAATGAGTGGAACCATATAACCCAGGGAACGTTGATACTACACCTGTGTGAAATGCAATAAAATTTTACATAGGTTTGGTCCCCTGACAAGAATTATATCCCTATGTACTATTTATTCCGTCAAGCCAGTTTCCTTGAACGTAGACAAGGGTGTGATTTGCTGGGTATAGAGTAGGATCTAGTGACTTAGTCTAGCTGGATTCGTTTGCTCTAGCGAGTTCAGCGATTGTGGTTTGATCTCTCGTGATTTGCCTTTGCCTTTTCCTAGGGATGCATTATATTTATAACAAAAAAATGGAGATGGCGACATGCATGGAATAAATGATTCGTAGCCATGGTGGCATATTATGTGAAACACACAAATTAAGTGGTGTCTACTGAAAATTCTCGACGCCTACCACCTAAGAGGAGGGGAGGCGTGATAGGAAGTGAGGAAATACTATTTTTTTCTTTTCTTTAGGGCGTGGTAAGACCTTTTTGCAAAGAATTTTCTTGGGCTAGAAAAAGGTTTCGCTAATTGGAGGATCCGATGGTTGGCATCGTTTCTAGGGAAAAAAAACGAGATGGTTTAGGGCTCCTTTGGATTAAAGGAATTTCAAAGAATTTGTGGATGATTCAAATCTTTTTCCTGTTCATGTGTTTTCAAAATCCAGCGTTCTAAAGGAACCCCTAATGATTTATGTTTGAATTGGCGCTGTAGTTTTGTGTTTTTTGGGAGTTCAACTTTCATGCAGTAATGTGGATGGTGAAATCTCATTCGGCTCAAAATTTGCACATGCTATATATATATTTTTTGGGACCATGAAATCTCATTCATGCAGTAATAAGGATGGTTTAAAATGGAAGAAAAATCACGTGTACAAGAAATTTACCTAAGCCACGTACTACCTCTGTCTCAAAATACAAAAACATAGTATATGCCATATTTGATGCTAGGTTCTTATATTTTGAGACGGAGAAAATATCTAGTGTTTTTTTTTCTGTTGTAAAAGGACTAGACTCAAAATCACTCATATGTAAGCAATTAATTCGGGCCATACCTGTTATGCAATTGACTTTTTCGACTACTATTTTCTATTTTGGTCAAGAACTAACTCAAAAATGAGAAACAAACTCCCCCTACCATAACACTTTATGAGCTCCATATCGAGACCAAGCCAAACACAGAAAAAAGTTATAGACATATCTGAAAAATATATTGATTTTATGTATGGCTTCACTCCATAAAATTATAAGAAAATATAATTTCGTACATGTGAAAAAGGGGGACAAATTTCAGGCACTACTACTTCCTAAGGGAAAGTCCCCTGTACTATCTGTGTACTGGGGTAATCGGGTAGTACTACTTCTTGTTTGTGTTGGAGTAGACTATCTATGCTGACAAATTTCAGGTTCCCTGAGCGCGCACGGTTGCTCGGCACTTTGCACACGACCTTGTCCGCGTCGCGCCACGCCGCACGTCTCCCTTTAACCATGTAACCACTGCATCTTCCCCGCTTGACTCGTGCCAAACAATCCGGTCAAGAATGTCGCGTCACATGGCCATCAACTCGCCACCAACCGCCTCCTCTCCTATACATACACTTGAAAAAGCAACAAAAGCGAAAGGCAAAACTAAAACTAACCGTGCAGCCGTGCAGGGCAAACTCGACAACAAAGAAACCAACAAACGGTCTCTCTCTGTACAAATATGCTCGGTCACACGACGCGCTCGGCCGCCGGCCTGGAGAGGATCCGGGCGTACAGCAAGAGGTTCCAGACGTCGGGCACGCCGGGGAGGCACCAGTGGATGCAGTCGGCGTACGTCGCCGGGTCGGCCTGCTGCTCCGGCGTCAGCACGCGCCCCTGCCGGATGGTGTGCACCGACGTGTGCGCGTCCTTGCGGAACTCCGACATGGTCGTCACGTCCACGAACGTGACGGGGACTCGCCTCGCGGTTGCGGACACGGTGCGGGACGCGTTCGCCGCCGCGCGGAACATGTCCCAGTCCGTGCCCAGCCACAGCGGGCCGCGCCAGTTCTGCACCGGTGCCGTCTCCTTCGCGCACCGGACCCCATCCGGGTTTCCCCACGCCTCCGGGCTGTACATTTTGCACACGCACACGTTAATCATCCAATTGAAAAGACATTTCAAATGTGACAAAAATGGTCGTCACGTAAGTGAGATTTATACGCATAGAGCATGTTTCCGGCGTAGACCGTGCTAAATGTCAATGCCTAGGATTCTGTGCGCGAGCATGAGCACGCATTTTTTTTAGACTTGAAGTGTGTTGACATAAAATCCATCGAACTACCTCAATTAGGTTGGGGCCCATCTCGTGCTATTGGAGTATTGTGAATGCAATTAGATCGTGCAGCCATGTGATGGTGCAGTTACAGAGTACAAGGACTGGTGAGCTTACACAGGTGTAGCTTTCACCCTTGTTTCCAAAACTAATGTAACATGCTCAACACGCTAGCGGTCGAAAGCTACCTCATTTGTTGATTTGTCACTCCAGTTGGCGCTAAGTCGCTTCTGTGACGCATGTTATGGAGTGCTAAAGTCCACAGAGAAACTAGAAGAAACAAACATGTCACTCCAGAAAACATTCTAAATATGCAACGCCAGGGGCCCAGTGTGGTCATCCCATGGACCGTGTATGCATAACTAAAGACATGGCATTGCACTCGTTCTGTTTTCAAAATTCTAAAAAAATTAGGACAAAATCAATCATGTATACGTGACTACTGACTAATCAACTTTCAAAAACAATTGAGTGTATTGATTTCTTTTCACCCTAATAGTAGCGTTACTGGTCAAAAAGCTTGATATGAACACAAAATTGCTCGTATATGTGCGTATAAGATTTGTTCACCTGATGTGAAGAGGGGAGACGCTCATGAAGAACACCGACGTGCGCGCCGGATCGACGTTGTCGTTCACCCAGGTTGCCCATGTGTCGAGCACCCGCCTGTACGCCTCGACCCGAGGCACCTCGTCGTATTCATCCCACGTCTTCCCCGTCGGCCTCCTGATCATGGCCATAGAGGATTAATAATTCGGTTGGACCATGGCGATCGAAGCACGCGCGCGCGAGACAGAGCTAGCAAAAGCTTACACGACTTTCATGTTGAGCGTGTTCATCCACCAGATGTACGTGTTGAAGACTAGGTAGTCGACGCCGACCCAGTCGCTAGCGTGCGCGGCGATCGCCTCGGGCTTGATGACGCGGTCCCGGATGCTGTGCGCCTTGGGATCGTCGGAGTTGGACTCGACGAGGAACGGCGCCCAGTAGAACTCCACCGTGGCGTTGTACTCCCAGGCGTGGAGCACGACCCGCTGCTCCTCCCCCTCACTCCACCACGTCACGTACCTCTTCCCCGGCGACAGCGCCGGCTGCACCAGGCAAACCATGGACTCCCACTGGTTCCGGTTCAGCGAGTCGCCGACGAACATGAGCCGCTTCCCGCGGAGCCGCTCCATGAACAGCCTCGCGTCGAACGCGCGGGGCAGGTCGCAGTGCCGAGGCTGCCACCGCCACTTCTGGTACCCGTCGTCGCGCCGCCCGTTCCGCGTGCACGTCACCTGCGCCGTCAGGAACTCGCACGAATCCTCGCGGTACAGCGGGTACGTCGCGTTGTCGAACACCCACTTGCCCTTGGACAGGTCGCACGTCTCCGGAACGTTCACCTCGGCGCCGGTGGCCGTCACGATGGCCCTCTTCCTCGCTGCCTTGGTCGCCTTCTTCTTCGGTGCCCTCCTCTTCGCCCCGACCTTCCCGTGGTGCCCCTCCGTCACGCTGTGGTGCTTCTCCGGTTTGCCGCCGTGACCACGCAAGACGACGGGCTTGTTGATAGATTCCTCCTGACCCCGGGCGAGTACTCCGGCGCCGGCGGATGATCCCGTTGTCGGGAATGACGGCGACCTTGCCGTCGTCAGGTAGAGGATTTCGTCACGGAACATGAGGAGGACGGAGGCGACGAAGAAGACTCCGGCGACGTAGACGGGTAGCCGGCCGCTCCTCCGGATGGACGCCGCCGCGCGCCTCGCGCCAAGCAACGGGCTGCGCCGGCCGGGGAGGCCCATGGCGCTGGCGCGCGTGTCGTCGTTGTGTACTCGTGTATGGTTTCAGTCCGTGTCTGCGTGTGCTCGCTGGGTTTTTGTTAGTCTTTGATGAGTTTGTTGGGAGGAGGCTATCGTACAACTGGATGCGTAAAGACATAGTGATGGTACTGCTCTACTGGAGACTTTGTACATGGCGAATTGGCAATGCTGAGCGAAACAATACTTTAGTGTGTAGATGCATATGCAACACTTTGCTTGCTGGACAACGTGCATATAGAACTATTCGCAACATTCACAGGAACCAACTAACTGGACCTGTCTCGAGAATAATTCTAGAGGAGCTTATGATTAGCAGCCCTAAGGCCAATTATATTGGTTCTTGGAATAATTCAGTCGGAATCTTTTACAGAATACAGATCAGGATCTTGTCCTGGCACCATAAGTATAAAGTATCAGCATGATCAAGCATTCAAGCCCATGGGCCTAATAAGAGGCTAAGACTAAGTCAAAAGCATACTTTCTGGGCACTGCTGAAGTGCATAGAGGTAGGAAATGTCGTGATCAAATGACCTGGGTGAGAAAGGGACAATGCTGAAGTGCAGTACAATAATGTGATGGTGTACATATCACGATCTGAACCTACAATAATGTGATGATGTAGTAATAAAATGTAGACGAACACCACCGTGTACCACCGATCTAACAAAAACAGCCGGCCACCACCGTGCAGTTCATTTTGTATATGAAATCCAGCCTCCAATTCTTATCTTGATGCTCACTGTCGAATATAGGCATATGGTTTGTTCTTCTGGCCTTCTTGTCTCGATGGTCAGCCAAACATGTTGGGAAGATGCCTACCAAACATGAATTCATCGACCATCTCCTCTGTCACTTGGGCTCTAGCTCTCTGATATCTGACAACCAACTCAAATAAAACTACAACAAATCGTTGATTCACTTCACCAGTTAGCATCCTCCCTCCCTTGTACTCCTTTATGGCTTTATCTGCTCAAGCTTATTATCATCTTCTAGGTATTTGATCGGGACATCCACATCAAGATTAGCACCAAATTCCCTATGAAGCTCCACAGTGTCCTGGCCACATGAGAAAGCATATCTGTAATATGTTCACCTTCTCCTTTATTTGTTTAGAACTATCTGTCACGTATATTGCAGAATTCGGGTCACTGGCCAACATGCTAGTGCTCTCCCCCTGAAGCGCAGGGAAAAATCTTGACTCAATCAGTGATGGTTTCTGAAAACCAATACTCCCTCCATTCCTAAATATTTAACGCCGTTAACTTTTTCATACACATTTGACCGCTCATCTTATTTAAAAAATTTACGTAATTATTAATTCTTTTTATCTCATTTGATTCATCATTAAATATACTTTTAAGCACATATATAACTTTACATATTTCATAAAATTTTTTGAATAAGACGAGTGGTCAAAGTTGTGTCAAAAAATCAACGGTGTCAAATATTTAGGAAGGAGGGAGTATTAATTTGGAGCAACATCACAAGTTATCATGAAATAAGGGTCCTGGTCTATTGCGCATGGGATGAGGCACGACAATTGATCATTTCCAGGAAATAGATGGGGAAATGACGACGAGAATGATGGAGCTGCCTGCACATGAGGGAAGCTGACCAGCCAATGTGATCTTCAGAAGTAATTCCAAAAATCCCTCTTAAGATTATTGAATCTCACAAGTTTGGCAACTCGAGGCGCATTCTCATAGAATAATGCCCCTCCAAGATAGTTCTTTCAACATCAAATTTACATGCTATAATGTCCTTAGTGTTTTCACGAGCAAGCTTTTTATATTCCTCAATAGTCAGGTCCTTCCACAAGAACTTCTCATCGTCAGTTAATTGTATCTGTTATGCCAAATTCTCTCCACAAGGAGCATTAAAAATCCAATAAATGTGAGCCATTAATTCATCTCTTGATGGATGGTGGAGGTTGCCTCATCCTATTGGGATGGAAAGAGAAACCCTAGCCTTCATGATGTGAAGAACACAAGCCAAGCAAAACATAAGAGTGGGAGAGGAGAGTGGAGAAGAAATGTGCAGATTTTCAGTTTGGTAGCTCTAACCCAATCTTCATCAAGTCAGCGATTGAAGGTCTAAACATGCTCAAATCGACACCAAACTTGTTGAGTTCGTTCCTTACTTGATGAACTTTAATCTGTTCAGTTTGGGTGAGGCTTGGTTGACTAGAGTATTATATAGAGTATCTTATTTGAGAATATTTTTTAGCTCGAGTGACTTCGGTTTCAACATGTATAATCTATGGTAGAATGACAATTTGAGGGGTCAAATGATGTTTGATTGAACTGATTTTTGGTCAGTTTGCAAAGCACTCATAGACCATCAGTTTTGTCAAGTTTCGTGTATTTGTCTTATGTGGTTTGGAAGATATCAGCTGAGAACAAAGAGGATATAATTCGCTATTTCTCTGCATGCTTTAGTTATATCTCTTGTTAATTGATATGGTTAATGTTGTCCTGTTTGACAAAAATTGCAAAGAGTGAGTACCTGAGTAGGGGAGCACCTAAAGTAATGGTAAAACTAGATATGATCGATCAGATGAGTATTCCTTTTTGGTTATAGCTCTTCTTAGGACATGTTTAGTTCGCGAAAAAAAATAATATCACATCGGACATTTGATCAGATGTCGGAAGGCGGTTTTTGGACATGAATGAAAAAACTAATTTCATAACTCACCTGGAAACCAGGAGACGACTTTATTAAGTCTAATTAATCCGCCATTAGCACATGTGGGTTACTATAGCACTTATAGCTAACCATGGACTAAATAGTCTCAAAAGATTCATCTCGTGATTTCTAGACGAACTGTGCAATTAGTTTTTTTAATCTATATTTAATGCTTTATGCATATATCGAAAAATTCGATGTGACGTTTTAGGGCAAATTTTTTTGGAAACTAAACATGGCCTGAGCATCTTGAACAGAGTGCTAAAATTTGATTCCAAAAAATCTTACATTGGATGTATCCTAAAATATATTGGGCACAAAAATTAATCCTTACTCCAATGGTGTTCCTAATTTACATCCAATTTCTCTCACGGTTGGGTGCTTGGGAACACCCAAAAGAGCTCTAAATTTAGCTTATTTTTGGGTTAGTATTGGGCGTGAGGTAAAATTGGGACTATGTTTTGGTCACTATTGGAGACCAAAATTTTAGATTAAATTTGCAAAATTATGTTTTGGGATATGTATTGGGCATTGTTGGAGACTTTGGTGTGCATCCGAGAGGTGTAGGTTATGGATGATATATAAGAAAAATAATATGCAGATGCTCTGAAGCAATCATCTGAAACAAAGGGGTATATTCTGAAGCCAAATACAGAGGAGATGAACCAGATATGGGAATGACTTGACACTGAGCCACTCATCAGCATTTCAGATGACATCGATGTGCTGAATTTTTTTATGATATATAAATGCCAACTTTTTCCTGTCATGGAAAGCTTAGGAACAACTTGTGTCCCTGGAATGATGAGCTTAAACTGTATTCTTGGTCTTTCGGGAGGATTTGACGTTTACAACGATGGTCCATTCATCGTTGTACAAATCATCTTAGAAATAGCTTTGTTTTTGGACAAATTTAGTAATAGTATTTGCTAACGCAGGCTGTTCAGAATTAAAAAACAGATTAAATAATTATTATAAAATTGTCGTTATCTTTTAATTTTGTCCTAATGTCACGCCTCCATGACAGAAGATAACCCTCTAACTCAAAGTCAGAGGGACTCTGTCTTCGGTTGTCTCTCCTCAAATCGCGTACAAAAGTAGCATGCTGCATTGTGAACCCTGCACGATTTTTAATGCAAAAGGCATTAACTTTGCTGTTTTTGTGTTGCCAAGCATTGTACGGGTATTCCTTGTGCCAATGATGCCAAATTGCCGACTGCTAAAACTTTACTGTTTACGCATATGCCTGTCGTTTGTTCCCTAACGTTTCTATTTATTCACGGATGTTCTCAATATATTTCTTTAGGTTTGAAATAATCCTATACAGTTAAACTTACCCAAGTGCTACGTGGACTAACACTAAAATGAATAATGACCCAGAAATTCAGAATATCTGTACTACTACAACTTAAGTAGTTTCAGATTGTAAGGTGCCCTACTATAGAGATAGGACGCCTTACAATATGAAACGGAGAGAGAACTTAACATGGTCGAAGCCCATGGGCCTAAAAAAACCAGAAATTTTGCACTAGAAAAGTCACAGACAGCTCAACAGGCTGCTTGTTCAGCATCCAGGCTTTCTCCGACCCGACCGTCCGAGCGACCGAGCCTATCGATCCCTTTTCGAAGCAGAGGAGGTCAGGAAGGGAGGCCACGGAGGCGGCGGCGCAGTGAGCGCGTAACCATAGCGACGGCACGGTGGTGGGGGGCATAGAGCCATCGTCACGCGCAGGGCAGCATGCGGCCAAGAGGCGGGCGCAGATGGCCCGGTCGCGGGTTCGTGGCGTCGGCGGGATGGGGAGGCTCGCAGGCACCGCAGCCCCGAGGGTCACGCGGCGACCCGGCTCCCGGCCGGGATCCTCCGGCCCGCTACCTCTCCTTCGATCGCCATCGCCGGCAGGCGCCATGGCCGCGCTCCTCGACCCCTCTCCTCTGACGGCATTAGTGGTTGGGGGTTTGAGGTTCGCCGCCGCGGCGGTGCCGGTAGGAATGGCGGTCTTTGGGCCGTCGCTGACCCACATGTCAGTATTTTTCGAGAGGGCCCACATGTCATTGGAGTGCTCCTCTCCGGTTCTCTCTCCCTCTTCTTGCAAACCTCTCGGCCGCGTCTCCCATTTCACGGGCGGGAAATTCAAAAATTGGCCGTGCATCTTCTTTCGGCACGAATCGTAAGGCCAAACGAACGGGGCAGGCAGACGTTGTCAAGGCCTCAAGGGGGAATTCTCAGACCACCAGTCCACCATGTATGTGGGGGAGTTTTTTCTGAGAAGTTGATGCACGGAAATTCACTACTACAAGCAAGTTTACGCGACGCCGTTTGATCGTATCTTTGCTTTGGATTTTGTTTGAGCAGTGTGAGGCTTGGCCTTGCTTCCTGTCGTGAATTGGACCCGAACTTTTTTTATTTCGTCAATCTTAATAAAAATTGGTCGCCGAATCTTTTGGCTGACCCGGCTAAAAAAAAAGATTTTGTTTGAGCGACTCAACCCGGAGGTCTCGTGTGTTATTAGTTTCTGAAGTTGATATTAAGAATAGTTCACTTCAGCGTTTAGCTAAAACCCTCGTCGTTTGGAGCCTCGCAAGATCGTGTAGCACCGACCAAGCTGGAACGTCACTTGCTCGGATTCAGTTGAGTTCTACGCGGTCCGTGAGCTCTCATCTGAAAATAGTTCCGCAAGCTGTGTACTTTTCATCTTTGAAATCATTTTTGGGTTGACTTGAAGCCATCTTAATCTAGTACCCAGCAAGAATGGTATTCCCGATCAAATATTGGATGCTAGCCTTTTGGATTCTTCACTGTTTGTGGATTTTATTCTAGTTCATCATCCTGCATGTTCTCATGTGAAATTAATGTCGAGCTACTTGTGTTTTTATTGTCTTGAAATCATATTTGGCTTAACTAAATCCCTCATGATTTGGCACATAGCAAGAATGATTAGCCCGATCAAGTCTGGCATCACGTAGTTCAAGTTTCTTTGAGATATTAGTTCTCTTAACCTTGGTAACAGAGTGTCCATAGTACATGGAGTATGGTTAGAGGAAGTTGATCAAGAAGCCAGCAATCCGCCACCTCGCTCACGGGCACCGCTCCAAGCGTATCTCTGATTCTCTGGAGTCATTTACATCGATCAGAGAAGTGCAGAATAACCATGACTTCTGTTCAGTTGACATCGTTGTGCATTGCGTTTGAGTTGAATCAAAACCTGGAGGTGTTACATGTTTTTGTAAATGCATCACAGCAGCATGCATACTACCCCCCTTATTCCTTATGTTATTGTTGCTTATAATTTCTTGTTTTCTGCATTTCGGTGCTCACAAATGAGTGCTGTAGGCGCTCCTGATAAGTAATAAATTGTTCAGGTTGGTTTAGAAATTGGAATGTTAGTTGCTTCTGCCCAATCGTTCGAACGCACTTAGAATGCCAACAGTATGTTATTTATTTCTTCAGTGTCATCGTTTGGTTTTCTAATAATTGTTGGTTCTTTGTTGCATTGACCAGAGTTGAGGAACAAAAGCATGAAGGAATAACAGATCCCCCATATACTGAAGAGAGGTGATTGTAATATGGTTGTTTCTTCAGTATTGCTGTTTGGTTTTCTAATGATTTCTGTTTCTTGATTCTCATATTAGGGCACAACCCGGCATTGAGGAACAACAAAATATAAATTTGTATCTCTCCTGTCAATATTCTTATTCTCCACAACCTGAAAGGAGTCTGGATGTTGAAGACATGTGAGCACTGTTTTGGTTGTTTTTTCAGTATGAAACTCCGTTTGGTTTACTGATTAGTTTATTTTACTGTTTCCCATACTAGGAAACTGCTGGCCTCTTGTGTTACCAATGAGGAGTCGCTTGATCCACTATGTACTGATGAGAGGTGAGCATGTCTTGGTTATGTGACATAACTTATGTCATGTTTTTTTTTTCTTGAAAACAAAATTGTGTTAATTTGTGATAAGGAAAGACACACACACCATCTACTTAAGAATGCGGTAAGAACGCCAATAGCCATTAGACCTAGATCATCTTGAGGGACAGCAAAAGGTTGATATGGGCTTTGTTATTCTCTTCTTAACCATGTCTTGCACATGCTATAATGATATATTGGAGTGGTTAAATGTGGAGCAGTTTGAAACATGTGTACGAGGGTGGACCATTAGTCCTTGCACATATCTTGTTTTGCACCATTTGATCCATATCTCTTGCTTCTGTCTTGAGTTTCTTGTTGGTGAGATATAGCTTCATCAAGTCAAGGCACTGATCTTTGGAAATAAAATCACAGGCACTTCCATTTATACTGCAATTTATTGTTGCAGTTCAGCTCTTGTGTTGCCCTCTTGTCAGTAGCTTTTCTACGAGGACCTTGGCAACTAGGGCTACAAGTCTACAACTATAGTACAACAATAGATTGAAAATGACTGTATGGATTTTGTGCAATTTGTATATGCAAAGAACACTTCATTCCTGGACGTCTACAACTGGTTTAGCAACCTTTTTGTAAAAAAAAAAAAGTTTAGCAGCCCCATCGCATCAAATACTCAAACCTTTGTGTGCAACATATTGTGCTAGATCATGAACAAATGAAACACTTCCGAAATTATCTCTGTTTTTCTTTTCTTATAATACACAATGATTACCTTGAGCAGCAGAATCATTTCTTCTGGAAAGTTCGTTGAGGCTATACTTGAATCACTCATTCGGAGAAATGACTGGCCCAAGGTCGATGAGTACCTGATGAAGATTGTTTATAAAAACTTCCTGGATTCAATATCTGCTGTTTCTGGCGTTCCGTCGGGTGAAATTAATCAAGCACACCCTGAGCTTGCTTTACTGCCAAGACAGCAACATGCTTATGATCTGCTTCTGGAAGGAAAGTATGATGAGGCCAGTGACTATTACAATGAGAACCTTGCTATGCTGGAGAAATGTAGAAGCAAAAGAGTGCGGGCTGCATCATCAGAACTAAAACATCATATCAGCAATAGAACTCAAGCAGTGTGAGTATATTCAGATACTTCTTTACTTTTTCAGTCTTACCAAACAAACAAGACAAATAGCTCAGTTATAACAAAGCATCTGACTGTAAATTTCTATGTTGCTAACATTTTAGGAATAATGATGTTGACACTGGCATAGCTATCAAGGACTACATCTACCTTTACTATCCTATTCTCAGGTATAAATTCCTAAAATCTATTAGATCGTGGAAACAAACCATCAATTTGTTTAATCTTTTGCCACTTGCTTGATTTCTCTGAAACTGTTATTAGCATATCATTTTGAACATAATTGTTTGCCTTATGTACTTATGTTTGCGGATCAGAGTTTTTTTTTTCAAAATTAATATTAAGACCATTTAGTGAACTTGGTACATTGTTTCTTTCTTCAGTGATCAGAAGGGATGAGCTATAGGTAAATTGGAAATTTCATGAGCTCATGGCCATGCCCCTTTAGGATCTAATACAACCAAAGTTGTTGTGTTGACATGTGATTAATCATACCTTTTTTTTTTCTCGACAGCCACACAAGATAACCTTGTCAAATACTTGAATTTCTGTAGTTCTTTTTTAGTTCACATTAAATGTTGCTAAAAAAATTGCACTCACAGACTGAATCGACAAAATTTGTAGGAAATCAACAGTACAACTAATTTTAGCGAAACTTAGGATGATCAGTTTCGAGCTAGACACACTATTCTAAGAACACACAAGTGATGCTAATTGTGCTAGAATAGGTGTGATGGAAGCATTGTATTTAGGCAACGTGGTGGCAGTGCTGTTAATGAGAGATGCACTAGTGACAGGGTATGTGGTTACAACCCTAAGGTCCCGTGTTCAAATCCTAACACACTCATATTTATCTCTTAATTAAATTGATAGTGGATTCCTTCCCACTGTCCAACCTTTTTAGTGCTGTTAATAACATGATCTTTTTTGTGCAATGAAGCGATTCATATTTTTAATGAATTGAGCCACGTTTAAGGATCCTGCTTATAACATATTAACTGGCATGCGTCTTATCACTTAAAGCACCCCTTCTCTATTAGAGAACTCTGCATCTCACTTATTACATATTGTGCATTCTTAACTGAATTGATATGTAGGCCTGATATTCGGAAGAGAAAATGTGGGAGGAAGCCCCACGAACCGTGGGATTTTGCTTGGCGTGAGGGTTCAGGAGGCTTCAGATGTTTTGCATGCCATAAGGTCTTTAGGCGTAAGCCCCTTGGCCTCGTCATGATTGAGGCACACTTTTTTTTTTCAAGAATACGCTTTGCGTATCTTTGTATTAAGAAGGGGAGGTGCCAAATGGCATTACAACTTGTACAAAACTGAAAAGAAAAGTGGGTACAACTCAGGCCGATAATCTCGCGTCACCCATTGTGCTACCACAGGAATGCGAGGTCTAGAACCACGCTCCCGACAGCCGCCAGAGATTGGCCTCCTCGGCCACGGCTATTGCAACCTCACGCATAGTCCGGGAGATACCCTCAAAAGTACAGCGGTTTCGCTCGTTCCAAATGGACCACGCAGTGAGAAGAACGATGGTGTCGAAACCGCGACGCAGCTTTTCAGGAATAGAAGAACGGGCGCCGGACCACCAGAGGCACACTTAAAGGGGGATAGAACATTTGTTATCGATCTTGTCCAGCTGTAACGGAGAATATCCTCTTCCGCCTACAGCTCGTTCTAGATATTGAAGGTGCTAACAGGCTCTCCCATATAGAGAATAAAAAACGGAAAAGGATCAGCCACGGCACCGATGGTAGTGGAGACGGGCATCCCTCTCCAGATGGAGAAGAGTAGACGACGGTGGAGGAGACGGATGTGCAGACTCTACTGGCCCTTCAAGTTCGGGATTTGCCTCCTAGATTTCCCCTCTAACAGCAAAAAATCAGTACTTGATAGCAACACATCATATCATGGCGTAAACGTACGCTTAGAAAAAAGATCAGTTAAATCATGCTAGCAACAAGTTACAGCTAGAAATAAAGTTAAATAGCACACAGTTTTGGAGATGTAGAGATATATATAGAGAGAGATCTTGCCTTTGTCCTACCAGAAGTAACACTAATTTGTTTGTGTGAGACTGAGTTGAGATGCGGTACAATGACTGATTGTTGCATCGCTTCCTTGTTTTGTTCAGGATCATCATTTGTTGTCCCTGTGTTAACTTTAAACTTGTGGTGGTTTGTTTCTTGGCTGTGTGCATCCTAATTATGTAGAGGCCAGGAGTGTTCTTAGTACGGTTGTATCACTTTGACGTAATTGACTGAATGCAATAAAAACTTCCTTTATATATAAAAAAATTGATACAGACTGCAGCTAGTACATGAGTAGGCAAGCACCTACACTAATGGTAGAACTGGATGTGATCTTTTTTTTTTCTTTTCATTCTCTTCCTGTTTTTTTCGTTCGTTTTATGGTTGTTTTGCCTTCACAGCAGGCATCTTTGTATCCTTTTGACTTGCCATGAATTCAATGGTTATAAAATTAACGCATCTCTACCTTTTATACGTAAATAAAATTTGGAATTATATAAAGGCTTTTTTTTGAGGTATAACCTCAGAAGAGAACAGGGAAGTGTCTGTTTTCATTAAAGAAGAAAAGATTTGGGCTAGTTTTTAAGGCAAGACTGGACCCAAAAATCTCATAGACGCACGGTTAATTAGAGAAAACCGGCTAAGACCCACACGGAGAACAAAAGAAGAAACTTGCGGTAGTACAACTGAAACTCGACTCCACGTCATCGTTGCCGAACCCGAAGGAGCCGCTCCGACTTCCCAAAGCCAAGACAACCAAGGAAAAGTAGGGCAGGGTCTTCTGGACGAAGCCTCCAACAAGAAATATAGTGTCTATAACGCAATTAACGTCTGCCCGAAACATCGTGACAAGGTTTTCACTCGAAGACTGAGAAGAGCAAGCAATGGCACCTTCAAGAAGGATACGACGCCCATAGGCGCCGATGCCATCGGCATGAGTCATAGACTATGCAGAACTTTCGTCCAAGCTCTCAAACTCCCATGCCAACTACAGCACCAAGGCCGGAACCCAACTTAGATGAAGTTGAGGCTTATCGTTGCCGAGCATTACCAAGGCAAGCAGCTCCGACTCCACCTCAACCCAAACCACATCCAAGCCGAGGAGGTGATCTGCACAAAAGCGCCAAACCACCACAACTTGCTGCCGCAAGGCACAGACAAGGCAGATGGCCACCCAACCTTTGGCAACAAAACCCATCCGAAGAGGGGATTCCCCGCCATCGGCCAGGCCGCCAACCGCATTGCAGTTCACCATGTCCACAGCATACCAGCGAACAAGATTGCAAAGGCAGCTGCACAAACATCCCAGCGAGCGGCCTCCCCCTTGGCACTGCCGACCAAATACGACTAAAAAGCCGCCCGCCTGCAACTTCGGTAGCACCTTGCCGGCACAGACGCTCGCCATCTACCGACATCTGCAACAACTAGCCGGCCAACTTGAGGGAAGGGGAACGTCCCCTCCACCTCCACCGCACCTAACTTGCCGCCACAATGGGCCGACAACAGCACAGCACCCTCAACCGCGCTGGACACCTGCCGCCGCCGCCGCCGCAAGCCTCGTCGCTGAACCGCCGTGGTCGCCGCCGTACGCCGACACCCCCCTCTCCCCCGCGCAGCACAGAGGGCGCCGCCCGGCGCCGTTTTCCCCGCCGCCGCCTTCCTCGCACGCCGGACCGGAGCCCAGCCACCCGCTATGACGCGAGGCGAGGACGGGGGGAAGAGGGGTGGCAGCCATGCCAACCCTAGCCGCCGCGCCGGCGGGCAACGCTCCGGCCCCCGCCATGGCGGCCGGTCAGCCCCGGCCAAATCCGCCGCTAGGGCGGCAGATCCAGGCGCGGGGAGGACCGGAGCTTGGCGTGGCGCCGCTGGATCTCGCCGCCCAGCCGACCACGCCGCCGCCCTTCACATCCTCAGCCGCGCCGGCGCCGCGCTTGGAGAAGAGGCCGGAAGGAGAAGGAGCCCCGCTGCCGCCTTCCCTGGACGCTGCGCGGAAATTCCGGCGGCCCCCTCCAGTGGCGGCGAGGAAGAGAGAAGGGGAAGTGGGTGGCGGCGGCAGCTAGGGTTTGTCGCCGCCCGAGTCGCCCGACGCGGGGGTCGAGCACTATTTTCATCGGAATGATATAAAGGCTACAACCCACATTATTAGACTTTGGTTACAATTGTTCTTAGTGATGCAAGCTATGAACCGGATGTGTAGCTTGCGAATGATAATATGAAAAATCTGCAGATGTTCTGATCTCTGAAGCAATCATCTAAAAAGATGTATATACTCTGAAGCTAAAAGTGAGGATGAAACATGAAATGGGGATGATATTACTTGGAGTATTTTGTTAGTTTCATAGCCACTTATTCTTGGTAAATAATTATTGAAATCGAGTGCTATGAAAACACTTTCTTCTTCTTGGAGTGGAAATATATATTATTTGTCAATGTAGCTCTTCAGAACTAGAAATACATCAAATAATTATTGTTAAACTGTTTTTGCTTTTCAAGTTTGTCCCAGTGTCACGTCATGTTTTATAAACAACTTTGTCTTTGTTTTGCTGACTCCACTTAAATCTTTCCTTGTGTACTGCAAATGGAAATGGGAGTATGGGATATGCAGCATTTTGAATCCTGCACGGTTTCTTAATGCTCAGAACATCAACACTGCTTCCCCCCCCCCCCCCCTTTTGTGTGGCCAAACACTGTTCAGGTATTCCTTGTGCTTGTGGTGCCAACTGTTGAAAGATTTGATATGTCTCCATCAGCAACTATTGCAGGATGCTTAGCTCTATCTACATTGATCTGAGAGAAGCAACTGTTTATTTTCTTAAGCAATACTAGTATCTTTGGCATACATTATATGCTGATGGTGTCAACCGTGCTTCTGATCCAAGACTAGATATGGAATGCTACAAACCGCTCGAGGGTCGAATGAAATGTTTCACTCTTTATTTATTGGAATATGCTACTGCAAACCACCTCGAAATCATATGTACACAAAGATATGATTTCATTTCCCGTCTTGCCATGTGGCAGAGACGGCTTAATCTGAAAACCAATGCCAAATACTTCATGCAAACACGATCGATTAGTCAACAAACTGAGCTTAATACCTCTTCCTCCTACATGCTATAATTGACATATGTCACATACACAGTTTGGTATGGCAGTTGAGAGCCGGAAGGAGTGATCGGCATGTTCACCAGCTCTGATTGGTATGATTTTACGCACATGCCTGTCGTTTGTTGGGTGTGCCTGTTCCCCCATCTGCAAACCACCGGTAGCCTCGCGGCGATCAACCAGCGAGCGACGCCGAGAAACCGGTAGATCGAAAGAGAAAGCCGCTCGCGATCGATGGGCCGACCGGCCGATGATGCATTGGGCCGTCAGATCAGATAGTAGTAGTGCGAGGATCCGGCCCATAACGGGTTCTACCGAGGCAGCGAGTGGTAATATTACGGTATTAACCCCCAAAGTCCCACGAGGCTGGCGGCTCCATTCATCGGGACAGCGTTTTTACCGTTTCCGGTGCGCGCTGACGTGGCGTGCTGTGTTCCCGCAGCGACAAAACCTCGCCGCGTGCTTCCCGTTTCCCCTCGCCCCTCTCTCTCTCTCTCTCGACCGCTTCCCGAATTCTGCATATTCTTTCTTCCTCTCCCCTTTCGTCTCCCCCCTACGGCCCTACCTGATTCCCCACCTCTCTCCTCCTCCTCCCCGCCGCTGACTCCCGCCGCGACCGCGCCGCGGCCGGGCATGGTGGTGAGGTGGGAAGAAGGGGGGAGCTCCGCGGCGCGACGACGGGGGTGGTAAGGGGGGAAGGGGAAGGTGTGGTTAGGCGGCGCGTGGACCGACGGATGGCCGCGGACGATGCGGCGCGGAGGAGCAGAAGGATGGATCTGAACCTCTACCTCGGCCTCCCGCGAGCCCCGCGCCTGCGCCGCCCCGATCTCGTCGGCTCCGACCTCGCGCTCGGCACCCCGATGCTCTCCTCCTCCTCGCCTTCCTCGTCGGCGGCCTCGGCAGACGCGCCGCCGATGGAGGCGGAGATGCTCCTCCACCACCACCACCCGCCCTACTCGCCGTCCCGCGCCGAGCTGGTGCGCCCGCCGACCCCTCTCCCCGAGCCGTACGACCCGTCAGCTCCCGAGGCGCACCCGCCGTACGTGCCGCCTCCGGTGCCCGCCCCGGAGGCGATACCAGAGCTCGCCGACGACCTTGACTTCGGATTCTCGCACCCGCCGCCGATCCCCCTGCGGCCCAGCGAGCTGATTGGGTGGGTAGACCGGCCGTCGTCATCGACGGCGTCTTCTTCCTTCCGACCGGAGCGTGTTGAGCAGCGCTACCATCCCGTGATCTGCCTGAATGGCCGCCAGAGTCGCTGCCTCCGTCCGAGACGGTTTAGGTCGGACCTTCCGCCTCTCGGGTCGGAGGCCCCTGCCCTGGAGAACGATGCGGCAGCTCAACCATCGCAAGAACCTATGCGCGATGCTGTGGAAGAGAATAAGGTAGTCGCTGATGGTGCTATAGTGGCTGCCTCAGCGGAGGAGCCAGCCGAACGTGGTAAGAGCGTTGCAATGTTTGAGTGCAACATATGCTTCGAGATGGCTTCCGAGCCGGTGGTCACCTCCTGCGGACATCTCTTCTGCTGGCCTTGTTTGTACCAATGGTTACATGTTCACTCAACTCACAAGGAATGCCCTGTCTGCAAAGGTGAGGTCACTGAAGGGAATATCACTCCTATCTATGGGAGGGGGAATGCGAATTCAGATGCAGAGAAGAAGGTTGCGGAGGATGGAAATGTATCAGGCCCTGCAATCCCACCAAGGCCACATGGCAATCGGCTCGAGAGCTTCCGGCAGAAATTCCACCATTTGCGCCCGATATCCAGAAGGCTCGGCGAGGCGCATGGGATATTGTCTTCTTGGAGGCGCATTCTTGATCAGCAGATTATGAATAGCGTGAGTAGGTTTGAAGGGCCTCCTGAATCAACTGTCCAGGAAATGATTGATCATGCTCAGCATGCTACCCGTTTAGGCCGAATTACTACTAGAATGAGGGCAAGGAGGTTGCAGAGGGAGGCGGAAAATTCTGCATTTGTTGCTTCTGCTGCGGAGAGTGGGCTGCCCGGAAACAGCACGCCCGATTTGCCAAGGCGTAGTTCGAGTCCATTTTCCTCAGAAAGAATGGATTTGTTGCAGCACTTTGTTGACCTTGCAAGCACGGAAAGATTGGCGACTGCTGTGAGTGACCTTAGAAGAATAGTTAGGCCAAGCCCATATGGAGCATCAACTTCATCAAATCCACCAAATCCTGAGCTTTCAGTTGATGGAAATCATGTTGCTGTAACACTAGCTGCAGACCAAGCTTCTAATTCAAGCACCATGGCTGTAATTCAGGAGGATGCTGCTTTTACTGAAAGCACAGGGGAACCAAGTAATGCCGGGTCTTCAAGATCCCTGAGGAGGAGGGGAAGAAATGACACATTAGGTTCGTTGGATGTAGATGGTGGGGGCTTACATCGGAACAAGAGAAGGCGGCTGAACTGAGGCGCTCAAGTTGCAGCGTCCATATAATCATCTTGGTTTGCCGTTCTCAGTAGTCCTTTTCTCTCTGCAGGCGTATCATCTGGGTGTGATATAAAACTCTCTTACACTTGTTTACTAGGTGCTGCTGAGTTCATTGCATATTTAGTTCCTTATGGGTTTGGAGACCCGACCTGTTTAATTTATATGCTTTTTCACAAGGCATGTATACTGAAGAAAGTGAGGGATTGTCATCAGGTTAATTTACTTGGTTGTAAATTGCCTGTGCAGATGTATTAAATGAAATTTGATCTTGAGGTCATAAATAATACATTGACACCTCAATCTCATGTGGATAGCCTCTGGTCTGATTGAACAAATAAAACTGGGCTACCGAGCTGATATCGTCATATCGATTCAAATTGATCCAAATGAATGTTGAGTGAGCTGACTTCGTTCATGATACAACACTGTTTCCACTTTTTGATGGCTCCCATTTGTTATGTTTCATTTCCTTAAAATGGTTACACTGTCTTTACAACTCTGAATTTGCAAAGACTTGATACCACTGCACAATTGCAGATTACAACGTGCGGCCATTGCTGCACATTCTGCAAGTAGTTAAGAGTGAAACTCTGCTGCTCAGCTGAACAAAACCAAGAACTTGCTATTATTGTGTACATAATATTCAAGCCTGATACACCTGATGGAGTTGATTATTCCGTCCTGTTGAATAGTCGACAATGTATCCATAAGAGGGAGCAAAATATCTGTCTTTGGGTGACTCGTCGTACAATGAACCTTCAAATGTTAGTTCTTTTGAGGCTTTGATACTACTCACTTTCCATATACTACATGCTATCTGATTAGGACTATTAGCATACTGACAGTAAGATGTTTGAGCCGCATCCGGCTCCCCTATAAACCATTCTTCTCCGGTTCTCCCCATAATCTGACACATCTATGTATCGCAATTCACGGTCCATTTCTGTGCTAATATGATCCGCTGTGTTGTTTCGTGAGACGCCTGACATGACATGGCCACCAACCGTCCCACCTGTTGCCCAGACAGATCGTCCGCGATCCGTCACCCCGTCGCCTTTCTGTTGCGAACTGCCTGCTTTTGCATCCACCTTCTAGTTGCTACTAGATCTTCCTGTTTCGACAAGATATCATGGAGACACAGCGCCACCGGCGGAGGCCGTCAGGCAGGCAGCGCCACCGAACTTTACTGCCGGTCTTGCCGTGCCGAACTGCGTACCCCGCGACTGCGCGATAGCTGACCGTCCTGTTTAGAATAGTGTCTGCTTGGGACAATAGGCATGCTGCTCCGTGACGTCTTGGCTGTGAGCCTGTAGGAAAGGCTGTAAGTGCTGTAGCGTGTCGTTTTGGCCATGCAGTCTGCACATAGTCTACTCTTGTAGTATGTTCTTGGCAGGAAGCTTTGGTTCCTCCGCTGAATTGTAATCTGAACTTCTGAAGTGATCGCTGTACATAGCAACGCTCTTCTGTGATTTTTCGTTTGGGGTTCGGAGATGGCTTGATTTTGTTGGACGTGTTTGGCAGCGGGCATAGCAGTCGAGATTTTCTTGGCGAAGTTTCAAGCTTCGCAGCATCCATCCACTCGTCCAGACTATAGTACACGATCTCCTTGTTCAATTCTGACTACAGCCTGCACAATAACATCTGATTTGTCCAAACCCAGATATTTTTTATCGACTAAAACTTATAACTCCTATCTTGGTGCCACACGCATGCCAAGCGCTGGAGCTGATGCCAGATGGACGGCACCATCGAGCGCTGACGAGGGGCAACGCATGCCATTCTTTGCCTGGCTGCCGCCGTCTCACGAGTACCAAGCGGCGTCCAGGCACGCTCAACTCCGCTGTGTCCAGAGATTAGCGTACAGCGTGTTGAAGGTGGATTTAGAATTACTGATTTATCAGGCTAATCCAAAAGGGCAAGCTAGGATCAATCGAAACGGTTCACCTTATCACTCACCTATGATGAATACCGAAGACATCCCTAGTATATTTTATCATGCAAGGCTGCAAACAAACCAAGATATGAGCGGACGATCTTTCTTTGGGTATCTTTGGTGTAAAAACTTTCCCGAAAAATTATTGCCTCCACTAATTGCAGCATCTGCGTTCTAGTTATACAAACCATGTTCTTGACATCACAGCGTACAAAACAGGGGAACATTTCTGAGAAGTGCAAAATGCCGAATAGTATACGAGATGCTCCAGGCTACTCATGCCGATTAAAGTGTCACCGCAGCTCAATGGAATGCAAACATGCTTGTTGGATAGTTGATTGAGCAGGAAAGAATGGAAAGGGTAGGCCGGTAGGAATAGCATTCTATAAGGAGAAGCTACTTCGGCTGCAAAGTATTCAGGTCACTACAGGGGTGAGGAAAAGCTGAACTGTATTCCCGTTTTCCCAGAGTCATGCTCAGCCTGCTTCAAAATGTAACAGTAGTTCACCTGAATAAATATAATAACATTAGTTTTGATGCAGTCAACTGGCATTGGCAATGTCTTGTTAGAAAGCAGGAGTCTCAGGAATTAAAGTAGAGAAGTACCTCAATACGGAAAAGTTTAGTAGGCAAAATAATGCCAACACCTGCAGAGCTCCTGAATGTGCGCCCGAAATCAGAAAGTGAGAACTTCTTATACTCACCATCTGACAGTTTTGCAAGGTTCCCAGCAGTTACAAATGCATGACCATGTATTCCAGCTTCTCTAAATATCTTCAGAGGCAAATCAAACGAAAGATCAGCAAAGGCAGAGACAGCAAGATCACCACCCAAGTAATCCCTCCCTGGTGACACAACAGATCCATCATCAGATTCACTAGGGACAAGCCTTCGTGGTTCTGTCGGGCCAATTCCTCTTGTTCTGAAACCCAACAAGGATGACAGTCCACTCAAGCTGCAAACTGGAGAGGAATGACCTCCGAGGTAAAATCTATCAGTCACGGATGAAGATAGATTCATAAATCCTCTCCCTAGTGGAACAATGGCACCCACTCCAATGCCAACATTGAGAGCAGTATTGTAGAATCCCAAAGGTACAGCACCACGGACATCAAACTCCTGAAGTAAAAAGAGCAAGTCATATTTGTTACAACAGATGGTAAGTGTGTTTCTCAGCAGTTCCATCATGCACGGATTGTGGGACCAAACAAAAGGTGGGGACAAAAGCAATAGAAGGATCAACATAACCCAATCAAAATTATGAAATTAGATAGGGAGCTGGGAAAGAACCTGGCGGAAAAATCTCAACCCTTTGCTATCCCATAGACCACCAACTTGAGAAGTTGAGAGAAATGCGTATCCTTTTGTTGGCCTGAGATGTGAATTCCTTTGATCAATCTTGTATGTATATTTCAACGCAGAGAGAATATTGTGCCCTAATTGCCTCCTTATGGACTTCGATGATACTTGTGATGGATCAGTTAAGGTACGCCATGTAAGGTTATAAGACAAATCATGTTGCATGGTTGAAAGCAAACCAAATGAAAGGCCAAGCAAACGCTCCTTGTATGAAGAAAACTTCAGCCAATCTTGGGACGATAATGACGCCCGAGCCATCAAGGGTGTTGGTATTGATTTAAATCTTGGCAAGGCCACTCCAATGCCAACCTCAGATGTCTGATCCCAACCATATGCACCTGAAGCATCCCAGATGTCACCATAGCCAAACAGGTTCTTCAACTTAAGCGAGCCTTCAAGTGACCAAGATCTTGCCTACAGAAGTAGTGTACAGAGTTATGATCCGGTGCAGAAATACCAGAGCTGACTGGAACACATCATTCAGTAATTAAATGCTATAATGATTTTGCATGCCCCTATTCAGTCAATACAAGAAGTCAAGTAAGCATCATTACCTGCAAATCTGTATCCATACTAAAGAGTACTGTATTTGGTACATGATAAAAGATCTAATTCAAAAGTTGATCGCATCTTGGACCAAAAAAAAAATCTCAAAATGAAGTTTGCTTGATTATCAGAAAACATTGTGTCCTATAACCTTTTTATCTCAATTGAAGCACGGTGGAAAACTGGAAACTATGGTCAATATTGCAAGTGCAGTCTTCTTAGGGTACTCAGAAAACTAGGCATGTGAAAAGGCTGCAAGACAAACAGGCAAAACATGCCAATATTTGCAAATATACTTTACAAGCCAATTAAGCAATACTAAACAGCAATACTTCTACGCTCAACTCTAACAAGTAACTAACAGTTAGACTAGACAGAATACGTGCCCTCTTTGATCAGATAAAACTTCCTTTGCACTAGTCTTTGTAATAATAGCCTATCTGGGTTAGGAGAAACTTGCTAGGTAACAAGAATAAACTGGAAAATGACATCAGTGGGACTAGGAACCACATGCCAGTGAAGCGTCAATGTCAACATTATAAAACACACATGATTTTTGAAGTGTTATTGGAAAATTTGCTCTGTTCAAATATACACTAAAATGTTGCAATGACTTAGATATCCAGTTATATAATGCTGAATATCAGTTGGCAACACAAATTCCCTACAGAACAGCTAAACATACTCTCGTATCTCTTATCAGTGAATCAATATTTAGTTGACTAGTGTCAATTGCAGTGGAACAATTTGATTGATAATGTGTTGCAAGCTATAAGTAGGGTGAAAACTACACTGTTAATAACTCACGATTGATCAAATCAGCCTATTGTAGCTATATTTGTGTGCAGTGCGCACCAACTTAGGAAGTTCCTAACATACTATCAGATGTCCAGATCCAAACATCTAGTAGTATGAATAAGCAAATTTTCAGGCGGAGCCCATATTTGGATCCAAATATAGAAAATGAGTGTACTACTTCAATGCTCACAGTTTCGCTATTCATTGAAGTGGTTAAATGCTGTACTAATATGCTCCGTAAACATCAGAAAGGGTGGTAGCGTGCAACAGGAGACTACAGTGACAATATGTACAGAGATTAACTGATAAACTCATTAACTCACATAAGCAGCAAATATTATTGTATCCTTGTGCATTTGATTGGGTTATCAAAATGGACTTTCCGTCTCATGCTCAGTATTGGCCATAGCATGATATAGATACCTGCCCAAGCATTAGTATGCTGATACAACACTTCTAACACTTCTTGTGCTTTCTTGCGAAGTGCACAGTTTGCAAATCCTAATCTAACATGTATTTGAAAATACGAATAAGTGTTTATCTGAATGATAACATCGTACACGGATGATACAATTAGTTCAGCAGGCCGGTTTCACTAAATAATTGATCTAGGCAACTAGAGGCTGAGTGCAAAACTAATAATGTCTTCTAGTCACGCCTTTGGGAAATTTACCTAATTAGTAGTTTTTCTAGATACTTTCTCATTAAACAGATACCTTATAGAAGCTTAAATATCTGTTAGTGCCATGTATTGAACTGGCAGGAAGTCGGAACTCAAAACTCATGATAAACATAACAAACAATTGGGGAAATGCAATAAATAAATCACTACCAAGTACGTGTCATAAATCACAAGCTTTTGTTAGTACCTAGTTATCCTGTCAAGATGATAACAAAGATGCTCAATCTCTGAAATATGTATAAGAACAGCTAAATACAAATCTGCATACCAACCCAGACCTCACAATATGGATCAACTATTGTTTAAGTTTTTAACTAACGGCGATTTGACCATCCAATGCAATCAACGACCAATCGAACCTATCTCGGAAAAAAAAATCTAAATCGAACCAACAGTGGATCTCACCTCAGGCTTGGAGAAAATTCCTGCATTCCCGGTGATGGGGTTGGCGGCCTCGACGACCTCGATGACGATGTTGGTGGTGCCGGGCAGCTCGGGCGGGCCGGCGTCGAGCGTGATGTTGACGGAGTCGAACACGTCGAGCTGCCCCAGCCGCGCGCTGGCGATGCTGGCGTTCCGCAGCAGGTCCTGCACGGTGGCGGCGGCGCGGAGGAGGTCGGCGACCTCCGCCTCGATGAGCTCCTCCTTCGTCTTGGAGTTTCCCTTGATGATCACGTCGTGAACGCGGATGCCCACGGGGTTGGACGACAGCCGATTGAACACGGCCTGCACCTTCTTCCGCTCCATCTCCACGCCCGCCGGCCCGTCCAGCTCCTCCTCCTCTTCCTCATCCTCCTCCTCGTACTCCTCCTCCTCTGGGACCTCCTCCGCATTGGCTCCCGCCGCAGGCTCCCGGGGCTCCGCGTCCTTAGGGTTTTGGTCGGCGGCGGTCGCCATGGCTGGGGTTTGGGGGAACACGGGAGTTTCAGGGAGGAAGGGGAATGGGGGCGGCGTTTCGTGCTTAGCAAGATGAACAGGCTGTATCGATATTTTTAGCCCAATTAGCCCAGAAGAGCTAATGCTAGCAGATGGCCCACTAGAATTTTATGAGCCTCATTGTGGGCGGCGTTTCGTGCTTAGCAAGATGAACAAGCTGTATCGATATTTTTAGCCCAATTAGCCCGGAAGAGCTAATGCTAGCAGATGGCCCACTAGGATTTTATAGGCCTCATTGTGATCAATCACTACATAATGCCCACAAAATAGGGCCCGCTTAAAAACCAATTCTACATGTGCCACAAACTAAGGAAAAATTCTCCTCTAAAAAAAGCAAGACAAAATTCAACAAGGAATAGAATGGTAAGATCCAAAAACTATTTATTTAGATTCAGACGGTGATGTCAGGGAGAAGCACAAGCATAGCATCAGATTTGTATCAGATTCCGCAACGATTATTTTGGAGTAACCGACTATGGTTTGTTCAACGCTTGCACAGTTATACCAGTTCGATCAGGTCAGAACATGATCATGCTGCTGAAATTCAGTCTGAAGCCTAAAATAATGGTACTCTGCTGCTAATCTTCTTCAGGATAGTGCGCTCCGAGAAATGCCTCTGGTACTAGCAGAAGCAATAGGTGATTAACACAAACTTCCTGGGGATCAACACTTGTAAAGCACTACTGCTGCTGAGATGCCCTTCGTCTCGAGCAGGGAAGAATGCAGATCAAGGACAGTCATATCAACCAGTCTGACTTGCTACCGAATAAGCCACGAGAGTTAGGGCATTTGCAGCTTATGAAATTTGCGGTTGCAAAGAACACAGAGTGGCTTGCCGGCCAGGTACTGCTAGTACGAATGCACCAAATATGACTTCGAAAGTTGTACTGTACCAGGCGAGGTACAAAGCTTAATTCGACCATATAAGTATTTAGACTTTTGGTTTCGTTTTAGAGTACTTGCAAATTGCAATGAAACAAACATGTACCACGGGGAAAATCTGAAAAATGACAAAATCGTCTCAAATCTGAGGATGAGGAAGCTGCACTCGCCACCATCAACTCTGCAGAGTTTTCTAACTCAAGTTTCAACCATCAACTACACAGAGTACAATAAGAGTGTACTGCTTAACTCCTTTGAAACACAGAAATATTATAGCCGAAAGAACAAAAACATTTGCGTCCTTTCGGCAACCTCCATTGAGGCCTATAAACACCGTCACGAGAGTTCGAGCGCACTCGCCCGCCGACGGCTGGACCGACCCAACGCCTAACCAACCAACTCGCGTCGCGTCCACCTTTGCGGATTGTGCCGTTTCCCTCGCGACAATGCCCGCACCAACCGCGTACTCACCGTCACATTCACGCGGGCGTTTTATACGCCTCCCATGCAGCTGCTGGTGCCGCACGAGTGGTACGTCGTCGCCGCGGGAGTACACGCGCATGGAGATCGTCACGGCGAGGGGCGTCGTCGTGCACCACGAGGGGACGATGGACAAGACGAGCCATCGGCGTCCGCGGCGGCAGCGCAAGGTGAGCGACGGCCACGTGGTCGCGCAGCTGCTCGACTCGCCGCTCCCGACCCCGCGCCGTTCCTGCTGCGGGTCGTCTTCCGCGTCGGCGGCCGGCACGCCACGCAGCGTCGTCGTGCGGTCCGGCTCGTGCCGCGAGGACGAGGAGGGGGAGTCGCCGCCGCAGCGCATGCACGTGCCGTTTTCGTGGGAGAGCTCCCCCGGCGTGCGCAAGGACGACGCCGCGTGCGGCGGGAACGGGAAGGTGTTGCGGGAGGTGCTGCTGCCGCCGAGGCTGCCGCCGGGGCGTTTCGGCGTCGGCGCCGGTGGTACGCCGGCGCACGCACACGCCAGGGCATACTTCGGGAACGGGAACGCCACCACCGACACGAAGAGCAGTGACGAAGACGACGGCGACGCGTTCTCCGACGCGCTTGACAGGATCTCGGCATCGGACCGGTTCGCGGCGTTCTCCGCCCGGCTGAGCTCCATCGACGGCGTTGGGTCGCTGCGCCTGCCGAGCTTCATCATGGACCGCTTCCTCCCGGCTGCCAACGCCATCGCCACCACGTCCGCGGACAAGCGCCCCAAGAAAACCCCTCGCCGCCACTACAACTCCAAGCACGACGAGGACACATCCGCGGCCGCGGCAATACGCCGGGCGCAGTCGCTTCGCCGCGCCTCCGCCCGCGAGCACCAACCGAAGCCGCCGCAACCCCCGCGCCACCACCACGAGAACATCATCACGGAGACGCCGCCGCCGCGACGGAGCAGGAACGACATCGACGTCGACGAGGAGGAGGAGGAGGCGCGAGGTGGCGACGAGACGTCACCGAGGGCGTGCGGGTTCATGCTGCTCCTCCCGTGGAGCGTCAAGCCGGTGCTGTGCGGGTTCGCGCGCAGCCGGACGGCGCCGCGCGCCGACGCGTCCACCGTCGCGTCGTCCCCTCCGCGGCGCAGCGTCACGCTAGGCAACGCGCTGGAGAAGGAGAAGGAGAAAGAGAAGGAGAGCAAGCTACGCAACGTGTCGCGGTGGTCCGACGAGAAGGGCGGCGGCGGCAGCGGCAGCGGCAGGGAATGGGCTAGTCCAGGATGGGGCACGGCGATTCTAGGCACGAGTAAGAGATACTGCGCCGACGCGAGGAAGGCTCTGAGCAGGCTGGCTCGTTCGGCGACGGACGGCCGTGGCGGCTCGACGGTTAGCAGGGAGAGGAGTGGCAAGCCGGCACCGGCGGCTGCCTCGCCGCGGCAATCGATTTCCGGGGAGATCCCGCCGCTGTCGCCGCCGTCCGATTCATGGCTCAGAAACGCGCGCGGGAGCAGCACTGTGAAAACCAAAAGATGAAATTTGTGTATCGGCATGAGAGCCAACATTGCACGTACATATATATACGGGTGTTTTCCTTTTCGTTCTTCGGTATATTCACTTCAATAAATAAACCAAATGAATGCCATATTTGTATCTTCTTCAGACTTCAGGTATCTCATGACTGTTCAAAACAAGAAAAACTGTGTAAAAACTAGAAAATCTATATCACCTTTGTCACAACTGTTAGTTGACTTTAGAGATTCATGTGTTGCATGAACCAAAGAATGAAAGAATGGTATGTCACAGGCATATATGTACAAATGAATTGCCTGCCTAAAAGAGTCCTAAATGACTGTACAATTTTCTGTGATCCTCTCATATAACGGACATTGTCAGAGTTATTGCAAGACAAGTGCACTAAATTGGCTTTATGATGTGATGATCTCAAGCTCAGCCCACCACAACGGACTATTTCTTGGAGTCGCCTGTTCTTCAGAAATCCCAGTGACCTCTTGCATCCGCGCTGTTACCTCGGCCACCGTCGGCCTCTCACTGTGGTCATCACTTAAGCATGATTTTACCAGCTCTGTGAGCGCTCTGATATGCTCCTCAGGAACTGATTTTAGAGTGGGATCAACCATTTCCATCAAGGGTTTGTCACCATTGAGGTATCTGTGTGCCCAAAGAACAAGGAGGCCGTAGTCATCAGAGTACGGACGCCTTCCAGAGATTGTCTCGAGCAGAAGCAAACCAAACTTATAAACTGTGATGTCCTCGTCGGAAGCATCGGATTTTTCTTCTTCTTCCTTACCACCCCAAAAACTGATGTCGGAAACTTTTGCAGCATTGTCTTCGGTCAAGTATATGCATGAAGTGCTTAGATCTCTCAGCAGGACAGGAGGGTTCTGATGTTGCATGTAGTTCAGACAGTATATCACTCCCATTGCGATCCTTAAGCGTGACTGCCAATTCAATTGCTCTGCTTCTTTAACTGCAATAGCAATGTTTTCACGAAGATCATCAATAACTGCTAATAGCATGACTCAACTTGGAGTGAAGAATAAAACTAAGCGTGAAGTTCTTACCATGCAAGTGCTCAAATAGTGTTCCATTTGAAACATACTCAAACACCATCATCCGAGTGAACGGTTCTTCGTCTTCACAGTAACCCACAAGGTTCATGAAATTCTTATGGCTCACTTTTGACAATACTTCAACCTAAAACACAATAGCATATCCATGTTAGAAAGAAACACCTTAAGCGTGGAGATGAGACAAACAGAAAAAACATTACAAACCTTATTTTTGAATTGTGCTTCAGCAATAGTAGTCCACCCACATGCGTAAGTTACCAATGTAGACACAACAGCTATTTCTGCTCCACATGGAAGAGTTCCTTTATATAATGTGAAACTATGTAGTGCGTCAATAATATTGCTGAAATCTTCACATGCTGTTTCAAGCTCCAACCGTCTGAATGAAGTAAGGCCTGCAAAACAGCAGTTAGATGTTGATTCTAAATGCTGCTGTGTGTGTCCAAAGAAAAATGAAATATAGCACAGCTCAGGAACATGTCAAACTTGTCAAAACACAATTCAATATGTAGAACTGAAGAAACAATCAAACAAAGATGTGTATAAATTCATTAGCATAGCAAATTAACAACCAACCTCCCAAGGTAGCAGTCTGTAATTGCCCACTTGCAGTTGGAGAAAAGGGTACCACTGTGCTAGTCTTCCTGCGGCGGTAACAAAGGAAGAACGCAGCTGACAAGGCCACAACTACTAAACAAGCCACTCCTCCGACGGATGAATATATTACTGATGATTTGCTGCTCTTGCTCTTTCGACCTTGAGTTTGGTGTGTAGTGGTGGATACAGAAGGGGCAGGGGAGGGAATCGGTTCAGAAGAGAGCGGTGGCTGTGGAGCTGGAGCACTCAGTTGAGAATCTTGGCCACGGTGAGGTCGCACTGCTGGATTGTGGGGAAGCCAGCTGATTCTTTGCGAATTTTTTTGTTTGCTTACCAGAAGTTTTCTTATCGTGGAATTCTCCTCGTTCCTACAAATCAAATAAGTGATACAGTTAGTGGAAAGAAAATCTGCCTGGGTTAGCATCATTTCCATTAAAAAATGACCATCACTTGACAAAAACACAGTTGACCTTGTTAACCTACGAAAATTCACAGCAGTTTAGCTTGCTACGAAAATTTTTGGTTATATACATAATTTGATCAACTTAAGATATCCTAGAACGGTAATATGGAAATTTAAGTTAACATAGACATTGATGCAATTATCAGGGAACATGTATCAATGTTCATTTGACTTTATTTGCTCAAATAACTTGAAGTCTTTGAGCTCAAGCATTGTGGAAGTTACAAGCATACTACATATATGTCAGCAGAAGCACCAAAGACAAACCTTGCAGTAGATGCCATATTTGATGGAGTCCTATCTTGATGAACCTGTGACTCACACAGCCTGGTGAGCTCCTGTAACTCAAATGGCAAACCACCAGAAAGTTTGTTCCCTTTAAGAAAGCTGCAAACAAAAAATGATGACAAGATTAAATAGTGAAGTAACTGAGATTAAAAAAATTGTACTGAATTTTCTTACATACAGAAATTCTAGGGATAAAATGTTTTGTAAATCTGATAGAAATGGTCCATTGAAATTATTGTATCCCAGATCCAAGACCTTCAACTCTTGTAAATCTCCTATCTCTGTGGGGATGACGCCATAGAAAGAGTTGTTGTGTAGAACACTGTATAAAAAAAGGAACATTATGTAACTCCATTTTGAAAGTAACACATAACTAACATATTCATACTGCATCTGTGCATAATTTACAGGATAGATTTCTGATTTCACTACCAATTGGAAGAATTATCAGGGGCACTCTCTAACACTGAGCTCATAGCCTGTTGCATGAGCCTCCCAAAGAGAGGCCTGCTATGCACAAAAAAAAAGAAAGAGAGAGAGAGAGAGGAGGAAAACTCCAATCCTTTCCTTTTGACATCACCAATCAGGGTCGCCACACGGCCGTGGCGGTAGGTGCATATTCAATTTTCTTAAACTGTAGTAGTAATTTTGAGGGTCATGCGTAACGTAAGCATGACCAGATATATGGGAGAACTCAAGAAAAGTAAGACCTCTGTGATCATTTTGCTATCAGACTTGCACGTATCCATAATCCATGCAGATCTAGGTCCAACTGTCCAAGCAGAAAGACGTGTATCGTATGTAGCCCGTTAGATGCTCGTAAAGAATAATTGTCATGCTAAAATGGTTCCCAAATTGACAAAGACTAAGGCCATATACCCTCGAAAAGTATAGATCGCCATTTACCGATCATCTAAATTAAAGATTTTCAATTTTGGTGCATAGTATAAAACACTGAGAGTCCAGTTCTTTAATCTAGTGGTAGTTTTGAAACACCAGAATACCAGATACTAACTTGTAAGTCCAAGTGTGAAATTTATATGATTATTAAAACAAAGTGTTTCACTGAAGAAAACAGAGAGTATGCTTACAGAGAATGCATATAGGTGAGTTTTCCAATCTCCCAAGATAACACGCCCGTCAGACCATGATTCTGCAAGTTCCTACAACAATTGCACAATCAAATTTAGAGGAAATCATCAACATATGCATGGTCAACCAGAATATAAGGATAAACTCCAAATGTCGTACAATCATGATAAAATATTTACAAGCAGATACTTTATCCAAAGCATGAATACATTGACTATACGTGTGTAGTTGATAGCACATAACGAAACAACACAAAAGCAATGCATGTGGGACTCATAAATGAAAATGTTAAGTTGCATAAGACGCACATCCGACAGTAAATGTCTAAAGCCCTCTTTGTGCAGATCAACAGTACCAAATGAAACAGTGCAACTGATGCTCCGCTGGCAAATTTATGAACCTTCTATATATATAAGGGTGAGTGGATGATCAAAAAATTTCACATACAAAGATCGATAGATTAACTTAAATACACACAATATGCCGATTATTCTCAAGAATCTGCTGGAGTGCTTCCCATGAAGACTAAGCAACATATATGTTTTTAGTGAACAAGCACCAAATATTAGGATATCGATACATCATCATTAGACCTAAACGACTAAATTTAATGGCCTTTTACACCACGAACATTGTAATGGTTTTCAGACAATTCATTTCTTTCGAATAAGTAGAAATCTCTCCTTTTTATATGTTCTTGTATGCTGTGCTAAAGTGAATAAACTTACAAGGCCATAACTCGTCCATCGCCCGAACATTCAACACCGAACCAAGAACACGGAGTGGTGCTCCCTTCGTCCCAATCCAACAGAGCATTATATGGGTCGGCATCTATCATCTCTTTAAACTTCAGAAGAGCGGCACCTGCAATTCAGCAAAGAAACCCCTAAAGCTTGTCAAGGAAGGGTTAGAGAGAAAAAAAAATAAATCCCCCAATGAAACTAGCGAAATCACAAACTGGCACCTTCATGATTTAGAGATGCACACAGCTCAAACGCCATCAAGAACCACAAGAAGAAGAATATCACCGGATTTTTCCTCCTCCGAGTCCCCATGCCTGAAAAACTTCACAAGAACACAGGCCCAAAACACTTAAGTACCAAAGCCTGCTGAGCCCGTGTCCTTCCCCCAAGAAACCGCACAAGAAATCCTCCCTTTCCGATCTTTCCTCTGCCCTTGAGCGATTCAAGAATTGAACCGCGTGGTTTGCATTCGGGGACCCCTGGAACGCGAAGCGGATTAAGCAGAAATCAAGGAGAAGCGAAACAAAATATCAAATTTGCCGCCAAGAACGAATCAAGAAGCGGGCAACTACCCGAATCGCTTCTTCAGGAAGAAGCCTAACCTTGTTGGCGGATCAGAATTCAGAAGGCAAGAGAAGACTAGTACCAGTACTAGCGAACAACTAGAAGAAAACAACAGAAGGCGAAGAAAGGGGCGAAAGGGATGCGAGCGTGTGAATTGGCGTGGGCGTGGCGGTGCGACGCGTTATCCGACGTTGGCGTGGAAGGGCAAGCTAGGAATGAAAACTGGATAACTGGATGGACACGTTCACTCGTTCAGTTCGTTGCAGGGAAGAGGCGGGCCTCAATTCCTTATTTCCTTTCCCTTCGAAGATGTACGGGAAAAATAATGTTTTTTTTCGGTTGGGGAAGTCTATAAAATAGTAATCTGTTCATATCCAATTGGGGTAAAATGACTTGGTCTATTTTACTAGTAATTTACTAATTTTTTGCATGCAGCAATTGAGTCCTTCTGGTCAATGGTTGTTGGCATGTTCTGTATGACTGTGGCAACCAGCATGTGCAAGCGGCCAAAGAGGGCATCATTGCCGCGAAGCTCAGCAAATTTAATGTTGCGGACTTGCGGCAAATCTTCTTCTTGTTTGGTGCTCTAAGCACATCAACATCATTTTTAAAATTGTGGAGATTAATTTATGCAAAACCTGGTCTCCCGTCCTAAATTAGGAGGGTATTTTGTTTTGTTAAGACAAGACTTCTTTTTTATGGTATTATTTTTGCAATGAAAAGGTATAATCATAAGTGAGTACTTTTAAAATGAATGCTTGGTCAAATGTTTGTCCGAACAAAAAAAATTATACTCTATAATATTGGACAGAGAGTGTAAAAAACTAGCAAATTATCCGCACAGAGAGTGTAAAAAATTATGCTCTATAATGTTTGGTCGTTCTTAACTTTTGATTATGTACATATAATTGTAATCGACACAAAATAGATTTTGAAAGTCAGTTCGGATTTGATATATAATTCTAAGTTTTTTTCATAGATATGATTATATTTTTTCTGGACATTAGTTTTTTTTTACTAAGATGGAATTCCATATACAATTCTTCGACTCTATTTCTATTGATGCACAATCATATTTTCTGGTATACAATTATATCAATTGATCCACAATGATACAATTTAGAGCTAACATAATTAGATGGTCAAATATGTTCCTCTTTTCTTTGATTAATGTAAGAAATTTTAGTGTCCAAAGTAAATGTGTGGCCCTCTTAATTATTATATCTCCGTTTAGATAGATCATTTGAAAATATTATAATTATATTTTTAGATGATAAGATAATAAGTTATTTTTATTTTGTAAATATGGTTATGATGTCATACTTTCATAGAAATATACACATGCAAAAGGATAAGTGATACTTGGTGAAATTTATAGTCAAACTCTAAATTTATACCTTTCATATATATTAATATTTTATTTTAAAAAGTAAGTGCCCCATCCATCCTAAAATATAGCAATCTATGATAGGATTTCTATGTTTTTGGGACGGAGGGAGTAACATGTTTCACAATATCATAATTTTATTCAATCTTTATTATAAGTATAAAGCACTAGAAACCAACAGTTAGCTATATGAGTTGTTTTTTCCCCGAACAATATAGATAGGTCTTTAATTGTGAATTGAATAGAAGTGGTATTATATAAAACAAACAAAAGTTGAATGATAAGTTCCTCACGAGAAGTAGTCAAAATCACAGATAAAACAAGCCTTGGATATTAAATCATGAATAAAACCTATGTAAATGTTTTACCTATAAATTATATTTTGTTGTATTGTTTATTTGGCTACACCTTACTTAAAATGGATAAGTCCATATTACAATCATCAACTATTATGCTGGTCTAAAAAAGACACCTCAACTACGAAACCAGATATTTTACACCCCTCAACTATCAAAACCGGACAAAATACATCATTAATGGCAATACAATCCTGTAATGATGATGATTTTCATTAGTTTAATATCTAATTATATGTGTTTTAGTTATATCAAACTATGTTTGCTTACCCTGCTAATTAGGTACTCCCTCCGTTCCAAAATATAAGGCACAACCACTTTTTCTCTATATCCCAAACATAAGACACTCATTAATTATACTACAATATGTATTGACAAAACCAAATAAACGCAAATACATATAGCATGCATTGGTTGGTTTCTATCAAGTAAATACACAATTAAATGTTTGTTGGTCTTTGTGTATAAGGTGATTGTGACTTATATTTTGGAATAGAGGTAGTATCATATATGTAAAAATCTTATGCTATTTAAATTTTAAAATCAATAAAACCACCATTGAAATCAGGTTGTATTGCTCTTACGAAATATTTTGTTCGGTTTTGGTTGAGGAGTGTAAAATATCCAGATTTGTAGTTGGAGGTCCAAAAACCAACCTAATAATTAAGGGTTGTAATATAGACTTATCCCTTTTTAAAAAGGTGAAACGATCACACCTGAGGTTTCATACCAGACTTTACAAAGTCAGTGCAATGTATTCCGGAAAAAGTCGGGCGGGGAAAAATTGTGAATTTTCATTTGATATACACGATGAGGCACTCAGTCAATACGTGCTTAGCTCTCGGGTGAGGTGTGGCCTGTGGGAATGTGGCAATAACCTGAAAGTCAATATTACAAGCAGAGATATGATTCATATGAAGACGTAGGTCTTGAATTAATCAGTGTTGACCACAATTCCATAGGACATGTACAAGTTACTTTGTGCTCCTCCTGTATGGATTTTTTTCTCTAGTGCACACATCTCTGCCCAAGTAGTTTTTTTTTTAAGATAAGGGATAAATAATTCCGTCTTTGTTTGTAAAAAGTACAACCCATTATTACAATATTCGCTCTAGAATAAAAGCATTAAAATAAAGCAAAACACAAAATAAAGAACTGAACGTCCCAACATAACATGAGAATTACATTTATCGAAAACTAATTTCAGGTAAGCTTTAGCATACGCTAAGTAAGAACTAAGCACCGGCCGGACCTTTATTAGGGCACGTTCTAACCGGATGATCCGGTAGATTATTTAGAAAAAGAAATGTTCATACGAACAAATAAAATATTACAAAGCTGATAAATAGCTTAGAATAAGTCATTTAAGCAATGCTATGAGCCTATGAAGAAGGTTTCTTTCTTTTCGAGAAATCGTATTGTTGAAATCACGGCACGAGTAATTCATATCTTCAGTGGCTGTTGAGAACGCGTCATAAGTATTGATGCTCCAAGACTAGTAGTTGCACACTTGCACTACTTAAATCGTACATAGAAAAATGACTGCAAGTTGATAGGAGTAACCAAATGTCCACAAATATATACAAAATTCTTTGTAGTATTACCAAGTAGCATACCAGTAGCTTGGGGCTGGAAAAACTATCCTTCCGTATGACTACCATTTAACTAGTACTAGTTCGAAAAGAAAAACTATCCTTCCGTAGCGTATGTCATGCATGCATATCCCGTCGCTCATTGGATGCGAATTAATTCATGTCTGAAAGCCAACTTAATTATTGAACTTGTAAATTTTGTATAGATCGACCTAAATTTTATCTCGAAGACATATATGGATTGACCCGGATATATGTATGATGTAGGTGACCATTGTATGTTCTGGACTTTGTTCTTCCGACTTCCGAGTAGAAACACCAATGATCCTGCAACGAACATTGATCAGGCTGCTGCCGCAGCAGTTTGTTCTCATGTTCTCATCCTCCTTTACATGTTAGCAATTTTTAGATAACGAGCAAGATATGACTAGTCTCATAGTCTGTAGTCTCCTATGGTTACTTCTCGCAAATTCCATCGAAAATCTATGAAGCGAATAGCGATCCATATGCATGTAAGCCAGAGCCGACGAATTGCTGGGCGCCTGCGTTGAGAGCCGATGAACTGCTCGGCCGTGCCGCGTACACTGTACATCGATATATGGCATATACTCCTCCAGTTTTAAATATATGACGTTGGTTAGTTTTTTTGAACTAACCAACATCATTTAAAAAAGGATGAAGGGAGTATCTCCTTCAAGAGTTCCAGACAGCCAGAAGCCAGAGGACTTTGCGTGCAGGCGTAGGCACGGCTGCGTCGACGGCCGCAGCTGGAGTGGTTCGGTTCAGGGTTCCCTTGCCTGCTTTGGTGCTTCCCATCTACGAGTGTTGTCATGTTCTTATGACCTTTGACGTAGATTAATTCCCAGACGATAGGTGTGATGAAAACTTGATGATGAACAGTGGAGGCTGATTTTACAGCACTAACTGTCGGAGGTGAGAGAGAATTGAAGGGCAGGCACGTACAACTCTGACTCTAAGCTAAAGCTCGGATCGGCCTGTACTGTTTTTCTTTTGTTAATAAAAAGGAAAATGGATAGGACGAGGCACTGTGATGTTTCACATTGATATAACAGAAAAAGAAATATAAGGCTAATGCATCTCATCCTCCTGCACCAGAGAGCCTGTCAGCGTTGCAACTGCCTCTGGACTGGCAATAGCGATGGCTGCGGGCGCCGCTCTTATCTTGGGACGTTGCTATGTTTTTTTTCTCTTCCTAATGGTTATTTCGGATGAAAACCTTTTCTCGACTTGTCGGGACGGACGACGGTGGTGCTTTGTGTGTCACATCCTTTTTGGAGGCATCGTCTTAGAATTTCCATTACCTTAGGGGTATTTTCTTCTTGTTTTGTCTGGCAATAAGTTTTTGTTGTAAACGTGTGGTGTGGTGGTTCTTTTCTTCATGTTATAATCTTCTGGGTTTACATATGGTTGTATTTTTCTCCTCCTGTATCAATACATGAAATCTGCACTTTTTTGTGTGGCTCATTTAAAAAAAAAAACAAAAGTCTAATGCAATCTAAACAGGCTATTATTAGAAAAAGACAATAAAACCATCACATATATTAACAATGCTTACACACACAAAGAACTAGCACCATACCTATCACCACAAAGGTCTATATAAGATAGGCCCACCATTTAAAGAGATTATTTAAGCCCATATAGTCACAGCTCTATACTCGAGCTATAGCCCAATGTGTCTGAGATTTGAGTCCGTCTTTGTATAGAAGAGTAGGGACATGGTTAACATGAAGTAACTAAGAAATAGACTAATGTCAACAAGTTAATAACAAAACGCTCGTATGAGGTGATTCAAACGTGGCCATCGAGCAGCATGTCGATGAGTTCTATGTGATGAAACTCTTTCTTGTGGCTCGATTTTCTGATGAGATGGATAAATCTTGGTTTGGTTGTATATGACATTGGAAAAATGTCTATCAACTAGAACAAACCGAGTACACTATGCAACAACTGCACCAAAAGCGATGTATAGATCGTGGCGTGTAGTGGGTGATTTGAATAATGAGCATTGCAATAACAAGGTATAATTCGACTCGAATAGTACGAACAGAACATTAAGCACAAAGAAATAGATGTGATTGAGGTGGTAGACCAATTGGCCTTGCGAATCGATGCACAAACTATATATTGAGGACTCTAAATCAGTATAGTCACCAACTAAACGACCGAGATATAAGATTTTTTTTATGAGATACATATGTATACTTATAGAAGAAAATAATGTTAAGGATGAGTTCAATTTCGTGGTGGTGTGAAAAGGCATTCCTGAGAAGTGCATAATCTATTACCAAGGCCCTAGGCCTAAGTTCGTTTTAAACAACAACACTATCTTCTTGTTTTGATGATTTCCGATGACACACGATGAATTTTGACGTGGCATTAGATGAGATGTTGATAGGTTTGTTTGAAGTCGGTGCTGTCTGAGGACACCGAATCGGGTATCAAAAACTCGTTGAGAATTTGCATGCTGTAGACCCAAGGCAACGTGTTGACTTTAAATAATTGTTGGATAAGGTATCAATATGATGTAGATTATTCATCCGCCTAACGCGTCCTTGATCCATAATAGCATTTTTGGAAAGGTAAATACGACATAATTACTATTGTTTGCTAAAACAGATAACATGTAAATCTAACACAAATTTTGAGTATCTTTGGTGATGTTTCATATATCCTTGTATGCTTATACTTGAAGATCAACTCATCTGCATTTCAGAGTCCATAAAACATAAAAATGGGACCCTAAGAATGAGCTTTAAGTCAATTATGTAAGAAGAAAGAGGAGCTCGTTTCTTTTCTGGTGATAAAATGCATTGTGGTTTGAGATCTACAGCCTACAGGTGAACTGGCGGACGCTATACACGCAGGATCGGGGATTGTAACTTTTAAGTGCAATACAGCTGTGGTACACAACTATGGAATATTTTTGAGAAATAATATTATTTTTTATGAAAAATTATAAAAATAGAAGTCGACGGGGAAATATCGCAAAAATAGAAACATACCGCCACGCAACGTGGCGGTAGGGCGCCTACCGCCAAACCCC
>CM002483.1:15067530-15087541 GCA_000325765.3 Leersia perrieri
CCTAATTACGTCATGATTAGCACATGTTGATTACTGTAGCACTTATGGCTAATCATGACGTAATTAGGCTCAAAAGATTCGTCTCGCAGTGTACAGTCGGAATATGTAATTTGTTTTGTTATTAGTCTATGTTTAATACATCATATGTGTGTCTAAATATTGATGTGACATTTTTTACCTAAATTTTTTTGGATCTAAATGTAGACCGGGGAGGACAGATGCCTCCGCACCTACCGCCAGACCCCGTGACGGAGGTAGGTGCCCTACCGTCCCGGGGTTTGGCGGTAGACACCTATTTCTGCAATTTTCTCCCACAACCTTTTATTTTTGCAATTTTTCATTAAAAAATATTATTTCTCAAAAAAGTTTCACAACTATGGGGTATAATATACACCGCTGGGATCTACCAGGCAAAGCCATGGCATCCACATCGGCAGGGGCGGATCTTAGAGTAGACTAAAGAGGGTTGTGGCCACCCCAGCTTAAATTAGTTTCACTGATTAGCTACTATATTCCAGTGCAACAACAAGCAGGCCTGACTGCTTCTTGTCTTGCGTGGGTGTGTAGCGGCTGACCAGCTGCTGAAGCAAGTAATCAGCAAAAATGGCTGGAGAAATGAGCTGACTGGTTAGCAATTATGTGTTAAAACCCTCAGTACTTAATTAGCAACTACAAATATGAGTGAGCTGAGCATTCTCTTGGGCTCACGATGGCTTTGCTGTCGACTAACAACAACGTTAATTAGTTTGGCCCCCTCTAAAGCTCCGCCACCGCACATCTGGACTTCGGGAGACAGCAGGCAGGAAAAGCGAAAAAAGAGCAGAGCTGGACACTAGTCATTCAGCCAGTGCTCTCTGCTATCCGTCACGTGACCACGCAAGGCGCCCAACACGTACCCCTCATCAAAATCATCAGGCATCAATAATGAGCAGAATGGCTCCTACCACTCATCGATCCCCAGTCATCAGCGTCGGTAGTCACCACCACGGCCGCTATTGGGGGTGCCTGCCGATCCCCGAATTTCCAGGGTCGAGCCGTGGCGGTGGCGATCCAAACTGGCAAAACTGCCGCGGTCTCTCGCCTCGGTCGGTCCGGAGATGCCGCGGCCGCCACCGCGTAAACAACTCCCAACGTTTTTTTTACTCGCCGCACGCTCGCACAGCCAGCCAAACTCCGGTCTGACCGTGCGCCCCGGCATGCTGTCGCGTGGTTCTGCGCCACGCGCCACTGCTGGCTCGAAGCTGCCACGAGCGTGGCCTGGCGCGGCGAGGCGTCGCTGGCCGACAGTCACGACACCAAACCGAACCGAACAACTGCAGATCGCACATCGCACAAGTTGGGATCCCACAAGTTGATATGGAGTATGTAGTAGCGTCAAATAACTGAAAAGTCTAAACGAAGACGCCGGGCTCCTCCTCACGCCACCTGCACCGGTGCACTCCATGCGTACAGCGTGCCATATATCCAATGGCACCGGCGCCGGATACAGGGGAGGCAAGAATCCCATGCCTTTGATATGGCTGACAGGAATTTAAAAGACTTAAAAAATTTAGAGTCAAGATTAAGAAACAGATGTATAAACCATGATAGTATAGTATGATATGGCTGCAAGGTTTATTAACCAAGTGCAGAAAGCAAGAAATTGAAAGATAACTCTCCCTAAAATCAAGTTGTAATCCAAGGCTGGAAGACAGCTAAAATGCTAAATTGAACTCCACGGCCTTATCTGTAACTGACTAAGAAGCAAAAGATTACTACTCCACTACTCACTAATCAGTAATCACTAACGAGTAATGACTAATGCTAGCTAGAGTAATTAACAGAGCACGGTAACACGGACGAACGGGTGGTTTCCAATGCTAGATGAGAAGAAATTTGAAGTACTAAAGATGGGTTTGAGTTGCTGAAGGGGAGCCATGGCGGCCACATGGATCTTGGATCTGGATCAGGCAGCCGTTAAGCAGCAATCGGGGCACCGGACGAGGCCGTTCTCGTTGCAGATGGCGCAGGCGCGGAATCCGCCGCCGTTTTTGTGGCTGTATTGCTTATGGCTCCCGTCGCAGGTGCCGCAGAGCACGTAGCGCTCGTCGGCGCAGCGCCCGCAGGTGGCAGGGGTGGGGGTCTCCGCCGCGACTATGCGGCGGAGCTCGCCGGACTCGTGGAGGCGGCGGACTTCCTCGGCGCCGCCGAGGTGGCGGCCATCGACGAACACCTGGGGAAGCGTCACGCGGCGGCGGGCAGGGAGGAGCCCCGCGAGCTCCTGGAGGAAGGCCGGGTCCATGGAGAGGTCGCGCTCGTCGACGGCGGCTTGGAGCCCCCGGAGGATGGCGCGCACGGCGCGGCAGTCCTCGTAGGTTCCCCGCACCACGCGGAGCGAGGTGAAGTAGAGCACCACCCGCGGCGGCGCCCCCTCGCCGCCGCGCCCGATTGCCGCCGCCGGTGATGACGACTGGAGGTTGCGGAGGAGGCGGAGCGCGCAGGCGGCGACGCGGATGCGGTGGAAGACGCGTGGCGCCGGCGACGGCGCAGCGAACGGCGGGTGGACGGCGGCGCCCTCCGCCGGCACGAGCAGGGACTGGATGTCCTTGAGGGAAGAGGGCGACGAGAAGGACAGGCGCTTGGTGGCGGCGGCGGCGGCGACGAGCGCGGTGGAGCCGCCGCCGGCGACGGCGGGCTTGGACTTGGAGGAGCGCGTCTTCGCCCAGGACGGCCACATCGGGGCCGGGCGGTGGTGGCGAGCGGAGGAGGGGATCGAGGGAGGAGGAAGACGGCGGGGGTGGGGTTTTCACCTCTTCGCTTTGCGTACTCGCTGTTGTCTCCTGCCCGGCCTTGTGGTTGTGGGAAGGCCTGGGTTTTATGGCTTTATCATGGGATGCATTCTGAAATTTCAGCCCAAACCGGAAAGCTGTATGAGCAACGAGCGAGAGGGGTGCACCTTGACTCTTTGTAGTATCCTTTTCGTCCAAATTAGTCAATTTGTAAATCGTAAAACATAAAGTTTTTCCTTGTTTATATACGAGCTATTTACATACGAAAAAAATCGACATGTGTGTTGATTACGAAAATCTAAGCGTGGCCTTTTGATCTCAATGAGACCAGGATGTTTCTTAGATTGTCTATATTATTAATATTCAATTAGTAATATATTAGATTGTTTGACAGTAGAGCACTTGGTGTCATTTTGATCATATCTAGCATACCCTTTAGCGAGTCTACTAATTTTGAAGCCACGTTTAATTATATCTTTATCCTAGCAAACACAAAAAGAAAGTCGTACGTTTTTGGTATTTGCGAAAAAAAGAATGCCATGATTATATCTTTATGAGTATCCAATATAGCTGAAAGCGTGAAATCCGTGTATGTTTCGATAGGGACGATTTGATTACGATTCAATTCTCACATCTTTAGGGATTTAGTTTTATCCATTGGCACATCAAAGACACCTGTGAGACCATATATAGGTTTTACTAGTGCTCGGTGATATTTGTAACTATTTGCTATGTGTTTTTCTGTTGTTTGCACAGAATTTGAGATTTGGCATTTGTGACATATAGCCACTAATTGAAATTCTTCTCTTGGGTAGTTGGGTGTGATTCTACTCGAATCAAGCATAGCCCTTTTCTTTTGTTTTTGGAAAACTAATATTATTAGGTTGTACCAATTGTTCGGATGAACATAAACAAAATCTAGGATAATTATGACGACCACAAGTTCAAATTTTGGCAACCACAAATATTACAAACACACAAATGCATTTGGGTAGAAATTTAGTGAGCCCAGAGATTTATCACTTATCTTAGTCTAAGTGTATATTAGGAGGTAAATCCATGCTTCCTTACAAAATACAATTACATGTGCTAGGAGGCTCCCATCTTTTTTTCCCCTTCGGATTATAAGCCGCTGCTAAAATTTAAATTTCTGAACCTAATTTTTGAAGTTGATTTTATGTTTTTTTTATCACAGTTCTTTTTGGCATTGTCTTTTAAATAGCAAAAAACACATCCACAAAATTTTTACTAACAAATTATTTTTTTTGATGAATAACAAATTAATTTATTTTTTTGTATTTTGCCATTTAGGCCGAATGCGCCTGAATATAATGGCACGGACCACGCACTCATGGAGCCACGGACATAACTCCGAGTTGTCCTTGGCCAAGTAAGAAGTTGAGCTGAAATAACTAAAGCCCACAAAAGGATGGTTAATATGCTCTTAGGCCCATACCAGCAGCAAAGGACGGCCCAGCTTCTAACATGTTTTTTCTGTTCTCTTGTTCCCAAGAGCCGAGAGTAGGTACAGCAGCAAAGGCCAGCCCACCTTAACATATTTTTTTGTTGTCTCGTTGCCATTTGCCAAGAGCCATTCTATTGTGTTCTAGCTGATCCATTGATCATTGTGTTCGACTGTTCGTACTGGTAGTTTGGATTCTCCCTGAAAAGAAGCAAAACAATCCAGTAGTTTGGATGGCAAATCACTGAAACCAGAAAACAATCAGTACATCACCGGAGAGCAAAACACAAACACAGGAATGCGTTCGCCGGGAGTCGAACCCGGGTCTATTGCTTGGAAGGCAATTATCCTAACCGTTGGACTACGAACGCTTGTACGGCGGCGGTTTTGACCTACACTTAATCCATATAGACTGGAACAATGTCTCTTCGAGCGAAAGCAGGGAGAAGAGGATGGACAGGACAGCGCACCGAGCAACACATCGCCATCTGCATCCACGCGCTACAGTAAAAACGGGGCTACTCTTGCCTGCCACTGCCGATCCGACGAGGCAAAAACATCGCCATCTCGCGGTTAGGATCTCTCCTTTCCGCGGATGCCATGCCACAAACCCAAAAGCAGGACGACGATCGAAGAGAGGAAAAACGGCAGGGCAAAAGCTAGCAAGCACGTACGCGCGCAGCTTTGGAATATTGTAGCCTTTCACTGTTCCAGAAAAGGATGGTTTCAGGCCCTAGCTTAGCCTTAGCTACCTTCTCCTCGCTGAAATTCCCCGCTTAATCTGCGCTGTACTTTACCGTCGTATACCGCGTAGGAGTACCTTTCTTGCACGTACCTGTCCCGATCGAAAATTGCATATTTTGTCTTGCTCTTCTCTATCAATCACTCGTGTTTGTTCCCTCTTTGCCACTGTATTGTGATTCCGATCAATAGTTATTCAGCGTCTGAGATCGTCATTCATCACCTGACGAAAGTGTGCACTTATCCTGATCGAGGTGCCAACAAGGGCAACAATTTGGCGGTGACGACAGATCGTTCAAATGGAGGTCTCTGCAATACGATTAATCCGTTCTGTATAGCAAGGAGCTGTGACTGAATGCATATGCAGCAGTAGATCCATTGAGATCTTCCTGTCCCTAATCAATTATGTTTGGCCTTTTTCACATACTTCTGGTACACCTGGCACTATTCCAAGATTCTAATCGATGGTAAGGGTAGGGTGCAAGTTGTTTAGCTATTTGAAGCAGTGTACAAGGTTTAACGTTTTGATGGGTAGAAGATCGATGTCCGCGAGCGAGCGAGCGAAGCACTTTAATTTGCTTTCGAGCAGATTGTGAGTGGCAAAGTACCTTTTGTAGTGTAGGCGATTGTCATTGTTCGTTGAGCGATATGATGTGACATCGAATAAACTCATACGCTGATTAAGCCCCCACACGCTTACACGCACAATCTGGAGCCGATCTAGAAAGGTAATGGCGATTAGCACCTGTGTTGTCATTGTAGAACAAGTTGTTGCAGATCTATCTCGTATTCCCGTGTACAGTCGATCTCAATATATCCTATACTAGCTAGCTTTTTGTCGAGCAACTTGAGGGGCGTCGTACTATCGGGGTCAAAATCTGAAATGAAGAACAAATCAGAGACCAGCAGCCCGTCAATATATATAGATGTTCGTACTATTATTTCACTTGGTCACAAATCTCCAATAGTATATCACTACTATACTACATGATGCATTTTTTTTCCCGCCCGCCTACGTGAGAATACTTGTGAAAATAGCCAATTTTTTTTTTCATACGAGCGGTTAAGCCATAGGCACGTAAAGAGAATTTGCACTGACAAAAAAAAATTCAGAAATCCCCTTAAAAGTCATGGCCGCCACCGGATCTGGTTGCCTCACCATCGCCAAGCCACACACTCTCACCAGGATGCAGAGTGGAGGATGAGGAGAAGGAGACAAAGAGGGGGGGGCAGTAGAGCGGCTGAGAGGAGAATGAGAGGAGGAGACGACCAAGAGAGGTGGAGAAGAGATAGGAGAAGACGAATTTATATATGCCACTATAGGGTTAGGGTCGGATGTGAATATATGCACCGTCAATTTTAAAAGTCATGACCGCCACCGGATCTGGCTGCCTCACCATCGCCAAGCCACACGCTCTCTCCAGGCCACAGAGTGGAGGCTGAGGCAGAGGAGGAGAAGGAGACAAAGAGGGAGGGGAGGGGGCAGTAGAGCGTCTGAGAGGAGGAGACGACCGAGAGAGGTGGAGAAGAGATAGGAGAAGATGAATTTATATGTACACTATAGGGTTAGGGTCGGAGGTGAATATATGCACCCGATTTTAACTGTGATCTGTTTGATTTTGGTGGCCCTTTTGTCTATTTGTACTTGTACGTGCATGCCACTTAATAAGCCCATCTGCGAAAATAAACTTGTTTTCAAATTTGGGTCTTGTTAAGTGGTTTGCCTGCAAAAATATATTTTTCTAAAATCCAGGTTTTAAGTTATTACATACAAACCGTATCTAGGCCCGCCTACAATCTCATAGGGGATATACGGAAAGATCATTTCTATAATAGTTGATGTGCCATGTCAGTACCTATACTAAACAAAAAGTCTGATTAAATGTTGATTATATTGATTGTGTACGATCGTAACCACATATCCTAAAATCTGATATGCGTTTCATATCATGGGACACTTTTAAAGACAACGTAAAATGTTTAATGTCCCCATGCATCAATGTTAAGGCCTATATCTCTAATCTTCTTGATATGCATCTGGAAATCTCATATACTGTTTTACTATCATTATTGTAATTTATAATAAGAGATTTGAACCTTCGAGTAACAGGATTAAAACCCATTGCCTTACCGCACGTGGACATGCCGGACCCATTCAAGTTTTATGCGACAATAAAAAACAATATTATGTCTATTGTTATTCACCAATATCACTTCAAATGACAAAAAAGCAATACACTAAACAAAAAAGTATGTATCACTGCACACTAACACAAAACACCACATTCGAGACATCGTATCAGTACCGGGTGGGGGACACCCGGTAATGGTAGAGGATTTTTCACCCACACACTTCAATCCGTGCCTAGTTTAGCCCAAACAAAAACTACTGACCACTCATATTTATGTTCATAATAAAAATGGATATATCCATTTTTATTATGAACTGACACAAATAAATACATATTAGTATATGTTTATATGCAAACTGGTATTGACAAGCGCCGGGCCACTGAGCCGAACCCTAGGACTAAAAGGATAAGAAAACAAGCATCATGCCCGAGAGGATAAGTGCCACTCTCTCTCCATCGTCGGACACAAGCTATCGATGGTGGTTGGCCAGGCCACGTTTCAGGCGAGCAGTGGAACCCACTGGCGGCTTCCCGGTGAGCGTCGGAGCTTCACTGAAGATGACAGTTGGCTTGGCATCGGCTCCGACGAGCAGCGAGAGATTCGGCGACGACGGCGTGCAACAACGGTGTCTCTGGCAGGTGCTTGATTTGTTCTTTTATGTTCTTGTTTTCTTCTTTGGGTAATCTTTTGTGTTCCTGAGGAGCAGCGACAACAACGGAATGGAAGAAGAGGAGAGGGGAGCACCAACAACTAACTTGTATTCTTGTTGTCTTTTGATTTTTTTTTACAATGTAGTGTTTTGATTTGATATAGTTGAATCCAATTTTGATATGTTCTTGTTTTAATTGTAGATTAGGTTGTGGGTTTAATCTAGGTATAATGATACAATTCTCTTTAATATGTGATCAGTCCAAAGAAAGAAGACCAGCCTTCCCTCGTGTCGCTCTGCTCCCGAGCGGCACGAGCGGCGACCAGGCGACACCGCCGCCGCACCCCTCCCTCGGCGGCGGCGAGGCTCTCCTCCCGCCCGTTCCCTCGGAGGCCGGAGCACCGACGAGGCAATAGGGGCTTGAAGCGGGCGGTGCCGGTGACGGCCACATCCGGCGTCGCCGGGGCTAGATCTGGCCCCAATGGCCGGATCTGCCCCCTGGCCAACGGCGCTGGAGGCGCACGGGAGCGTGGCGCAGTGCCAGTTCCGGCGACACCACGCAGGAGGTCATGGTTGCTCGTGCGCGAACCGCGGGCATGCTGCATGCGAGGCGGCGCGCCGGGCGTCAACGACGGCGGGGTGGCGGCCGTGGTGGCCGGGGGTGCCCCGAGAGCGAGAGACGGAGGCCGCGGGTAGGCGCCGATGGTCAAATCCGGCGCGCTGGGGCTGGATCTGGCACCCCCGTGCCCGGATCTGAAGCCCCGTCCAGCGGAGCGCGGAAGCAGCGGCGATGGCGCGGGCTTCCAGAGGCGGCGACGCGTGGACTCGCAAAGACGGGACTGCGCGGGCTTGCTCAGGCGGCATCGGCGAAGGCTCGCAAGGAGGCCGCGGCGCGCGTGGAGATGCAGCGGAGCGGGCTTTCGCTGAGGCATCTGCGGTGAGCGGAGGCGGCGTGTTGGGAGCACGCTGGAGGTCGGCGTCGACGTGACGGTGTTTGCGGCGGCATACAATGCTCAGGAGGTGTCGTGGCCGACGGAGTTTGGCGCGGCGCAAGGCGGTGAGGCGGCAGCGAGGCAGCCTAGCATCCCATGGCAACGGGATTGCAAGGTTGAGGCGGAGGCGACGGAAGCGGCGTGAGGTGGGCGTTGCAAGTCTACGACAGACGCCATCCCAGGCGAATGCCCTCTTGTGGCGGCGCCTTTGCCGCTGCAAGATAGCCACGTCGGGAGGGTTAGCGTGGGGGGAGAGGGGATCCATTCCTCTTTCTCACCCTCTCCCCATCCAACCCAACTGCGTGGATGGCGATGGAGTTCGTCGGAGTTTGGAGCTCCTTCTAAATGGCCGACCGGTGACTGGGCGCTAGCGCGTTGGCTGCGCGTCGAAGGTTGCCGAATGCCGGAGGCTACTTGTTAGTGATATGGATATAGGGGTATCCATAGGAGGCTAAACTTGGTTTGGCACCTAGAGGTCCGCGTCCGAGGGAGGAGTCGAGGCAGCCCGATGCCTCGCCCAAACATAAGGGCTAGGCGATCGCGGCAGCCCGATCCACCCCGGACCTGTGCACGAGGACTACGGCCGCTCGGACCCACGCGGCGCGCCCTCGGAGGGGTCGGGCTCGGGGTCCTGCATGGAGGCCACACCCCGGGGAAGGGGTTCGGGCCACCCGAGGCCACGTGGCACGTCCCTGAGGAGGGCGCGCCCGGAGGCTTGCGGGGAGGCCGCGCCCCGCAGAAGGGGTTCGGGCCACCCGAGGCCACNAGGCCACGTGGCACGTCCCTGAGGAGGGCGCGCCCGGAGGCTTGCGGGGAGGCCGCGCCCCGCAGAAGGGGTTCGGGCCACCCGAGGCCACATGGCACGCCCCTAAGGAGGGCGCGCCCGGGAGCTTGCAGGGAGGCCACACGCCGCAGGAGAAGGTTGGCTATCCACCGCGGCTCGAGAGACTCGCGCGCGGTGCGCACGTGTATGATCATGGCACTCCCCAATGGACAACTACCGCATTTAATGCGATTAGAGAGGTCTGGCGCCTGCCCCCTCGCATTTACTGCGATGTGAGGCACGGGTGACAGGCCCTCATCATCACCTATTTAGCTCCTTTCTCTTGATTCGAGGGAAATGGGAGTGGGCGACCAAAGTCTTCTCTCGGTGACAGTGCGCTAACAGCGCTGTCGCCGCGGGACAGCACGCCTCTCCATCCCGTCTCCGTCGCATTTAATGTGACGGACGGATGCGTGGCAGAGGGGCATGAGTACTCTACTCTCCTATTCCCTGCCTAGGCTAGTCACTGGGACGCTGACAAGCGGGCCACGCTACTGGTTGGGTAGGATGACATCCCCAAGCATCAAATCTTCGGTGGCCTCTCCGCCCGTTTTTACCCCCGACCACCACGACGTGGCAACAGGGGAGGGAGGCATGGAAGCACAGGCGACAAGACAGGGTAGGCATGCCCGCTCCAAGTGGGAGAACATCCCTCACACATGAAAAAACAGTAGAGGACCACTGTGGTGTCTCCTTGAAGTATAAAAGGAGGCCCTGGTCCTTCATAGAAAAGAGAGGCCGGTTGGACCCATGAAAACCCTTAGCACGTCTTAGTCATTCACTCCAACCCCTCCCAATCCTTGTAATCCTTCATCCACCATATCAACAACAAGAACAGAAGTAGGGTATTACGCTCCCCAGCGACCCGAACCTGTATAAATCTTCCCGTGTCATGTGTGTTTAGGGGGCTTCTCTCCTGCCCACCTTCTTCTTCCCCTTTAACTCAGGCCTTGGTCTACCGCACTCCTGTGCCGAACCGGAAAAAGGGGGTCTCATGGATCCCCGCGTGTCGATCGCACGCATCGACACTACTGAACTTGATATGCACCTCTTGGGACATGGGAGGGTGAAATTTACGGGCGAAAGCCCTGCCTTCGGGCCGACAATGGCGACGCCCGTGGGCGCCGTTTCCTTCTTGGGGGCATTGTTGGGTGGTTTCACTCTTCCCTGTTGGATCTTTCGGGTGAAAACCTTGTCCTATGCTTCTAGGACGGACGGCGACGGCGTCATCGACGTCGTTTTCCTTGTTGGAGGCGTTGTTTAGAAAATCCTTTACTTTGTGTTGTTTTGTGCTTCAGTAGCAGGTTATGGTCGTAGATGCGTGGTGTGGAGTGATTTTCTTTTTCCTGGTTGCAGGACTCCTTAGACTGCAATCTTGTACTCTTTTCTTCTACTCTATTAATATATACGAGGCAAAGCTTTTGCTCTCTTTTCAAAAAAAATGATACATTTTTTCTGGCTCGTCAAGACATATCTGTAAACTAATCTTTCGTGAGCCAATGTAAGCTAATCTTTTACGCGGGGGCCAAAAATACATCTTTTGAAGGAGATAAAAATTACACGTAGGACTACATATGCTAAGGATACAGAGAGAAACAGCTCGGTCCCAACCAAGACTACTCAGGCTGTGCATATACAAGTCCCTCAAGAATACAAGAACCTATTTATATAAACACAACGTCCTAGCTAGTCTCCTCAACAACTAAACTCACTCCAAGTCAACCCAAATCTAAGCCAACAACGTACAGAAGACCAACCCGTTGACCACCTTACACCAAGCTCATTTGTCGAAATTCTCGATGAGGTAGTCAACTAGGTCTAGAATAGGTTCTTCCTGCATCCTTTGTACACATATATTTCCATGTAGCTATGGTGTGTTTGGTGACTTGAAGTGGAATAGGACTTTCAACGAGGGAAATGATGATGAGATTAAAAAGGTAATTTAATTTTTAATCTCATTCTGGTCCGTTTGGTAAAGGTGATATGAATCTAGTAAAGAGTTTTGATGAAGAGTAGCTTTAAGTGAAAACGAACGATTCAGACCTGTATTTTAGCAACATAAGAGGAAATTCCCTCGCAATTCTCCCCCCCTTACCAGGCACTAAAAAGGAGGGAGTTGTCTCAATTTCCCATCCCCGTACCACCAACATTCCCATTTTCCACAAGTAAATTAATATTCCCATCCCTCTAAACTCCTAATCCCTCCTAGCAACTCCCTTGAACCAAACGCATCCCTAGTGTCGTAGTACTCAGTTTAGGGTACCCCATATAGTTGTGTATACGGTAAATGCGTATTCCAGATACCAACATGACTATGGAGAGAGGGTCACTAGGTATTACACGAATAGGAAAGGCTAGGAATACTTCCTATAGATATAATCTGGGTAGCATAAGACCGATTCTTTCCTTAATTATCTTGCCATGTTTTCTACTCGGAATCCCTGATTTCGACTAGGTCATGATTACCTTATAGGTATAAATCTACAGACTCCTGGAGCCTCAAGAGTCAAGACACGTTCAATAAATATGATGACTTACAATCCGCTGGATCACATCGATCGAAGACCTCAGAAGCACCTCGTTGACGGCCTTGCCAATTTGACCAGCCCCACATATATATACACATATAGCCATACACCCTATACATACTAGTCGAAGTGTTAGACTAGCCTGCTGTAGTGGCTCATTGTACTCGACAACACACCTAATTTGTTGATTAAGAAAAACAGACGACATGCCTGACAAGAGTTGGGCTATTACCCCAACGAGGGCCTAAACCTATATAAAAATTTCTCTCTACGTGTTTGTTTCTTATTCTTGTTAATCTTGGTGTCAACGGATCCCCTAGATATAACAAATCCTTTATTTGCCTTGTCAGTAATTGACACACAGTAAATCCAACATGATGTTATTACCATTAGTGGGTCTGAACATGTATAAAATCCTCTCCAGACCATATTGTTGAACATCGGGGGAAAGACTAGCTAATTCGTCAGGACCAGAGGTATATATACATGATTATTATATATTATTAAATGGCGACACATACTTATATACTCCCTCCTTTCCTAAATATTTGACGCCGTTGACTTTTTTATTTTTTATATATGTTTGACCGTTTGTCTTATTAAAAAATTTATGTAATTATTAATTATTTTTCTATCATTTGATTCATTTTTAAATATAATTTTATGCTTACTATAGTTTTACTTATTTCATCAAAGTTTTTGAATAAAATAAACGATCAAACGTGCGTCCAAAAGTTAACGGTGTCAAATATTTAGAGAGGGAGTATAATTAAGGAAATGACTGGCCGGTGGCCTAGTTTGTTCGAGCGTAGTGTACTGGACTACTGGTACGTTGTAATTTAGCTCATCAAGGATCATCCATAATCAATGCACCGGGAATGCAGATTTCGTTTGAATTTTGTTACTAGCAAATATTGTGCCTCAATGCTGTTATTGAATCTTTTTTTAATGCCCTTCCACATTTGCCTACTAAGGTAGGACTATGTAATATATGCCGGTTTTTATAACAGCTTTAATTTATAACTATAAAACAATTTAATAGGTGCGTTGAGCGGACTTATGTAATTGCACGAACTAGTTACAGCTGCCAGCTATCTAATCGATCCGTCATGCATGCATGTTTCCGATCGAGTGTCCAACTAGTACCGTCGTAACGTACAGTACCATGGAGCATCTAGTACCGTCATAACGTACAGTCGTACAGTACTATGGAGTTAGCCTCAAAGGGCACATAAAAACGAACCTGCACGACGTACGTACGCGAATTCCATGCGTGCGTGTCTGCAGGTACCTAGTACGTACGTACATCTCTGATCTCTATACCTAATAATGTGTTGTGTACGTACCTTATCTCAGGTCACCTGAATCCAGTACATATATATGAGCCGGCCGGCCGGTTTGCCGCGATCGAGGAGTTCGATCCGTACGTGCCATGCCTAAATCGACGACATGGTTGGCGTGCAATGTTCCTGGTCATGCGCCAGAGGAAACCTAAAGCTTCTCCTAGGAGTAGCAAGCTAGGTACTGTACTACGTACGAGTCCTGTACGACGTACGTACACGTACACCAGTGTAAGGCTGTAAATTGTTATGCCGGCAACACGGCCGGCCGGCACACTCGCACGGTATACGGTACTAGCTCATGTAGCTGTGTGCCGCCTAGTGTTTACAGATTCTGATCGAATTAATTTCTGATGTACTGCTATGATCGATCACCCTGCAGGTTATTAATTTTAACTATATATCTACATGACGATCGATGGATGGAAGTATGGAACCAAGCATACATGTGAGGTTCATGTGAGAGAATTGAGCTAGAGGTTGCAATATATACGTCGCTAGTTGGTATGCAGCGACAGAAACTTTTTTTGCAAAGCAGTCGATGGGGACCTAGCAAGATTCCGTGTCTTTTGATCTCATTAGGCGATCTTGGAATTTCACTGCGATTCTGTCGGGCCACGCACGCCAAGTCGCTAAGGGCATGGAATGATCAATGCTGTTTGATTTTCCATGATCGATGTTGTTTGATTTCGAGGAGGCCCCAGGCCATGGATGATCGATCCTCGACTGTTGCCTGCGCTCCAACGGCATCCATCGCTAGCTAGCTAACTAGTTGATGGAACGAACAATTTTTCATTAATAAAGACCCCATATATAACATTTGTTTCTATACTGATACTCAATGCAAGGTGTGTACGTATAAACTGCAGTTGTACTATGCCTTTGCTGTTTCGATTGACCTGTTCTTGGGTGAGATGATATCTGTTGTCAATTGATTGGCGTACGATCGAGCAATGCACCTGCAGGGCCCAATCGCCATGCTGCTCATGCCTGTAGCGCGATTACTGCGCCCTTCATCGTCTCCCATGCGTGCCGGCATATGACAAGAAATCAAATCACCCAATTTAGTACTGTGTTCACAAGAACACCGACAGGCTAACACACCACACCTGTGACCTCTGCATGCATGCATCTGCAATGTCCCTCTCCCAAAGGAGGTGCGGCTTTTTTTACAGCTGGGTGCGATAGCGGCTCACATAGTAAACATCTGACTCGTTTCATGATTCGTGTTGTATTTCACTATTGGAAATAGTGATGGATATATATGCGTGAGCACACGGATCGTAAGGCGAATCATATGTCTCGCATGTAGCGTGCTATTGCATAGGGGTGTAAAAAAACTCTCTCCCTCTCATGGATCGTCTCGTACGGAACGGACGATAATATGCATGGTAGCCGAGCACGGCACATCGAGCTTTTTTCATCTTGTCCGTCCATGTCTAATTATCACCATACAGAATTAACAATGCTACCTTAGTGTCGACTAGAAATATGCATCTGTGCCAATTCTTCAATCAGTACTACTAAAATGGTAAAAAAGACAATACAAAAGATATAGAGATATTTTACGGGGAGTGCGAGGTACATAGAGGTATTTTTAAGTGGTGTATTATGAACCGTTGATCGTGGAAGGGATAGGTATGTAAAGATTTTTATAACATGATGGCAGTGAAGTAAATAAAGACTAAATTATAGTCAGTTTAGACTTAATTAATAGAATGCAAGAGGTATTGTGAATAGTACTAGAGGTATCAGATTGGTAGGCTATCCCCAAACCACGTAACCATATCATGATTGAGTAATCAACGCCAAGAAAAGCGGATGGAGATCTCCAGCACTGCAACTTTTATCGAACTCTGGCAGTGTCCCCTTCAATCCCTATGTAGAGCTAACAACAATCGAGATAGGATAGCATCTCTTCTTTAATCTGGTTTTAGGGTTTGAATAGATGTGGTGTAAGAGTAGAGAAAAAAGTTTGTCCGCTTAATCGTGTAGGTATATCCTATTTACATGATTGACTCTTCATTTACATAGTCCACCAATCCATTAGATTGATGCGGATGATGGAGTAAATCATGATCTAGTTTCTTCTCTATTTTTATCTACGGTAATAACAATGTAGAGTGTTCGTATGGTTAAATGTTTTGATCAATAGGAAGTCAAGATCTGGATCACACCAAGGATAGATGCATAGGGTAATATTGAATAAAGTAAATCTCACGTAAATCTCAATCTAAATATTAAAAATAAAGTAACGGAATGTAACATAATAATGTAAATCTCTTCAAGAAATACTCATGACAATGTAAAACTCATCTTGAGAAATAGAAGAACGATACCCTGTCGAACGACAGTACTCTCATGCACTTGATTGCAAATCAAATACCTTCCACTAATATTAGGGAATATTATACCATTTTCTTTCTCCTGACAAAATTATCAATTTTTCCCTACTACCTAAGTATTATCTGTGTTAGTACTAAATACCTTTCATGTGGTACTTGTCATTGTGGAGCGTCGGATCTTTAAAGATCTCAAAGATATAGGGGGGTTATTATTACTATGGGTGTACAGAAAGCTTGTAGCTCCTGACTCGGATCAAGCACAGATCAACTCAAAGTCGCAGTCTTAATGAATTGATCCAAGCTTGTTTTTTTAACTCATTAGCTTAACGAGCTAGCTTGCAAGCTTCTCGCTTAGCTCACCAGTAAGAAGATCATCATATTTTTATGTGCTTGGGACTTCTTAACTGATGATTAGTGATTTAATTACATCCATACAATTTATATTTAGTGAACCTTTTATTAGTTAGTGTTTAATTATATTAATATATGATAAAATATTAAATTTAAAATTATAAATATTATACAAATGAGATATACTCCCTACGTGTCCACATAGATGACCACGAAAATAATGAAAAATAGGTTGTTGGGGGGGGTGGGGGTGGGGGAGGCTCACCACACTAGGCAAAAAAAATCCTTTTTAAGAGCAGTAACACTAATTTTGCTGGTGGGCACACAAACACCCATTATAAACGCCCGGAAAATCATGTTTTTTTCAGGCGGATCGACGGCGTACCGGCCTGCCTGCAAAAATCATTTCTTGGGTGCAATAAAATCCAAAAAAATAAAAATAAATTCACCGTCGCCGGCCTTGCGCCATTGCTCGAGCCGGATCCGGCCATGACCGGGCTCCGGCGTTGTTCGTCGCTGCGCCAGAGCCCACCCGTCCCCGAGCCCCCGCACCGCCGCCCGAGCCGCCGCGCCTCTACTGGGCCCCTGCGCACGGGTGGCCGGCCATTGCCGCCATCGCATCTGTCTCCATCTAGATCTGAATCTAGAGGGGACGGGGGCAGCCTATGCACTGCCCTCGCCTCCGAGCCACATCGTGGTTGACAACGGCCCTGGGTCGCGCCGCCGCTCGCTGTCGACGGCGACCCGTCTGCGTGCGCCTCCATCCGTCGCTGCTCGCCGCAGCTCGCATGCGCCCACTGAGATATAGAGAGACGGTGATAAACAAAGGGGATAAGGACGGGTGAGAGGGGGGGCTGGCCGGCTCCCTCCATTTTTTTTTGAATTTTTTCTATTTTTATGGACGGTGCACCTTCTAACCCTCATGCAAAAATCGGCTTACTTTGTGAGCCGCCTGCAAAAAATAGAGTGATTTTTGTGGGCAACACAATAGGTGAGGCACCTGCAATAATCATTTTAATTTGTAGGTAGCTAGCTCAACTAAGCGTCAGCCCAGTCAATCCTTTTGCAAGCAGCTCGGATGCCGGACCGTTTTCAAAAATATTTTGTCTCTGTCCGCTAAAATGCTTTTTTGGCAGTGCCAGTGCCAGCTGGTGCTAGCCAACCGCAGCTGATTTTCACACACCCACGGTTCCATTCCACCTATGCAAACCCGAAGTTCGACAGGCATCCATCGGAGCAAACAATCACGGCGACCATAAGTATGACACTATCTCCAGCACGCACACTACATTCCGGCGCCAAACTGTGTAACCGGGCCCAGTAGCAGTCGCTGTACGTTCCGGCGCGACGCGAGAAGGATCAGGCCGAATCCACGATACGCCAACAGGGAAAAAAGCTCCAGGTTAGGTGCACCGTACGATCAGATGCATCGTGTATCAATCAGCATGATTGCAACCGGTAGATCGATCGTCAGAGATTAGCCGCGCTAGTACGCGACTCTTGGGCTCGATAGCGCGCGCGGCTCTTTGTGGACTGTGTGGAGACTTGTCGAGATCGCGAGGCCCAGCTCGTCGTCAACCACAGGTGAGCTCGGTCGCTGTCTCGTAGGACAGCTGCGAACGGAGGCCGAATTTGGGGGAGACTAGGACGAATATGGGCGAGACTAGCTACCGCGCATTCTACTCCGGTGGATCGAAGGACAACGATGATCGAGTGGAATGATTCGATCAGAAATATCGACAAGGTGAAACGTTTCAGAAAGTGCATGCATGGCATTGAGACGATATGATATTGTCAAATGACGTACGTGCGTGGTGCTTCAGTATAAACGGCCTGCCGGTGGCGGTGATCAATAGTTGCGTCAGATGATATATATAGAGAACAGTTCTGGTTTCTGAAATAGAGTCATTCACTCGTCTGTGATCACAAACATCCATATATGATGGCCTCTTTGACTATATCGAAACTACATTTCAAATGACTGACTTCCTGGTTCTATTCTAGTACGTAGGGCCGGTTTGACATGCATGACATTTGTCACCATGTGAATAATCAGCGTAGACAAACGAGAAAACCGTTTTCATTTCATTGATCCCATGTGAATATCACTCTCCATCCACATGTTCATCTCGTAAAATTCCATCAATCTATTTCTCTTTCTTTCTAGAAAATAAATTAAATCCCGACATGATTTGAATGTGTAAACGTCAATACGCGACTTAATGGGAATCTATGTCAGCAAAATGCTGTCGTATGTCACCGAAGACCAATGAGGTTTCAAATTGGCTTATATTCCGCACCAGTTGATATACCATGGGAAAAAGGTACATTGGAGGTTGGAGCACTTTGTTGAAGAAATTCGCCGGTAATAGACGGATGGCTGATTATCTATGGTAAGAATAAGTTTGAGATAAGTAGCCTGTTATAAATCATAAATCATTAGTGGTAACCATTCATGGAATATTGCCATATGAACATCAATGAACTTTTTTTAATAGAATTAATTCTGGTCTTTACTTTACAGAAGCTACGACCAATTATTACAGATATATGAAATCAATATAGATAAATGAAATCAATATAGATATTTTGTTCTATGTTGTTTAGCAAAAAATTAAGGTAAGATTAATGAAATGATCGTTCTACGCCATTCCTGTTTAAATGCTAGTATTTATTTTTATTATGGCCGAATACTGGTAAAACTACTTTACACGTCATTTGAACTGCCACATGCACAGTTTTCCCTAGGGTTCAAAAACCTAGGGAACAAGTGTTTCCCTTGGGTTTTTCTTAAGATAGTCTAGGGAAACTGGTGTTTTCCGGTGGAATGGTTCCCTTGGGTATATTCCCTAAGGTTAGTCCTAGGGAAACATGTCCACCAGGGTATTTTGGATGTTCCTTACGTATTTGCCTCTAGGAAAACTGATGAATTTTAGTAGTGTGTATAGTTGGGAGAGTGGTGGCAATTGGGGATAAGGTGGAGAAAATTTTGAATTGCAGGTGATTGATGTGATACTATGCACTCCAAAGTGAAGTATTTTGACATAAATTTAAAATCTAGAACAACAAATATTTTAGGACGGATGTAGCTAGTACTATGCAGTTTGTTGCATTGTTTGTGAGCATTGCTCCCGAAACTAGCTAACTAGAAAGCCATTTTCTTAATTATATATGCTACAATCTTTGTGTGATTACGATTACACTTTCTACGTATAAGGGACTGAGATTTGAGTGTTCGACTGATTATTTGGATACCTATGACAAAAGTCCTACTACAGCAGGGTGAAGCTACACGGAGCACGGCATTTTTAGCTATAGTTCATCTAAAAGTGGTCCAAAGCAGTGGCACCTTATCCATACCGTTCTAGTTCGGACACTATATAACCTGACTTCATACGTATATTCTACACAAAACTTTGACATAGCCATCCTAGATAACTTCTATGATGCCCTCTAATAGTAGTAGAAATAGTCTAGTTTTTTTCAATATTTAGTAGTCCAATAGTACACACCAAACTATCCTACCCACTCAATTAACAAACCATGCATGTCTACATACTATTCCTTTAGTAGCTAAACATTGAAATGATCTCTACATACTATTTTTCTTCAAAGAATGGTGAAATTATGATTTTCCACCAAACTTTTGCAATCAGTGAGAATTTCTCTAAGCAGAAGCACCCCTATTCCTGCTCGGCTTGGCAACGGGGCGGGTTGGGGCCGGGTTGGGCCAGAACGCCTCTGCCCCCAACCCCCGATATCTTCCCCCGGCCCCGGCCCCGGCCCCGAAGGGAAGACCGGGGTGAAACCTGTCCCCGGCCCCGACCCTGCGGGGCCCCGTCCCCCGACCAGGGCCCACTACCTCGAAGGGCGCCGGCG
>CM002483.1:15093947-15115021 GCA_000325765.3 Leersia perrieri
TTTCATTTATTAAAAATACTTCCTAGGCTCAATTAATTCCCAGAAAATTCCAGAGAATAGTTGAGGCCTTAAAGTATTTAAATAAATTTTATCTTGGCCACTTTTGTGTTGGAAATTTCCCATAGATTTTAGTCTAGTCTTTTTTTTTTCATTTTAAATTTATTCTAGAAAATGATTTCCACAAGAGATTTATATGATTTTGAATTTCAGTCTGTTACACCTTTCATAGAACTTATGTTCGTCGATGACAACACATACAATTTTCTCTAGTAATTTTTATTGATATTAAAATTTAAAGTGTTAATCTTAATATGTTTATCTTTTGAATTATAACAACTTAGACAAAAAGAAGAGTTCACAATAGTTAAACTTTCAACATTTGAATTTTGTAAGTGAATTGGTAAAATACTAAACTGAGAACCCTATATGTGTACTGCCATGTACTCCCACTAGTTCATAATTCTTTACGTTTTGGACGGATACGTTTTTCAAAATCTAGATTTGACCATTACTTTTTATTAGCATATAAATGAATTTATAAGGAATTTACATTTTTATGAAAGTGTTTTTTAAGGTTAATCTATCCATATAGTTCTCAAGTTATTAAACTAAATAATTAAAATTTATTTGTAATCAAATTTTCAAAAAGTTTGACTTTAACCTTGTCCAAAACATAAAAAATTATGAAACTAGAGGGAAGTAGTAGTTATTAGTTCCAAATTTCTAAAATATTAATTTCATTGGAAAAACAATAAAAGGAAAAAGTTTTATGGTATATCTAGCCATCTAGGTCATGTTCTAGCTTTCAGTTCATAGGGAAACCAAAGTAAAAAAAAAGTCTATGGTATTTCCAATTGAATGTTTTATTTCAAATATTACCAATATGTCATATATACGATAATATGATCAACCTAATCGGTTACCAGCTGAGCTCTGTAATCAACATGAGATTTCTCTTCGAGGCGTAGTGCTTAATCAGTATATATAGATACATATCGGTAAAAAGATAACAAGAACATATACTATGTACATGTCTTTTCATATACACACGTGCACACAAACTAACAAATATCATCCAAACTTATAAAAAAATCATATATATATGTAGTTCTAATAATATCATACATATCTGCAAACTTTTACCTTAAAATTCATCATATTTTAGGCACAACAAAATTATGAAAAATCTGTCAAAAATTTGTTATTTTTATTACTCTTTGTGTAAATAAATTTTAAGATAAAATTTTAAACTATTAGAACCACATGTATAAATATTTTTAGAATTTTTTTTTAATATTTGTTAGTTTGTGTGTACGTGTGTACACGAAAAAACTTGTGTGCATAGAATAATAATTTGATATTTAATTATTCAGAATTTATTCAAGCACTCGTGCATGCATGACACTAGTTAGTAAACACCGATGATGCATGTATATTGACATCTTTTTCATCACATGGGCGACATGCTGAAAATCCAGCATGCCACACGCATCAATGAAAAAAAATCCCTTATATTTTTTTTTACTACTCCCCGTTTGAGAAAACTGGCCACCCAATCTAAAAGTAAGCCAAGGTGCAAGTGAGAGAGCTTTCAGCAGATTAAATCCAAAAAAAAAAAAGTTGAGCCAACCTATTAGATAATTGCTATATGGGTTATCTTAGTAAGCTTTTAAGTAGCTTTCTTCTATGTTTGCTCATACATAGACCATTTGGCATTGAAGCTCTCTCGTCTTTTAGTCAAAACCTGCAGCCGAAACAACAGATAAAATTGTTGTGCCCCACACCATTAATTCGTCTGAAGTTTAAAGGATTGTTCGCTAGTAGTAGTAGCAGATTGCAGCATTTTTCTCTCTTTTTTCCGCATACATACTTCCCATGGTACATATTTTTTAAGAAAATCTAGAAGAAAGTTGTTTATTTTTTAAATTAATCTATTTTCAAGTCAATTAGTCTCATGCTAATTATATTTATCATTTTGCATGCCCGTTTTAACCAATTAGCCAACATGCACAAATTAATGAACAAGCCCCAAGACTTTTGTGCATAAATATACTTAAGAAAACAAATATTTTAGAGAACTTTTGAAGAATAGAGGTTCCAAAATATCTTATGACACAACAGTATGTTTCATATTTATCTACAATGGTCTAACATGGGTTCAGAATCGAAGCATTTTTACCCTATCAGCTATTTGGACGAAACACGGTGTGGTTAGATGAATCGATCATGACCCCTTAAAATTGAAGGTGAGGGAAAAACTGTAGAAAGTCTTTAATTAACCAAGGTGCAAAAATTACATTGAGTAGAAAGTCTTCTCTTCACTTTCCTAAAAAAATGAGTCAAATTTTAGAAGGTCATGATGTCTTTAAGATTCGTGCAACTCTAATCTCAATTTTACCTTCTTCCTTCAACTCTTGCCATGTCCGTGACTTTATCTCTCTAGATATCGATCGATCCCTGCCTCATCGGTGAGGAATGTTAGAGTGGCCTCCTCCCTAAGTCTTGTATTGACAAGTTGCCCCGTCCCCCTTCTCCGTATCCAATGGCCCTGTTGTTGGAGCCGCAACCACCGTCCCAGCCTCCTAAAAACTTTAACCATGCTCTATCTCCACAAGCTTACCACTGATGTCGCCCCACCGTTCTCCTCTCGACCCATGGTCAAGACAACATCGGCACCGCCCACTACGGTCTGTCGTCTCCCCAAATATTCTTGTAAGCCCGTAGAAGTATCCACTTTCCATGCACCCCAACTCCCTTTTACCCCCACTATCATCGTCGTCGTCGTCATCGAACTGATGCTGGAAATTCACAAACGCCACCCCATGCATCACCGTTGAGGTTTCTTGGATGTTTATGTCTCCTCTGAAGGTAGAAGCCGACTTCCCAGCAATCAAATTGAGCAAATGAGATTTCTAGAAATAGAATACATGAAAGCATTTCACAACTTCAAAAGCATCACACAACTTCTACAAAATAACGGTTGCACAAAAAAAAAGATTGTCATAAATCTAACTGAAACAACAGTCTTAATCTTTGAACAGAGACATGCTGTTATCCAAGTTATTACTCCTCGTTTGAACAGAGACATGCTGTTATCGAGTTATTACTCCTCGTCTGGCAAGTGACAACGTACAATTTTTTTTTTGAGAGAAGTGACAACGTACAGTTGGTTGTATGTACGTACACTAGCTTGACTCATGGACCCTCCAAAACCAGGAAAACCGGCCACACCGATCGATCGGATCCGTTAACTGTTGCTGGCGGCCGGGCTGGCTCGCAGACTAGTATAATACGGTCTATATATACGTGCAATAGCAGGCACAGACGCACAGTACGTTCCTACCAGCACGCACGTACGTACGTGGTACGTATACGCGCGACACTGTTCACGCATACACACATACGTGTACCCCGCAGGCCGTACGTACGTACGTATACCGGTATACGGATACGGGAATTGTTCCCCCGGCCCAACGGGGGCCACCACCACCACGTGAATGGCCCGCCCCTCGCGGGCCCCCACACGCGCGCGCGCGTCCGCCTCCTATCACCTTCCACCTCACAGTCACAAACTCTCCTCACCCGCATTCACCTCCCTTTCTTCCCCCCTCGATCCCCGTCACTCTCCCCCGCATCCCATCGCTACCCTCCTCTCCACTCTCCCCCGATCGATCCATCAATCGATCGCCTCGCCCCGCATCCCCGCCGGCCTCGGCCGGCCGGCTAGCCAGGCATCGTGACGACGTAGCTAGCTTAATTGGGTAGAGAGTTTCCAGCTTCTTGCATGGAGGGAGGCGGTGGCACCGACGCGCAGCCGGTGGCGCAGGCGCCGCCGGCGGCGGCGCAGCCGCAGCAGCTGAGTAGGTACGAGTCGCAGAAGAGGAGGGACTGGAACACGTTCCTGCAGTACCTGCGGAACCACAGGCCGCCGCTGACGCTGGCGAGATGCAGCGGGGCGCACGTCATCGAGTTCCTCAAGTACCTGGACCAGTTCGGGAAGACGAAGGTGCACGCGTCGGGTTGCGCCTACTACGGCCAGCCCTCGCCGCCGGCGCCGTGCCCGTGCCCGCTGCGCCAGGCGTGGGGATCCCTCGACGCGCTCATCGGCCGCCTCCGCGCCGCCTACGAGGAGAGCGGCCACGCGCCCGAGTCCAACCCCTTCGCCGCCCGCGCCGTCCGGATCTACCTCCGCGAGGTCCGCGACGCCCAGGCCAAGGCCCGTGGGATTCCCTACGAGAAGAAGAAGCGCAAGCGCAGCGCGCAGCCAACTCCTCCGCCTCCTCATCCGCCGCCGCCGCCCGGCGCCGCCGGGGAGGCGTCGAGCTCGTCGTCGGCCGCTGCCATCGCAGCAGCAGCAGGAGGAGAAGGCAGTGGCAGCTCTGCACCTGTTGCCGTCGCCACCAGCGGCACAACTGCTTCTGCTGCTGCTGCTGCACCGAGCACCACCCGAGTATAGTAGATCGATCAACATCGATTTCTCTTTGCTTCCGTATGTGTCTCGCTCTCGTCCGCCCTTAATTTGCAAGATTTCAGCTATTTCTCTTGCCATTTGGTTCTTAATTAGTATCCTTCTTGCTCTTTAGCAACAGCTGGTTAGCAGCTCGATCTCCTTCTCATTTTAATTTCTCTCTTCGTTTCTTCTTCCTTAAACTTTGGGTTTTTTTTTTCTTAGCTTGTTGCTAAATTACCTAGCTAGCTAGGTCAGTGAGTAGTATATATATGTGGCAATCGGCAACTGGTAATTGGGAGTAATAAGATAGGGAAGTGAGCTAATTGTCTGGCTCTACTGTTTGCTCATCTCCTAGACATATATACTACCCATGATGAAACGAAAGCAATACTTAAGCTTAATTGCTTATATATATATATACAAATATATATTTTAAGATCTTTCCATTTCAGCCGGATCTCCCTACATATTGTTTGACTAGTACTGACTGCTACTTCTGACTGTTTCTCTATAGTTTCTGATAAATAAATTACATATTCCACTATAGTGATATGAAGTACTCCACACACATCTACTTAATTTGGTGTTTCCCTCATACTGTGCAAGGTAGAGGCAAACTAATTAAAAGCTTGCATCAAATGGCGCATCTACTCCATTGCTACAGCTGGTACACACACAGTAGACAGTATTAGTACAAAGACAATAGGCTTAAATCAATACACCCTTCATCAATTTCCTTTCCAAAGCTCGATCTGTTCTTCCATTTTAGCTGGCTCCTGCATGCATTTCTTCGCTGCAGTTCAAGGTATTAATTTGTTGTTTCCATGGCGAGAGGTACGGACGAGGCCATGCAGAGAGGGCTAGCTACCTGCTGCCTCGAGAGTGTTAAATAAATGAGAGAGAGAGAGAGAGAGAGATGTGTGTGCATGGATAGCAGCAGCTTGGGATGGACCGATGGATGCAGGAGGTGATCGAGGGAGATCCTCTCCTGGTCCCCGGCCGGCAGGATGGGACTACTGTTGCAATAGGCTTGCCAAGTAAGGCCCATGGCGCTGACCACACGTGCACCGCTCGCGCGTAACCGCATACGCGCGCCACTGTTGCTCTCGCTCTACGCCGCCACACGCGCGCCGGCTGGATTTCTCGCCGGCCTCCTCTCAGGCTAAGACTGAATTAGGATGCATGTCGATTTCTTCTCTCGCCTTCTTCTTCTTGATCCTTTCTCTCCTTGCTATCGTCCATCCTCCAGCTGATGCTGGATGATCAACATATATTCAACAAATCTAACAGCAAAGTCTGTCCCTGTAGATTCCGAGTGCGATTCAGCTCGTTTTTTCTCTGCTGCATTTCTTTACTTTTGCAATGCTCGTTTCCTCTCTCATTTGGGTATAGCAAGGTTTCTTTTTCGAGGATAGAGAGAGAAAGGGAAAGGGAGGGAGATTCAGAGATCAGAGATGGAGAAGAGGAAGAAGAACAGTAGCTAGCCTTTTTCTCCCTCACTTTCTCGCGCAGTCGTAGGAAGGGACGCGAGGGTGGGCCATCGCCCACGCTATAGGCCTGCGTCCTGCCTGCTTGATGACTGAACCATGATGCAAGGAAGTAAGTGAAACTCATGAACCGCTCGCTGGTCTTGTCTCATGAATCGCTCGCTGGTCTTGTCTTCTGCATGGCCCCTCCTGCGTACTCCCTTTGCTCTCAAAATAAATAGATTGATTTCTATAAATATTATCTCAAAATAATTTAATTTCTATATGCAGGAACCTATGGCCAGTTTGGTTTGAGACTAAAATTAGGCTTGCTAAAATTTCAGTCACTTCAATATTAATATATCATTTGGACTTAGGTCAAATTTTGATATTATCTTAAAGCTAAAAGATACTCTCACTTTCTTGAAATTATAAAAATAATATTTTGGCCTCAAACAAATGCAATTTTGTCTTACCAAAATTTGCCATTTCGACAAATTAGAAGGTCAATCTCAAACCAAACTAACATACAGTATCTCTGGTCCACAAATTGGGGATATTTATATCCTCAATACCTTCAAATACTATTTGTTAATGCATGCTGTTTCTTTTATCTTAACTAGTAAAACTATTTTTTTTCCTACGATAGAAGGTTTAGTTTATTTTAGGACAGCAAGAGTACAGTGATAACTAGTTCACTGTCAGTGCTGGGGCTGGCCCGACCCGGCCGGCCATCGATCTCTAAATCTCTCTGAGCACCTCGTCACTGTACATGTCTGACCATGAAACTGTTCTAAGCTTGCACTTGGCCCATTTTTTACACGGAAACAACTGGCATCTCATCCAGCTCCTCCAAGTAGCTGTCCTAGCTAGTTTCATTCTCGCCATGACCCCATGATGAAGGACTGAAGGTGGTTGCCTTCATGCCTTGGCAGTTGGTACTTGGTACTGCCGTACTGGTACTTCCTCTCTAGCTAGCTCAAAACCTGCACCTTCTCGCATGCGGTGTTTGCTTTTAATTCCCCCATAATGTCGGGTCTTGTCTCAAATTTATTGTGGTATACCGTGAAATGGCTGGTCCATATATAGTTATTTATCCGTTGGTAGTTGAGTTTATCATATTTAACCTGAAGTTGATTGTGATCCCATCTCATTTTTCTCCGTTGCGATGTCATACTAATTTTGCATATAGTAATTACTCCCTCTGTATTCCACTCAAATATGAATGATTTTTCCTATGTAATTACATAGAAAAAATCACTTACGTTCATTAACAGTGCAGGGGTGCTTAGTTTGCTGTTTGATCCCGTACACGCTAGATTCATCGAGTACTATAAAATTAACACATAAGCTAGTAGCTAGTAGCCTAGTACTACTGGCAGCTAGCTAATCATAATAGTAATTAAAAGTACTAGCTAATCATAATATTAGGAGTACTCTGCAATGACGCTACATACACTAGCTGTAACATGCAGGTTGCTTGTGCTTTATTCGATCGATCCATCCATCGGGGGGCCGTGGTTGCAACGTTCGTTTGAGTGATTATATATCCTTTTTTTGGTTGCTAATGTATTGCACAACATGCAGTAGTGTGTGGGGGCGTACGAACAGAAGAGGGAATAGGAATTATTTTTGGGAGCAGCAATATGTGCAAGCAAGCATTGATCATTGGATTCTCGAGATGTGATGATTGGGGGCATGACATAAAAATCTGGGCCCGTACATTTGCTGCAATGCTATAGGCTAACGTACAAGCTAGCTAGCTGCTCTGCTACCCCTCATCGATCGTCGCTTTGTTCCTTGCTGTCGTCTTCATCGTTGTAGTCCTGGCTAGCTACCTCAAGATGCAGCTGATACCCCATTACAGGGGCCAGACTGATTAATCACTGCTACCTTCTCTAAAAGGTGTTCATGTCTTAGATTTCTTTTTTCCAACTTTAACCGTATGTCTTATTTAAAAATTTATATAATTAATATTTTTATTGTTGTTAGATGATATTAATACATGAATAGTACTTCATGCATTATTTTTTTAATTTATTCATAAAATTTTAAATAAAAGGAACGGTAAACACGGAAATAAAAAATGAAGTCTCTTTGGAACGGAGGGAATAGGAGCTATGAAATGGATCAATTAATCAGTTTGAGTCAGTTTGCTTGTTTGTTCACTCAACTAAGAGGAAGTAGCTGCAGTTACCTAGATGTCATGTGTACGTCTCAATTGATAAATATATTAATGTGGAAGATGCATGACTGTAATGGTGTTGACGTGATTTTTGCCAAAGAGAATCTTCCTAGGGCGTGTACAAACGTAGAGACCGGTATGGTTTCTACGCTAACTGGAGACTATCACATTACAATAGTTGAGACAATCCGGTCTCTAACCAAAATACTTTCTTATTAGTCCTCCTTCCTTTATTAGACTCTATGCAACAAAAATTTTCCTAATAAATGCTAAGAGTCGACTCTAAGGCCTCATTCGTATCTGTTGCTTGCTTTGGATTATTTACTGCACGAGAAACGAGGAGGATCATTAGTATATAATTAATTAAGTTTTAATTACTATAAATATGAAAAATGGATAAATCTGATTTTTTAAAGAAACTTTTGTATATAATTTTTTACGAAAAATACATCGTTTAGTAGTTCGGGAAACATGCTCACGAAATCAAAAAAAAAGCTAAGCCGACCATCTGAAAAGAACGGGGCCTAAGGCGTTGTCATCCATAACAACCAACTTTCTCTCTCCTTTCCCGTCTCTTTTTCACGTCACCAAATATATTTGCATCACAATAGAAAGAATCCGCTAATAAAGACCATTGTACATGCTCTTAGTTATGTGACTTCATCACTATGAAAAGGTTCATGAGACAATAAATATTAGCGACAAAGCCATGAGACTTTATAGTCAGAGGATTTCAATATAATCTCTGCATATATCATTAATGACCGGTTAGTACTAGGTGACCGACAAGTAATGGCTGATAACAAGAAGAATACAGATATATACTCCAGCCATACCAATATATTGTAGTGGAGTATACATACACCTATATACTACCCCATCCGTCCAAATTAGCATTTAGGGATTGAATGTGACTGATTCTAGTATAATGAATACGGACAGTTGTCTGTCCAGACTCGTTGCTGCCCAGATTCACTGTGCTAAAATCAGTCACATCCAACCCCGAAATACTTATATTTTTCGACGGAGGGAGTAGCTAGATAGATATGGCTATGCATTCTGCTATATACTTTTTCAGTCTCAAAATATATAAACCTAGATATGATATATTCTAGTGCTATGAATCTGGACATAATCCCTGTCTAAATTCGTAGTAACAGGATGTGTCATAACCAGTATTTAGTAGTTGAATTTGAGAAGGAGAGAGAGTACCTACGTACCTAGCTATAGGAAGCTAATTGTACATTATTTGGTTGGCAACAGATGCGCTGCACAAAGTCCGGCCTGCCAATGCTTCCACATTCTGCTGCTGCATGTCTTCTTTTTTCAGAGGGACTCTCTTGCAATGTTTGTGCAAGGGTGTGTTGCACATAGTATACGTACTGTACATGGCTACTGTGGACCGTGGTTGAGAGGGAGAATATATATGCATATATGGTATGGACAGTACTGCAGGTTTGTTGAAGACACAAAGCATGCCAGCAGCTTTTGTGCCGAAGGAGAAAATATGCCATTGGTCGACCCAATCAAGTACTTACGAAAGACAAAACACACTGTTTATCCTTTTCTTTTTATCCCATAAAGCAGCAACCAGGCTGTTAATTACACCACTTGGGTTAAGAAGTGGTTTGATTTTATAAAATCTATAGCAGTTTGAAGGATCAGATTACCTCCAAGCCACTTGGGATTTTTTAGCCGATTAATTTGGGTTTAATTTTGTTGCTAGATTTCTTTTGTTAGTTTAGTATGTGCTAATGGCTTGGAGATGCAGGTGGCCGTGTAACTGTTTATCCTACCCACAGACAATATCTCATTTATTATATTTTAAGACTGATACTAGCTTAGCTAATATAGTACTACCATCGTAGCATGCATGCACCTAACTAATTAATAAAGCATTCATTATATATATATATATTAAATATTCACACAGAATTGATTATTGTACTATATCCATCGCAAAATATAGCAACTTTAGTCTGGATTAAACACTTTACAGAACTATATATAAATATAAATCTAGACATTGGATGAGACAATCCCATTTGGTAGAGCTCCAACTCCGAGGGTGGAGTCAAGCTGAGAAGTAGGAGCAATATACAGTTACACAGTGGCAGTGTAATTTTTAGAATTTGAGCTGAAACTCCACTTTGTATTTTGCATAATTTTTAAAGTGTTTGGTACAACACTAGCTTCACGGGACAAGAATTTTAAAGTTATACCAGAACGGAGGTAGCAATCTGCTGGTTAATGAACAAAATCTTTTAATTTGTTTAGGAACAGATATGTGTGTACGTAGCTTGGCTATATCTAGACTAAAACTTTAAACGCACGACTTATTATTCTAGCCATCGATCACTCGTGATCAGTTAGTTTCTAGTCGTCGGACAAAATAAAAGTGTACTCCAGTATTGAATAATGTTCATTTTATACAAAACGTACACGTACGTACGTACAATGCACAATTTTCTTTCGCATAAACATTTCACTCGCTGAATATATAAGCAAATCCAACTGGCAATGCTCATAAGCGCATTATTGCATTAAACTTTATATATCTACCAGCTTTAGGTGAGAACACAGTTCGATCTAATTTAAACCTCCCCAGTTAGTGGTTCATTTTCCCATTTGTTTTCCTCTAAGATTTGATAGGGATGTGTAATCCAATAAATTATTTGGCAGATAGAAACTTGGCTAGTTTTATGCACTATTTATATACTAGCTGCTTCATATCTCATACTGGCCTCTCAATCTTGTCTAATAAACTATAGATATATGTCCTTTTATACTGTAACTACATGAGTACTTAATCCCTTAATTTGGCAAACAATACAGTAATTAATTAGGGGCCCCCAATCATTCTACTTGCAATACCAATTCTTGTACTATTCCATGTTATTTTATTATTATTTTATTTCTTTCATTTTGAGAGGGCCTTGTACCATATATGTAGCTAGATATAGTATAACTAAGAGTTCAACGTTAAGCAAAGGTAATGCAGAATGATTCTTTGTCCAGTGCAGGGAGCACTCAATATCTCAGGAATGAATTAGTGGGGTCTGATCAAGATTACTTCTAATTATATTTCCAACAAAATTATGCGCTATGATAGCATATGTACGGACACTTTATGAGGGAACAGGAAATAAGAAGTCGAATATATGTATCGATCGCTAGCTAGCTGATCTTACAGTGACAACGAAATAGGAAACAGAAAAGGACATATTATTTTGAAACTAAAGAATACATAGTAGTAGCTAGAACAGATGCATATTAATTGTGGGCATCACATTTTCCCCGGGCCGACGAAGAATGGCACAGATTATATTATATTGCATCACGTACGTTAGTTAGTAATTTCTTTAGGTAAACAGTACTAGCATGGAATGCATAATTTGATTAATTAATAGTGATTGTTAATGCACCAAGCATGCGTTTGTTCATGGCTCTGCATCTCTGTGCCTATAAAGTTAGCTAGGTAGTGGTTTAATTTATGATGCATGCATGAAATCATGCATACCGGATTGGAATCAACCTACTCGATCCTGAATTCATGGCTACCTAGTTTCCGCTAGCATGCACTGAGAGAGAAGCGCATGGATTAGAAGTATGCTCCATATATACTCCATCCGGTCTGATAAAAATGGACGCTTTGAACAAAGGTACGGTTTTCAAAAACACATTTGACCATGTTTATATATATATATATAGAAAAAATAAAAATAAACATATGATTATATTGGAGTACATTTCAAGATGAATCCATATATATGTGATTTTCATGTCCTAAACTAAGTACTTTTAAAATTATTTATAGTTAAAATTTTAAAAGTTTAACTTTGGTATTGTCCAAAACGTCCAATTTTTTTTAATCTGGAGGGAGTAGGAATCAAACGACGAAGTCCTTTGAGATGTTTTATTTTAACTATCGACATTGCATATATAAATAGGGATTTTGCCTCATTTTTGCCATCTCCCCTGGCCTGTGTACCCGACCTCCTCGCAATGTTAGATTTCCTCTGTTGGGCAACCCATGCCCTTGCATCACTCGAGAAGGGGCGGCTCAAACCCTAGCCGTCTGACCGTCTCTGGTCCCTTCTTTTTGCCTTGCCATCGCTTGAGCGGGCTGCCAAAAACCCGCATGGTCACTGTGACAATCGTGGCGGGGCCAAATAGCTAGATCTTGCCATGTGCCAAACGAGTTCCTGTTGGGAGAAGTCATGGGGTGGAGGCGCAACAATGCCAGCATGAGGGCACTCGTGGAAGGTGACAGGACCTCCGTGTTCCCTCACTTCCACATGAGCGCTAGAAGCAAGTGCACCCAAAGAATTGTGACGGGGCTGAAAGCGCCAGATTCGGCACTCCACGGCCTAGTCTAGCCCCTTGCTAGATCTGCATCTAGTCGACGAGATTCATGATGTGGCAGGCTTGCGGAGGCGATCTGTGATTGGCCGGCAGGTGTTGGCAAGAAGGGGTGCAAGGTTGTGGTAGAACAATTCCTCCTGTGCAAAGGATGGGTGTGCCCTCCTGGTTCCTACAATGATCTAGACATGACGACAACGTACGGTGGCGTGGGAGGTTAGGTCGACAAGGTTGACGGCAAGAGGATAGGACCAAGGAAAAGGAGGGCAGGAACGCTAAACCCTTGTGACGATGATGTGTTAATGGTCAAAGGCTAGTAGGCAGACGAGCATCGGGCAATGGTGTCAACGTCTGGTATCTGCGACATGGTTTTTATATGGTATAGGGAACGTCGACACCAGGGCTATGCGAGATCGTAATTAAAGATAGATGGAGAGAGGCAAAGATTTTTATATAGGTTCGGGCCCCTATCTGACAGGTAATAGCCCTACTCCTGTTGGCCGAAGCCGGTCTTGATTTATATTCATCATCATCATACAGGTACAAATATGAGGTAACCTATCTAGTAGTTGTCGACTTGGTGGCCTGGAGTACCATCACGTAGTCGACAACGGGGGTAGTCTTCCTTTTGTCCAGCTTGTGTCCCTTCTCACTTGTTCCCTTCTACCCCTAGGGGGTCTTGTATTTATACCCATAGAAGTCTTCTTATCCAAGTAGGACTAGGGAAACCAATATGGACACTATCCGAGTAGTCCTTGTAGTCTCCATGTAGAACTCTTCTCGCCCTTCATTATCCGGAACACCTTCTATATACGAGGTATGATTCCGTATAAGGTATGGTAGATGGTGGGCCTAGCCGAGCCTTAGTCGAGTACTATTGGGTATGCCTTCTCGTATACTTCATGACTCCGGATAATGAGGATACCGCTTATCCGTAATCCTGATAATAGCCCCCGACTTCAACTCAAATGGAACGGTCTAGAGGGGGGTGAATAGACGCAACCTATAAAAATCCTAAAAAAACACTCGCAACGGAAGTTAGTACCTCCGGACTATCCGGACACTCCGGCAAAAGTAGTCGGATGGTCCGGACTTGGAGACACGAAATTCCTCGAGGGGAGTTTCTAGATGAACCTGAGTGTAATCAAAGAGCAATACAGAGAGGAGACAAAGACACGACGAGTTTTTACCGTGGTTCGGACCCAAAGATCCTACTCCACGTTGAGGCGCTCCGGAGAGCGAGATCAAACGATCTCAAACCTCACCCAGCTATCTCCCAGAAGTTGGCCTCAATCTCCAAGGAGCTTTCGAACTAGCTACTCCCTGGACGATCCCATGATCAAGTCCCAAGTCGGGAGTCCTAGACCCTAGTAGCCTCCTTGCTCTATCGATTCCTACTTCTAGGAGATAGCAAGGTTGTATACTCACCTCGTTAGGGAGAGGAAATCCCGTACAAACTTCTCCTTGGAAGCCACAAGATGATTGGCGCTCCGGGCGACACCTAGCCGTCTAGGAGATGAAATCTCCAAGAGTAATAAATCCAACCAGCTAGATCTTGCCCAAGCTCCAAGTGCTCTTCAAGAATCAAATCCAATCACTCTCTCAACTCACCCACTCTTCTCACTAAATTCCTATATCAAACTAAGTCTAAGTGAGGAGAAATAAGTTCTCTAGTGTCCTAGGAGTGATAGGAAGTGAATGTGGCAGCCGACCTAGCTCAGTAGGAGTGGATGGGCTTAAATAGCCCACACACCTACCCACTAGCCGTTGGAAACAGCATATCCGGACACTCCGGACCTCCTAGCCGTTAGAACGTGACGTGTAACGGTGACGTCCACTAGCCGTTTGAACGGTGGTCCCCCAATCCGGACACTCCGGATGCAAAGCTCGGACACTCCGGATCTACTGACCAAACCAAACCGTGCAAGTGCTGTGTATTACAAGTGTATCTCTTAGACACTAGACTAGACTTGATCCTTTAGAGCATTTAGAGGTTGACTCAAGTTCTAACTAGCCAATCCCCCTTGATAGTACGGTTTCCTACGACTCAAAATTAAATACGACCTAATTCTAATCCTTTGAGCCGCTTTGCCATCCTATTTCATTCCATTGAAGTTTTAGCACCATTGGGGGTCTTCTGCTTAGCTTCATAACTCATTAACACACGTTAGTCCCTTAATAATGTTGTCAATTATCACCAAAACCACTAGGGGTGGATTAGTGCACTTTCAAAATGAACTCTCACGGTTATCCGTGACTTCTCTTAGTCGACTCATTGTACTCATCTGGTCGTTCTCGACAAGATTTCGAGAAGACATGGAGTTCTCGAGGACAGGAGTCCAGCGGTCCATAAGTGAGTTTGAATTGAAGTCTAATCAACAGCCATAAATGAGCCTTGCGACAACACAAATGAACGAGTTGATGTTCTCGACCGAAGACCTTGGAACAACAGTTGTCATGCTCACCTAACCGTTCTCGGACGACCGAGAAGGTACAGAGCATGTGACTATGTTGTCGGTCTTGCCGTATTCGAGAATTTGGGTTGTCGTAAAGAACCTTCATCTCGACAGATACACCATCGCTTTGTTCTGATATCCTTGTCGATCTCCACCATCCGTTCTCGGGTAGTCGAGTAGTCATAGAAACTACAACAAAGTCTCCGAATCCGACTTTCCTGAAATCGATACTCAGAAAAGATTGTTAGATACAAATAGCCCCCGAGCAAACGCTCAAGGGTAACATGATGTAATCTGGAAAATTGGCGATAAACTGAATTTGCATATGACAATAAAAGAGTACTTTCACCAGAGCTGCCTCAGCAATCGGAGTTTGGTACTCTCCCTAACCCCCAGCTATCTTTACAAACATAACTTAAATCTTATATCAAACCAAGTTGAATGCTGACAAAATCCTAGCCCCTAGCCATGAAGTTGAAAAAACCAATTTCCGATTACAAGGCTTGGTTAAAATGTATTAATATTTGGGATAACCTATCCCTCTGTTGTCAAGTTAGCGGCAACGTAATCGAGATTAGAGATAGCACCAGATTCCCTTCATCGGCCTATATAGCTCTAGATTGGGTATGTCTAGGCTTGTCTTCGCTCTCGATATCAGCGGTAGCGTATGTCAACGGCTGGTATCCATAGATGGGATATGTAGATGACGGAGGAATATTGGCGTAAGGACTAATATAGTACGACATGATCGAGTAGGTAAGGCAAGGATTTTTTTTATACTGGTTCGGGCCCCAAGAAAGTAATAACCCTACTACAGTTTATATAGGATTGCTGGTGGGATAAATCCCGAATACAGAGTACAGTGTATGGAATCGGGGATCCGGCGAGACTATACTCGAAAGGATCGAATATGATCTTGACGGCTTTGGTGGCTATGGCTATGGAACTATGCTTTTGTTTTCGGCGTCTTGATCTATCTGTCCCTTGACCCTTGGGGATAATAATCCTTTTATACCGTGAACCACCAGCAATCCTCATGTATGACTCAGACTATGGGTTCTGCATGATTAAGGAAAGCCTTTGTTTCCCCCTGAGTAGGACTCTGTCCCTATCTTCCCTAATGCGAACTCCTTTCGTATTCTTCTATGGCTTCCTTGTATGTTCCGGTCTTCTTTCCGTATCTGCACAGGCATGCCTTTCCTTGTACTTTGTGTTTCTGAGTAATGAGGATACCCCTTATCCGTAATCCTGACAGTAGCCCCCGACTTCAACTCAAATATGATATAGCTTGAGTCCCATCCCCGGTTGCCTATGTGAGCCCTTATGGCCGTTCTCGGAAATTCGAGAAGGTAAGTGATCCCGATGACACATCCAGGGTTCTAACCTCTATGTATTTGATTTGAAATCTAAAGTCACTTTTCATGATAATACTCCCGAAAACTTAGGCGGGAAAATCTCGGAAACTAAAGAGCCGGACTGCTAGGCTATAAAAGGGAATATCCACAGGGGCGAGTCATTCATATCACTTGACGCCCATTCACCTCCTATTGCCACGCATCTGTTTTCCTCTGCTCCTCTTGCGCTCAACACTTTTGCGTCTCCGGGTTTTCCACATTCACACCGTATCCTGAGAATGACGAAAAACAAGGCTATGACCGTTGTGAATGGAGTCCCCAAGAAGCCGCGTCGGGCAGAGGCGAATGCCACTGACAGCGCTTATGCCACAGGAAACTCATTTTACCATGCGCAAGTATATGCACTTTGTGTTTATTGCAGATGATCTTTGTCCAAGACTAATGGTTCAAAAGCTTTTTATTTTTCAATATAAACAGATCGCTCCGGATGGCGATCCCGAAGGCGATCACGTCCTCGGTCCCGATCCCGATCTAGACTTCGTTGTCGTTCGACGAGGTCTTCTACGCCGCTGTGGGCACTCCGTCTACGGCGTCCACGCCATCCTTCAGTGGAGTTCATCCATTGGAGTCCACTTGCAAACTGCCGGTTAGCCAGTTTTTGCGCCGGTGTCCACATATTTTCCCGTCAGGGTTAGAGCGCCGCTTAGGAACCCTCATCTGGGATCTTTTTGTGCCTCGTCTGTGTACGGTGGTCACATTCCTGGTTGTTTTTATCTGTTCCCTGGTAGCTGTCGTTTTGCAGATGGATCCGGCTGCAGGGGACAGGTCACGCTCGGGATCGGGAAATTCGGGGGAGGATGATGCACGTGTTGCACAACTCCTAGCCAAACTCAATCTCACGACTGATGAGGATGAGTTTGTTGCGTTCAGTGATGACGAAGGTGATGATGACGCAGAAAACCCTACTTTTGTCCTAATTGGTAAGGTGCTCTCGCCAACCACTCTTCACATTACAACTATTACGAAGGCAATGAGGCCGGCGTGGGGTAACCCTAGTGGACTCAGGTTGCGTTCTGTGGGAGAGAAAGCAGATAATCTGTTTATTGCGGATTTTAATTCTCAGTCTGATAAGGTTAGGGTTCTAGAAGGATCGCCATGGATGGACGGAAAGCATGCTGTTGTTTTGCAGGATTATTCTGAGATTCTTAAACCCTCAGAAGTTTCTTTTGATCGAATGGAGCTTTGGGTGCGTATCCTCAATCTGCCGTTTGGTTGGATGGAGGAAAAACGAGGTGCTAGGGCTGTTGGCTTGATTGGGGAAGTGATAAAGGTTGATGCAGGATCTGATGGGAAGGTCAGTGGCCCATTTCTTCGTGCACGTGTTTCGGTTGAAGTTTATAAGCCCCTTCGCCGAGGTGTGCTACTCAAAACTAGTAAAAATGGACCACCTGAATGGTTTGAGATTCAGTTCGAAAAATTGCCGTTCTTCTGTCACTCGTGTGGGATTATGGGACATCTGGAGCTTGAATGCCCAAATCCTGCACAAAGAAATGAAGATGGAAAACTTCCCTATGATGTTCAGCTGCGAGCACCGGAAGAAAGAAAAAAGAAACTTCAGAGTTTCAGTGCGGCAGCTGCAGAATCCTTTGGAAGTTCAGGCAGCAGAAACCGCTCCTCCATGCCACAACATGGTTCTGGCAAGAATCATAGCACCGAGACAAGCTCAAAGTCATCAGGCAGGGGTGGTGATCTTGAAAAAGGAGAAGAAGTGACATCCCCTTTAAAGATGCAGAAAGAGAAGCAACCAGCCAACCAGATTGTGTCTCGACAGCTCTTTAGAGATGGTGGTAGGGTGGTCACAGTTCCGCGCAAACACAAGTCGAATAATAAAACTGCTCAGACGGATTTGCCTCAAAATGTGCCAAGTTCTTGAATCAGCAGTAGTTCCTTCCGGGCTAGTGAGCAATAGAATTGCTCAACTTGGGAATGGGACTGAAAGGGATGAACCAAGTAAGGAGGGTAAGAAGAAACAGAAGACTGATGTACTTCCAAATGCACGATCGCCGGCGGCTGCGGACAGCAGCCCCCGCCGGGCACAATGAGTCTTCTAAGTCTGAACTGTCGGGGCTGTGGGAGGCCCGAGACAGTTCGTGAAATCCGCAGCTTTGTGGATTGTTTTCATCCCAAGGTGCTCTTCCTGTCTGAAACTAAGATGACGGCGAGAAAAGTTGAAACTGAACTCCGGGCGAGGCTGGGGTTCGCTAAATGTTTTGCTGTTAATTCTGAGGGTCGCAGTGGAGGCCTTGCAATCCTCTGGAATAATGGTTATACAGTATAGCTCCAAAATTACTCAAAATATCACATTGATGTTTGGGTAACTGAGGATGATGTGGATCGGACATGGAGGTTCACAGGGTTCTATGGTGATGCAGCGCGTTCCCGGCGGAAGGAATCGTGGCGGATGCTACGTTTCTTGAGGAGTACGTCGACACTGCCATGGCTTTGTGCTGGCGATTTCAATGAAGTGTTGTTGGACTCGGAACAATTGGGAGGAAATGATAGGGAAGAATGGAAGATGGAGGGTTTCCGCGATGCAGTCGATGCTTGTGGTTTCACAGATTTGGGTTTCTCTGGCCTTCCTTATACGTGGGATAATAAACGAGAAGGGGATCGAAACATTAAGGTTCTCTTGGATAGAGCGCTAGTAGATTCTAGTATGCTTGATCTGTTTAGTGACTTAACAGTGACACACATTCAGACGGTCGAATCTGACCATTGTGCTCTGTTGATTCAGCTAAGACGACTGGGAGAAACAAATAGAAGCATCAGCAGTAGACTGTTTCGGTATGAAAATATGTGGCAGCGGCATGAGAATTATGAGCGCACGGTGGCGGATTCATGGGGGCAGCGGTGTTTGTCCTTAGCGGATGTAATGTCCAATTTGAATCAGATGCAGGTCTGCTCGCGCAGGTGGGATCGTGACCAATTTGGGTCAGTTCGTAATGAGCTTAAGCGGCAACGTAGTCGGCTGGAAGATCTTCGCCGGGCAAATATTACTGGTGGCCCAACAGCAGAGGAACGAGTTGTAGCTAGCCGTTTGGCCGAGTTGCTTGCTCGAGAAGAAGTGATGGCGAAGCAGCGTTCTAGAGTGGATTGGCTTCGTGATGGGGACAGAAATACTGGTTTTTTCCATGCGGCGGCAAAACAACGGGGCAGAACGAACATAATAACTGCCCTTGGAAGATCGGATGGTTCTCTCTGTCAAGAACAAGACGAGCTAGAATCTATGACGACTAATTTTTATCAGAACTTGTTCATGGCGCAGGAGCTCACATCCCCCAAGAGGTAATCCAGTATGTTCCGAGGAAGGTCACCACTCTTATGAATGATATATTGGATGCGCCTTTCACAGACCTGGAGGTGGAGAAGGCGCTGTTTATGATGAAACCAAATAAAGCTCCCGGCCCCGATGGTTTCACGGCAGGTTTTTTTCAAAGACATTGGAGTCTAGTGCGACAGGATGTCTGTGTAGCAGTGCTCTCCTTTCTGGCAGGTGGAGAAATGCCGGAGGATTTGAACAATACAGTGTTGGTCTTAATTCCCAAAGTAAGGAACCCGCAAGAGCTTACACAATTTAGGCCAATATCACTTTGCAATGTCTTGTACAAGATTTGCTCAAAAATGATTGCAAATCGACTGCGGATGGTGCTTGATGAAGTTATTTCAGAAGAGAAATCAGCCTTTGTGCCTGGTCATTTAATTGCGGACAATGTCCTGGTGGCTTATGAAAGCATACATTATCTACGCAGGAAGAAGGAGAAATCGGCTTCTTGTGCAGTAAAACTGGACATGGCAAAGGCGTATGATCGGGTCGAGTGGCAATATCTCCGGAGTATTATGCTCAAATTGGGGTTTAGTGAAGGTTTGGTAAACTTGATCATGAGATGTGTCGAAACTGTTAAATTCTCCGTGAGAGTTAATGGTCAACTTTCGGATTTTTTTGCACCAACCAGGGGGATCAGGCAGGGGGATTCGATCTCTCCGTATCTGTTTCTACTTTGTGCAGAAGGTTTATCTAGCTTGTTTAAGTTTACTGGACCCAATTTTCTTTCTAAAGGAATCAGGGTGGGCATCCATGCACCATGGGTTTCGCATCTTTTATTTGCTGATGACTGTCTCTTGTTCACCCAAGCAAGCTTGCGTGGGGGACAGTGGTTGAAGGAAATCCTTGATACCTATAGGCGAGGGTCAGGGCAGATGGTTAATTTAAACAAGTCAGCTATCTTCTTTAGTGCAAATTGTCAAGACGAGGCCAAATCAGATATGATGAATGCTACCGGAATTGATACTGAAGCTCTGGGGGAGAAGTATCTAGGTTTACCTACTGCAGTGGGCCGAAGCACTAAGGGGTTTTTTGAGAATATCCCTGTTAAGATCAAGGGATTGATGGGAGGATGGTGTAATAAACTGCTAAGCAGTGCAGCTAAGGAGACTCTAATCAAATCGGTAGCGCAAGCGGTACCCACTTATTCGATGAGCTGCTTCTTGCTGGCTGCGGATACTTGTCAGAAGATTACCTCAGCAACCTCTAATTACTGGTGGGGATGTGATAAAAGAGGTATTCACTGGAAGAACTGACAAGATTTGACACTCCCTAAGAGTCTGGGAGGTATGGGCTTTAGGGAAATCAAAAATTTCAATCTTGCTATGTTGGGGAAATAGGGGTGGCGGCTGATGATGAATCCCGAGTCCTTGTGTGCTCGTGTTTTGAAGGGAAGATACTATCCAAATGGTGATTTC
>CM002483.1:15115121-15137699 GCA_000325765.3 Leersia perrieri
TCTGAAGCTGCCTGGCAACACCGAGACAATGTTGTCAGACGAGCGGGCCACTCGATGGCAGATGGAGATCCAAGGTGGGTGAAGGTCTGGAAACAGAAGGTGCCTCCGAAAGTAAGGGTCTTTTGGTGGAAAGTTCTAAATGATTACATCCCCTGTCAAGCTAATTTGCACAGGAAACACATCACTCGGTTGCCCAACTGTGAGCTTTGTGGAGACCCGGAAGAAACCACTTTTCATGCACTGGTTGTATGTCCGGCGGCGAGGGCGTTCTGGCATTTATTTAAGGAGTTAATAGGTATCAAATTGCCCTGTTTATGCCCAACAACCTGGACGATCGATATGCTGGATGATAACTTCTGCAAGGAAGATATTAGACCTATCATTTTGTGTGGTATGTGGTCTTTGTGGTGGGCAAGGAATGATCGGCGGCATGGCAAAGCTCCGATTGATCATAGGCAGGCTATTGATTGGATGGTTGATACATGCCATTTTCTTTTATCAAATCGTCTATGCAGCACAGGGTACAACCGGGTTGGAAACCCCCTGCGGCAGGTGTAATCAAAATAAACTGCGACGGGGCTTTTAGTCTGAATGAAATGTCCGGGACGACGGGCGGAGTAGCTCGCGGATCAGATGGTATGTTCATCGGAGCATTCTCCCGTTGGATGGAGTCAGTATCGTCCTCTCTGATGGCGGAGGCTGAGGCTTGCAGAGATGGAATCAGATTGCTTAACATTCCGGCAGGAGCGGATGTTGTGATGGAAACTGACTCGAGCCAATTGGTCTCCTTGTGGAACAACAGGATGACGCAAAGGTCGGAGATTGCGATGATTCTGGCGGACATAGCAGTGAGAGTGGCTGGCTTCGTTTCGGTTGGTCCATACCAGGCGGGTTGCCAACGTAGCTGCTCATCTTTGTGCGCGGCATGCAAACCATGCGAATTCTTCCTTGCTCTGGCTCAATCAGCCACCTAGCTTTCTGATGTATACTTTGCAGTGTGATCATGATAATGCTGCTTAATTAATGAAAGCTATTTACCCTAAAAAAAAAACAGATCGCTCCCAACCCTAAGCTTTATTAAGGAAGGCCGGCCGACACGGACTGACCTAGTCGATAAGCTATAGAAAAATAAATAAAAAATAAAAAGTTGTTGGATTAACTCAAGTCAACAATGAAAATGTATACTCCTAACAAAAACAAAAGATAAACTGAAAAATAGGTAGTAATAAGAAACTCTATTACACATTTACACGTCTACACGCACTATATATTCAGGCCTTCAGGGGAAGGATTCACATGGGTCCGTGGCTACGAACGTGCAAGCTGGCGCACATGGATTGCGCGCCTAGCACTACATAACTTATGTATACGTAACGTAATATACGTATGGTGGACCGTGGACGCCAAAAGTACGTACGTAATCGCACGGCCGTGACAGTGTGCTACGCCCGCAAATCCGTATGTATAGGTGTATAAATTTTTACCTACCTGTATTGTACAGTATATACGCATACGTACGTGAACGGGCGAGCGGACGGACAGGCGTACAGTACATTAGTACGATCGTACGTATTTATGTGCGCACTGCGCTAAGTGGTGTCTCTTCTTGCCGGCGGAAACCACGGGTCGGATGGGGGCCCGACCGAGCAGCCGGCCGGCAAGACGGTTGGCTACGGCGAGCATTCACCAGGTGCCGAGCCGGCCACTCAGCGGCCCACACGCCCGCGTGTACGCGTTCGAGGTAAAAAGTACACGCTCTTCAGAATTTTGTGCAGTGGCACGTAAAATTTCAGGTACACTGGCCTCCATTCAGCGAGACAGCAAAAATGGCCGAAAGCTGGAGCACTCAACAATATTTGCAGCAGGCTTGCAGCGCATTCACGGAAGTACGCAAAAGGAAAGGACGGGGAGCTCACATGTTATTCGTGAAAGTTTTACTTGCACATGCATCTTTTTACTGCTGAACGCTACAATGCTTTTCTGAAATTTGTTTCTGAATGTACAATGAGTAATAATCGATAATACAGAAGAAAATCCTATGCATTATCAAACTATCCTAAGCCTATACTGTAATAACCCTCTTGAACAAGTATATAGTATGGTGTTTTATAGAACTAACTGCTACTCCTAACTTAGTAACAGATCAGAACAACCTTAATAAAAAGTCGTTTGGATTTGATCAAACTATATCTTCTTTATAAAGAATTAACCAATCAGGGTCTAAAGAATCAATTAAATCATTTTTGATTGACGATTTGCTTATTCCCTAAAAATTTCGTTGATGACCTGAAAATATCATCCTGATTGGCTCACCTGCTAGGACGCCAGAAACCCTTTTTAGCAACAAGAAATTGCTGTTTGACAATTACAGTTTCATAGTGCAGGGACTTAAGAACTGGCCGCATCTTCTTTATCATATCTGTGGTGTCTCTCAACACAAACCATCTGTCAGGTCTCAATATCCTGTCGATTTCAGCTGCTACTTCGATGATGTCACACCTAAAGGAAAGACACAAATATCACCCTACAATCTGAAGCAAGGGAGCACTAGTAAAAAATTTTAACGCATGCATGTTTACCTATTTGTAAGACTTCCAAGAAGATAGTTCATGTGAAGGAGATCATAAGTCCGTGGATACGTGTTGAAAGATTCACACCAATCATGATATACCCCAATGAAGCCTCTGTTGAAAATAATTGGCAAAGTATCTGGCTGGCCGACAGGAACAACATTCATTACCCATAAAGGTTTATCAACAAGGGCTGCTGCAAATCTGCTTCAACAAAACGAACCTAGTTAATGGCCAGACAATAAATCAAGTCTTTTTTTTTTGTTTGACAACATCTATTACGTAGATCGGCATCTAATTGTATTAAGATTTTTGCTACCATTATTAACTTTCATGGTTGTCTGGTCCTCACAAAACACATGTGGTTCAAAATGTATAAGTTCAACCTATGCTTAGTGACTACTACTCCCAATTTTCTAATAGAAAGTACAATATTCAAAATGAACAGCAAGAGCTCAGGTCCAACCATCGTGTAGTAAATCCTCTAATTCCCCATGCATCAGCAACAATGACATAGCATAGTCTGATGCATTTCTGTAGTGATTCTAAAAGACAGGAATGAAATATCTGCAGAAACAAGCACCTTGCATACACCCCCAAAAGAAAACATCCTTGAATCTAAAGCACTAAAAGTGAAGCCAAATGAATTTCACAGAATAAGCAGCAGAAAGTTATGTTTTCTTACCGTCCATAACCAGCATTCATGTCCATTACATTGCGAACAGTTGACCAATTAACAGGAAAATCATTAGAATATATCTTTGAAATGGCATGTTTCCAATCCTTTGTATCTGCATTAAACTTATCTTTGGCACTTCCAGAATCATCAGGCACATTGAGATATATGGCATTAAGTCTTTCAGGCCATGGAATGGGCCAGCTGTTTTTTTCATTTGAACTGGAAACAACACTTGACAAAAGGCAAGTATCAAGAGGAGCATACCTGCAAAGAGCAATTGTATACATGTCACCAAACAGAAACTACAGTATAAATCGTCTATGGTATAACATCTTTAACCAGGATAGATTGCAGATGGTAACAATCTTTTCACTGTTGTTTGCCAATGAGGCGATATGTAATCATCAGAGATAGGTCACTGGTGACTACAAGATCAGATTCAATTTGACCTTATGAAACAACAGGGAAGAAAGAGAAGGATGAGCTATAAATTACCAAGGGAAACGTGGTCCATCTTTCTTAGAGCACATAGGGGGTTCATTTGTTTTTCTCTCCAGGTAGCAAGAACTTGAAGTCGGTTTTTGATAAACGACAACACCAATTCCATTACTATCTTCAGATTTTACCACTGTTCTCCAACAGATTGATTTGGTGAGTTTAACCATTGCTGCCACATGTGGAATGGGTATTTCAGTCAACACAGATATAACAAACCAGACAAACAACAATGTTAACTTGCTAAATGCTAATTAAACAATGTTTTGGGAAGAAGCAAAGGTACTGCCTAGCAACAATAACTTCTGTACTGTATAGCATATCACGATTTAAGTGTTATACCACTTAAGCACATTTCTCCATGGGGTAATGAATTTAATATTATGTAAAATAATTTGCCTACCTAAAAGTAGATATTATAGTTTTCCATGGCTTTCGACTTATTTTGCTCAATCTTAGCTTGAGAGTTTTGTGGTTTTAGTAAACCACATAACATATTTAAAACGGTACTTGCTCTCTTTTCACTCTAAAAGTTTTGCTATGCTCTTCTGTAATAAACAAGACATGTATTTATCTCTAGAAAGTCATCGGATAATATTATAGAATGAATACTTAGAGACTGGTAGATAGACTATGGCAACACAAACCATTCCAGTCATCTTGATCTCTTTTTTCTTGACGGTAGACAGGTGTCGCAGACCAAATGTAAAATCCTCCAGGCCTCAGCACTCTGTTAAGCTCCAACAATGGTTTTCCACCTGTAAATCCCCAGTAGCATAAAATAGTTAAAACATATGTTTGCAAGAAACCGAAACGTACAGTTCTGTGAAAACATTATAGACACTGTGGTAGCTTCTTATGAATTTGGTGAAGTCATATAATACTTGCCATTCGCATACCAATGAACCCTGCACCTTGCACAGTGGACGACATCAAATGCCTCATCAGGGAAAGGAAGTTTTTGTGTTCCAATCACACCTAGAAATGCTGGAATACCACGCTCCAATGCAAACTGTATCTGAGCTTCATGCTCATCCTTTGGGGCAAGTGACATGGTAATGACATTCCTATCGAGCAGGTATCCACCAAAGCTGGCAACACCACATCCAACATCCAGGACAGTTCTTGTGTGTGATCCCCATTGAATGGTGGGCATTATCTGTAATAAAATTTATCAACAGGAAGGTAATAATACAATAAAAATAACAAGTTTTGATTTATGAGAATGAACTGATGGCAGCACCTCTAGGAAATATTCAAATTATCAAGCTCCAAAACGAAGTCAATGCAAGCATACTATTTGTGTTTAGCCCCTCAAAGTTTCATAAACGAAAGGTTGACAATATTGAACATCATCAGTGAAAAAAAAAAGGACAGAAATACGACAAGGAGTATCCTAATTCAAAATATCCACAACTCATTTGGCTATCAAGCTACTTAAAGAACTTAACGGGACTTCGTGGGTGAAATTCCTGTGCAAAACCTACATGAAGTAACACAGTAATATATCTACCTGTTCAATAAACTGAATGTATCTTGTAACGCCAGCTTTGAATTGAGTTCCACCTCCAGGGAAGACAAGATAGTCACCAGACTTTGTTACCCAATTTTGGTCCTTCTTGTACTCCACCAGTTTTGGGTGAGGAACATTGTTGTACCAAATCTGGATTTGGAAATGAAATGAGATGACTTTTAAATATTTACTTAATGGCATTTTAAACATTTAGCATTCAACTAACTATGGTAAGTATGCAGAGTTTTCTCACAACCTTGAAAGTTGAAATCCTATAAAACGATACTAGTTGAAACATTATCCGTGTAAAAGGAAATTTAGCCACATTAAAAGTTCACCTAGCACAATCTGTTTGATACCCAAGACTACAGCTCTGTACTGGTATTTGCTATTTTGTTTCACGAGAGTAGCTTCCAAAATAGAACAGAAGACAACAGAGAATGATCTTTAGCGCAATTTTGTGCTTGCATTGTTTATCTTATACAAGGATTGCGGGTCCCAGAACTTGGCATATAGCATAATCAAGCAAATGGACCAAAATAAGTATCCATCTCATTTCTCATGAGCACCCGGTCATTCCCAATGGCCAACTCCCCATGATTAAACAAGAACGCTAAGAATATTATATATGGATAATGAAAAAGAGTATCAACAACCAGAGCCACCTCCCTCCCTTACCGACGAAGGCAAGCGCGCAAGGTCCTCACCATGTCACGGCTGCGCGGCCACTCCACGGGCGGCCGGTACCCCGCGGGCATCCGCACCAGGCACCTGGGCCGCCGCGGCGCCACAGGGCAGTGTCGCTCCCGGTGCTCCATGTGCCGCCTCGACCGCAGCGCCTTGATCGCCTTCATGTTGTCCAGGCACGGGATGTAGTCCGCCGCCGACACCCCTCTCCCCACCTTACAAGTCTCCCACCTCACCTCCGCCGCCGCCACATCGTCGCCATCCGCCACTCCCTCCGACTCCGATGCGGCGGCGCCCTTGTTCGCCTCCTCATCCGCGTCGCTGTTTTCTCCGCTGTCTCCTACTGCTGCTGCTGCTGCGGCGGCGGCGGCGGCGGCGTCTGGCGACGCGCTCTCTCCGGCTTTGCGGGTTGCGTCTGTGCTTTCCCCGGCTTTCGGGGCGTCGACGGCCGCGGGGGCGTGCGGCTGCGAGCGAGGCGTGGTTCCTGGGGTGGGAATTGGGGTTGGGTTTCGCTCTCTCGGAGTAGCAGGAGGCGCGAGCGAGGAAGGGGCGGTGAGGCGGGAGGAGAGGATGGAGAGGGTTTGCGCGGAGGGGTCGAGGAAGAGGAAGGCGAGGGCGAGGATGGCGGAGACGAGGAGGAACAACGACAGCGAGAGGAGGAACGGGCGCCGCTTGCGGAGGTCCGAGGGCACCGCCATGGCCGCCGCCGCCGCAGCCGTGCGAGCGGTGGCGCCCTCACCAACCGGGCGGAAGAGAAGAGAAGAGATCGAAGCGAAGGCGGTGGTGGTGGTGGTGGCGTGGTGGGTTGTTGGTTACTACTTCACTCGGTTGGTTTGGTCGGGCGGGTGGGAGGTGGTGGGGCGTCGCGGCCACGGCTTGGGTGGCCGCCGTGGTGGAAGACGGCAGGCGCCGCGCAGGCGGGGAAGTGGAGGAAGGCGCAGGTCGTTTTCGTTTGATTTTGTTCTGATTTGGTGCACGCTTGCAGCTAGTGCGATATGCCGATATCCCGTCAGGTCACTCATTGAAACATGATTAATCAATTCTGGGTGATGGTTTATCTGGTTGAAACATGATCACACAATTCTGGTTATTGGTGATGACGTACTGAGAAAAGCTTTCGAAATGCGGTTTATTACCACAACTCATTCGACTCACTCAACTCTCTCTCTCTCTCTCTCTCTCTCTCTCTCTCTCTGCTTTAGGCCTGTCACCGAGTCAAAAACGTTCACCTGGGTTTCAGTTACAACCACATTTGGTATTATTCCACAGGAAGACCAAACGCAATCGATTTGAGGCCACATGCCAATGGATGTGAATGGTGTGGTATGTTATATGGCAGAGCCATACTTGTAGTACACTTGCTGGAGTACGAAGAGAGGGAGATTGACATTAAACTTCAGTGACAAGTTGACAACACCTAAACAATTACGAGCTGTACATGTTTCTGGAGGAGGAAAACAAAATTCAGAACAGATAAAAGGATAAAAAGCTCTATCTGATTTGTGCCTGCACTCGCTGCTGACGCTGGTTCTCTTTCAGCTTCTCCCTTGGTGACAGTTTATCGCCGATCAGCGTGACCTTCCAACAGTCTGCTTGGAGGATGAAAACTGACCCAGCTTTTGGCACAACTGCAGGTTCAAACTTTGCTAATTAAGCCATAGAAACAGCAATGCCACCAAATTTTCAGTTATTTATAGAATCAGATGTCTCCGTGCAAACAGAAACTGATAACACCCAGCCTAAGAAGCTACCAGATGGACTGATTGACAATAGTATTTCAGGTGTCTCCAGCAAGGAGCAAAACAGTCCAAGGTTGCCGGATGGAAATTTCAAGTGTGTAGACCTCAGGGCAATACACATGCTTTCATCACAGAGCACATTTACATTATATACTTCATTGTAAATTTATTATATCATCTCACACTATTTTATTTGACAGCTCAATGAGCATAATATGGAGGAAGAGCTACATAACAACAATGTAACGGGATTGAAACAGCCAGTTACTTGGGAAAAATATAATTCACCATCTATATGCTGTTATCACATCAGGAAGTGAAAAGAAGTACCTCGGAAGCGATTGTCCTCTGATATGAGTCCAAATGTCTCTGCAGTCTCCCGAATCATGATGCCGCATACACCTTGATAAGACGCTGATTTGCATTCTGCCACTGTAGACACCACAAAACCGTATAAAATTATGTCGGCAACAACAAAGTAATTGAATATACAGGTCCTCTTAAGTTTATAATCACCAATTACAAGAGCCCCATGAAGATCTGCTGAGAGGAGGTTTTCAGATAACAGCTTTTTCCTGTGGAGAAAGCAGTACACATAAATAACTCATTTTTTTTGCAATTAAACAACTCATATATGGTAGTGTATAAAGGGCATAATAAAAGGATCATAACAAAGTTCAGGAAAAAAGATGAACTGATCCCTAACCTCTTATTACTCGGTTACACGTTATAAGTCGTTTTGGTAGAGAGACACAGCGTCTTAGATTCTGTAACGGAGGTAGTACTATTTTTATTTTAGCCATTGAAACCATTATTGCATTTGATGTATTCCAACTCACTGAATATGTTAATCATTAAGAAGTATCTTTGTTCATTTAATCTCTGAAAACTTCGTGTAGTCCACTTCCATACAATGAAGCTGATTACAGAAATTATTTGGCAACAAATTTAGTCCCTACAGTCAAGGAAATTTCTGTACATGAGCAGTTTGGGCGGACTATAATAAAGTATAGTTCTTGCTGGCTTGATCTAACTCTTGGGCATACAAAAATGAGTTCAGAAGAATAGAATCAATCCGTAAATTTCAACTATCAGTTATATGATTTTATCAGAGAAACAACCGATTGCCAAAGGATCAAAGGTCCATGAAATTTAAAGGTTATCATTAGGGGATTGATAGGAGAAGAGCATTCATAAACTTGATGTTTTTCCTTTTCTTACAGTTTTACGATATAACAGAATCAAGAAGTAAAGAACCACAATGTGTAACAGTAATAACCATAATAACCAAAAAAAAAAAAGACGGTGAAATCCATACGGTGTAGTTTTAGTAAGCTCTTTGATATACTCTTTCCACATTTCATGCATTGGCTTATAAAAATCAAACCTGCAAGGGCAAGCCACATATGTAAAACTGTATAATGTCCGCAGGTAATCTTATGCAGAGATTCAAGCGATCATATAAAGTGCAATTTCATCATTACTCTCAAGGAATTCAGTTACATTTTCATCAAAAGATAACCATGATAAAGACACTATTGAGGAAGCAACGAAGTCATGCACACAATTTGGAACAAGACTTACTTGCGGAGTGTCTCAGGTAAATCAAATGACCCACACTTCTTATGTTGCTTAAGTGACATGTGTCTTTTTGATCGCTTTGAATGAATTAACAAAGATTTTGCCTGTGCATCCACCAATCTCGGACCCCTGTGAACATAGTTGTCCAACAAAATTCCTTTTTCCAGCTTTAACTTTTTGGCTCCCTTGGTGATTTTCCCAGCATCTCCACCTTTCTGAATTATGTCATAAACAACATTGTGAACAACATCCGTACTGTCCAAATCCTACAACAAAGAAGTACAGTAGGTTATTTCCTTAGGCCCAAATTTAACTTTTAAAGCCCACAACATAAAGAATAAGTACCGAAATGCTTCCTAGGAGCAAATTATCATGTGGAGCAAATGAAAGTTCAGAGTACACAGGGTTGGTCTCTGCACCTACAAAGATTGCGCACATGTCAAACAGCCACACACGGAGCAAACAGATCTACGTGTGTTAGGACATAGAGGGCACTTGAGGATGCAGAAGAACTAGAACTTGCTAGACCTACGATTGGAAGAAGTGTTAGAAAATTTGGCAAGAAAAGAACAATATTTCCATCAAAAGATTGATGGACAAAAATAAACCTTTTTTGGAAGGAAGCTGGGCAGAAGTTTGACTTGGAGTGAATTCAGAAGCTTTGCCTTTCCTTGATGCATCAAACTTGGGCTTGGGTGTATTATCGTTATTCTTTGTCTGAGACTTAGGATGTTCTTCTTGCAGTTTCTTAGCTTTTGCCGCAGCATACCTTTGTTGAAGGGCTTCTAAGGTCCGTTTCTTCTGATCAGAAATAGTCGACATTCAGCCTAAGAAAAAATATCTGAGGTTAGCTAATGTGAATGAAAGGCGCATAACAATTCGCAAGGATGTATAGAAGACACCATCCATATCACCAATTCGATAATTTTGTAATTTAACACAGAATAAGTATAACATTCAGCAGCAAATCTAGATGGATGGTCATGGGAAATACATTGAAAATAAATAGAATCTTGTTATGCAAAGTTTGCACTTATGATACATAGATGCCACTCCAAAGTGGCAGGCATTGTTTGAAACATACCACTGCAAAGCTAAATTGATGATTAAATTGCTCAGCACCCTTCTTCCTCTCATTCTATCATATCTCAATGTAAAACCGACCATCCATGAGCTCCTCCCCCTGCTCAGCGCACCCTTCTCTTCCCAGTGGCTTGGCCAACCCCGCAGCCTTCTTTCCCCTCAACCGTTAGAAGTGGCGGAGCCAGGATTTCATCATAGGGTATCCGTAGTTGAGAAAAATTCACCAAAAAGTACAAATACTAGCACAAATACACGACAAAAGAGAACAACACTCTACAAGGAAATGACCATGGCATGTTTGCAAGCACAAATAGTATCACAGTACATATGTTAAAAAGTTTGAAAACCTTGCATCATTATGTACAAAATTGCTAAAGGTATAGGTAAGTTGATAGAGGTCTATATCCTTTTGGAGAAATCCTTGAATAAAACAATGCAAGCTTAACCAAATTTTCCTTATCATAACTCATAAGAAGCAAATGAGTCAACAGGATTAAAAGCATGCCATCAAAGAAGCAACTCAGTGTCTACGGTTTACTTAAATAGACAATTAAAAGACACGGGCTTTCCACTCATCAAAATTAAATAGACAATTGATCCATGCTATGCAGATTGCAAGTCTGAAGTTTCAAACAAGCAACTATTTTCATTCTCTAGAATCTAGATGGCTGAGAATACAAACATGTTCAACAGTTGCATAGCAAATATGGATGGCAACACCAAACAGAGATATTGACAACCCCTGCATATGAGTTGCTAATGCTATTCCTTTGAATACAACATTCCATATCTGGACACACAATTAGCATTAATCTTATCTGGCTAGTAGTTTAAAATATTCAGACACGATTTCGTAAGATATGACCATCTAGGCAAGAAAAGAAAAAAGAGAACTTCTAGTAGTCCACAAGTGCCCCCCAGATAAAATACAAAAATGCCTAATCCATTCTGTTTGGTGTATACCAAACAATCAGAGTTGAGCAGCTAGCTTATCAGCTGATATGTATCTAAGCAGATGAACTGACACATTTTCTATGAAATGTCCAGCCTCTCTCTAAGTTAAAAAGGCCAAATCAGGCACAAGATCTGATCCTGATGATGCTACTTAGTATTGAGTACTCATCAATACTTATGTGTAGCTCTGCCTTTTGTGACAGAAAACGAAGTGCATTAGGTGCTCCAGCTAGGTTAATTGGCAGATCTGATCCTGATGATGCTACGGTAAACATAAACCTGCAGAAAAGCAAATCCTGACCTCTTAAATGTACTACACGTATTTCTAATCGCCTGGCCTCACCTTGTTCTCGTCGCGGGGAGCTGGCCTCACCTTGTTCTCGTCGCAGGGAGCGGAGGAGTCGACGCCGTCAATCAGCAAGGAGCCGGCAGCGGCGGCGAAAGGAGAAGAAGCTCGGCAGCGGCTAGGGTTGGGACAGGGTGAGGGGATTGGTGCGGGGGTTTGGTGGACGGGGAAGGGGATCGATCGATCCGATCGCTAGAAGAATTGCAGGATCCGACCGCTAGAATTGAGGGGGCGGGGATTTCGCGGGATGGGGCGTGTGAAGCGACGGAGGCGCGTGGCGGCGGATCTCCGATGAGGGGCGAGGCGAGAGGAGGGCAGAGACGTCGGGGTGGCGTGGACGATGCGGTGACGCGCGCGCGGCGGCGCGGCGTGGAGCAGTGTGGACGGTGGTCGTGCGGGGTGGACGGAGAAGTAGACCGCGGAGGGGTTCGATCCGCTGAGGCGAGTGAGGCGCGAGGAGCACCGTGGAGGTGGAGGGCGGAGGCGGCTAAGTCTGCGGGCCGGGGGTGCGGGCGGGATGCGGCGGCGGCGGTCGGCGTTGGATTGGTAATCCGACGGTCGAGATCGTTGGTGAAATCATTTGGATGCAGAATCAATCACATATTGGCAGATGAAACTCCTCATTATTCACATAGTTTATTTATGGTTTACATATACTAGTGAATGTGCATGCGTTACAATAGGTGAATAAAATAACATCTAACTACCATATAATATACATCCTCCATATCTTTATCTTGACCTATTATATATATTTATATATATATATATATATGTTCAAGATGAATCTGTCAGGAATTTTCGTCCGCCGCTGATGTCAGCATGATGTCATGATGACATCATCATCCGTTCCAACGCATGTGTCCGTCGCTGACGTCATCGTCCGTTTTAGGCCTTTCCGTACCACGTCTAATCCAAATCCTACCGCAGAACTGCGTCATTGTCCGTTTCAGTCAACAAATCAACATGGCCTTTCCATATCACGTTAGGCTAGCAAACAATACATATTCCAACCGAATCAAAAATAACCCATCAAACCAGATAAACCCAGCACACCAGATCAACATCAACAGCACACAGATACATATTCCAATTCCAACCGAATCAAAAAAGTCCCAATAACTCACATATACATATTGACAACATCACAGATCAAAATAAATTGAAGATGTCAGACGATTTGCACACCCAATCCCAGTGTTCCACTCCTGCAACAAGAGCAATGCATGACAGTAGGTCATTATTCTTAAAACTGTTTTATAGGCAAAATGTAACATTCTTGCACAATAACAATGTACTAGGATTGTAAAGTGATAAAGTTGGCAACATAAATCTATGAGAAAATCTGCTAGGTGAAACTATGAATTCTGAAAGTAAATTGCAGTCAATAAGATCGAATCTGCTAAGTGAACAAATGACACCTGTACTGTACATACCTCCATCTTTGCCATGAGTAGGACATTGAAACTGTGACTTCTGAAGCCCTGCAAAAAAAAGACAAGTAAAAACAAGAGAAAATTGGTGGACTATTTAAACAGTACATAGCAAATTTGAGCTTTGATAAAGTCCTTGTTTCTATTTATCACATGTGTAATGTATACAAACAATTGTACTATAACAGATCTGTCATGCATGCCTCATGTTGGTGCCATGTCATCTGGAACACTGCCACCACTCTTAGATTCCAATGCACAAAAACGACATCGAGACAGAGAACGGTATGCGCAGATGACAGATCAACAAAAGCAGGAAAAATTAAAAAAGCGCCGTGAAGCCTACAAAGTTAAAAAAGCTTTAAGAGATTCTGCAAATGCCGAGGACCCAGTCACTTTCCATGGCGATCAAACACAATCATTACATGCTGAACCAGAGCATACAAGATTGACAACTGAAGCAAAACAAACAGGTTTTAAGGCACGGTCTGCGAATTTATCAATTGAGCAAAGGCAAATGAGGGCAGAACATGAAAGGGCTAGATATAAGAATATGGATCCAGAGCAAAAGCAAGCTAAAATTGATAAGTTAATGCTGAACAGAGAGCATTGACAACTGAACCAAGAAGGACAATATTTAAAGCAAAATATGCAAAGTTAAGACCTGAACAAAGGCAAGTGAGAGTCCAAAATGAAAGGGTAAGATATCAGAATATGATGCCAAAGCAAAAGAAAGATAAAATAGAACAAAGTAATATTAAACGTGGATCACAGCAAAATATTCCAAGCCAATATTCCATCGCAATGCAAAACCCTGGATATATTGTGTCGGATAATTCACCACCTGTCCTGATAAGATCACCTAGGAAACATGTAACTCAAGGAGAAAGATGAGCATTGATAGCCCGTCGTAATGAAACCTTTATGACTAGATGTGAGTCAAGGACTTCAAGCAATGGCGAGGACACATTTAACGTCGATAGCGACGAAGAAAGCGACACGTTTGATGGTGAAGGTAATATTATCGTTGTTTGCCATTGGCATGTTAAATCTTGTCACAACTGACTATTTGTTTAACATCTGAAGGTACCAATGACGTAGAGCCACCATCAGGGTCATTAATTAATGATGACGGTAACATTATCAATTCGACTTTACTCTCAATACAGTTCAGTAAATCATGTATTTATGTACACAACAATTTCTATGCAGGCGATGGTGAGGACATATTTGATGACGATAGTGATGAGGAAAGGGACATGTTCAATGGTGAAGGTAATGTTGATTATTTGCCATTGATGTGTTAAATTTAAAATTGTAAACTTATGCTTTGGTGTTAAAACATTTTAGATTGGGCAGAACACAAGGACATTGAAATCAAACATGCAACCAATGCCACCCCTGATCCGTTCGACATCATGTTTAGCAACATACCAGGAAGCACATATATGCTGGAACCAATGGAAAATTGTGAATTTTGCAATGCAAAGAAGTTTGAATATGAGGCAAAAGGATTTTGTTGTCGAAGTGGACAAATCAGTCTAGCCAATCAAGACACACCACCTGAACTAATGAGACTTTGGACAGCCGACAATTCTGACGCTCAACATTTCCGCAACAACATAAGATTTTTCAACGGACATTTCTCATTCACTTCTCTTTATTGCCACCTTGACAGAGAGACCACTGACATAAGGACAAGTGGTATTTACACATTTCGAGCTCATGGCCAAATGTATCACAATATACATTCGTTTGGTACAAATGATTCACATCCTAAGCACTTGGAGTTATATTTTTATGATGATGATCCTAGCCTAGAACATCGATATCGTCGTTGTCGTCCAGAACTATATGGACAAGATCAACAAGTAATTAGCACTCTAACAAACATTCTACGTGATAACCCATACTCTGAGCAGTTTAGGAGTTTGGGGCAAGCCGGGAATATTGAGGACTACCGCGTGATGTTAAACTTGGACCAAAGATTGGATCAGAGGACGTACAACGCACCAATCACTTCAGAGGTAGCAGCGGTGTGGGTCGAGGGAAAAGAGCGACGAACGACATTTGACAAGAGTGTTATTCTACAAGGGAACAATAATGAAATACAAGGCATTCGATCGTATTTTGGATGTTATGATCCATTGTCTTATCCTCTATTCTTTCCCAGAGATGAATTGGGTTGGCATGCCAATATACCAAAATTTGGGGTTCGAATGGAAGATGTGTTGAAAGCTAATCGAAATAATAATAATGAGGACCCAGGTTTGTATCTTATATATTTAAATTTTCACCGTTATGTTTTAGTGCAATGCATTTTTTGATTGTCACTCACTTTCTAAAACATGTGCAGATTCAAATAATAGGTTGTGTGTTTCTGTGAGAGACTACTACTGCTATAAGTTCCAAATGCGACCTGGTATATTCAACCCACTATTGTATGGTGGACGTCTTTTCCAACAGTTTGCAGTTGATACATACATCAAGATTGAGAGCTCACGGCTGGACTACATATTTAATCATCAGAAGGAGATAAGGGCCGATCTATACCAAGGCCTTCTAGATAGCATTAACGATGGAGAGAACAGAAGGAATGCAGTAGGCAAGCGCACAGTCCTTGCATCGTCATTTATAGGTGGACCTCGTGATAAATTGCGGCATTACTTGGATGCGATGGCTTTAGTTCGAAGATATGGAAAGCCAGATGTCTTCCTCACAATGACCTGCAACCCAAACTAGGAAGAGATTATACGTGAACTGGAGTTTGGGCAAACACCTCAGGACCGCCCAGATCTCATCGTGCGTGTTTTTAGGGCAAAGCTAGAGGAAATGAAGAAACAATTATTTGAAAAGGGTATTCTTGGTAAAGTTAAGGCCTATACATATGTTGTGGAGTTCCAAAAGAGGGGTCTACCACATGCCCACTTCTTGCTGATCATGACAAGAAAATACAAATACACGTCCTGAGCAATATGATCGAATCATCTCTGCCGAGCTCCCTAACCACAGCAAATATCCAAATTTACATACAATGGTCGTCAAACACATGATGCATGGTCCTTGCGGTGAGTTAAATCGCAAGTGCCAATGCATGAAGAATCGCCAATCATGCAAGAACGGATATCCCATGCCTTTCAACCCCAAGACAATTCAAGGAAAGGACTCCTATCCAGTGTATAGGAGACGCAATGACAAACACGAGGTGACAGTCCGAAAATGTCCACTAGATAATAGATGGGTCGTTCCTTACAATCCTTACCTCTTGCGGATGTTCAACTGTCACATAAATGTTGAAGTATGCTCGAGCATTAAGGCCGTGAAGTACCTATTCAAATACATTTACAAGGGACATGATCGGGCATCTGTTTCTGTAAATGGGGCAGATAACAAAGACGACATTGATGAGATAAGACAATATAGAGACGCAAGGTGGGTGACACCTCCGGAAGCATTACGGAGAATATATGGTTTTGATCTGAGTAAGACACATCCATCTGTAATGCAACTGCAACTTCATTTGCCAAACATGCACATGGTTGCATACCGAGGCAAACAAGACATTCAGGAAGTGGTCAATCGAGATGGTGGCGAGAAGTCAATGTTGACTGCTTACTTTGAAGCAAACAGGTTATATAAGGAAGCACGTGGTATCTTGTATAGAGATTTCCCAGAGCATTATACTTGGCAGAAAGGAAAGAAAGGTAAGTTCTGGCAGAAAAGGAAAATAGATGTCCATCAAGTTGGCAGAATCGTCTCAGCCCATCCAGCTGAAGGTGAACGATATCGCAACAATTTTGGTGTTTTGTGAACCTAACGATGTCCGTGCCCTTTGGGACAATCACCATGAGGCTATGTCAGAAGACTATCGTCGCAACTATCAATGTACACACGCGGTTCAACAGATGGTTCTATTAAATATCAGGGATATGTTGCATTCAATGGGAAAAGACATCCGGTCGTTTCCTCTTCCCGATATTGATGAATTGCATGACACAATAAATGGTGTGCCTAGGGAGATCATCGAAGAATCAGCGATCCAAGTAGACCCAAAGGATATACTTTGTCTAACTCCCTAAACACCGAGCAAAAAGCCGCCTATGACGAGATTCTAGCAGCTATTGATCACAGCGAAGGAGGCTTATTCTTCGTGGATGGACCAGGAGGAATAGGTAAAACTTTCCTACACAAGGCATTGCTTCCAACAGTCCGTCAACAAGGCAAGATTGCTGTCGCAACAGCAACGTCTGGTGTTGCTGCTTCCATAATGCCCGGAGGAAGGACTGCACACTCCCGGTTCAAAATACCGCTAAAAATAGACGCTAAAAATAGATGATGGTGCTATTTGTAGCTTCACAAAACAAAGTGGGACAGCGAAGCTGCTACAGATGGCATCACTAATCATTTGGGACGAATCATCTATGACTAAGAGGCAGGCAGTGGAGGCATTGGACAACAGTATGCTAGACATAATGGACAAACCAAATCTACCGTTCGGTGGAAAAACAATTGTATTTGGAGGTGATTTTAGGCAAGTTCTCCCGGTTGTCCGAAAGGGGTCAAGGGGTCAGATAGTTGATGCATCTTTACGGAGATCAAACCTCTGGGATTGCATGCGTCATTTACATCTGGTGCAAAACATGAGAGCACAGATCGATCAGTGGTTTGCTGATTACCTATTGCGAATAGGTAATGGAACTGAGGAAACCAATGATAATGGTGACATACATCTTCCCGACGATATATGTGTTCCATATACGGGTGATGAAAACGACCTAGATAAACTAATTGAGAGTGTTCATCCAAATCTCAATGACTGCTACACTGATACAGATTACATCACATCAAGAGCTATTTTATCCACACGGAACGACTGTGTTGATAGAATCAATCTGAAGATGATTGACCGCTTTGAAGGAGAGGAGATGGTATATCATAGCTTTGATTCTGTGGAAGAAGATCCTCATAACTATTACCCCCAAGAATTCTTGAACTCACTTACACCAAATGGATTGCCTCCACACATCCTAAAGCTCAAAATCAATTGTCCTATCATCTTGCTCAGGAATATTGACCCAGCTAATGGACTTTGCAACGGCACAAGGTTGGTGGTGCGAGGATTTCAAAAAAATACAATTGATGCAGAGATCGTGCTAGGCCAGCACTCCGGAACACGCGTTTTCTTGCCTCGAATCCCACTATGCCCATCTGATGATGAGATGTTCCCGTTTAAATTTAAAAGGAAACAATTCCCCGTCAGACTCAGCTTTGCCATGACGATAAACATTCCGAATGTAGGTATATACCTACCTGAACCAGTATTCTCTCATGGCCAGCTATACGTTGCCCTTTCTAGAGCTACCGCAAGAAAGAACATAAAAATCCTTGTTGCTGTTGATGATGACAATTCAAATAAAAGAAAAAGGCATTCTGATAAATCTATAACCCAAAAGCATGAGAGGAATAATGTCAATGCAAAGAAGAGAAAGCTCTCTAACATGAATGGGACATACACAAGGAATATTGTGTATAGAGATGTCCTCACGACATAGATTTTTTAAAAAATAATTGCCTTGTATTGCATAATAATGTCAGGTGATTTTATGATCATGCTCACATCCTGCATGGAAATTTATATGACTATTCCATTATTGGAAAAGGTTAACTGATCTTACAATTAGCATCTATATCCAAAGTTACATATAGTTATTTAACTGAATGCAATTAATTAGTTTGTATACATAATGATAATTCCATTGTGTTTTTTCAAAAGTATATATACAGCAGCATGGAGTAGGACATCAATTTCAGCAACAAAGGGGGAAAACAAATTAGTAAAATAATAACAAACATAGAACTGGGAATGATCTTGGGTTCACTTTTTCATTACAAAAAATAATAAAAACATGGAATTGAGAACGATCTAGGATTCAGTTTTACATTAAATCGTAACGCCGAAGGGGAAGGACAGGAGATCCGAATCCAGGCCCAACTCGCAAACCACCACAACTCGGCAATCCGACATACAGTCCAGGTGAGGGGAAAGAAAAATAATCTGGACTCGAATCGCTAACCACCAGTACTCAAAACGAATTAGGAAAAAAGGAACAAAAATGGAATTGTAAACGATTTAGGATTCGGATTGCCATACAGTCCAGGTGAGGGGAAAGAAAAAAATCTGGACTCGAATCGCTAACCACCAATACTCAAAACGAATTAGGAAAAAAGGAACAAAAATGGAATTGTAAACGATTTAGGATTCGGTTTTCCATTAAAATCGCAGCATCTGTAGGGGAAAGACGAAAGATCCGATATACAGTCCATAGGTAAGGGGAAAGAACGAAACCAATATAACTCCGGACTCAAGTAGAATCCTGGCCCAACTCAGCAAACACAACAAGTGGCCGACTCGAATTTGAAGATTAGAACCAAACGCTATATAACTAGCCACTGCCTCCTGCAACCACAAATCCCAGACGCAAAACCTCTCACAACCTCAACGTATTCAGGAACAACCAAAAATCCCGCCGTACGCTGCTCTACTATAGCCACCACCGGTTAGTTTCAAACACTTTTCAAAAATCAACCAGTCTAAATTTAAACTATACATACATACATACATACATACATACATACATACACAGACACACACACACACACACACACACATATATATATATAGTAAATTTATTCTATCCTTCATGGTTTTTTGTATTCATTTAAACATAGTTCAAACTCATTTTGAACCTTGAAGGCCATACACCATGAAGGATAGAATAAATTTAATATATATATATATATATACCCTATTAACCAATGCTTTTTTCTAATGCACAGAAAGATGTTAAACGATTTAGATACAAGCTAGCCAGCATACTGATATATTGGAAAACAAACACGGCGAACAATAATCCCAATCATATACAAGATGATGATACAGGATATAAATCTGATGACGTTGCAATACTTGCCAACCCAAATGATATAGAAGAGTTCAAGAATAAAAAACAATCATTATCCAGTGAAACCAGATACCGGTCACTAATGTCTGTCGTTTCTATGATGGGAGTGCATGAGTTAATTGGTGGTCTTTGCAGCTATATTAAATCAATAGACTGCAAAGAAACCTTGGAGTAAGCTACTTATCTCCCTTTCTATACACATACACACATACCTAATTGAGAACTAGATTGATTCAAAATTATTAATTCACAGGAAATTATGGGTGCAAAGCTCCAAGCCATACTCTATTAGATTGAATATCAATAAACTCAAACAAATACTAATGGAAGATCAGCCTATCGACCTTGATTGCTTCAACTTGTCCATACGAACTTTTGTGTATGAAGACATCCATAAAGCCAAAAAAACAAGAGGACCAATATCAAAACACTACATGGACTTGCAGTTTTGGGTATGTTTCTCAACAACATATATTATACACATTATATCATGTCTCATGCCCTTACATTTTTACCCTATGTATATGTATATAGATGTCTACAGATTTTGGCCGCCATCCGGACTTCACTCAAAAACTCAATATTGAACAACTAGCAATGTCAGTTTGTCAATGGCCTGGGATGAACTACAATGTATTAAGATGCAAATCGGTATGTCATCTACAATTTACCTATAAACAACATCAATTTTTCAAATCCTAACAGTTATCCTTTTGCAGATTCTTATACCAATACAATTCTATGGTACCTTCATTCTGATTATATTGGACCAAACTACCAAAATAGTCTATATAATAGATCCAAATCCAATTAATCCAATTTACGAAAACAATCCATACGCATGTTATGTGCCCAAAATTTCATGGATTGCTAAATACTTGCCGAAGGCAATGGCAAAAGCATACCCAGGGTCTCGGTGGAATGAGCATATCGACTTGTGGCGTCACATAATCGTACCACATGTTCAAATTCACAACAAGTAAGATTGCTTTTATATTTTTATTTATACAACCAAATAATTTATTTAAATACATAAACACAGCTAACAATTTAATATTCTCAGCAAACTATCTGGCTATCTCGTCTCGCTCTTCATGCGCACGTGGTCAGATAACGGACTACAATTACCAGTTTTGTTAGCAAGTATTATTGCAGTATGATTTACTGTTTAAATCATAATTATTTGTTTATTCATACTATTATAACATTGACCACTTACTTGCATATTTAAAATGCATGTACAGGATGGATACGAATTAAGGAAACAATTTTTGGCAAAGCTGTTGGTGTACCAAGAAAATGAATGTGAGAACAACATGCCCGAAGGAATACGAGAATTCATTACATGTATAAGAAATAAATAATTAGCTACTTGAATTTTAGTGCACCATTGTTCAAGTCCAGTATCTTCATTTAATTTCCTTAGTTAACTATGCAAAACATCAAAACAAGTGAATCAGGCTATTACGAAGAAAATTTTTCACAACCAAAAAAAAAAAAACCTGCATGCATACTGTTACCACATATGACATACCAGACTAATCCTTCTAAGATGAGGAACAATATTGTTTCGAAACTAAACACTAAATCTCCTACCAATATGGCGCTACCACTACGGCTACTACGACATCTCCACCAAAAACGAAACTACCACTACAACTCCTATGAGGTGCAAGGAGCCAAGAACTACTCACCCTGGAAGAGGAACTTGCAGATCTCATTGCGGCTCTTCTTCAGGATGAGCTGAAAACAGGATAGAAGGACAAAAATTAGCACCAACACAAGCAAATATACAGCACGCGAGAGGTCAACCAAGGAACAGACGATTCATCACTGCTTACCATGGCGGTCCACGCCGATCCGACGGAGGCGACCTCACTGGAGGAGGATCCGACGACAGCAAGCTAGGTGGAGACGGATCCGCAGACGACGACATCACTGGAGACGGATCTGCCGCCGGCGACCTCGGTGGAGGCATATCCGCGCCGGCGACCTCGGTGGAGTCGGATCCGCTGCAGGAGACCTCGGTCGAAGCGGATCCGTCGCAGAAGACCTAAGTGGAGGCAGATCAGCCGCTGGAGACCTCGGTGGAGGCGACCACTCAATGGAGGCCGGATCGCGTCAGGCCCGCTCAATGGAGAAGGAGCAGCCCTCGGTGGAGGCGGATCCACCGCCGGCAACCTAGGTGTAGGAGGCTCCGCCATCGCCGACCTCAAGAGACTGCTAGAGAGTGAAAAGAACAAGAGAGCTGAAAAGAGAGAGATAGTTAGAAAGAGGAGTGTTTTACGCCTATGCCATTAAAAAAGATGCCGGTTACCTGTGTGCCACTAAAAAAAATTTTAGACACCTCTATATCATCCACCGAACTTTCTATTACCCGTATGTCATTCCGTCCATCTTCAGTCAGGAAATGAGCTCTGATATGTGGGGCCCATGTAGGAAATGACTAATTTGCCCCTCATTTTCTTCCTCCTCCCCCGACTGCCTGGCGCTGGCCAGCCGACGGGGCGAGCTCGCGGCGGCGCGCGGCGGGGCG
>CM002483.1:15137799-15149076 GCA_000325765.3 Leersia perrieri
CCGGCGAGCGGCCGGGCGGAGCAGGTCGCGGCTGCGGCGGCCTCCAGACACCAGCGCAAAAGGAGAGAAAGGAGAGGGAGGTTGGTTAGTGATGACATGTGGGTCCCACAGAGGGCAAAATAGTCCATTCCCATCTCCGTTAGTCTCCGTTAGGCCTCCATCTGTCTAAAATGGCACACAGGTAATCGAATTTTTGGTGGATGGCACAGAGGTGTCTAAAATTCTTTTAGTGGCACACAGGTAACCGGCATCTTTTTTAATGGCATAGGCGTAAAACACTCTAGAAAGAGAGAAAGAGAGAAGGAGAGAGAGATAGTTGAAGAGAGTGAACTACACACCCAAACCAACTTAAAAAAATGAGCAAGATACGACCACATTCAGATCGCACCTATTCAGCTATTCTGCCAGTCTCTTTCTTCTCCCAGTTTCTTTCCTTCAATAGTAATTGCCGAACACCTCTCAATTTTTAAATTAACATGATTAATGGAGCATTAACTAATACAAATTTTAAAAATAGATAAATTTGACTTTTTAGAAAAAGTTTAATATAAAAAGGTTATTCAAAAAATATACCGTTAAGTGGCTTGGAAAGCGTACACACAATAATCCGATGGAAAATAATCCTAAATTAGTTGAAAATAACTCGGCCTTAGCGTTTTGAACTAACACACGGTCTCAAAAACCAACTTTGACAATATTTGATATTCAAATTTTAAAAAGTTAAATTCAGTAAAATCCAAAGCTTCAAGTATTATCAAGCCGGAGAGAGAATAATAATTTAAATTAGTTTTCCTACATGTCCAAATATAATATGTTTGTTCAAAAACAAAATAAAAATCTCATACAAATAAAAAAATAATTTCTTTCTTAATTTAAGATAAAAAAATCAGCATTTGTAAAAACAATCATACGAAAAAAGCCCACGCACGGGCATATTTACATAATTAAACAAATAGTAGAATAGTAGGGTGTCACGCTGTTGCTTCCCCGTCTGAACATCAACGGCCCAGATCGCGCTCCCCCCGCGTCCCCCCGCAGATCCGCGCTCTCCCGGTCTCCCCCACGCTCCTACCCCGCCCCTTCCCCCCGCGCACCCCTCGCACGCACGCTCGACTTAACCCTAACCCTAGGCAGCGCCGCGCCGCCCCCTCTCAACGTTGCCGCCGCCGGCCTGCTCCCCGCCTCCGCTCCTCTACCGCGCACCTCCGCTCTCACTCCGGATCCGGCGGATGGTGGACGGCGGCGGTGGATGACCTGGGCCCTAGATCCGGTGGCCATATCATCGGTGCGGCGGAGGAGGATGGAGCAGCGATGACGGGCGAGCAGGATCTGGCCGGCCTCGCCAGGTCGTCATCGCAGCGACGGCGGTGGGGGCCGATCCGACGAGAAGGATCTGGAGGGGTTCTACAACGCCGCCGACGCAGATCCCACGCCGCCGTCGTCGATCCCGGTACAGCACCGCCGGTTGCCGATTTGCCGACCTCGCGCCTCCGGTTGTTGATTCGCCGACGCAGACGGCAGCCGATCTCGTGCCGCCGGTCGCCGATTCGCTGACGCAGACGGCCGCCGATGGTGGCGGGACAACTGCAGGCGACGCGGCGGGCGACGGAGCATGCGTGCAGCAGCGGAGGCGGAAGCTTGCAGTGCCAACGGGGCAGCCGTAGATGGGCACGGTGGGCGGCGGCACGGACGGCGCAGAGCTGTAAGCGGCGCGCGCGGTGGGCAGCGGCGCGGACGGCGCAGAGCTGTAGGCGGCGCGCGCGGTGGGCGGTGGCAAGCTTGCAGCGGCGGCACCACTGCTCGAGTTCCCAGCGTTGGCTCGGTTCAACTGCAGCAACTCCGACAGCAAGCCATCAAGCCCATGGAAGATGGTACGCCTGTTTGTAACTACACATTGTTGATTGTTGGCCTTCATATGCAGATTTTACCATTGATTGCTTTCTTTTCATGCAACAATGGGTTCTTGAACTAGTGAACCAGCAGCTTTGTCCCTGCTTGCTGTGTCGAATGATTGTAGGAGTACTGCGTAGTGCGTACTGTAATCCTAGACGATGGTTTTTGTGTTTAAAAATTATCTGAGTGGTCCCTTTAATTCCTCATTTCTTTCACACGTCACTTCTTTCACATGTCACTTTTCGGATTCGTCACACATATTTGTATATAACTCTCTTTCAGAGGGCAGGCTATTTGGCATGGTAACATCTGATCATAAATTAGCAGAAAATAGGTATTTGTCACACATAATGAAATCCAAACTGGAAAATCTACTGGATGTGATTGGGATGCAAGACAAATCACATGGTACCATGAAATGGAAGCATTAGAAGGCTTCAGGTATATCCACAGTCAAATAAGCATTACAAGGCCGATGAAATTAGGTTGCATGCTTAATACTGTATTAAGCGAGTTTTTAGTTTTTGAGAAAAAAATTAGACCAAAGTTCGTAAAGAAAGTCATGTTACTTTGTAGGTTGCCCTTTCCGTTTGTTTTGTGTAATTCATATTTCCAGTTCATAGCATCGGTGAAAAATCCCCTAATTGTTATCATAATAATCTGACAGTGCAAAATTAATTGTTCTGAAACTCTATATCGGTATTTTGCTTTTGAGTCTTGTCCAGAGTTAGATGCATAATCATGGATATGATCCCTAATGTATTTCCTTCATTTGTTTTTCTAGAACCAACTTAATCGTCGCGGTCGCGCCAATCACCGATATCCTGCGTCAACAAGTCACCACCCATCATCAACAACCACGCTGCCTCCAATCCAGTTTTGCTCAACAAAAAACATAAGGTAAATACCATGATCGTCAATTGGCGCCTCAAATCCAATTTGAACAGAAGGTTGATAACAAGCTTTTTCATGATATCTTCATTTCTATAGTATATTCCATATTATGTATTGTTCTAACCTGTGCTGTTTTTTAAGGTGGTTTTTATTCTTTATCGATACTCAGAGATGGTCAGTTACATCTAAAACTCCGGTTTGGTTCCACACTGTACTATCTTTTTTTCAGTGTAGATGATCAGTTACACGTAGAAGATTTCACCAAATCAGAACTGTATTACTTAGGCATCAAATTTGTATTTTGTTATCCATTGAGTATGCACTCGTCCACGTTGCTGATCAAATTTATCTCATTACTCTCAATTCAAATTATATCTGTTGTTCATAGTGAGAATCGTCGAAGGAGCTTCCATCGTGTTGCCCCACAATCAAGGCAGTTAAATAAAAGCAACTGTAGAGTTTTGTAAATATGTTAATTTGTTGTCAATTTGCGTAAGCCTGCTGTGAATAAGCCACACAACAGCACATTTGGTTTGCACATTGAACACTTCAAACCTGTGCCTTTTCCTCCTTTGCTCGATTATTTTTGGGTACTTTTCTTTTATTTGTCATAAGAATTATGGTGATTGCAAAGCAGCGAACTCGTGGGAAAAAGTTAAAATAAACTGCAATTAGTCATGGTCATATTTATTTGTTAGAGAAACAGATAGGCATTGTTGATTGTCACTTACGTGAAAAATCAAAATGTAGTGTAACATCTAGGGTGATTTGCTTTACAGGTTTGGAATAGGATAAGCTTTGAAGGCACTCATGAAAATAGATGTATGGTTCTTTAGAATTTTCAGGTGGAAAGTAATTGGGTTTAAGCAAATTTGCAAATTTTACATCAAACACTGAAGATTATTTGTATCTTCTGTCAGCAACATAGTTCATCATGTGCAATTAATATTTGTACCCTGACATCCAATATTTCTTGTAAAATTTTTCTAGGCATGACAGGGTCATGAGAGGAAGGAGGCATCGTCTCCCATAACTTAGCCATTCACTAATTGCAGCAAAACTGCTGACATTGTCTCCTGGTGAGTCAAACCATCACATATTGCTCTCATATTCATATATGTTCATCATCACAATCCGAGGTGTAGTGTTAACCTATAGCACCTCTGTAATTGTGTACCGATTATATAGCACCTCTGTGTGTTGTGTTCCTTTTAATGGCTTCCTAATTGTTTTTTTTAAGTGTATAGAGTTAATTATTTTTTAGTGGTTTCCTAACACTATTGTCTGATTTCTTTTATTCAGCTGAGTTGATGAAGCTGATGATCGGTGGATGAGAATGGAGTCATCCCTCTTATAATTGTACCTAGGCAGTTCCTCCTGAAATTTGTTTTAAATGTTGTAACCCTGGCATCCCATATTTTCCTGTATAAATGTTGGACCTATTGTAAGTGTTCTATATGTTGTAGATGGATGTGTGAGTGTAAACTTAACCAGGATGATAACAAGCAGATGGTCATTTGTCCTTTATACTAGAGTAAGAAAAAGATTATTTCTTAGCGAGCTTGTTCATAGATGATGCCACAAATACTAATTTCCAATAATTTATCTTTTTCAGCTTGATAATGTTATTGAAACATTATGTTGTAGAGTCATTGTTGTATGGTTTACGGGATAAAATATCACCGTAGCGTTAGCACGGGCATGTGACTAGTCATACAAGTAACAAAAGATTTAAAAGCAATACATCACCAAACTTCTCTAAAAAAAAACACTTTATACAGAGCCTGCCACAAATCCGAGAATGATACACACCAAGAACACTTATCTTAGACAGAAAAAACAGATGATAAACTAAAAACAAAAAACAGATGATAAAATTGAGAAAAACTTAAAACAATGAACCTCGACAGTATAGAGTGCTATTACATATGAAGAATTTGATATAACTTCCATAAATACATACAGAAAGACATGTTTGTAGAATATTGTAAATCGGAACATATGATTGATCCATCCATGTTAGTCTTTAATGATGTAGATGGAGGGTGGCTGAGATCAACGCAGATTACGTGCTGTCAGCGAGCAACATGAGACTTCCTGTCAAATGACGTCAAGAAAAGAAATCAGGAAACACAAAAACATGCAAAATTTGAAGGGAGTAATGCCATATCTGAGTGACTCATGTAATTATATACCTGACAAGGTATGTCAATGTTTGACAAGCTAAAAAAAGAGGGAACCAGACAACCACAGAAAGAAGACATCCAAAGTTAAAAATCATAAGAAAAGATCCAAAGTGAAAATCTTAAATGCTCGTAGCATTATAGCCTGTAAATGATCCAGAACAAATTTGTAGTGTAGGTTCAATATGAACAACTAATATCCATGGCAAGGTTCTCATTAGGCAAGGTCACAAAATGGCGATGCGACGATCATCTAGAAAACAATAAAAATTTCTAAACAAATAAAAAACTCTTCTAAATTGCTTGATCATCTTTGAATATACCTAGTGTCACGACCTAGGGCCATGATAAAAAATCACCACCAAAAGGATAACCAGACGGTGTCGGATTCTATAGATGGGATGTAGGCTTAGGTTGGGGAGAAGAACATCTAGAGAGAGTACTATTGCAACATTCAATGAGATGAAGACTTCGTGAACATCATCTCTTGCAGTCCCCATCTCATCGAATGCTGCTATAATACTCTCTCACGGCAAACCCAAAAATTCACGTCAATGCCCAGTACCTGTCGAAGGCTGCATTCGTTTGTGCCTAAAGGCAACTCGGCATAGTGCTTTGCCTCCGTGGCACGCTTTACGAACTGCTAAACCGTGTGTTTTTAGAAAAATTTTCTACACAAAAGTTGTTTAAAAAATTCAAATTAATCCATTTTGAAGTTTTAAATAACTAATACTTAATTAATCATGCACTAATTACGTTTCTCGTTTCGTGTGCAAACACTGTTTTGAACGAACGCCTAAAAACGAATGCAGCTTAAAAGGATAACAGCCAGTGCCAAAAAAATACTTTAAAAGTATAAAAATATATTGCACCTAGTTACTTAGCATTGGTCTAAAGAATGCTCAATCTATCAATGTTTCTTTCAATTAATTCTTAAAGGAGGAAACAATTGTGAAACTACTGTTTCTATAGAATGTGTTATACTTGGAAATTGGAATAAAACGTTGTCGGTGATATGGATATAGGGGTATCCATAGGAGGCTAAACTTGGTTTGGCACCTAGAGGTCCGCGTCCGAGAGAGGAGTCGAGGCAGCCCGATGCCTCGCCCAAACATAAGGGGGTAGAAGATCGCGGCAGCCCGATCCACCCCGGACCTGTGCATGAGAACTACGGCCACTCGGACCCACGTGGCGCGCCCCCGGAGGGGTCGGGCTCGGGGTCCGGCAAGGAGGCCACACCCCGCAGAAGGGGTTCGGGCCACCCGAGGCCACGTGGCACGCCCCTGAGGAGGGCGCGCCCGGAGGCCTGCGGGGAGGCCACACCCCGCAGAAGGGGTTCGGGCCACCCGAGGCCACGTGGCACGCCCCTGAGGAGGGCGCCGGGAGGCCTCGGGAAGGCCACGCCCCGCAGAAGGGGTTCGGGCCACCCGAGGCCACGTGGCACGCCCCTGAGGAGGGCGCGCCCGGGGGCTTGCGGGGAGGCCACACGCCGCAGCAGAAGGTTGGGCTATCCCCCGTGGCTCGAGAGACTCGCGCGCGGTGCGCACGTGTATGATCATGGCACGCCCCAACGGCCAACTACCGCATTTAATGCGATTAGAGAAGTCTGGCGCCTGCCCCCTCGCATTTACTGCGATGTGAGGCGCGGGTGACAGGCCCTCATCATCACCTATTCACCTCCTTTCTCTTGATCCGAGGAAAGGGGGTGGGCGACCAAAGTCTTCCCTCGGTGACAGAGCGCTAACAACGCTGTCGCCGCGGGACAGCATGCCTCTCCGCCCTGTCTCCGTCGCATTTAATGCGATGGACGGATGCGTGGCAGGGGGCATGAGTACTCTACTCTCCTACTCCTTGCCTAGGCTAGTCAGTGGGACGCTGACAAGCGGGCCCCGCTACTGGTTGGGTTGGATGACATCCCCAAGCATCGAATCTTCGGTGACCTCTTCGCCGACCACCGCGACGTGGCAACGGGGGAGGGAGGCATGGAAGCACAGGCGACAAGACATGGCAGGCATGCCCGCTCCAAGTGGGAGAACATCCCTCACATGAAAAAATAGTAGAGAACCACTGTGGTGTCCCCTTGAACTATAAAGGAGGCCCTGGTCCTTCGTAGAAAAGGAGAGGCCGGTTGGACCCATAAAAACCCTTAGCACGTCTTAGTCATCAGCTCCGGCCCACTCAGGAGAGAACTCCTCCTTGTAATCCTTCATCCACCATACCAACAACAAGAACAGGAGTAGGGTATTACGCTTCCTAGGCAGCCCGAATCTGTATAAACCCGGTATCATGAGTGTTTAGTGGGTTTTTTTCTCCTGCACACCTTCTTCTTCCCTTTGCTCAACCCTCGGTATACCGTACCCCTGTGTCGAACCGAAAAAGGGATCTCACGGATCCCCGCGTGTCGATCGCACGTATCGACAAACATCCACAGTGATAAAAAACAAGACAAAACCTTGTCACCAGTAATCATCTTAGCATACATCTCTTCTCACCTGATTATCCAAACTCATACACAACAATTCTCTACAATTTAAACATTAGCTGAGATGTACCCTTCCTTAAAAGTCCCCTTTGTAATCATCTTAACTACAATGTTACTTGACCTCTCTTAAAATCTCAGATCTTGAAGTAGGAATGGTTGGACCAATGAATTAGCATGCAAAAAAAAACTTATTGAACTGACACAGAATAAGGAATGGTTGAAGCAATGGTGTGGAGCCCCCATAACACTGAGTTTGGTGTGTTGTTTATTGGAAGTAACTTAAAAATAATCTGGTATCATCAAGTGGTTATCAGATTTAACCATATTTTGTTCTACCTTTTAGTAGTAGAACATCTTTTGTATCTCCTATGTTGACATAGGAGATACATTATTGCCGTTGTAGTGAAAAGATGGTTTTAGTTTGTTAATATACCTAGCGGTCTCACATGTTCATGATAGCACGGAGACATTTATTGGAAACCGGATAAGGAAATGAATCACAAATATGTTTGACAACTTATTTTTCCCTTGCTCTCTGCAGATCGATGGCATATTTGCAGCAGAAGAAAATGGGGAAGATGGCATGCTTCCCTGTCCGTTGCAAACATGGAACATGTCGTGTTACCTTACAAACACGGAGGAGGACGAGGAGGTCATCGCCTACGTGGCCTGGGTGGCGCCGCGGGCGACGGAGGCCCTCCGGACGTAGCGCGCTCGAGTGCGGAGCAGACCACGTCGAGCGTGTAGACCGTCGCCAACGCAGATATATTATCGCCACATGAAACAGAAACCGGAAAACATATGAGAAAATTCAATTATTATGTTGTTCAGATGAAGAACATAATGTTTAGTATCCCATTATTCGGAAGAAATCCAATGAAATACTGCATGCAACACATGTATCGATTTATCGAATCTATATTCTTCACAAACAATGCGAATTCTGTTTCTAACAGAAGTAAAAACCAGTGACTAAAATTCTAAAAAAAACAGTGACTAAACGAATAGAACAGTGACCTCGAATTTCTTCGACACAAAAAGTCAAAAACACAAACTGGTAATCTGAAAAAAGAAAAACCCCAAAACGCTCACGCGATCAAAAGAGAAGAGAGAACGATCAGATATCCATCCTTTCACCTCCTGCCGATAGAACGCGACGATGGCGGTGCCCGCCTTTTTTGGGAGGCGGCGATAGGTCCCGCCATGGCGCGCAGCGCCAACAGCGGCGGATCGACCTTGATGACGGATCTGAGAGGAGACGACGACGGCGGCGGCAGTGGCGGTGGCGGCGGCTGCGGCGAGTGCGAAGGCCGGCGAGATCGGATATGGACGCGCGGCTCTTGAGAGGCTGAGCGGATGCATGGGCGTCGGCGAGTGCGGAGCGATAAGAGGTGAGATGCCGACGTGGAAGCAGATGGTCATGAGGCTTGAGGGTGCGATGCGCGGAGGAATAGTTTTTCTGTTTGATTTGGCAGAACAACAACCACCAATATAGTCTTTTTAAATAATATTTATATATTTATATTTAAATAGTATAGATGTCGGGGCGGAGCGGCGGTGGTGGTGGAGTGAGATGGCGGACAGCGGAGGGCGCCCGTACAGCCGTACTGACGCGGTGGGAACGAAAGTGACGACGTGGGCCGGTGGTCACAGCCTCACACGTTGGATCGGCCTGGATTTCAGGGGGCCTTTGCAGCCCATAGCCACAGGTCATGTGAGGGAAACTCGCGGGGATTGGCCGATTGGGCCGGGAGAGTTATCAGAGCACACCAACAATGAGAACATCAGTATAATCCTAACGGGCGCACAAGCGCCCGTGGCGTACGGATTTTTGGCAACGACGCCGTTTACAGTGGGTTAATGGAGCTCCCTATTATCTGCTTCCTCTTCCTCTCTCTAACTCTCCCATTTCCAATCTCTCTCTCTCTAAAAACCCCATATCCAAATTGAGAGGGGCGACCGGCGACGGCGATGGTGAGGCCACCGACGATGACGGCGAAGCAACTGGTGGTCGCGCCCGCGCTTCAACGGCGACGTCGTGCCGACCCCGCGGAGCGACGGCAACCCGCGACCCCGACGGCGACCCGCGACCCCGACGGCGACCCGCGACTTTGACGGCGAGGTGAGGCCACGGACGACGACGAAACAACCGGCGGCCGCACCCGTGCTTCAACGGAGACGTTGTGCCGATCCCGCAGAGCCTTCCCGTTGACGTTGTGACGACGACTCCCCGGCGGCCGCGGCCGCACGACGACGAGCGATTCCACCGGCGGTCACGCCCACTCGACGACGACCCACCGAAGGCACAGCCGCCGGATCCGACAGTCCCGAGCCCGGTGGCGGCAGATCCGTCCGTCCCGAGCGGTGGTGGGTCCGGCCATCGTCGTTGAGGTCGTCGCGCTCGGGGGAACCGGCGGCGCTCCCGTCGTTGCAGGTTGTCGGTCGCGTGCACGGGAGGGGCGTTGAGGCCACGCTGCCCTCCCCGTGACTGCCGTCGCCGCCGGCGAGGCCCAACCCACTGTCACCAGGGTTTTTTTTTTGCATTTTTCTATTTTTTCAATTGAAAATTTATAATTCTTTCAATTTAAAATTTCTTTTTCTTTCATTTTGAAAATTTCCCATTTCTTTCTGTTTGAAACTTTTTTCCCTTCGAATTGAAACTTTTCCTTTTTTTTCTTTTCAATTTGAATTTTTCTATTTTTTTCGGTATGTAATTTTTTTTCTTTCTAATTGAAACTTTTATTTTTTTTTCAATTTGAAACTTTTTCTCCTTTTCTATTTGAAACTTTTCAGTTTTTTTTCAATTTGAAACTTTTCATTTTTTCTATTTGAAACTTTTTTACTTTCAGTTTGAATATTTCTGAGAAGAAAAAGGATTAACGGCAAGTAAACGACGTAGGGATGGAAATCCGGGCGCCAAAAGCCGACAAACAAGACGCGACCCATTAAGAATGCAATACAATATGATAAAAAAAAAGAATGCAATACAATACTCCCTCCAAAAAAAGGGTTTGTCAATAGATATGACGTCAAATTTTCTATCAAAAATTTAACAAATATAAATAGCATAATCGTAATGTAATTTTTAGTAAATTACATGGTAATTCGTATATATCTTATATGTAACTTATAAATCCTACGGTAGCGCTCTATTTTCATTTCTTACGATTGAATCCTTTCACCTGTGCGTGTATTTTTTTTTCATTTCGCACTTAACTCCTTTGCTCGTCTGAAATACAACCATAAACTTTAAAATTAGACATTTGACACCCTCTAACTTTCAATACCATGAAAAAAAAAACTCTCAAGTGGTTTTAACATGGTTTTGGGGGATTTGTTGGCTAAAAAAAATAAAATGATAGTCTCACATGTCAAGGACCACCTCCACGTCACTCTTTTTCTTTGCCTCTTCACTCTTTGATGCATCGCCAGAGCGTCCCTGTCTCCACTACCGAAGCAGCCCTGATGGCAGACGGACAAAGAAAGAAATAGAGAGGAAAGATAGGGCGTGGATGAGGTGGCGCTGATCGACATATGAGCCTCAACTATTTTTTTTTAGAGCCTGACTAGACAATGGACGTTCATTGCAACGGACTAGTACCCCGAGGTACTAGGTACCCCAGATATCAGATTTTTTTGGTATCTTGGGGTACCAGATCTGGTACCCACTGCCACAGCACAAAATGGGCGTACCTGTCTTCTTCAACCTCTCCGGTTGTCGTCGCCAGCTGCCGCTTTCACCCTCCGCTGAGCCGTCGCCGTTGAGCCGCCGGCCCGCGGCCAGATCCGGCCGCGCCCGTCGTCAGCTGTTGAAGCCGACGGCCA